>JAQSUU010000561.1:2702500-3302500 GCA_038087645.1 Saccharum hybrid cultivar R570 | reverse complement strand
GTGCACAGGACGGCCCTAATCGGTGGCGGCGACGTGCGGGGCGGCCCACGGGTTGGCCACCACCCGTGGTGGCGACGTGCGTGACGGCCCGCACCGGCGGCAGCAGAGTGCGTGGTGCCCCCTCGGCGGCAGATCTAGGTCGATCGCCCCCTCGGTGGCGGATCCAGGGCGGTCGTGCTCCCTGACGACGGATCCAGGGCGGGTCTGTCATCCGGCGGTGGATCTAGGGCGGTGGTGTCCCCATGCGGTGGATCGAGGGCGGGCGCGCTCCCTGGTGGCTAATGCAGGAAGAGCCCGTCCTCCAGCGGCGGATCTTGGGCAGTGGCGTCCCCTGGCGGTGGATCGAGGGCGGGCGTGACTAGATCTAGCGACGATGACAGCGATGGCGTGCAGATCTAGCTAGCGGCGGTGGCTGCCCGTGGATGGGCTCGGTGGGCCCGTGGATGGGCTTGGTGGGCTTGTCCATGAGTTTTTTTTAGTTTTTCTTATTTGATTTACGAAGGCAGGCAAAGCAACTGCCTCCGGAGACCTTTAGACGGAGGCGATTGTTTTGCCTGCCTCCATAAATCAAAACAACCGCCTCCAGCAAGTTTTCTATAGGAGTGTGAGTTAAGCTATGCTCAGTTCACTTTAAGCAGTCAACACCTTATCTTGTTAGAATGCGTACATGAATAGTGAAAACGACATTTGCAATGTGTGTTTGAATATTTCTGTACATAAATCTTTGGCTTAAGTATCACCAACATAAGTGCATTTGTAATTTCCTTGGCCCGCTCACAATATTCGGCAAACCAGTTGTTATTTTCTCCAAGAGTAGTAACCAGTTATCTGTGTGTAGTACCTAACGAGAAGATAAGGCCAGACAAAAGAATCAAACCAAACAAAATTTAGGATGCAGGGCGCCATCCTGCTGGATTTGCCTGGAATAACAACACGTATATGCAAGATGCAGATCGTTCCAATGCACTCTCCAAATCTGCAACTTTGCAAAAACAAATCTCTTGTGATATCCTTGAAATCCCAGCGGCCATTTTCGTGACAAATCCAATCAAAATTTTAATGAGAAATCTCTCCAGATTCATCCAAAACTGGAGTCGAATGAAGAATGGCTATAGCTTGATTCATGCGCCAGCGGCCTGCTCATGGCCACGGCGGATTCACATGCGACGGCCAGGAGTGAATTCATCAATAGCTACACGCTATATATACACGTGTCAGAACCCAAGGTGCGTGAGATCTTTCATTTTGATCTGGAATGTGGAGCGAATTAATTGAGCGTATCAGATTTCCGATTCTCATTTATTTTCAAGCAGTTACAAGAAAATCTTTCAGATTGGGCAGGCAAATTTTTGCCCTTGGCTTCCCCTATAAAATGGGCCTACGACTGTGATATGCAGCACTCAAAGAGGCAGCCGAGTACCAAGAAAGAAACATACGTGTGTATCATCATCATCTGAAGTCAAAGGTTGGTCCTGAATTCCTTCTCTTTGTTTTTATATTTTCTCTAGAATATGTACAGTTCATCTAGACCGTAGTCATATCTAGTATACTGGAGTATTAAGCCTTGTATGACACGGCTCAAAATGGCTCCGGCTGTTTGCTGCAGTGCGCGGAGCAGCCGGTGGATGGTGGTTCCACCGGCTCCTAGTTCATTCTAGGAGAAGAGAGAAAAAACAACTTCTCACTGTAGTGCACAATGAAGCCGGAGCTGTTAATCTACATATATGTCATTCATAATTCTAATCTGCAGTCATTGTTTCTTCGCCGTTGTTTCATGGAGCTACTGTAATAATCTATGTATATGTCATTCGTTTTAATCTACTGTAAAATATAAACATGTTTGCCATTAATACATGATATGATACTGCAATTTGGAAATAATATATGTTGTACGATGCTGTAATCAAGTAGAGAATATTATGATTTTGCTTAATCTTCTTGATAGTATCAGGAAATGAAGAGTACTATTAAAATTGATTTCCTCATTTTGTTTGCAGTATCTTCATGGCATCCAGGAACCAAGGGTCTGCCCCAAGGGCATTAGCTGTGGAGGATATCAAAGTTGATTGTGTGATTCTCATGCACATGTTGCACAAACTTAACTGCGAGGCTACTGCTGTTGAGAATGGGAAAGAAGCTGTTGACCTTTTTCTTGAAGGGAAAACATTTGACATTGTTTTCTCAGATAAGGATATGCCCATAATGTCAGGCCCTGAGGTATATTTTTCAACTTGTTATATAGTAGATTTATGTTTGTTTCCTGTTAATTTTTTTTCTGCACATTCACAGAAGTTATAGACAAAGACGCGCAAACCTTTTGCGTGATCGAGAAAAAAAAGAAGAAGGAGCTCTTTTACAATGGTTGGAAAAGTACCTTGATACCTTTAGGTACTTTCAACTTTTTCTGTTTTCTAATTAATTAATTGGGAAATATATTATAGAGGGTATTTTAGTAATTGAGGTTGTGATCTTCTAAAACTAGACGTAACCCTCTCTGTCCTTCTGCGACATGTTTGGCTCGGCCGATACGCGCTGCTGGCCTGCCGCCCTAAAGTCTCGATAGGGTGCTGCCGACCCAGCCACCGGCGCCACTAGGCCCTAGACGCTGCTGCAGCCTGCCGCTGCTCAGTTGCACTTCTCCATCGACCCCGCAAAGCAGAGCTCGGGCATCCTGTGTTAGGGCCATATCATGTTCCTGCTGCAGGGTCCGGTCTTCCTCCTCTCGCTCTTGAGTGATCTTTCTGTCCATGGCCTCATGTGCTTGCATCAAGTCAATGTCGAGTTGAACATGTTGGTAAAGGACGTTTGCATCCATGCTCCCTGCAGTAACATAACGTTGGATTAACAAATGAACCAATTTTTTTCATCAAATGCCTACACAATGATGTTGATTGGTTATGGTAAATCCCAAAAGACTGCAGAAAGAGAATGCATACGTATGACCAATTTTTCTCCTAAGAATCCTAAACAATGATGTGTGCTCACCTATAGTCACCTGGAATAAGAGGATCGACGACGTGGGCAAAGGGCGGAGGAGCCGGGCGGCGTAGGTGCAGACATACGAGATGAATGGCAGCTGTAACCTAGAATGACCGATTTACCCCCATTTGAAAATAAAATACAAAAATAAAAAATAGATCTTACCCCACGTATTTTGGTACTAAGCTCACCTAATTTGGTACTATCCCTACCTATTTAGTACCTCCAGGTACTTTCAGTTAGGTACCTCATATTTTTCCACCATCTGATCTTGTCCAATGGATGGCCCATGTTTTTTCCAACCATTATAAAATTTCTCAAGAAGTTATAGACAAAAAAATCTTTTACCATTTCTTTTTTGGCAGGCTGTGGCCAAGATTCGTGCCATGGGAGCTACTGAGGTGAAGATCGTTGGGGTCTCAGCAGATTTCGGTGGCCGGGAGGCATTCATGCAAGCTGGTGCTGATGTGTTTGTACCCAAACCAGTGAAGCTTGAGACCCTCGTGTCTATGCTCAAGGTGGTAATTAGCAAGAACATGAGCGGCTAGCATCAGCTTGTAGCAACAACATAATATTTGCTTGTGGTTTATTCGAATTTGATGCTTTATTATAGGTTTATGCTTTGTTGGGGCGAGAACTCTACAAGTTGTAATAGTTTCGGACAAATTTGGATACTTCCTGTGATAATTAATTTATGTTTTATTTTAGACAATTTGATCTTTATCATTCGATGGGTTATGTTGGGGTCCGCTTCGCGAATATGCCTTTGTCTTGTCTTTTAGGTGACGCTCAGAGCTTTAGGTGAAGCCCCTCGGAAGGTAGACCGCCAAGCCATCCGGATGAGACCAGGAGCTTTGCCAAGATGAAGCCCATTGAGAAAGAGATCAAGATGTAACTAGGATTTAGGCTCAAGAGAATTGTAAAGACAATAGTGCCCTCAAGGCGAATAAAGTCCACCTTTGCCCTCAAATATTCTGTTAATATAATACTCTCTCCATTCTAAACTAGAAGATGGTTCGGCTTCTCTCTATATATAGCTTTTGTTCTACACTACAATATACATAATGTCTAGATATATAATAAAAGTAATATATCTAGAAAAGTTAAAACATCTTATAATTTTAAATGGAGGGAGCAGTTAGGTGAGGGCAAGCTATAAACATGCCAGTTCCACTTCTGTATAAATAGATAAGGTCCTGTAGATGACAAGATAATTAAATGAGAATAAAACCCTAATGTCTTTTTGGGAAGCATTTGTATATTCTATCCTCAGTTTTTTAACACCTCAGAGTTCAAGTAACTCAAATACACTGTACATGATGAGTGAACCAAACACTCTTACACTTATTATACTGGTCTATCCTACTCTCAATAACCAAAGGGACAATAAACCCTCACATTTTCATATAAACACACAACATGAGCCACTTCAAACTGGCCTGATGTCACATCTCAAGCCTCTCAAAGGGCCCAATATCCTTGTTAGCTTAAAACAACTACAAATAGTCAAATGCTAACCATGAATGTCCCCTTTTAGCACACATGACTATGCTTCCAATGCCAACACATGTGTCAAGTCGTGCACTTAGAAGACTTATATGTTGTTCTAACTCACCTCAATAACCAAGGTGACACTAAACTCACATAATTTCACATCAACCTTCTCCTACGAAGAGATAAGGAGAAGATCGATATCCAATAGCTGGCACCCACCAGGGGTGGACCCACAGGGTATGCTGGGTGGGCCATAGCATACCCTAGGGTCCAGTAGTCATACATACATGATATAAATTTTATATGTAAAAAAAAGAAATGAAGCAAACTCGTTCGGTTTTGCTTCCACACGCGCGCGTACCGCGTCGCAGAGTAACTGCGCTGGCCTCGATCTCGAATCACGTAGGGAGTAACTACATCTGCACGTGGTCGAACAGAAGGAGAAGTCGAGTCGTCTGTCGTCCAAAGGACTGTTGTCGTCATCTACTCGTCTTCATCACTTCGTCTGCACCTATGTGGCCACGGTGGCACTGCCGACGCTTTGGCAGTTCGCCAGTTCCAGTTTGGACTTCGACACGGGACGGCGACTAGGCGAGACGCATAGATCGCGTCGGTCATCCGTGCGGCGCGGGCCAAGACACACGACACCGGTCGCTGGGTCATCCGCGCTCCGCGGTCCGGCGTCGAGTGCCCAACCCTAATGCCGATGGCCAAGGAGACGACAAGCCAATGAGAGTCCAACGGCCTTACTTGCAGGTATGAAGATGATATAATCGAGACAATCATGTCATTCAAAAAGCGGCGGATAAACAAGTAATATTGTAAGTCTCTTCTATGGTTCTATTTCGAACTATTTGTATTTCATTTGAACAATTTATATCAAGATTTGTTGTCGGTTCAAGCTTAATCTTTGAATTTAAGGCTTATGATGTTATTTAATGTATTTGGTTTTATCAAATTAGAATATGGTTTTACCAAATTGTAAATGGTTTACCGAATTGCATAAGATTTTTTTTTGTGGCAAACTCTGTGCTAAAATCGTAGGTCTGCCACTAGCACCCACCATGCTTAGATCTCAACAGATAAGACAATACATTTGATAGTTAAGGAGGCGGTGGTGAAGCCTGCTAGGGGCACAACACATTTTTCCTCACCAATTAGAAAAGTTTAGAAAGTGCACCAGCTAGAATAGGTCCAATCATTGCCCATTCAAATTTTACCAGAGACAAAGGCTAAGGGTAGAAGAGCCGGCGCCCCCAGGGTAGAGCTGCCGCCACCTGGCTGCTCCTCGCTCTGCCGCCGCTGCTGTCGTGCCTAGGGCCCCTCTCCTTCTTCCTCTCTGGCGCATATGCTGGAGACAAGAAGGGGAGGGGACGCATCCTTTTCCTACAGTTTTCTAGTGTCTTAGGGTTGAGTCCAAATAAATGTCCGGCGAAATTAGATGATTTTCAGTTGGAATCGTTTGTCTTCCGATCACTTCGGTGATTGCCACGATGAGATCATTGTTGTAGTCATCGACTTTATCGGTAGGCGACCAATTTGTGGCCTTTATCTATAAGAGGAGAGATGCTTTTGGGAGCCCCTATGAGGACAGTAACTCCGGGTCATCGATCTCATCGTCGATGGTCGTGGAGAGGAAATCAAGGTCTCGAGGTAATGAATCTGCATCCTATGTTGTACCCAACGATGCAGTTACCGATATTCTTTCAGCGATTTAGATGCGTTTTGGACTAGTTCCGAAGCGTTGATCTTGTGGCATGTCCAATGTTTTAGGGTTTGTCGTTGGATTCGGCATAAGGACTGCACTTTGGCTCCCACGTTCGAGAAAAGCCATTGGAAAAGAAAACGATAAAAGAATCTAGATAGAATATTATATATTTTTTATTTTAGATTTTTATGTGTAATTTAGGATGTACAGTGCCAAAATTTAATATAAGCCCCTTTTCCTTCACAGAAAAAAGAATAGGTCCTATACAGGTTGCAGATAACACAAAAATAAATTAGTCCCCAAGCAACAAATGGAGCTAGGCTTGTAGGTGTGGTGGGTAATTACTGCAACCCGCAAGTCCCGCCCCGCAAAATTGTCTTTGTGGCTCAGGCGGATCTGCTATGGGTGTGTTTAGTTTCCTACCTTAGCTAGAGCCTGCCAGAATTAGAGCCTGGTTAGGCTAGGCCGGTCCCTAGCAAGCCAACATGTGTGTGTTTGGTTGCTTGTTTTGCCTTGCATAGATCACCACGTCTTTAGCCTGGTATGGTTACCCCTTTAAGTATTATATCGAACAAGTGTTAGACTGCCAAGCCCGCCAGTGGCCCGCTTCGTACGCAAGAGACCACAAGGCACAAAATCGTCTACTTCCATCGCCTCTTTACCGTTGTAGGACTGTATAGGAGTGTAGGACTAGTCGTCGGGCAACAAGGGCATGGTCACAAGGACATGTTCCACGTCCTGAAGCTCCTCCACGGCTTTGGGTCCCCGGCGACCACGCCTGCTCCACCGCCTGTCCCGTCCTGCTCAAGGTCGACGTTGACGCCGACGACCACGCTTGCTCCACTGCGGCGACGGCGTGTTCTTCATTTGTACGTACAAAGGCTCAAGATTTTGCATCTGATCCTTCATAGATGTTCAAGATGTCTTTGGCTTCTTCAAGGACATACACAAGTGCTCTCCTTTCCTACAATATCAGGACTCTCTTGTTGCTGCCTCCATTTGTATGTTTTTCGTGATTAGGTTCTACTCAATACATGTGAAGGAAGCAATAGTAGCATTATGTGCAAGATCCATAGGTCGACCAATAGTCACTTCGCTTCAATTTTTGCTCGGAGATTGATTTATTGTTGTGTTCTTTGCAATTTGTAAATCTTTGAGATCCAAGAACAGTGGGTGCCAACAAAGGTTTTTGGTCCCAGCTGCCTCCATTATATTTGTTTACTTTTCTTGATCAAGTTGCATTCAATACAACTTAAGGAAGCAATAATAGCATTGTGTTCAAGGTCTACAGGTCAACCAATGGCTACTTCACTTTGATTGTTGCTTGGATACTAATTTATTGTTGTGTTCTCTGCAACTTGTAATTCTTCGATGATTAGACCCGTTCGAGCTAGTGCACAGTTCTGAATTTTCTAATTAGGTGAGGCAAAGGTGTTGTGCCCCATCAACCTTCATCGGCACATCCCTTGCCATCAAATATTTTGTCTTGTTTGTTAAGATCCAATTAGGTGGGTTCCAGCAAAGGTGTTGTGCCCCATTTACCTCCATTTGTATGCTTTTCTCAGTCAGGTTGTATTCAACACTTGAAACAACAATAGCATTGTCTTCAAGCTCCACAGGTCGAGCCATGTTCGCTACACTCCATCTATGAATGCAGGCGGCTCGATTCGCGACTGTCTGCCAAGCGTCCGCAAATGCCGCAAGAGTCTTCGCGGGCTTTGTGGCATACCTCAGACCCGCATAGAACAGCTATCATTTTGCGGGCTTCGCGGCAGCCCGCATGGTGTCATTTGTGGAAGCAACCGAGCACGTGAATGGTCGATATTGTTATTTGATCGGAAACAGGTTTGCATCTTTTAGCTAGTCATCTACACGGTGAGCTGTAAAGTGTAGGAACTCAAACAGCTTGCCAGAGCCTGAGCACACAAGCTAGTTCATGTTGTCGCTGAGCACGGACAGGCTGAGATGGAAGTACAAGAAAGCCCTGCGATCCTACTGTACTGGACGTTGTCGCTGAGAACGAACCACAGCGTGGACAGGCATGGACTATTGGACTGTGGTTGGCGAGCTGCAGAGTGGACGCGTCTGCTCCGAGGAGCGCCGCAGCATGATGTCGTCAACGTGCTCAGCGCCGACGATGCCCGAGAATTGTCTCGATCTTTCACAGTACAGACAATTGAATTACCAGCGAAGGTAAAATTCTTTAGATAATTGGAAATAAAATATTGTGTACCCTTTGATCTGACACTTAGACATCTGATAATTCTCTTTACTCACAAATAAATATGCTCTTGGGTATTAAGAGTACATATACTAGTAGAATATGACTAAACCAAACTCACGACAAGCAAAACAACAAAGATTAATCTCAATAGAATATGACGGTAACCACAGAAATAGTAGATTCTATGTTGGATTCTTGATAATAATACGTTGATGCACTCAGCAAGAACAAAACAAGAATAGGCTTGAAGCCAATAGCACCCCAACCAACACATCAATAGCCGTCGTCAATGAGAAACCAGCAGAATAGTATCAAGAGGAGGGATCGGCCTACAGAAACTGCAATCCGAACCTTAATAAAAATCTTCCACCCACGATCACGACGAACCACGATTTCATTGACCAAAAATCCACCGGGAGCAACAATTTCATTCTCCTTCCTCATGGTATATGTTTGTTCACCATCAACAGTACCAAACCGAACAGGGACAATTAATTTTATAGCATTACCTTCTGAATATTTCAAAATCGATGCACTTTCCCATACTTCCATTAGTTATAGTAATTTGAGAAGTCATGGACTCATCATCCTCTCCTCCTTTAAACAGAGCCGTCCTTGGCTTTGGTACATCCTCAAGTGACTTTTCTGGTTCCAGATAATTCGCTACCACACACTACAAGAGATGTGTCATTTTTAACATTTCATTACTGCCATAATATCAGAAATTTATGTCATAGTTCAAGATTTGTGACATCCGGTTGACGAAAATGCTTGTCACAAACCATGAGTCCAAAACCATGCTTTGTGATGTCTGTGTATTTGATTGGGCTCACAAATCTATGACATTAGTTTTTAACGTCACAAATGTTTATGACATTCTTTTTTGTCACGATTCTTGCACCATGCCACGTAGGATCAGAAAACATCATAAATGTTAATGTGGCGCTGAGTTGGCAGGGTAGGTCATAGAAATGTCATAAAACTGAAATGCTGCTTGTTAAAGCCCATGTGGCAGGCAAACTTATAATGGGCCAAGCACAATTAGAGGGCTTTGTTTTTGGGCCTAGCCCATTTTATGATTTATGACTTTTTGGCCCATATGTTTTTCATGATGCTAATTTCTATTATGTCAAGCCCAACCCTTTCATGTGCCACATTTTTCTTGGTCCATCGCATGGCACATTTATTTTTCTACAAATCACGTGCTGTTTCAATAGTCCATGAGGAGAAAAACAAATCGGATTACACAGGTATGGGCCCAAGTCAATATTCCATTCACGACCAAATAACAGGCTCACATGCCATACATTATGATGTTCATTACATTCATCATCGATCATGAAATAACCTTTCCACAACCCTCCTTTTTTCACACACCTGTCCTATAGAAAAGGCAAAAATAGTGAGACGTGATACATTGACCTAAGTGGCAACAACCATGTAATCACAACAATTAAAAATATGGAACAAAAATCGGTAAAAGACTGAATGTCACAAACATGTAATTACCATACCTTTTTTCTTTTGTTTCGAGAACTCCATCGCCCTCTCAATGTTTAGCAATGGTTTGCTCATTGCCATGGCGGATTCACATGCAACAGCTAGGAGTTAATTCATGAATAGCAACACGCCATATATACACGTGTCAGAAACCAAGGGGCATGAGATCTTGCATTTTGATTCAGAACGAGGAGAGAATTAATTATGTGTATCAGATTTCCAATTCACATTTATTTTCAAGCAGTTATAGGAAAAATCTTTCAGATTTGGGCAGGCAAACTTCTGCCCTTGGCTTCGCCTATAAAACAGGGCCTACGACTATGATATGCAGCATTCAAAGAGGCAGCCGAGTACCAAGAAAGAAAGATTCGTGTGCATCATCATCTGAAGTCAAGGTTGGTCCTTAATTCCTTCTCTTTGTTTTTATATTTTCTCTAGAATATGTATAGTTCGTCTAGACCGTAGTCGTAGCAAGTATACTGCAGTATTAAGCCTTGTATGGCACGGCTCAAAATAACTCTTGTTCCATTCTGCAATGCATGGAGGAGCCGGTGAACCTAAAAGTAATTGTTTCACTGGCTTCTAGTTCATTTTAGGAGAAAAAGGGAGAAAAACAACTTCTCACTATAGTGCACGGAGGAGCCGGAGCTGGAGCTCTTAATAATCTACATACATGCCATTCGTTGTAATCTGGAACTACAACAATAATCTATATATATGTCATTCAGTCTAATCTACTGTAAAACATAAACATGCTTGCTGTTTATACATGATATGATACTGTGATTTGGAAACAATATATGTTTTACGATGCTGTAATGAACTAGAGAAAATTATGATTTTGCTTAATCTTCTTCGTAGTAGCAGGAAGTGAAGAGTACCATTAAAACTGATTTCCACATTTTTGTTTGCAGTATCTTCATGGCATCCAGGAACCAAGGGCCTGCCCCAAGGGCATTGGTTGTTGAGGATATCAAAGTTGATTGTGTGATTCTCATGCATATGTTGCACAAGCTTAACTGTGAGGCTACTGCTGTTGAGAATGGGAAAGAAGCTGTTGACCTTTTCGTTGAAGGGAAAACATTTGACATTGTTTTCTTAGATAAGGATATGCCCATAATGTCGGGTCCTGAGGTACAGTATATTTTTCAACATAATATATAGTAGATTTATATATATTTCCTGTTATTTTTTTGTGAACATTATTCACAAGTTTCTCCAGAAGTTATCGGAAAAAGATATCTTCTAGCATTTCAACTTACTAGTATTACTTATCAGCTATTTCACTTGTATTATGTTACAGCATAACAAAAAAAACTTGTAGCGTATATGAAGCTAACGAACTAATTTAGTTATTTTTTATGGTAGACTTTTGATTGCCCTAGTAATATAATGTAAACTTAAGCATCATCAAAAATGAAAGTAAGACTCATAACTGACAAAATTTTAATTTCTTGGTGGACTGTTTGGCAGGCTGTGGCCAAGATCCGTGCCATGGGAGCTACTGCAGTGAAGATTGTTGGGGTCTCGGCAGATTTTGGAGGCCAGGAGGCATTCATGCAAGCTGGTGCTGATGTGTTTGTGCCCAAACCAGTGAAGCTTGAGACTCTCAAGGCTATGCTTGAGGTGGTCATTAGCAAGAAGAAAATGAGCGGCTAGCAACAGCTTGAAGCAACAATATAATATTTCCTTCTAGATTATTATTTGAATTTGATGCTTTATTATCGGTTATTATTGCAGTTATGCTTTGTTGGGGTGAGAGAACTCTGCAAGTTGTAATAGTTTTGGACAAATTTGGACACTTTCTATGATAATTAGTTTATGTTTTAAAACAATCTGATCTTTATCGGTCGATGGGTTATGTTGGGGGTCTGCTTCGTAAATTAGGTGGCGTGGCTCCTTGTTTCCATGCCTTTTTCTCTTGTCTTTCAGGTGATGCTCGGAGCTTCAGGAGAAGCCCCTTGGAAGGTAGATCGCGCAAGCCATCCGGGTGAGACCAGGAGCTTTGCCAAGATGAAGCCTGCTGAGAAAGAGATCAATATGTGACTAGGTGCAAACACAAGGTTGGTATGTGCCCTTGTGTGTCGAGTTTGTGGTGAGTGATTGTCGGGAGATGATCGGACTAACCATGGCGTGAGTATGCGTGTGCAACATGTTTCTTGGCTGTGTTAGTGTGTAGGTGTGGTGCATAGGACGATCGACAAACATGGAGATGGTCAAGTAGAGATGTGCCACGCCGATGGACTAGGAGCAGTGAAGGACAGACGTGAGACTTGGACTGAGGGGCCGGCCGGAAGACTAATCATGGTGGCTGATACTTGGGGACATTAGCAAGCAAGAGTACATGCAGAGGAGTTGACTGTGATGACCAACTCAAGATGGTGGTTGATTAAGTCAAGCAGAGGTGCTAGAGGACTTGGTGATCAAATGGTTGAGGACGACGGTGACACATGTTGAGATTGTGGAGGAGGCATAGCGGATACGCTTCTTCAGGCAGTTTGGTGATTTGAGCCTCAAAACCAGCGGCTTGACGATTTTCGGGTTTGAGCTTCAAAACCCGGTTGGAGTTCCAGCTGGAACAAGAGGCATATGACGTCATCGTGAAGCTTGCGTCGAGACAAATACAAAGTTATGAAAAGCCCGTGGCCATCGGGTGCTTGGATCTGAAGTGAGACCATTATGCCTCTGGGATTAAGAGGTTGGGCGTGTTGGGAATGTGTAATAGCTTTGTAAATATGATAGAGGCTACCCCCAACCAGCGGTCTTTTCCAGTCTAGTTTTCCTACATCTATACATCTAAGTTTTCATTCTTGGTTATGTAGTTGGCAACTGAGAGAGATCCACAGTGCAAGAGAGATCGAAACCTCTGTCTGTGCAACTTGGCAAAAAGCCTGACCTCGTTCAAGAATAAAATAGAGCAATCATTCCTCTGAATTTCGAGTTTATCTAGTTCTTTTCTCGTTTTTCTTTTTCCTGGATTTTCGGAGGATTTTCTTGGGAAAATTAATGCTTCACTTTTGGCTGTGATTTTGGTGTGGATTTTTGTGGAAAATCGGTGCTAGGGCATGTAATGAGATATCCCAATAACCAATTTATTGAATCCCTTCACGGGCACCTCGATTCATTGATTTTTTTCCAAAATTCTCCCTTTCTAGGGTGTCTCGTTTTATCTGAATTTAATCTCGATCTTGATCGTTGGGTGTGGTATCTGGTTGAGATGAATGCCGGATGATCACGTGAAGCCGTGTCCAAAATCTCAGCTTGGTTGGATTTGATTTAATCTAGTTTCTGTTTTGTCTCGAGGATCCTGCTGCAAACTGCGTCTGCTGTTAATCTCTTTTGCGCAAGGTTTGGTCCGACGCTCCCTCTCTGCTACCCTTCGGACGGTGCGTTTCTACTGTTGCTCTATTTTTGATCTATTCCTGCTGCTGTGAGTACGATGCCAAATTTCTTGACACCGTTGGACCATCAGGCTGCGTGCGAGTCCCACAGCTTGTCTTCCGCTTTTCTGCGTTCTGGAGCATCAAGTCACTTTCCTGGTTTTACAGCAGTGTAGCAGTAATCAGTCACAGCAGCAGCTTGGTCGTTGCACTCTGTTCAGAGCAGTTGCTGCTACTACGAGTTGCAAGTCTGATCTATGTTGCAGATGTTTCGCCATGGTTCTTGTTTGGGCGAATGTCTTTTTCTTGCAACAGTGAATTACTACTTCAAGTAATCATTAGCTCATCATTGAAGCATTAAATTACTTCATTTTGCTTAGAGTAGTATTCGCGGTTGGGAGGTTAAGGACATTTGCCTTTTGCGCACCAATAGCTTGGTTTATTCGACTTGTTAGATTATGAGCTGCATTTCTTTTGAGTGCTTCTATCTTTGCTTCTGCAACATTGAGAAATTCCTAATTGTTCCTAGGTCAACATATCACAAGTTGGCACGTGTGATTCTGACAATTAGAAGAGAGGCTGCTGGGTTGAATTTTTTGACTTGCTCTCATTCACCCTCCCTCTGGTCGACTGTCCGGTCCTTCAGTAGGATTTATGCTCAAGAGAATTGTAAAGACAATAGTGCCCTCGAAGTGAATAAAGTCCATTTTTGCCCTCAAATATTGTCTTATCAAGTAAAGAAATACTGCCTGGCTAAACGGTGTCTTTACCAACCAAAAGACCAAGGCGGTCTTGGTATACACAACCTAGATATAAAAAACACAACATTGCTTAGCAAATGGTTATTCAAGCTTCTCACATCAGATGACACGTGGCATCAATTGGTGGCTGTTCCATGCGGGTCTGCAGTCTGCCAAAAAGCTCACGAAGACTCTTGCGGCTTTTGCGAACGCGTGGCAGACAGCCGCGAACTGAGCCACCTGCATTCAAAGATGGAGCGAAGTGAACATGGCTCGACCTGCGGAGCTCGAAGACAATCCTATTGTTGTTTCATGTGTTGAATACAACCTGACTGAGAAAAGCATACGAATGGAGGTAAATGGGGCACAAAACCTTTGCTGGAACCCACCTAATTGGATTTTAACAAGACAAAATATTTGATGGCTAGGGATGTACCGATGAAGGCTGCTGGGGCACAGCACCTTTGCCTCACCCAGTTAGAAAATTTTGAACTGTGCACTACCTTGAACGGGTCTAATCATCAAAGAATTACCAATTGCAGAGAACAGAACAATAAATTAGTATCCAAGCAACAATCAAAGTGAAGCTGCTATTGGTTGACCTGTAGACCTTGAACACGATGCTACTATTGCTTCCTTAAGTTGTATTGAATGGAACTTGATCAAGAAAAGCAAACAAATGGAGGCAGCTAGGGCCAAAACATCTTTGTTGGCACCTACTATTCTTGGATCTCAACAGACAAGACAAAACATTTGATAGCTAGGGCCGGAGGTGGTGGTAAAGCCAGCAAGGGAACAACACCTTTGACTCACTCAATAAGAAAAGTCTAAAAAGTGCAACAACTAGAACAGGTCCAATCATCAACGATTTACAAATTGCAAAGAACACAACAATAAATCAATCTCCGAGCAAAAATTGAAGCGAAGTGACCATTGCTCGACCTATGGATCTTGCATGTAATGCTACTATTGCTACCTTCACATATATTGAGTAGAACCTAATCAAGAAAATATAGAAATGGAGGCAGCAACAAGAGAGTCCTGAGATTGTAGGAAAGCAGAGCACTTGTGTATGTGCTCGAAGAATCGAAAGACATCTTGAACATCTATGAAAGGATGAGATGCAAAATCTTGAGCCTTTGTAGATACAAATGAAGAACACGCCTATGATGCCCGAGAATTTTTTTGATCTTTCATAGTACACACAATTGAATTACCAGCGAAGGTTGAGTTCTTTAGATAATTGGAAATAAAACATTGTGTACTCATTGATCTGGCACTTAGGCATCTGATAAATCTCTTTACTCACAAATAATATGATCTTGGGTATTCATAGTACATATACTAGTAGATCCGACAAACGCAGTGTTGGTATTTCTTAACGTATACAGAAATATATTGTAAGTGCATGGAATTACCATTGTAGCATTTCACCTAGAAGTATCCAGGGTATCGTATTTTCCACAAGGAACGAAAGTACTCTTCTAGCTTGTTTGTCCAAGGACAACACAAGGGTGGAGTTGGTAGAGGTTGAGATGAATTTCTAATGGTTTTAGTGTCTCTAGATAGATAAACTCTACTTCTATTTGCTCACTTCGGGCACCGGCTTACACCTGGTCTGCCAAGCGATACTGGCCTGTAGCTTTTCGCCGAACTCAAATATGGGGGATTACAAGCGACGGACAGGGTTGTCATCACCTAATGCCTGGGGAATGAGGCAAATGAAGGTAGCCTCTAGCCTAGACACCGCGTCTACGCTATCGACTACAACTCCAACGTCATACAAGGTTATCCGTCTCTATTAGGAGCCCTTTACTAGAGTATCTGCTACGAGAGCAGATGACGAACCCACAAGCAAATAAGAGTAAAGCTTAGCTATACTAAAGATGAACCCACAAGCAAATAAGAGTAAAGCTTAGCTATAATAAAGACTTCGTTCCATAAGAAACACGAACACTCACTTTGTGGAAGGTTCCATTAAGGTATAGGTGTTTGTCAAGGTACAAGCTCAGGGAGACTGCCGACAGGTCCGACGCTTCCCCATACTCTCCCTCATATCTCTCACTACTAACTCTACTAGCTATCTAGGGCCTAAACCCTTGGAGTGAAGCTCAAAAGTGGAGTCCTCTTCCTTGGAATGTTGGTGGAATGAGGGGAGAGGTTCTCCTTATATAGGTGGAGAGGAGGGAATGTCCATGGAATATTCCCCACCAAACCGACCACCAGGTACATTGAATTTGGACGAAACCACAACAACTGACCTTGGTAAGGTGGTAAGAGGCAGCCCATGGGTTGGCATTTACTACTGCTATTACTAAACTAATAACACCAGTAAATGTATGGTAATGATTAAGATGTCTTTAGCACACTAGTCACCTATCACATACCTACACTCCTAAGCTTGAACTAAGTTGTCATCCCTAGTTTTATAGCTAGAAATGTATATTGGTACTATACAAAGGAATCTATCATTCTATGTGACTAGGCAGAAATAATAAGAATGAATATATGAATAAAACTGGTTCTGCAAGTGGACAGATAATTATACCATTGTAGCATTTTACCTAGAGTATTACTAGGTTGTCGATTTATATTTATACCACTGGGAAGGTCTAGCAAAACAGGAAATCTATAGTATTGATAACTTTCTATATATATGATGAATGAGAGATAAAACCAATATCATACACTCTACTCATAACAGGGATAAGTCGCATGATAAAGATATATATGATAAGTAATGATCAGTCATCACAATAATAAGATAGTAGATTCACTCAGAGCACTCTAGCTACTACAATAACGTCGTAAGACCCAAATATTAGAGAGATCATTCCTAATGTAGTTCTTTAATCATAAGTCAATGAATATTCTAATTAATGCAACTACATCTAACAATCATTGTTAACATTACTACTATGTCATTATCCACACATAAGGAGCATCAACTAGAGAGGCTTTTAAGGCACTCTACATAACCTATGCGCAGGGGATGGACTACAGAGGACTCAACGAAGCTATAATAGTCACCTTCGCGATCTACCACACGTCCCGGAACATCAGGGAGCACTCACAGATATGCAATATATCTAAGCACCACGCCTACATAATGCAAATCATCTACCCTAGGTACCTTAGGATAAACGCTATACAAGCATATGCATGAACTCAATAATAATAAAGTAACTATGCTAGACATGTAATCAAAGTAAACAATGAACATTGCAATTAAGAACATAAACAAGATGAAGATTAATGTTGCCATAACACTGTAATAAATACACAATGATGAATAATACAATAAGAGAGGAGAGCACAAGAATAGCACCAATCTCCATGCTCTTGACAACGTCGGGAATCCAAGCTAGGTTGACCAACTTGGCTCCCTCCAAATCTAATCTAACTAGGCTATCGCTATAAACTAGAGGAACTATGAGGAACTAGGGTTACTAGCTCTGGATGGCTTGATCTCCAAATGACTTGATGGCTCTAGGGGGGTCAGGCTCCGTATATATAGTCCGGTGGGATGCACGTGAACCCTTGGATCAAACCGACTTGACGTAGGGCTAAGATTGATCCTTAAGGTCGGTGAAGGAGGCTTGCAGAAGATGATAAGTGGGGCCCAAAGCCAGGGGCCGGTCGGCCTGGGGGCTTGGTGCCGCCTGGCCTCCTCCAGAAGCTTCTAGAGTCCCGCTTTCGCCTACTGCCTTCTCATGTCTTCTAGAGTCTTCTAGCGTATCTTTCGCGGTGGAATTTCGATAATCCGTTTGATAATTAGGTCCATCTTGTCGACTTTTCTAGAATAATCCCTAGAAAATAACAATTCACTAAAACTCATGTAATTTGTCAGATAAAACCCTAGACTTCTCTATTTCCATGTTTATTGATCATTTCTCATGTTTATTGTGCTATAAAATGTTAACGCTATCCACCGTCAACACCACTCGAGATGGGGCTGGTTGGGCCAGCTGGGGGTGCGCCCGCACCCTTGCTAGGCCCAACTGCCCCCATCTTCGGTGGGTGAACTCCAGTGAGGTTTCTGAATTGGCGCATGACGGTTTGGTGCAGAGTTGAAGTGGATTTGCTTTGGTTTTGGGCTTGTCTTCCACTCATATGGGCCCTGATATGTCTGGTAATGGGCCTGCTCCCCCTTGGGCTCATGTCGGGTCTATGTTTTGTTGTATTCTTTGTGTACTTTGACACATTTTCCATGTTATTCTGACATGTCCTCCTGTGAATAAAAAATCATCAAAACTTATGAAATTTGTTAGTTAGAAACCCTAATTCTAAGTTTCATGTTTGTGTGTGTTTATTTTATGTAATATTTGGCGGGTACAAATGGAAGTTAAGGACTGCCAACAAGCTCCCCCAAACTTAGCCATTTGCTCATCCTCGAGTGAAGTTTAGTACAAAGATGGGTCATCTCCTTGATATGATATCTGCATACAAGTTATTCCAAGCTTCACCTGCACTTGTGAACTTCTGAGTGTCTACCACATTATCTTCGGTGATTGAATAAGCGAACAGCATGGATTCAAATACCCTTGCATCAATCAGTTTAGAAACTTTGGTTTTCATTTGATTTTGAAAATGTAAACATAGCTTAGCTCCTCAAATGATTCTCTCAAATCACTCAAGTTTGTGTTTATATCCTTACCAAGGCATATCATAAATTTGCCTTCTTTCTTCCTACTTCTAAAACGCTTATGTGGAGCATAGGAGGGGAAGGTATGAAAGCATATGCATATATTGTAAAGTCAAGCTCGGATCAAAGGAGAAAGATGTGATACTTGTAGATCAAGATGTGCATGTGTGTGGATAAGGTGGGTAAACTATACTATACTCCTTTTGTAGATGTGATCTCTTTCTATAACTTATTATTTTAAAACATGGCTACCTTTCCCTTTTTCTTCCTTTTTTCTCAATACATGAGCCTTCATGTGCTCATCATTTTTTTCTTTTTGTACATGGACCTTCATGTGTCCATATTTTTTTAAACTTTTGTATAGCCCATGTCTCTTTTTGTAAACCACATAATAGAGAGAGATCGCTATCTTTTAAAATATGTAGTATTTACCTAACAAATATGTTTTTGTTTACTCCCAATGTAGGAGCAGAATTTTTGGTGGATCTAAATGGAAGCATGATTTTGCGTACTCTCAATGTAGGAGCAGCATGTATTTGTGGGTGTACGTGATCTTGATCTTGGAAGCATGATAACTTTCTCAACAAGGGTCAACAAGGCTTGACAAAACTCATTGCAATAGCAAGTAGCATATGTAGAAGGTTTAAACATATATAATTGGATATAGCTTTGGTAGGAATTCGAATATAATTGAGGAGCATGCTATTTGAATTTTTGATTTTTTGCAAGATAAATCCCAAGTTCTTCACATGAGAGAGCAAGGTTCATTTTCATCCTACTATCTCATATTTCAATTACCTAGATAACATGGGGTCCCTATGATAAGTTGTTCAAAAGTTATAGGAATATAGGTGAGGAATAAAGAGTATGCAAACTTTTAATTAAAGGATAGCATGGAGATTGAGCATCAATTGTTTTGTGTTTTTAATTTGTTTAATTTTAGTTTCTATTCCAAATTTTAGGGAGTAGAGGGTATTGTTGCACAAACCATCATTGTAGAGGAAGGAGTTAAGTGGAGTCAGAGGTGGATTGGCTAAACTAGAGGTTCAACCAATCCACTATGGAACTTTCTGTCCTGTCCTTCTGCATGTTGGATTGCCTTATGTTGTGCAACGTGTTGGTGGGAGATCTAAAATGTGTGTTCGTAATGCATGAGTGATCTCCCCCACACTTATTCCTGCACCTGCTTCTATTCAATAGGAAAACAAAAAATGAAAACAAACAAGGGCTCTGTAGCTAAAATACTAGATAGCCTAAACTTCATTAGTATTATTTTATTATTATTATTATTATTATTATTATTATTATTATTATTATTATTATTATTATTATTATTATTATTAAGTGTTCACCCAACTTTTTATCTTTGAGTATAACTCAAGCAAAAAAAAAGGGGCAGACCCAGTGCCAGAGGCTCCAACACGAGTGGGGTCTGGGGAAGGGAATAACCGAAGCAAGCTAAGATAAAGTTGCAATGTGTCCCCAGCCTTGATTTATCTCCATTTTAGATTACTTCCATTATTTATGAAAATAATAACTCAAGTTCATTAATCAAAATTCAACACCATGTCAAAATTTGATTAAAGAAGGCTATTTTAACCTAAGCACAATGCTTAATTTAAAAGGCCTATGGATGTAACTCACGAGAATGCACTCAAATTAGAGCATATGACATAAACAAGGGAAGCATGAACTTTATGAGTAGAAAATATTTTTATGGAGACAAAACATGAGTAAAGGCGTTGGTGAACTTTGAGCGACACTTTGCATACCTGAGTGTTCTTACAGGCAGCTTATGTGGATGGGAGCTTTGTAGCTGCTACAGTGGTGGCTTGATGGCCCTACCCAGGCGAGCAACAAGGTTAGGCCACACACACACAAATAGTGTGTATGGACCATGGGCTTTGGTGGTAGCAGCAAAGGCCTAGAGGTTGAGCACCCGTCTTGTGGCTCCTTCTCTCTCTTCTTTTATCATATATTTTTTTTTCTCAGTGTTTTTTTGGTAATGACCCGAGTTCGTTACAATATAGGTGATCATTTTTGACCATCCGAAGCAATGTAGGAACTCTCCATAAGACCCTGGTCAGGCTCACACCCGAAGCAATGTAGGAACTCTCAATAAGATTAAGAATCATCCTATTGACATCATCAATACCAACTCAACCTCAAAGAGTACCCCAAGACATGATAACTCAGTCCCCAATGACAAACTACTCAAACACTCAATGGTTGAATCAATTCAGCAAAGACAATGAGACACCGGATAGTCCGCCAGTTCAGCCGGACCATCCGATAAATCACAGTACAACAACAATAAGTGGGAAATGAGTTCTTTGCCACTTATGGGAGTGGGACCCACATGTTAGCACGAGTTTGGACATTTCATCAGCTGAAGCCACACTCTCTCACTCACCAATTCATTTGCCTCCCTCTCCGTCTCTCTCTACAACCCAAGAACAAGGATGAACCCTAGAACTAGAGAGAAAAGGTTGGAGAAGAGATTGGAGGAGAGAAGAAGGAAGGAGAAGGAAGCACCAGCACCACTCCATGGACACCATCAACATATTCAATCTTGTTCATTGTGAGCTCATGAAGAGTAGCTCTCATTTCTTGGATTTTCCACCAAATGCCTAATTTGTGTTTTTTGTGAGGGATTAAATGATTCCTTGCTGGTGGTGGTTCCACCATGTGTAGAGTAAGTTCAAGAAATCTTCATCTAGTTCAATCACTCAAGCATCCCATGGATTACCTTTTAATTCATCTTTTTGGTATGCTGCAAGAGGAAGCTCATGAACAACCCATCTTTTGGGTGAAGAAGCAAGAGTAGAAAGAAGTTAGATCTTCAAGGTTTGGCTACGGAAGCTCTCAAATCTTAGAGCTAAGGATTTCATCTCAATCTCAAGATCTGTCTTCATATCCTCATATCTCTAAGTTTGATCCTAAACCTATGGCTACACTTAGCAAACCAAGCTTTAAACCAAGCTATCTTGAGCCTAGTAAGCTACCTAAACCACCCTAGGAATGTCTTGCACATGCATAGATCACAGCTTAACACATCTAAGCTTGAAACCCAAGATCACCCAAGAACATAGGTTCTGTTGATAGTATGATGGAGTGTTTGTCAACCCAATGGAGTGTCTGATAACTCTAGAAATCCATCCAACAGAACCTTATCTTCTTTCGACCTAAGTTAACGGAGTGTCCGCAACATCACTGGAGTGACCGTTTGATTTATAAGAGTGAATAACCTAGAAAACCGAGAGCATCGAGTCCTCAGTGGAGAGTCTGAGACCTCTCATGGAGTGTCCACTGATTTATAAACTCAGTAACCCAGAAAACCTGAGACTTCCTAGTTCTACCAAAGTGTCCGACACATGGCCCGGACCATCCGATGGATGATGTAAACCGTAGCAACACCTAAGTCCCAAACCATCAGAGTGTTCCTCAGAGTGTTCATGAGGCAATAGAGAGTCCATCACCTCTAACGGAGCATCCGTCAACCCAAACAGAGTCGAACGAGACCTAAGTCACCTCAAAGTCCAACCTGACGGAGAGTCCGCCACCTAGGTCAGAGCATCTGTCAAGGTAACAGAAGTGGAGTTTGTTTAGAAAGCTTAACCAAGAGGTCAACAGTACTAGGTTAGGCTTAGTTACAAATAGTGCAATAGTAGAGCCACAGTTAGATTTCTCTTCACAAGTTCCAAATTAAGCCTTTATCTTCAAGTCTCTATCGGTTATCTTCAATCTTGATCGTCTCTTTCAGGAATCCTGTAGTGTGAGGAACGTGTACAAGTCATCATTGTCAGCTTCGAATTCGTTTGAACGGCATAACCAGGTAGGCACCCCACTACTATGAACCATATTTTGGATACTTATTATGTTCATTATGACTCATGCATTTCATGTAGATTTGGTTAGTCACTTAATTGTGTTTCACTAAGTTAGAACTACTCAATGATTACTTAAAGCCTTCACTTAATCAACAGGTTTGGTAATTCCCAATTGCTTACTTTCTTAGATGATGGTAGAAGTCGAGTATGTGGAAGGGAACTCATACTTGCGCATGTAGGTTGCTACACCGGGATAATCATTTGTTAAAATGAATGAGGGTTACAACTTATCTACTTCTCTAATTTTGACCAAGGACCCAACTTAAGTTTGAGATATGAACATGATGATCAAATTGGTAATTCTTGATCAAGCAAGAGGTAGGTCACTGTGAGTGTGGGATCTCAAGTGATGTAACTCATGGAGTAGTTAAGGACCATGTATTAGGATACGTGAGTCCGAGTAACCACCCGTACAAACCACATGTCGCATATGGGGCCGGCAATCCTAGTAATTAATTGCGATCGGTTAGATGGTGGTAGCATTAACCGGGAATCAGTCAAACCTTTCATGGGACATTCGAGCCGGATTAGGTTGGAGACGCCAGGCAACCCTTACCCTCATGCACGGTTATGGTGGTTAGTCCTGTTCTTCTATGTGGATACAATTGTACACGTTTGCCGAGTATTGAAAGCCTGAAGTCCCTTGGGACGGAAACCCTTTGGTTGTTCCTACTTTCTATACCCATGGTAGTGTTAATAATGAAACCTGATGATGATATGAGTTACATGTGTTGATCACTTATCTTGCTATCATGAATTTATAGATGCTCTTATCTCTAAGAATGAATTCATAGCATATCATCTAAAGAAATGCCATATGCTTTTCTGCAAATGTACAAATGCCCAATAACACCCTTGCATCCACCAAATAATTATATGTTGGAATTAAGCCTTGCGAGTACGAAATGTACTCACAGTGCTGCCAATAAGTTGTTTTGCAGGTAATGTCGTTATTGGTTGATGTGAGTTAATACTCTACCCACCGCTGCATAAGTAGACCTTGGAGTGGGCGACCCCAAGATGTGCTACAAGTTAACTCTGATAAGGTTTCGAGTGAATTGTCACAGAGTTAAACCTAGAAGGGGAATTATAAAATGATGCTTATCTATGTTCCACTATTTTTGTATAATAATGCCTCAGTAAACCTTTGAAACTAGAGTAAGCCCGTTGGCTCAATGTTATGTGTTACATGCGTTGGTTTGTCACATAGGGTGTTTTGTGTCACTCGACCATTACAAAGATCATGATGTCGGGGTGGGTCCCGGTCCCCGAAATTTTGTATATTATAATTTTTTTTCTTTTTTTTATAGCAAGATAGAGCTGGCATCATCATCATTTTTCTTTAGCCAGGATGGTCTTTTAGTGTGTATGGAACTTTGGACTCTCACCATCCTCCCCTACACTTGAACTTTTGTGTGAAAGTCAAGTGTGCAATGTTGGGGGTCGCCTTTTGAGTGTATTCCATCACCAAAGAGCACCAAGGTGTACAATTGATGTAGCTCTCATGTTCTCTAGTATCGTATGCCCCTTGTTCTTCTTAGTCTCAACCTAAAATGGTTAGTGACAAGAATACCTGAAGGTGCATACTAACTTGATAGCATGTTCTTGCTCTTATTGACAAGAAAGTTTTCTTATGATAATTTTATATTTTTATGATAATCCGGGGTATCTCCTAGTAGGGCTTTATTTATGGTCTTAAGCTTGACTGTGGCAACTTCATCTTGTAGCTATCTATGGTGGTGTAGTTCCCAGCTTCACCACCAAGCATTTGGCATCATCTTTCATGTTGCAAGGTTAGTGGCACGGTGCATTCTTGAGATTTGCAATATTTATGATAAACAAAAGCATCCACAACCATCCTCCTAAAAAGTTTGCAAACAAGGATAGTGATATGGTTGTAGTCCTCATGAAAGCATGTGGTACTAAGTGAGATCAACTCTAGGGACTCCAAAAGTGAGCATGAAACTTTTCGAAAGCGAAGCTTTCATCCTCAATGGTGGAATCTTTCTTTTCGGTCTCCAGAGTTGGTGTTTCAAGAATGTCCTTGCCATAGGAGTTTTCTTTCTCAAGAGATGTATCATGTAGGATCAATGTTGAATCTCAACCATTATCGAGAACAACGTTTGGATGGCCAGAGGGACATGTCTTAGGTTCAAGCGAGGGTGATGTTGGACGTTCCATTTCACAAGAAAGTTCAGGTGGAACAAACTAAGATATGAACTTCACCTCCTCGAACAGGTCATGGTGCTTCGCCTTTGGGTTTTCGAGGCAAGAGGTGGAAGTATTTTCTTTACTAAGACTCCCATGTGAAGATTTTTCTTGAAAAAGTTTTTCAAAAGGGTAGCCTATGAGAATATCAAATTCAAGGATGGCAAAGGTGTGGAAGTCCAAGTGAACCTCAGTTTCATCTATTTCAATTGGCACTACCTTGGCAATCCCACAACACTCGAAGATGAGTCCCGAAGGACTTTTGAAGAGTTTGTTGGTTGGGACTAGTGGCATAATGCTCAAAAGAGTTTTCGCAAGGAATTCTGACAAGATATTAGTCCCGACTATAGGGTTATGTAGGGTGTTTATGACTATTCCCCTTAACGAACAAGGCATGGTCATGGAAGGTGAAAGAATCAGAATTGCTTTGGAAGAACATTTCACTTCCATTAACCATTCCATTGATAGTTCTACTTCAGGAGAAACTTCATTTGTGTACTTTTTGTGCCAAGAGTGCTTCGAGGTATTGTCATAATCCTCAAATTTGATAGGAAACTCCGAAGGATGGATTAATCTTTCCTACGACGTTCGTAGTTCGGGTGAGGGCTCATAAGTCGAATCTAAGGATGCTGTGTGGATTCAACTGATGATGACTCCTCAAGGCTCAACATGACTTTCTCCTGGAGGTGTGTGGTTCTTATGGCAGAGGAAGTGTGTTTGTCTAAATAGTTTTCAAGGAATTTTACTTGCTCCATCATAGTTTTGTGTGTCAAGTGACCTCCGGCAGTCACGTCTAGGCATAGGTCAGCATCTATGTCAAGACCCGAACAAAAGAGATGCAGCAACACGCCGTCAGGTAAAGACAAGTCTGGGCTAGCATGTATTAACATTGAAAACCTGGCCCAGGCTGCACCAATAGACTCCTTCTCGTATTGCTCAAAGTCACGGATTGCCTTTGGTAGAGACATGATACGAGATCCAGGGAAGAATGCAAGAAAAAACTTGTTCTTAAGTTCATCCCAATCTTCATTCGTACTTCCTACAGCATGTGTATACCATTGCTTTGCCATCTCTATGAGAGACAAGGGAAACAACTTCAACTGTAGAGTTTCTTGTGTCATGCCTAAAATGCTCAGGCACGAACACATTTCCTCGAACTCCCACAGGTGATGGCAATGGTTTTTGTTTTCTAGCCTAGAGAAGGGTTGTGCCTGAACCATGGCTATTAAGCTAGGGTGAGTTCACAGCTAGATCAAATGGTTGGTTTTGAAATAGCTGAGGGCTCAAGGAACTCCCTCTTTGAAGCAGAATGGTTTTTATAGGAGTTGGTTTCATGGTAAAAAAATATTTTGTGTTTTTTTTTAAAAATGGAAAGATACAAGATACGAGGATGAACTATGTTTGAAGAAAATATAGCAACCGTTCCCCGGCAAAGGCGCTAGAAATGCTTGTTGTTATTTCTTAACACATATAGAAAAAATTCGCAAGGGCACGGAATTACCGTTGTAGCATTTCACCCGGAAGAATATAGGGTATCGTGTTTTCCACAGGGAATGAAGGTACTCTTCTAGCTAGTTTGTCCAAGGACAACACAAGTGTAGAGTTGGTAGAGGTTGAGATGAATTTCTAATGGCTTTAGAGTCTCTGGATAGATAAACTCTACTTCTATTTGCTCACATCGGGCACCGGCTTACACCTGGTTTGCCAAGTGATAATGGTCCGTAGATCTATGCCGAACCTAAACGTGGGGGATTACAAGGGATGGTCAAGGCTGTCACCACCTGCCGCTGAAAGGTCTTGATGGCTAGAGGGGGGGTGAATAGCCTTTTAAAAATTTCTACAAAGACAAGCTAAACAAGTTTATCAATACAACAAATAGCGAGATGCGAGTTTTGCTTAGCCTACGGGGTGTTTGCAAGCCACCTATCCAATTCACAATTCTAGTATATTGGCACTCAACCGCACAGGTTAAACCGAGAAGGTAACTACAACTACAACTAGCAAGCTACACAAAAGAGCTACTCTAGCAAAGCAAACTAGCTAGCAAAGATAACTAAGAAAGTAATGCGGAGTTGAGTTAGGAGGGTTTCACCGAGGGGCGAAGTATTGAGCCAACCAATATGATCAACAATGAATACCAAAACAACCGAACACCGGGATCAATCAATCACAATATGAAAGTGATGACACGAAGATTTATCCCGAGGTTCACGTGCTTGCCGGCACGCTAGTCCCCGTTGTGTCCCTCTTCACCACGTGGTTCGGTGGCTAATCGGTCTCACACCGAGCCTCTCAAAAGGCGCCACAAGAACCTACCAAATGGCAAAAGGTTGCAATGACACGAGCAATTCACTAATGTTGCCTTTGGCGCTTCGCCGAGGTAGGCACAAACCCCTCACAAACACCGGAGGTGACCAAGAACAATCACCAACTCTTGCCAACTCCTCCAAGCTGCTCCAAGCCGTCTAGGTGGCGGCAACCACCAAGAGAAACAAGAATCCCGCAGCAAATCAATCACCAAGTGCCCACTAGATGCTATCTCACAATGCAAATGCACTTGGATCACTCAATCTCACTTTGAATATGCAAAGAAGCAAGAGAGATGAGTGGGAGGGGAGTTGCTTGGCTCAAAGTGCTCACAAGTATGTCAAAATGTCAAGAGAGGGAGCTTTGAGCCGGCCAACGAGTATATATAGACGTACCCCTTCGAATATAGCCGTTAGGAACGAGATCCAGCTGAAATCGCGCTGACCGGACGCGCTGGTCCAACTGACCGGACGCGCCGGTCGCGTAACGGCTATTTTCCGAACTACTGACCGGACGCGCCGGTCGGAACGACCGGACGCGCTGGTCACGACCGGACGCGCCGGTCCCGTGACTCACCGGACGCGCCGGTCAACTCTGAGCCGCGCACAGCGAAACATCGACCGGACGCGCTGAAGAACTGACCGGACGCCACAGTGCCCGCGTCCGGTGGGAGTCCAGTAAGCTCCCTAGACGACCGGACGCGTCCGGTCGCTTGTGACCGGACGCGCCACCGCGTCCGATCAGTCAACCGAAAAACGCGCAGTCACTGGACACTGACCGGACGCGCCGGTCGCACAGTGACCGCGTCCGGTGCAGCGTCCGGTGCAGCGTCCGGTCACCACTGTGACCTCCGTTCGCTTCCGTTTCTTTTCCGTTTGATTTCCGACTTCCGGCGTAGTAGAAAAAAGGCATTTCATTTCCCCGAAATCGCCTGAATCCCGCGCTCGCACGCTCGGCGGGAGGGAGAGAGGACCCCAAACCCTCTCTACCGCTCAAACTCCAACGCCGTCGCAAACATGCTAACACCACCAAGTGATCATCACCATGTGCATGTGTGTTAGCATTTTCACAATCATTTTTCGATGGCGTTATTAGTTCTATCCAAATGCATATGATCATGAAATGCACATCTAGAGGCACTTAGGAGTTCAATAGCCGCGTCATTCCCCTCTTTATAGTACGGCTATCTATCCTATAATGTAACCACACCCACTAGGCGTCTTGGTTACTAAAACACAACCCTTAAGCATATACCTTTGCCTTGATCACGTAGAGTTGCATCCAAAACCAAGTGTGGCCATCATGATCACCATGTCCATCTTGCCACCAACCTTGGAATGTACTAATCCTCATATGCTACACACAACTTAGGCATAGGATTAGTACTTAGGCATTGTCACTAATTACCAACACCAAACATAGGACTTTCAATCTCCCCCTTGTTAGTAATTGGTGACAATCCTTTCACAAAGATATTATAATAGAATTTTGATTGAACCCATGTCACATTGTCCAAGTATATTACCATGTGTAAGAAGTATGGACAAGTGATCATGAATTCAAAATTGATAGCAATGACTCCCCCTACATGTATGCTATATGTTTGGATTTTGGAAGCATACATGTTAGATAGGAAAGATTAGGAGCATTGACTATCAATAGGTGCTAAGTGTTTTAGATTATAGACCTTTGAAGCGTGATACCATCGGAGTAGCGATAAACACCATCTTAGCTCCTTGTGTAGTTAGATATCACTTGAAAAAGCACAAACATAACTAGAAACCTCGTGAGATCAACATTATAAGCAAGGCTCTAGTACCACTTTGAAAAACAAGAAGCAAGTAAAATCTAACTACTTCCTATTCATGCTAGTACTTCAATACATCATTCAATTGTATACTAGCAAAACACCACACAAGCAATGTATCGGAGAAAAAGAAATGCATAACTATGCATCATACATATGAAGTGCACATGAAAATGCAACATTCATGTTTAAGAGCTTGCTCCCCCTACTTGTGTGCTCAAAATTTTAGTTGACCCCCTTCTTTTATCAATTCTCCCCTTTAGGTTTTTCTCCCCCTTTATAATCTATCTTTGTGAACAATAGGTTTTTCTCCCCCTTTATAATCTATCTTTGTGAACAATATTTTCTCCCCCTTTGGCACCAATGACCACAAGGGACCAATTTTAGATAGATTATCATGTTAAATTATGGGGTGAGGATCAAGTTTGTGATTCAACCTAGATTGCTTGCATAAATAAAATGCTTCGGTTTGATCCAAGGGTAGGCTTCTTCACACCTCACTAGAAGGGTTATCATGCACCATGTTGAAGCAAATATTTAGACAAGTTTTCTAGATTAAACACTTAGGATCACAAGCGCTCAAACAAGTTATATGCTACCACTAGATCATACAAGTCATGGAAACAATAGTGGCACCATATAAACTTCAAATTCATTTGATTTTCATGAATGAGCCTAGAACATAAGAAATCATGACTAGATGCACTAACCAAGTCCTTAGCATAGAATGTATGACATGTCAACCAATTGTACCTTGGGGCTCGAAGGAGAGGCATGTCATATCATTTAGGTGCATCAACTCATGTTGGAGAAGTCAAGTATGTTCAACTCATTCTTTAGCTTGTGAAATCTCTTCTCATCAAGTGGCTTGGTGAATAGATCGGCTAATTGATCTTCGGTGCCCACACTCTCAATAGCAATGTCACCCTTTTGTTGATGATCTCTAATAAAGTGATGACGAACATCAATATGCTTTGTTCTTTGATGTTGAACCAGATTGTTGGTTAGCTTCACGGCACTTTCATTGTCACATAGCAATGGCACATTCTTGAAATTAATGCCAAAATCCTTCAATGTTGCCTTCATCCACAAGATTTGTGCACAACAACTACCCGCGGCGATGTATTCGGCTTCGGCGGTAGATAGTGCAATACTATTTTGCTTCTTGGATGACCATGAGACAAGTGATCTTCCCAACAATTGACAAGTCCCGGAAGTGCTCTTTCTCTCCACTTTGTCGCCGGCATAGTCGGAATCCGAATATCCAACTAGCTCAAAGCTTGCACCTTTGGGATACCATAATCCAACATCTTGTGTATGCTTCAAATACCTCAATATTCTCTTTGTTGCCTTCAAATGACTTTCTCTTGGTGAGGCTTGAAATCTTGCACACATGCATACACTAAACATCACATCGGGCCTTGATGCCGTCACATAGAGTAGGCTACCAATCATTGATCTATAAAGCTTTTGATCCACCATGTTGCCACTCTTGTCACTATCCAAACTTCCACTAGTGCCCATTGGGGTTGTAATGCCCTTTGCATCTTCCATGCCAAATTTCTTGAGCATATCTTTGATGTACTTGGTTTGACTCACAAATGTTCCTTCCTTCATTTGTTTGATTTGAAGTCCAAGAAAGAAACTAAGTTCACCGATCATTGACATTTCAAATTCCTTTGCCATCATTTTCCCAAACTCATCACAATAATCTTGATTGGTTGAACCAAATATGATATCATCAACATATATTTGCAATACAAACAAGTCTTTCCCAAACTTCTTGGTAAAGAGAGTAGTATCCACTTTGCCCATGACAAATCCTTTGGATAGCAAGAAGTCCCTCAATCTTTCATACCATGCTCTAGGTGCTTGCTTCAATCCATACAAAGCTTTTCTTAACTTGTACACATGGTTGGGTTTCTTGTCATCTTCAAAACCGTGAGGTTGCTCCACATACACCTCTTCTTGAATGTACCCATTGAGAAATGCACTCTTCACATCCATTTGATATAGCTTGATATTGTGAGCACAAGCATAGGCAAGTAAGATCCTAATTGCTTCCAATCTTACAACTGGGGCATAAGTTTCACCAAAGTCAAGACCCTCTATTTGTGTGTAACCTTGAGCCACTAGTCTTGCTTTGTTCCTTACTACTATCCCATCTTGATCTTGCTTGTTGCGAAAGACCCATCTTGTTCCAATGACATTATGATCCTTAGGCCTCTCAACTAGTTCCCATACTTCATTTCTCTTGAAGTTATTGAGCTCTTCATGCATTGCATTCACCCAATCCGGATCTCTCAATGCTTTATCAATGTCCTTGGGTTCTTCCATTGACACAAAAGAAGAGTGAGCACAAAATGATGCCAATCTTGATCTAGTTTGAACTCCCCTTTGTATGTCACCAATAATGGAATCCAATGGATGGTCTCTTGCAATGTTAGTTGGTTGAAGCACTTGCACTTGATTGCTTGGATGTTGATGTTGATCATGAGTTGGAGATGATGAACTAGCCACTTGTTGATCTTGTTGCACTTGAGATGATGTACTAGCTTGATTTTGCATTAGAGACCCACTAGCTTGTGTAATTGGACTTTGGAGTACTTGATCTTTGTTGTCATCCACATCAATCACTTGCTTTGGCCTAATATCACCAATATCCATTTCTTTCATAGCATTGGTCAATTGAGTTCCTCTAACATCATCCAAGTTATTTTCCTCATCTTGAGAGCCATTTGTTTCATCAAACTCAACATCATGAACTTCCTCAAGTAAACCACTAGCCAAATTCCAAACTCTATAAGCTTTGCTAGTAGTGGAGTAACCAAGTAAGAATCCTTCATCACATTTCTTCTCAAACTTGCTTAATCTAGTGCCCTTCTTCAAGATGTAGCATTTGCAACCAAATACCCGAAAGTATGCAATGTTGGGCTTTCTTCCATTTAAGATCTCATATGGTGTCTTCTCTAAGAACTTGTGGCAATAGAGGCGGTTGCTATAGAAGCAAGCCGTGTTGATTGCTTCGGCCCAAAATGAATGACTCACATTATACTCATTCAACATTGATCTTGCCATATCAATCAAAGTTCTATTCTTCCTCTCAACTAGGCCATTAGATTGAGGTGTATACTTGGCCGAGAATTGATGTTTGATTCCAAGCTCCTCACATAGCTCATCAACTCTTGTGTTTCTAAACTCACTTCCATTGTCACTTCTTACTTTCTTGATTGTGGTCTCAAACTCATTTTGTACCCTCTTGATGAACTTCTTGAATATGTCAAATACATCACTCTTGTCCACAAGAAAGAATACCCATGTGTATCTAGTGAAATCATCCACAATCACAAAGCCATACTTGTTGCCACCAATGCTTGTGTATGTAGTTGGCCCAAATAGATCCATGTGCAACAACTCAAATGCCTTGGAAGTACTCATAATGCTCTTCAATGGATGAGTGTTGCCTACTTGCTTTCCGGCTTGACATGCACTACATAGCTTATCTTTCTCAAATGTGACATCCTTCAAGCCTCTAACTAAGTCATGCTTCACCAACTTGTTCAATTGCTTCATGCCAACATGACCAAGTCTTCTATGCCATAACCAACCCATACTTGATTTGGTGAGCAAGCATGTTGAAAGTTGAGTGTCACTAGCATTGAAATCAACCAAGTATAGATTCTCATATCTAAAGCCTTTGAAGATCAAGTTAGAGCCATCAACACTAACTATCTCCACATCATCAACACCAAATATGCACTTGAAACCTAGGTCACACAATTGAGCAACCGAGAGAAGATTGAAATTCAACTTTTCAACTAAGAGCACATTGGAAATGCTATGATCATTTGAGATTGCAATCCTTCCAAGAGCCTTCACATCACCCTTGCTATTATCACCAAATGTGATACTATCAATGCCACTATCATTTGATTTGAGAGAGTTGAACATTCTTGAATCACCGGTCATATGTTGAGAGCACCCACTATCAAGCACCCAATGCCTTCCTCCGGCCTTGTAATTTACCTACAAAATAAATTAATGTTTCTTAGGTACCCATACTTGTTTGGGTCCTTGGAGGTTAGTAACTAAGCTCTTTGGTACCCAAATGGCCTTCTTCTTTGGACCCACAATTGGTGTACCGACAAACTTAGCATGCACACCTTTCACACCCTTGGTAAGAACATAACAAGAATCAAAAGGAATGTAATCCATTTTAGCATGAAACTTGTTGTTGTTCTTGTTCATTTTATTACAATTAATCTCTAGATGCCCAACTTGCTTGCATCTATTGCAATAACGACCATTGCTCTTCACAAAGCGAGACTTTGGAGTAGCAAAGGCCGCCTTGCCCTTCTTGGGAGTATAGCCCAAACCCTCTTTGTTAAGAGAGAACCTTTGGCTACCCAAGCATTTTAGCAAGCGGGCATCCCCACCATAGGCATTGCCTAATGCGCGGGTGAGATCATCCACCTCTCTCTTGAGAGTCTCATTCTCAACCACAAGCGATGCATCACTAGTAGTAGAGGTAGAGTTGGTTGTGGTGGATGATGATGAGCTACATGAAGCATTAGTGGGACCAACAAATAAAGAATCATCAATAATATCACATGTTAGTCCAATATCACAAGTGACAATCACTTGCTCCTCCTTAGCTTCCTTCATGAGCTTCTCCAACTTGAGGTCCTTCTCCTTGATGAGCTCAAGTAGAGAGGAGTGGGCTTCCTTAAGCCTAGTGTGAGCAACTTCAAGGTCCTCGTGGTCTTCCTTTAGACACTCACGAGAGGCCTCTAACTCATCAAAGGATTTCCTAAGAGCTTTGAGCTCTTGTTCAATTCCTTTGCACTCCTTACTCTTTTTGAGAGCAACAAGCTCCTCCATCAAGGCATCATTTTCATTGCTCTTGGCAATGAGCTCTTGTTCCAAGATTTTGTATTTCTTGGTTGTCCTCTTGTAGCCCTTGCTCATTTGATCTATTATGCCCAATAGATCATCCTTGGAGTAGTCCTCGTCCTCCTCATCATCACTCCTACAACCATCACTAGCACAAGAATCATCATCACTATCATCATATTTTACCTTGGTAGGCTTGGCCATAAGGCATGTCGATGTAGTGTCGAAGATGGATGGCTTGTTGGAGAGGGCGATGCTAGCAATGGCTCGCCGAGTGGTCCTCTCATCATCACTAGAGCTATCATCATCACTATCGGAGTTATCACTATCCCAAGTGACCACATAGCCACCACCCTTCTTCTTCTTGTTGATAGTGAAGCTCTTCTTCTCTTTCTTCTCCTTCTTGTCCTTCTTGTTCTTCTTCAACTTCAACTCCCCATCATGATATCTTTTGTCTTCGTAGGGACACTTTGCCACTACATGATCGGGGCTATTGCAATTGTAGCAAAGCATCTCCTTTGCCTTCATGAAGTCCCTTCTCTTTCTTGCACCATATCCTTTCTTCTTCATGAACCTCCCCATCTTGTGCACTAGGAGGGCCATGGTCTCATCATCGAATGGATCATCATCATCACTCTCCACCTTGCTCTTGCCCTTAGAAGATGAAGCCTTGAATGCAATGGGTTTCTCTTGCTTGACCTTGGTCTCCTTCTTCTCATCTTCATCTTCATCATCATTGTATTGGGCATCGGTCATTATATCTCCAAGCACATTGGTTGGTTTGACCTTGTCCAATCCCTCTCTAAAGATCATTCTTCTCAAGGTGGCAAACTTCTTGGGTAAGCACATCAAGAACTTGTGTGAGTAGTCCTTGTCCTCAACCTTCTCTCCAAGCCCCTTGAGATCATTGACAATGACTTGGAGCCTATAGAACATCTCCGGGATGGATTCATCATCCTTCATCTTGAAAGTGGAGAACTTGTCCTTGAGCATATATAGCTTGGCACTTTTTACCGTTGAAGTGCCTTCATATGTCTCTTCAAGCCTTATCCAAAGCTCATTTGCCTTTTCAAGATCTTTAATTTGCTCAAATACTTTGTCATCAATGGCACGGTAGATTGTGTCAAGTGCCGCCGTGTTGCATTGTTTGTTGATGCGGTCATTTGGAGTGAGATTTTCTTCATTAAGAATGATGTATCCTTCATTGGTCACATCCCAAACCTTCTCATGTATATTGCCTAGATATTGCTTCATCTTTCTTTTCCAATGATCAAAGGAAGAGACGCCATCAAAGAATGGAGGCTTGCCATTAACATGATTGAACATAACTTGAGCCATCTTGCACCGAGGTTGTTAAGCCTTGCAAACGGTGACCACGGCTCCGATACCACTTGAAAGGTCTTGATGGCTAGAGGGGGGTGAATAGCCTTTTAAAAATTTCTACAAAGACAAGCTAAACAAGTTTATCAATACAACAAATAGCGAGATGCGAGTTTTGCTTAGCCTACGGGGTGTTTGCAAGCCACCTATCCAATTCACAATTCTAGTATATTGGCACTCAACCGCACAGGTTAAACCGAGAAGGTAACTACAACTACAACTAGCAAGCTACACAAAAGAGCTACTCTAGCAAAGCAAACTAGCTAGCAAAGATAACTAAGAAAGTAATGCGGAGTTGAGTTAGGAGGGTTTCACCGAGGGGCGAAGTATTGAGCCAACCAATATGATCAACAATGAATACCAAAACAACCGAACACCGGGATCAATCAATCACAATATGAAAGTGATGACACGAAGATTTATCCTGAGGTTCACGTGCTTGCCGGCACGCTAGTCCCCGTTGTGTCCCTCTTCACCACGTGGTTCGGTGGCTAATCGGTCTCACACCGAGCCTCTCAAAAGGCGCCACAAGAACCTACCAAATGGCAAAAGGTTGCAATGACACGAGCAATTCACTAATGTTGCCTTTGGCGCTTCGCCGAGGTAGGCACAAACCCCTCACAAACACCGGAGGTGACCAAGAACAATCACCAACTCTTGCCAACTCCTCCAAGCTGCTCCAAGCCGTCTAGGTGGCGGCAACCACCAAGAGAAACAAGAATCCCGCAGCAAATCAATCACCAAGTGCCCACTAGATGCTATCTCACAATGCAAATGCACTTGGATCACTCAATCTCACTTCGAATATGCAAAGAAGCAAGAGAGATGAGTGGGAGGGGAGTTGCTTGGCTCAAAGTGCTCACAAGTATGTCAAAATGTCAAGAGAGGGAGCTTTGAGCCGGCCAACGAGTATATATAGACGTACCCCTTCGAATATAGCCGTTAGGAACGAGATCCAGCTGAAATCGCGCTGACCGGACGCGCTGGTCCAACTGACCGGACGCGCCGGTCGCGTAACGGCTATTTTCCGAACTACTGACCGGACGCGCCGGTCGGAACGACCGGACGCGCTGGTCACGACCGGACGCGCCGGTCCCGTGACTCACCGGACGCGCCGGTCAACTCTGAGCCGCGCACAGCGAAACATCGACCGGACGCGCTGAAGAACTGACCGGACGCCACAGTGCCCGCGTCCGGTGGGAGTCCAGTAAGCTCCCTAGACGACCGGACGCGTCCGGTCGCTTGTGACCGGACGCGCCACCGCGTCCGATCAGTCAACCGAAAAACGCGCAGTCACTGGACACTGACCGGACGCGCCGGTCGCACAGTGACCGCGTCCGGTGCAGCGTCCGGTGCAGCGTCCGGTCACCACTGTGACCTCCGTTCGCTTCCGTTTCTTTTCCGTTTGATTTCCGACTTCCGGCGTAGTAGAAAAAAGGCATTTCATTTCCCCGAAATCGCCTGAATCCCGCGCTCGCACGCTCGGCGGGAGGGAGAGAGGACCCCAAACCCTCTCTACCGCTCAAACTCCAACGCCGTCGCAAACATGCTAACACCACCAAGTGATCATCACCATGTGCATGTGTGTTAGCATTTTCACAATCATTTTTCGATGGCGTTATTAGTTCTATCCAAATGCATATGATCATGAAATGCACATCTAGAGGCACTTAGGAGTTCAATAGCCGCGTCATTCCCCTCTTTATAGTACGGCTATCTATCCTATAATGTAACCACACCCACTAGGTGTCTTGGTTACTAAAACACAACCCTTAAGCATATACCTTTGCCTTGATCACGTAGAGTTGCATCCAAAACCAAGTGTGGCCATCATGATCACCATGTCCATCTTGCCACCAACCTTGGAATGTACTAATCCTCATATGCTACACACAACTTAGGCATAGGATTAGTACTTAGGCATTGTCACTAATTACCAACACCAAACATAGGACTTTCAGCCGCCTACCCATCAACCATGGGAAACGAGGCAAACAAAGGTAGCCTCTAGCCTAGACACCATGTCTACGCTATCGATTACAACTCCAACGTCATATAGTGTTATTGGTCTCTATCAGGAGCCCTCTACTAGCGTATCTGCTACAAGAGCGGACAACGAACCCGTAAGCAAATAAGAGTAAAGCTTAGCTATACTAAAGACTTAATTTCATAAGAAACACGAACACTCACTTAGTGGAAGGCTCCATTGAGGTATAGGCGTTCGTCGAGGTACAAGCTTGGGAAGACTACCGACAGGTCCGGCGCTTCCCCGTACTCTCCCTCACATCTCTCCCTACTAACTCTACTAGCTATCTAGGGCCTAAGCCCTTGGACTGAAGCTCAAAAGTGGAGTGCTCTTCCTTGGAATGTTGTTGGAATGAGGGGGAGGTCCACCGTTTATAAGTGGAGAGGAGGGAATGTCCATGGAATATTCCCCACTAAACCGACCTCCACAAACAACCAACCTTGGGAAGGTGGTAAGAGGCAGCCCACACGAGATGGGGCTGGCTGGACCAGCTGGGGGTGCGCCCGCACCATGGGTGCTGCCGCACCCTGGCTGGGCCCAAGCACCCCCATCTTCGGTGGGTGAACTCCGGGTGGTTTGTGAATTGGCCCATGATGGTTTAGCGCGGAGTTGAAGTGGATTTGCTTTGGTTTTGGGCTTGTATTCCACTCATCCGGGCCTTGATTTGTCTTGTAACGGGCCTGCTCCGCCCTTGGGCTCTTGTCGGGTCTATGTTTTGTTGTATTCTTTGTGTACTTTGAGCACATTTTCCATGTTATTCCGACATGTCCTCCTATGAATAAACAATCACCAAAACTTATGGAATTTGTTAGTTATAAAACTTAATTCTAAGATTGGTGTTTGTATGTGTTCATTTTATGTAATATTTGGTGGGTACAAGTGGGAGTTAAGGACCACAAACATGCAGTAGCTTGATTTCAATATATGACTAAACCAAACTCACGGCAAGCAAAACAATGAAGATTAATCTCAATAGAATATGACGGTAACCACAGCAATAGCAGATCTATGTTCGATTCTTGATAATAATATGTTGATGCACCTAGCAAGAACAAAACAAGAATAGGCTTGACGCCAATAGCAGCCCCAACCAACACATCAATAGCCGACCTCAATGAGAATCCAGCAGAATAGTATCAAGAGGAGGGATCGGCCTACAGAAACTGCAATCCGAACCTTAATGAAAATCTTCCACCCACGATCACGATGAACCACGATAGGAAGATGAAATCAAATGAATTCCAGTGCGAGTCCTAGAGGCAACCCTCGATTACACACCAACACAAATCCGTACAGGGATCCGGATCAATAAACCTCTAGGGTTTTCAAGCAACGACTCAACGAGGGAATAACTCCACAATAAAATCCAATCTAATCTGTTACAAGCCGGGGACACCCCTAAATAAAGGCATGCAGGCTTGACACCACCGGACCAGACTCGACGACTGCAGCATGTCAATCTGAATTGAGCTAATAAAAATATATTTTCTTGGTTCCATATTTTCTGTTGTCTTGAATGTTGCACCTCTAAAAATATTCATTGACCAAAAATCCACAAGGAGCAACAATTTCATTCTCCAGCACTTTGGGATCTAGCATTTCTGTCCACAGCTTTCAAATTATTCTTTTGATTTATGGTGGGAAAATTCAAGCAATGCTGCTACTAGGTTAACAAGGAAGGGGTTCAACTCTCTAGTGATCCTAGGAGTTTGGACCTTGTGGAATCAACGCAATAGATGTGTTTTTTTGACGGAGCTACTCCCAGCTTGGGTGGTGCTTTGGGTTTTGCTTTAGAGGAGAGTTGGCTGTGGGCTGTGGCGGGTGCCCGGGGGCCATCTTTCCTGGCTTCCCATCCTCCCCCTCCCCCTATAGCTCTGTAGCCTGGAGGATGTCTAGTTTTGGTCGCCTCTTTGTTTTCACAGGTGCATATGTAGTTTTATATTAGGGTGGCGTGGTGTGTGTTGTAATTGGGGTCACTCCTCCTTTTTTATTCTTAATAGAATGAAGCACAGTTTTCCTGCGTTTTCGAGAAAAAAAACAATTTCATTCTCCTTCCTCATGGTATATGTTTATTCACCGTCAATACTACCAAACTGAACAGCCGTCAATACTACCAAACTGAACAGGGACAATTCTTATAGCATTACCTTATGAATATTTCAAAATCAATGCACTTTCCAATACTTCCATTAGTTATAGTAATTTGAGAAGTCATGGACTCATCATCCACTACTCCTTTAAACAAAGCCGTCCTTGGCTTTGGTACATCCTCATGTGACTTTTCCTGCTCATCAGATAATTCACTACCACACACTACAAAAGATGTGTCATTTTTAACATTTCATTCCTGCCATAATATCAGAAATTTATGTCATAGTACAAGATTTGTGACATCCGGTTGACGAAAATGCTTGTCACAAACCATGAGTCCAAAACCATGCTTTGTGACGTCTGTGTATTTGATTGGGGTCACAAATCTATGACATTAGTTTTTAACGTCACAAATGTTTATGACATTCTTTTTTGTCACGATTCTTGCACCATGCCACGTAGGATCAGAAAACATCATAAATGTTAATGTGGCGCTGAGTTGGCAGGGCAGGTCACAGAAATGTCATAAAACTGAAATGCAGCCTGTTAAAGCCTTGAGGCAGGCAGACTTATAATAGGCCAAGCACAATAGAGGGCTTTGTTTTTTGGCCTAGCCCATTTTATGATTTATGATTTTTTGGCCCATATGTTTTTCATGATTCTAATTTCTATTATGTCAAGCCCAACCCTTTCATGTGCCATATTTTTTCTTGGTCCATCGCATGGCACATTTATTTTACAAACCACTTGCTATTTCAATAGCCCATGAGGAGAAAAACAAATCAGATTACACAGGTATGGGCCCAGGTCAATATTCCATTCCCGACCAAATAACAGGCTCACATGCCATACATTATGATGTTCATTACATTCATCATCGATCATGAAATAACCTTTTCACAACTCTCCTTTTTTCACACACCTGTCCTATAGAAAAGGCAGAAATAGTGAGATGTGATACATTGACCTAAGTGGCAACAACCATGTAATCACAACAATTAAAAATATGGAACAAAAATCGGTAAAGGACTAAATGTCACAAACATGTAATCACAATACCTTTTTTCTTTTGATTCGAGAACTCATCGCCCTCTCAACATTTAGCAATGGCTTGCCATCGCCTTGGCGGATTCACATGCAACAGCTAGGAGTGAATTCATCATTAGCAACACGCCATATATACACGTGTCAGAACCCAAGGGGCATGAGATCTTGCATTTTGATTCAAAACGAGGAGAGAATTAATTACGCATATCAGATTTCCAATTCACATTTATTTTCAAGCAGTTATAGGAAAAATCTTTCAGATTTTGGCAGGCAAACCCCTGCCCTTGGCTTTGCCTATAAAATGGCCCTGTGACTATGATATGCAGCACTCAAAGAGGCAGCCGAGTACCAAGAAAGAAAGATACGTGTGCATCATCATTTGAAGTCAAGGTTGGTCCTTAATTCCTTCTTTTTGTTTTTATATTTTCTCTAGAATATGTAGATTATCTAGACGGTAGTCGTAGCTAGTATACTGTAGTATTGAGCCTTGTATGGCGTGGTTCAAAACAGCTCTGGTTCCTTGCTGCAATGCATGGAGGAGCCGGTGAACCTAAAAGTAATTGTTTCACTGGCTTCCAGTTCATTTTAGGAGAAGAAGGGAGAAAAACAACTACTCACTATAGTGCACGGAGGAGCCAGAGATGGAGCTCTTAATTATCTATATACATGTCATTCATTGTAATCTGGAACTACAATAATAATCTATGTATATGTCATTCAGTCTAATCTACTGTAAAACATAAACATGCTTGATGTTAACACATGATATGATACTGCGATTTGGAAACAATATATGTTTTACGATGCTGTAATCAAGTAGAGAATATTATGATTTTGCTTAATCTTCTTCGTAGTATCAGGAAGTGAAGAGTACTTTTAAAATTGATTTCCTCATTTTGTTTGCAGTATCTTCATGGCATCCAAGAACAAAGGGTCTGCCCCAAGGGCATTAGTTGTCGAGGATATCAAAGTTGATTGTGTGATTCTCATGCATATGTTGCACAAGCTTAACTGCGAGGCTACTGCTGTTGAGAATGGGAAAGAAGCTGTTGACCTTTTCATTGAAGGGAAAACATTTGACATTGTTTTCTTAGATAAGGATATGCCTATAATGTCAGGTCCTGAGGTACGGTATATATTTCAACTTGATATATAGTAGATTTATATTTATTTCCTGTTACTTTTTTGTCAACATTATTCACAAGTTTCTCCAGAAGTTATAGAAAAAAGATATGTTCTAGCATTTGAACTTACTAGTATTACTTATCAGTTATTTCATTTGTATTATATTACAGTATAACAAAAAAAACCTGTAGCATATATGAAGCTAACGAACCGATTTAGTTATTTTTTACGGTAGACTTTTGATTGCCCAAGTAATATAATGTAAACTTTAGCATCATCAAAATGAAAGTAAGACTCATAACTGACAAAATTTTAATTTCTTGGTGGATTGTTTGGCAGGCTGTGGCCAAGATCCGTGCCATGGGAGCTACTGCAGTGAAGATTGTTGGGGTCTCGGCAGATTTTGGTGGCCAGGAGGCATTCATGCAAGCTGGTGCTGATATGTTTGTGCCCAAACCAGTGAAGCTTGAGACTCTCGAGGCTATGCTTGAGGTGGTCATTAGCAAGAAGAACATGAGCGGCTAGCAACAGCTTGTATCAACAACATAATATTTGCTTCTAGATTATTATTTGAATTTGATGCTTTATTATCGGTTATTATTGCAGTTATGCTTTGTTGGGGCAAGAGAACTATGCAAGTTGTAATAGTTTTGGACAAATTTGGATACTTTCTATGATAATTAATTTTTGTTTTAAGACAATCTGATCTTTATCGTTCGATGGGTTATGTTGGGGTCCGCTTCGCGAATTTGGTGGTGTGGCTCCTTGTTTCCATGCCTTTATCTCTTGTCTCTCAGGTGATGCTCGGAGCTTCAGGCGAAGCCCCTTAGAAGGTAGATCGTGCAAGCTATCCGGACGAGACCTGGAGCTTTGCCAAGATGAAGCCTGCTAAGAAAGAGATCAAGATGTGACTAGGTGCAAACACAAGGTTGGTATGTGCCCTTGTGTGTTGAGTTTGTGGTGAGTGATTGTCGGGAGATGATCAGACTAACTATGGCATGAGTATGCGTGCGCAACATATCTCTTGGCTATGTTAGTGTGTAGGTGTGGTGCATAGGACGATCGATAGACATGGAGAAGGTCAAGTAGAGACGTACCATGCCGATGGACTGGGAGCGGTGAAGAACGGACGTGAGACTTGGACTGAGGGGCCGGCTGGAAGACTAATCAAGGTGGCTGACACTTGGGGACATCAACGAGCAAGAGTACATGTAGAGGAGTTGACCGTGATGACCAACTCACGATGGCAGTTGACCAAGTCAAACAGAGGCGCTAGAGCACTTGGTGATCAGGTGGTCGAGGATGATGATTGCACGTGTCGAGAGCGTGGAGGAGGCATAGCGGATACGCTTCTTTAGGCGATTTGGTGGTTTGAGCATCAAAACCAGTGGTTGGATGGTTTTCGAGTTTGGGCCTCAAAACCTAGTTGGAGTTCTAGCCAGAATAGGAGGAGGCATATGGTGTCATCACGAAGCTTGTGTCGAGACAAAAACAAAGTCGTGAAAAGCCCATGGCCATCGGATGCTTGGATCTCAAGTGAGACTATTATGCCTCTGGGATTAAGGGGTTCAAATAAAATATTGGGCATGTTGGAAATGTGTAATAACTCTATAAATATGACAGTGGCTGCCCCTCAACCAGTGGTCTCTTCCAGTTTAGTTTTCCTACATCTATACATCTAGGTTTTCATTCTATGTTATGTAGTTGGCAACTGAGAGAGATCCACAGTGCGAGAGAGATTGAAACCTCTGTCTGTGCAACTTGGCAAAGAGCCTGACCTCGTTCAAGAATAAAATAGAGCAATCATTCCTCTGAATTTCGAGTTCATCTAGTTTTCTTCTCGTTTTTTCTTTTTTTCTGGATTTTCGGAGGATTTTCTTTGGAAATTCGTGCTTCATTTTTGGCTGCAATTTTGGTGCAGATTTTTGGGGAAAATCGATGCTAGGACATGTGAGGAGACATCCCAATCACCAATTTATTGAATCCCTTCAGGGGCGCCTCGATTCAATGATTTTTTCCAAAATTCTCCCTTTCTAGGGTGTCTCGTTTTATATGAATTTAATCTCAATCTTGATCGTTGGGTGTGGTATCTGGTTGAGATGGATGCGGGATGATCATGTGAAGCCGTGTCCAATATCTCAGTTTGGTTGGATTTGATTTAATCTAGTTTCTACTTTGTCTCATGGATCACGTGCTTCAAGCTGCGTCTGCTGAATATCGCTTTTGCGCAAGGTTCGGTCCGACGCTCCCTCTCTGCTACCATTCGGACCGTGCGTTTCTACTATTGCTCCAGTCCAATGATCGTATTTTTTATCTGTTCCTGCTGCTGCGAGTCCGATGCTGAATTTCGTGACACCATCGGACCATCAACCTTCACTGTTCGTCTAGTACCACGGCTTGTCTTTCTCTGTGATCTTTCCCTTTTCTGTGTTCTGCTGCATCAAGTCGCTTTCCTGGTTTTACAGCAGTGCAGCAGTAATCGGTCACAACAGCAGCTTGGTCGTTGCGCTCTGTTGAGAGCAGTTGCTCTTTGATTTTCAGTTCACGTGCTGCTGCTACGAGTTGCAAGTCCGATTTATTTTGTTCAGATGTTTCAGCATGGTTCTTGTTTGGGCGAATGTCTTTTTCTTGCAACAGCGAATTTTACTTTAAGTAATCATTAGATAATCATTGGAGCATTAAATTACTTCATTTTGCTTAGCATAGTAATCACTGTTGGGAGGTTAAGGACATTTTCTTTTGCGCAGCAATCTTTTTGAAAGATTGGTTTATTCAACTTATTGGATTGTGAGCTGCATTTCTTGAGTGCTTCTTTTTTTCTCGAATACGCAAAAGATTTGCGTATCATTATATTAAGAAGAAGAGTTTGACAAACATACAATGCGCTTGTAAGAGCGCCGGAGGTCAACACAGTCGTAGCTGGACTATCCTAACAGGGAATCTCTAGGTCGATATTACATAAAGAAACAACCGAGGTTGATGCTAAGGCACGACCTAGGAGGTGGCATTGCGCCTTCGCGGCTGAGCGGCCGGGAGGAGCGCGTCCTGCGCCTCGGCCTCTTCCGCAGTCATGTCGCCACCGAGGAGCTTTTCATACTTCTCGATCCCCGACGCGGAAGGAGCTTCACCCGGCTTGATGTAGCCCATACGTTGCATGATCAAGACCTCCCCTCGCTTGGAGGCAGGAACTCGAGAGAGGGGCTGAGCTGCCAACCGTCTGCTCCGCTTTGGCAGTCTAGGCTTAATGGGGGGCTGCTTTGGAGGCTCATGAATAAGAGGAGAGTCCCTCTTAATCATCACATCGCTGACGAAGCAGTCGAGGCTGCGTTGGAAGGTGTCGTCACTGACCTCACTGGAGGGGGTCTCCAGCGGCTCTGGGCTAGGTGGGTCAGCCGCCGTCAGTGATCCCCCCGCCCATTGGATGGGGCGCGGAGGGGGAGTCCTCAACACGCAGGGGTCCGTTGTCGTTGGATCCGCGACCGCCAACAGGCGGCCGCCATTGTCGGGGCCTCATCCTGGAGCGGGGGTCCACGGGAGGTGACATCGCACGCTCAAAAGACGGCCCCGTGATGAGCCGAGTGCTGGCGATCAAGGCTGTAAACTCCTCCAACATCGGGTCCTCCGTGATGTCGTAAACATGCGCGGCACCTGGGTACAGCGTCAATGTCAGCGGGTCAGGCTGGGCGATGCCCGTCCCGCTGGACAGGTCGTCGAGCCCAGGCGTGAAGGCTGGTGATGCTTCTATCTTTGGTTCCGCAACGTTCGAGAAATAATTGTTTCTAGGGTCAAGATATCACGAGTTGGTATGTGCGACTCTAACAATTAGAAGAGAGGCTGTTGGGTTGAATTTTTTAATTGTCTCTCATTTACCCCTCCTCTAGTCGCCTGTTCGGTCCTTCACAATGATTTATGCTCAAGAGAATTGTCAAGACAATAGTGCCCTTGAAGTGAACAAAAGTCCACTTTTGCCCTCAAGTATTGCGTTAACAAAGAAAGAAATATCGCCTCACTAAACAGAGTGTCTTACCTGGTATGCACACCTAGATATAAAAAACACAACATTGCTTAGCAAATGGTTGTTCAAGCTTCTCACATCGGATGACATGTGGCAGCAATTGCTTCGAAATAAGTACTTTGGTTCTAAGCCTTTAGCACAAGCTGATTAGAAACTAGGAGACTTAAATTTCTAGTCCAATCTCATGAAAGTTAAGCATGATTTCCTTCGCTTTGGGCTGTTCATTGTGAAAGATGGATCACAGTTCCATTTTGAGAGGATAAATGGCTGGGTAATACAACTTTTATGTGATCAGTATCCTTGCCTCAACAGGTTACCATAGCAGAAGTCCTCAGCACATCTCCACCTAATCTTTTTTAGCGTAGGGATCTACTCGAGCCCAAGTTAGTAGCATGGAACAATTTGTTACCACGCATTGCTAAATCACATTAGGACATGAGCCTGATGTATTTTACTAGAACCTAACTCCAAATGGATAATTCTTGATGAAATCACATTATCATGCCCTGATCCATTTAGAGGTGTGTTGGCATTTCTTAGTGCAATCACTAGGATTGGTGTTTCTTAGCAATGGCACCAGAAATGTCGTGACGATATTTCTGAACACATGTAGAAATATTTCGCAAGCGTACAGATATATCGTTGTAGCATTTCACCCGGAAGTATTCGGGTATCGTTCATTTATATTTTTCCAAAGGAAGGCATGGTGTAAAAGTCTCTAATAAGGATATGGACAAGATATGACTGCTAGTAGACCAAAGACCATAACAGGGGTAATCCAAGATAGATATTGGATAGTGTGACACACACACTCAAGACAATCTCAAGGATAAAGATAAAAGAAAGAATAAAAAATAAAAGAATAAACCTAAACTGGAGCAGACTTATCTTGTATAGCTATGCTAAGATAAGCAGATGTTCATACAAATATATGAATTTCCAGGGGCAGAGATCCTAAGCTAAGATAGCTTTGGTCACTACAAACTTACTTTAGGCACCGGGTTGCAACTGTCTGCTAGTCGATGCCGGCCTGTAGCTCTACGCCATATCCGAACGTGGAGGATTACGAAGGACAGATAGGGTTGTCACCACCTACAGCCTACCCCTGAACCGGAGGATACGAGGCAAACAAAGGTAACTTCTAACATAGACACCATGTCTACGCTATCGGTTACTACTCTAGCGGTGGCCAGGAACTTCTGTCTTTATCTGGAGTCCTCTTACTAGAGCATCCGCCACATAGAACCTACTACCTCAATTTAGGTCTTTGTCTAAACATGTATGTATGAAAGATTATGCATAAAGTTCTATATGCTAAATGAATAACATAAGAACTTAGCTCTAATTCATAAGCATAGCTATATTGATAATATGAGAGCAAGACCTTAAGAGAAATCTTCATATTATTCATACCAAGAATACTCCAAGGTTCGAGCTCTTCAATGAAGCTTCTTGCCTAACTCCAACTAAACTACTAAAAAGAGTAAAAGAATACAAGTGTGGAGGGAGAGAGGTTCTTGTGTGGTGTGTGTGGTGTGAGAGGCCTCCCTCATCTATTTATAGCACTAGAATGGTTGGTTTGGGTGTAGATAAATTAGGAAACCACCTTGCACCGTCTTTGCATGCCGTCATGCAACCGCCAGAGAAGACAGAGGCCGAGCGGGCTTGGGGGCAGTGCGGGCGCACCAGGGGTGTGCGGCTGCACCCCTGCTGGCCTGCCTCGCCACCGCCTTGCGCATGTGGGCTCCTAGCTGGTCCTGGGTCTTTGCTACGGCGGTGCTTGGCCCGGTTGGATCAGTTGGATGGGCCTTCTTCTATTTCCTTTGAGCGGATCTGTGTTATGCTCTCTCTGATGGCGTATTTTGACTATAATTCCACTGTATTCTTGTACATGTCCTGCAAAACATTGATCTTCTAATACAAGTGGAACTACGTCAATAGTAAAGGCATATGTGTGTAAAAACATGTAGTTTCCTCCTTTTTTATCATAGTTGGCAGTTAGATTTTGTCGGTAATAATTGCCAACAAGGTGTCCAATTTAAATAAACTGATATGGAAAATAAAAGCCCCTTTTGAAGCTCAAGATTTTCTTACGGTATCTATGTAAAGTAGTGCTTACCAAAGATCATTTAGTGAAACATAACTTGCACGTAACAAGATATGTTGTTTTTGTCACACAGAAGAGGTAATTAGACACTTGTTCTTTGATTGTCGATTTGCCCAGGCAGTTTGATCAATAATTTAGGTGGCCTTGGGTTTAGCTGTAACACCCTAAATTTTTGAATATTTTTAAATAGGAAATTTGATTTAGTTAAGCATTTATGTGTGCATGGAAATTTAGTGAAATAATAATTTTTTAAAAAAATAAAATCAAATATAAGGTTAGCTACGTGTTTGTGCATACATGCCGCTGCATATTATTATTTGTGTTGATTGGTTTTTATTTCAAAAAGAAAATTATTTCAAGAATTATTTGAAAATGTATTTGACATATTAGAAAAGAAAAAGGAAAAAAAGAAATATTCCTCTTCTCAGATTCGGCCCGAAAGTCAGCTTCCCTCCTCTTCTCCTTGGCCCACCCGCGCTATCTTTTCTTGGTTGGGCCGAAGCCAGCGAGCATTTTTCTTCTCTTGGCCGTGGGCCGCGTTGCGGGCCGGCCCAAGCTGCTGGTGTCGCAGGCCGCCGCGCCTTCCTCCCCTTTTTCTCTCGCTGCCATGCCGGGCCCGCGCCACAGTGCCATCTTCCTCCTCTAGCTCGTTACCGAGCCGGACACCTCGAAGGAGTCCGATGCCGCCCCGATTCTTCTCCTTAGCTTGCTCCTCACGTTTGAGCCTCTCATAAATAGCCGGGTGTTCCACCGCCTCCACCTCAACCCTAATCGTGATCCATCGCTTCGAATCGGCCTCGCAGCAGCACCGCAGCCCTAGCTCCGCCATTGCCGAAGTCGACTTGGCGTACTCGTTGGTTGGTCACCTCCGTAAGCTACATATGTGATTCGGGTTGCTGTTTGGAAGTTGTAGAGCTCCTCCTTTTCTTCTTTTCCGATTTGTTTCACTAAGCTAGCTTTATCTTCGTGAGCAGAGCTCCGCCGCCCGCCATTGGTAGCCGCACGACATCCTCCTCCAATTTCCGTCGCCCCGATCCATCTAGGTGAGTTCGCGATCGTCTGTTCTTGCTCCCCGTGCTTTTGGTTCAACGAATTGCGCGCTAGTTTGCCGGATTGAGCAACGCCGACGAGCAATTGCTCGCCGCCGGCCGGTATTCCGCCGCCGGTCATTGTTGGTGGCCGGAATCCTCTCTTCCCTTCCCCTTTATTCAATCTCGGCCTTTCGTTTCTAATCCGACGGCTTATATCGCGAGATACCCCTTCGTAGCCACTTTTGCTAAAGAGACCCTGGACTTTCTTAAGTCTTAACCCGCGATCCATAAGCGTAAAGTCTGAATACGCTTTGTCCTTTTGAAAGCGTAAACTCAGTCGGTTTAGGTGAAAATACGTTTTCTAGTATTTACAGTTTTGCCACTAGATTTATTTAGGTCATAAAATCTCCGTTTTAACTCCGATTTGACCCGTTCAAGTTGCGTTAGGTTCATAATTTCATACTCTACATGTTAGTACTACTGTTTAGTAGGTTTTCCACTTTTAAATTTTGAGGTTAGATTTAATCTATTACTTTAATAAAGTAAATCTCGTTTAAATCATAACTTTTCCGTTTTAGCTCCGATTTACGTGAAATTCGCGTCTGTGTGATCCTAGTGCGATGTAGATTCGTTTTAAAAAACTTTTCATCTTATTTTTCTACTGTTGGTGTACTGTTCTAATTGTAGCTTTGTTTGCTTTGCATGATTGCTCTTGGATGATTGTTGTTGATGTGCTAATCGAGAATAGACGGTGATCAGTTCGTTGGTGATCAAGAGTACTATTACGAGTCGGATCAACAGGATCAGCTAGATCAAGGCAAGTATAGCATGGGATTATCCTTGTTACCTACTCACTTTAATTCACTTAATTCATGCTGCATGTATCTCTTTGTTAAGGATGCCTTAGTATTGATCTTGTTCCTTGTATCCTATGGTTATGGCATTGGGTAGTGGCTAGTGCTCACATAAACAATGATCTTGTAATTTGACTAATGATATATGCAATAACTCTAAAAGATGATTTTTAGCAACAGGGAACAAGAGGGCTAGAGTTTTCTCTAGATTTCTCTCCATAAGGACTTATTTGTAAGCGAACATCCGGGACTTACAGTACAGCTGTGAGGGCAACAAGGCTCTGGCTTTAGTCATATAAGAGGACCTTTTCTAGCTTGTTAGTGGTTACCTTTAAGGCGCAAGAGGGGTTGTGTTCCGGGTTAGGTGTAGTGCGGCTCCTGTCCTAGTGAGTATAGGCTGCGTGTCATTGTGCCATAAGGAAGGGGGCTCTACATTTGCAGGCCACAGAAACCTAGCGGCCCTAACTTGTTAGACGAACCTTGAAAAGACTTCACAGTAAAACTTAACTATCCAATGGGGAGTCATGACCTCGGACTTTTGGGGATCACGACTCACTGTGAAAGTGTACAACCTCTGCAGAGTGTAAAACTGGTATATCAGCCGTGCTCATGGTCACGAGCGGCCTTGGACCCTTACGGAATAGAGATCACTATTAATTTACTTGTTCTTGCTATTCATTACTCTCTTTACATGATCATGTGTTTATTATGGGAATATCACCTATTTGATGCTACTCAATTGCTTAAAATATAATCAACTAAAAGCTACATGCAGTTGAACCAGTGTCTATCCTACTTGAGCTTCATGAACCCCATGTTACACTTGTTGAGTACTTTTGTGCTCACCCTTGCATTCCGCCACCACAGGATGGAATCCCGAAAGTGCAAATAGTGATTACTACTACTATTTTTCTGAAGATTACTAGACTTGTGGTCAACCAGTTGACGTGCCTGTGCTATGGAGCTAGCTACCACAAGAATTAATCTATGTTTCTGCTTAATTACGTGAAGACTCTGTGATACTATTCGTTATGTAATAAACATTTGTGATGATACTATTTATATTTGTCATCTTATGTGTGATTGATCTCTGGGCGCACATAAGATTATACATTCCATTTGTTCCTTAAAAATGGGTGTGACAGATTGGTATTGGAGCTATGTTGACTGTAGGACGCAAGCCTAATTAGTAATGTTCGTCTTAGTTCTCTTTTCTTCACTTGTTTCATGCTTATCACTTTACTCTTGACTAATTGCTAAATTGTTATGCTTCTTTCGTCTCATTCTATTGTGAAAATATTGTCTCTAATTCCAACTTACCCTTGGCCTAAAATCTGTATATGCCTCGTGCCCGCAAGACTGCCCATATCACCACTGGAGGCTACTATCCACCCCGTTCCCTATACGAACCAGAAGAGCCTCAGGAGGAACCAGAAGAGCCTCAGGAGGAACCAGAAGAGCTTCAGGAGGAACTAGAAGACACTACACCAACCCCGCCATCAACACCAGATCAGGCGCCAGAACCAGTTTTGCCCCAAGAAGAACTTGAACCTAAAGAGGAGGTTATCTACTTGAGTGATGATGAAGATGTCAAGCTTGCCCAAGATGGAGAACAGCCCCCTTCGCCTCCACAAGATGGTTCCGCTGAAGTTGATGTGCCATCCCTTCCTATGGGTTGGATTACAAAGATCCATCACAAGTCAAGCCATGACACTCCTTCACACCACCGACTGGTTGGCATGCCTAGTGCCTACTTCACAGATTGGGATCCTGCATTTGAGTATGTCTGTTGGGAGCATAAGCACCATTTGGAAGCTACTTATTGGAAGTGCAATGTGCGTATCTTCGTTAAGAACGAAGAGATGGATACTTATTTGCTGGACATGTGTTTTTCCCATAGTGGTCGTCGTGCCACTATAGAAGATGGCATAGAAGATGCAGCCTTTGAAGCATGCTTGGGACTTCGTCACCTTCGCTATGAGGTTATGCAAGATGATCAATATCGCTATTTTCCCCGTGGAGACCTAGAGCATGGATGGGTAATGATGAACCCTGGGAATTTGGAATTAGTTCCTCGAGTCATGGTGGATTTTGGTCATGACATGATGGTGACAAATCGTCGGTTGGTAGCCCTAGTTAAAGCTTTGGGGAAGGACGTCAAGAGGTACCAAGAAGTGATAGATGGATTAAGGATTGACCAAGGCATGGAAGCGATCTATGATTATCATGAGCATCAAGCCCGTCCCTAGGAGTTGGAATACCATTTATGTAATAATACGATAGTACGAGTAGTGTCGAGTTAAGTTGAGTTTTGTGGTGTCGTGTGAACTTTGTGTGGTTAGTTGAGTTATTATTGTGCCTATGTGTGAGTTGGTTTTTCCATGTAATGAGTGCTGGAGTTTTTTGGGCTTGTCTACAAAAGTTCCTAATTAAAGAATACTAAGTTTTAGTGTGATAAATAAATAGTTTAGTTGGGTTAACTTTCCTCTCTGTTCTGTCCTTTCTGGAGTGGTCTGTCTTTCCTTTTATGCTTGAAATTAACTGTTCAGCGAAAAATTCTGAAATTTTTATGAGAGAATCTAGACCCACGTATCTTTCCAATGCCTCTGGAATTACCTTTTTATCTATTCTGGATCATGAGATATAATTGTTACAAGATAAAGTTACTGCGCAGTCTGGAAGTCAGGAACAGTTTCTGTTGTGTCCTGTTTTTGGGTAACTTCGTGACAGAATCTGGAAGTGTGAGTTAAATAAAAGTTGTAGATAATTTCATAAGCTTTCCAACCATATAACGTACACCTCTACTGGATATCTGTAACTCGAGATAGGTCTGTTTTACCGAACGGCTGAAATTGGGACATGTCCAGAAGAGTATCAGATTTTATTCTCTATCTCTAAAATTGTCTATAATGTGGCAATCTCTAAGATTTGATATTGTATTGGATAACAGATATCTAGAAGAGGACGAGGTCGAGGCCGTGGTCATGGAGTTGGTCCACCACCTACTATTCATGAGCTTTTGGCCATATAGACACAGTTGATGGAGGCTCTGGTGAACAATCAGCAAAATCAGCCAGTAGGAGGAGCACCTGCGCGTGATAAGCGGGGTGGATTTTTGAAGGGTCATCCCTCGGTGTTTACTCATGCCACTAATCCATTGGAAGCCGATGATTGGCTTCGTGCAGTAGAGAAGCAGCTCAACATTGCTCAGTGTAATGATCAACAGAAGGTGTTGTTTGCTTCGTGACAACTTCAAGGAGCAGCTCAAGATTGGTGGGATTCATATCAGTATGGTCGTCCTGCCAATGCTCCCGCCATTACCTAGCAGGAGTTTACAGAGAGTTTTAGGTCCTACCATATACCAGAGGGGGTGATAGCACTGAAGGCAGAAGAATTCCGTAATTTGACACAGGGATCTATGCCTGTAGCGGAGTATAGGGACAAATTTGCTCAGTTGTCATGTTATGCGCCGAATGAGGTGGCTAATGATGCCAATAAGCAGCGACTTTTGTTGAAGGGTCTACATGATGGTCTTCAATTGCAGCTAATGTCCAATGCTTACCCAGATTATCAAACATTAGTAAATCGCACTATTGTGGTGGATAATAAGTGTAAGGAGATGGATGCAAAAAGGAAGAGACTTCAGGGACAGGTATCTGGAAACAAGGTTATCAACAAGGTTATCAGCAGAGGTATCCGCCCAACCAATGGAATCGTGGTCAACTTCCTCCACGTAATCAGTTTCTGCAACGTCCTCCTTATCAGTCACAGAATGGCAATCAACGCTCTCAGCAGTAGAATGGGAACCAGAATCAACGACAGAGTACCCCCAACAACACCCCAATGAAGACTAGTACTCCTAATACTCCAACCAAGTGTTTCCGTTGTGGGAAGGAAGGTCACCTATCTTATAACTGTCCTGAGAAGGCCAATCAGCAAACCCCTCAGAAGCAGAACAGTAACCAGAAGCCACCATACTACGGGAAGGTGACTCACGTGTCGGAGGAGACTGCAATGGCGGAACCTGAAGTTATGCTCGGTACGTTCGATGTCCACTCCATCCCTACCACTGTTCTTTTTGATTCTGGAGCTTCACATTCATTCATATCTCAAATATTTGTTAAGACACATAGCATCCCTTTATGTGCCATGAAAAACCCTATACTAGTCAATTCGCCTGGGGGAAGTATGCAAGCTTCCTATCGATGCCTCCCTATTAGTTTAATTTTAAGGGGGGTAGAGTTCAAAGTGAGTCCTATAGTGTTGAGAACAGCTGGGATTGATCTTATTCTGGGACTAGATTGGATGAAGCAAAATCAAGCAGTGATTCAGTGTAAGGAAAAGGCAGTAGCCCTGACAACACCGAAGGGAGATCGAATTAGTGTGGAGATTGTAGTGCAAAAGCCGCAGATAGCTACGTAAATCGACTTGATGATAATGTTAATCAAGAGGATCCAGTTGTGGATGAATTTTCGGATGTATTCCCCGACGACTTGCCAGGTATGCCACCCGACCGCGACATTGAGTTTATTATTGAATTATTGCCTGGAACTGCACCTATAGCTAAGCGTCCATATAGAATGGGGGTTAATGAATTAGAGGAACTTAAGAAACAAATAAAAGAGTTGCAAGAGAAAGGTTTTATTCGTCCTAGCTCTTCACCGTGGGGAGCTCCAGTGATCTTTGTTGACAAGAAAGATGGTTCTCAACGGATGTGTGTTGATTATCAGTCACTTAACGAGGTGACTATTAAGAATAAGTATCCGCTGCCCAGGATTGATAACTTGTTTGATCAGTTGAGAGGTGCTTGTGTGTTTTCTAAGATTGATTTTCGCTCTGGCTATCATCAGTTGAAGATTCGTGCTACTAATATACCAAAGACAGCATTCATCACCCGATATGGTTTGTATGAGTATACAGTAATGTCTTTTGGCTTGACTAATGCTCCTGCATACTTTATGTACTTGATGAATAAGGTATTTATGGAGTATCTTGATAAGTTTGTAGTAGTGTTCATTGATGATATACTGGTATACTCTAAGACTAAGGAAGAACATGTGGAACATTTGAGGTTGGTCCTACAGAAGCTCAGAGAGCATAAGCTCTATGCTAAGCGTAGTAAATGTGAATTCTGGTTGAAGGAAGTTGCTTTTCTGGGTCATGTGGTCTCTAATGGTGGAATTTCAGTGGATCCTAGCAAGGTAAAGGATGTGTTGAATTGGAAGCCACCAACCGATGTGGGAGAAATTCGTAGTTTCTTGGGATTAGCTGGATATTATAGAAGATTTATTGAAGGGTTTTCTAAGCTTGCCAAGCCAATGACAGCATTGTTAGAAAAGAATGCTAAATTTGTGTGGTCTGATAAGTGTCAGGTTAATTTTGAGGAGTTGAAGAAAAGATTGACAACAGCCCCGGTGTTAGTTTTGCCAGATTTGAATAAGAGTTTCTCTATCTACTGTGATGCATCCCGTTTGGGTCTTGGTTGTGTGCTTATGCAAGAAGGCAAGGTAGTGGCATATGCATCTCGACAGTTGAGGAAGCATGAGTTAAATTATCCTACTCATGATTTGGAGTTAGCCGCGGTGGTGCATGCTTTGAAAATATGGAGGCATTATTTGATTGGGCATAAAAGTGATATTTACACTGATCATAAGAGTTTGAAGTATATTTTTACTCAATCAGATCTGAATTTGAGACAACGTCGCTGGTTAGAGTTGATTAAGGATTATGATTTGGAGGTACATTATCATCCGGGTAAGGCTAATGTTGTTGCAGATGCCCTTAGCATAAAGAGCTATGCTAATGAGGTGCAAGTAATGCCTATGTCAAATGAGTTATGTGCTGAGTTTGAGCATTTAAATTTGGGTATTGCTATTAATGCAGTGGAATTAGTAATAGAGCCTATGTTAGAGCAACAGATACGCAAGGGTCAGTTGATAGATGACAAAATAAAGGAGATAGTAAAGAATATACCGAAAGGTAAGGCACCTGGATTCCGGTTGGATGATAAAGGAACTTTATGGTTTGGGGAACGATTATGTGTGCCTGAGAACAAAGCTATAAGAGAAGCAATTCTACGTGAAGCTCATGAGTCCGCTTACTCTATTCATCCTGGAAGTACTAAGATGTATATGGATTTGAGAGAGAGGTATTGGTGGCATGGCTTGAAAAGAGATGTTGCAGAGTATGTTGCACTATGTGATACGTGTCAGAGGGTTAAAGCTGAACATCAGAGACCTGCAGGATTGTTGCAACCGATGCAAATACCTGAGTAGAAGTGGGAAGAAGTTGGTATGGACTTCATAGTGGGGTTACCACACACTCAGAGGGGTTTTGATTCAATATGGGTTATAGTGGATCGTTTGACTAAAGTTGCTCATTTTATACCGGTTAGAACGACGTATTCCAGTGCAAAGTTGGCTGAACTGTATTTAGAAAGAATAGTAAGTTTGCACGGAGTTCCAAAGAAGATCGTGTCTGATCGAGGTACTCAGTTTACATCATATTGCTGGCAGAAAGTACAAGAGTCATTAGGGACTAAGCTGAATTTAGCACAGCATATCATCCTCAAATGGATGGGCAAACCGAAAGGATTAATCAGATATTGGAAGACATGTTGAGAGCTTGTGCTTTGCAGTATGGTACAAGTTGGGATAAGAGTTTGCCATATGCAGAGTTTTCCTACAACAATAGTTATCAGAAAAGTTTACAGATGGCACCCTTTGAAGCTTTGTATGGTAGGAAGTGTAGAACTCCGTTGTTTTGGAATCAGACGGGAGAAAGTCAAGTAATTGGTCCCGATGTGCTTAGGAATGCTGAGAAACAAGTAAGAATGATCCGAAATAATTTGAAAGCAGCTCAGTCACGACAGAAAAGTTATGCCGATACTCGACGGAGAGAGTTGACTTTTGAAGTGGGAGATTATGTCTACCTGAAGGTGTCACCTATGAGAGGTGTAAAAAGGTTTAATCAGAAAGGAAAGTTAGCACCGAGGTATGTTGGTCCTTTTAAGATCTTAGAAAGACGTGGTGAAGTGGCATATCAGTTGGAATTGCCTGAGAGTTTAGCAGGTGTGCATGATGTGTTCCATGTGTCTCAGTTAAAGAAATGTTTGCGTGTACCGGAAGAACAAATACCGTTGGAAGAACTCACTGTTAAGGAAAATCTCACTTATGAGGAGTACCCCGTAAAAATCTTGGAGACAGCAGAAAGAGTTACCAGGAGCTGAGTTATAAAGATGTGTAAAGTTCAGTGGAGCCGATATTCAGAAGCAGAGGCTACGTGGGAAAGAGAGGAAGATTTAAGAAAAGCATACGCACAGTTGTTTGAGTAAGCATCGTCTGAATCTCGGGACGAGATTCATTTTAAGGGGGTAGAATTGTAACACCCTAAATTTTTGAATATTTTTAAATAGGGAATTTGATTTAGTTAAGCATTTGTGTGCATGGAAATTTAGTGAAATAATAATTTTTTTAAAAAATAAAATCAAATATAAGGTTAGCTACGTGTTTGTGCATACATGCCGCTGCATATTATTATTTGTGTTGATTGGTTTTTATTTCAAAAAGAAAATTATTTCAAGAATTATTTGAAAATATATTTGACGTATTAGAAAAGAAAAAGGAAAAAAAGAAATATTCCTCTTCTCAGATTCGGCCTGAAAGTCAGCTTCCCTCCTCTTCTCCTTGGCCCACCCGCGCTATCTTTTCTTGGTTGGGCCGAAGCCAGTGATCGTTTTTCTTCTCTCGGCCGTGGGCCGCGTTGCGGGCCGGCCCAAGCTGCTGGTGTCGCAGGCCGCCGCGCCTTCCTCCCCTTTTTCTCTCGCTGCCATGCCAGGCCCGCACCATAGTGCCGTCTTCCTCCTCTAGCTCGTTACCGAGCCGGACACCTCGAAGGAGTCCGATGCCGCCCCGATTCTTCTCCTTGGCTTGCTCCTCACGTTTGAGCCTCTCATAAATAGCCGGGTGTTCCACCGCCTCCACCTCAACCCCAATGGTGATCCATCGCTTCGAATCGGCCTCGCAGCAGCACCGCAGCCCTAGCTCCGCCATTGCCGAAGTCGACTTGGCGTACTCGTTGGTTGGTCACCTCTGTAAGCTACCTATGTGATTCTGGTTGCTGTTTGGAAGTTGTAGAGCTCCTCCTTTTCTTCTTTTCCGATTTGTTTCACTAAGCTAGCTTTATCTTCATGAGCAGAGCTCCGCCGCCCGCCATTGGTAGCTGCACGACATCCTCCTCCAATTTTCGTCGCCCCGATCCATCTAGGTGAGTTCGCGATCGTCTGTTCTTGCTCCCCGTGCTTTTGGTTCAACAAATTGCGCGCTAGTTTGCCGGATTGAGCAACGCCGACGAGCAATTGCTCGCCGCCGGCCGGTATTCCGCCGCCGGTCACTGTTGGTGGCCAGAATCCTCTCTTCCCTTCCCCTTTATTCAATCTCGGCCGTTCGTTTCTAATCCGACGGCTTATATCGCGAGATACCCCTTCGTAGCCACTTTTGCTAAAGAGACCCTGGACTTTCTTAAGTCTTAACCCACGATCCATAAGCGTAAAGTCTGAATACGCTTTGTCCTTTTGAAAGCGTAAACTCAGTCGGTTTAGGTGAAAATACGTTTTCTAGTATTTACAGTTTTGCCACTAGATTTATTTAGGTCATAAAATCTCTGTTTTAACTCCGATTTGACCCGTTCAAGTTGCGTTAGGTTCATAATTTCATACTCTACATGTTAGTACTACTGTTTAGTAGGTTTTCCACTTTTAAATTTTGAGGTTAGATTTAATCTATTACTTTAATAAAGTAAATCTCGTTTAAATCATAACTTTTCTGTTTTAGCTCCGATTTACGTGAAATTCGCGTCTGTGTGATCCTAGTGCGATGTAGATTCGTTTTAAAAAACTTTTCATCTTATTTTTCTACTGTTGGTGTACTGTTCTAATTGTAGCTTTGTTTGCTTTGCATGATTGCTCTTAGATGATTATTGTTGATGTGCTAATCGAGAATAGACGGTGATTAGTTCGTTGGTGATCATGAGTAGTATTACGAGTCGGATCAACAGGATCAGCTAGATCAAGGCAAGTATAGCATGGGATTATCCTTGTTACCTACTCACTTTAATTCACTTAATTTATGCTGCATGTGTCTCTTTGTTAAGGATGCCTTAGTATTGATCTTGTTCCTTGTATCCTATGGTTATGACATTGGGTAGTGGCTAGTGCTCACATAAACAATGATCTTGTAATTTGACTAATGATATATGCAATAACTCTAAAAGATGATTTTTAGCAACAGGGAACAAGAGGGCTAGAGTTTTCTCTAGATTCCTCTCCGTAAGGACTTATTTGTAAGCGAACATCCGAGACTTACAGTACAGCTGTGAGGGCTACATGGCTCTGGCTTTAGTCATATAAGAGGACCTTTTCTAGCTTGTTAGTGGTTACCTTTAAGGCGCAAGAGGGGTTGTGTTCCGGGTTAGGTGTAGTGCGGCTCCTGTCCTAGTGAGTATAGGCTGCGTGTCATTATGCCATAAGGAAGGGGGCTCTACATTTGCAGGCCACAGAAACCTAGCGGCCCTAACTTGTTAGACGAACCTTGGAAAGACTTCATAGTGAAACTTAACTGTCCAATGGGGAGTCATGACCTCGGACTTTTGGGGATCACGACTCACAGTGAAAGTGTACAACCTCTGCAGAGTGTAAAACTGGTATATCAGCCGTGCTCACGGTCACGAGCGGCCTTGAACCCTTACGGAATAGAGATCACTATTAATTTACTTGTTCTTGCTATTCATTACTCTCTTTACATGATCATGTGTTTATTATGGGAATATCACCTATTTGATGCTACTCAATTGCTTAAAATATGATCAACTAAAAGCTACATGCAGTTGAACCAGTGTCTATCCTACTTGAGCTTCATGAACCCCATGTTACACTTGTTGAGTACTTTTGTGCTCACCCTTGCATTCCCCCACCACAGGATGGAATCCCGAAAGTGCAAATAGTGATTACTACTACTATTTTCCTGAAGATTACTAGACTTGTGGTCAACCAGTTGACGTGCCTGTGCTATGGAGCTAGCTACCACAAGAATTAATCTATGTTTCCGCTTAATTACGTGAAGACTCTATGATACTATTCGTTATGTAATAAACATTTGTGATGATACTATTTATATTTGTCATCTTATGTGTGATTGATCTCTGGGCGCACATAAGATTATACATTCCATTTGTTCCTTAAAAATGGGTGTGACATTAGCTAAACCTTGTAGGGTGTCAAATATGTTTGGCAATTGGATAGAAGGGATTAGTAAAGATTTGAAGCCTTTAGTTCTACTAGGAGCTACCGCTACCTGTTCGTCAATTTGGTTATGTAGGAATGATATAGTTCATTGGCTGCGTTGGCTATCCTCTAGAAGCTGGATACACATGATTTGGTTGTGGCGGCTTCATAGTACTTGGCACAGGTGGCCAAGGTTATCTTTTCCCAGGCACATGGGTGCTATTCTAGTCTAAGGATTGATAGTCACTAGAGTGTTTGTGGTTCCCTCTTTTAATTGGTTATGTGGCAAATAGAAGCTAAAAGAATTATTTTCAAGGTTTTGTACAACTCGATGTAATGCGGCTGAAGATTTAATAAAATCTTCCTTTTTAGAAAAACAATAAATGCACCTACATATACTCTATCTCGACTATCTTCTCAAAGCACATAAATATTACCTTCCTTGCTTAACTGCAGTAATACACTAGTCTCTGATATGTGAACATTAGAGCGTGTTTCATTGTCATGTGGCCTAGGCAAATGATACACAGACGCATGGTATATAGACACATGTCTCTAATTTCTCATCTGTGATGCTTCTTGTTTTGGTGCCACTGATGTGTACATCTTTTTTGTGTGTTTCTGTCGTATTCATAGGCAAAACACCATGAGTGATAAATGACACAGAAAATATAATTGCCTATCAGTTTTGCACAAGAATATATTTTTTGAGGTGTTTTCCTTGCCAACCAAATCACAAGAAATTCTCATTGCTCAGGTTAACTGATTAAATAATATTATTTTATCAGATGCTCATATTTTCTTGAATTTATTCTAGAATTTAATGATGTTATTCCTGTCGATAATGAAAGTGAATATGGTGACTTTATCACTCGAAATCTACTAATTCAGTCTTGATCATTCAGAAATGCTCATAGAGGTACTGTGTAAACCATTCATTCGTAGGAGCAAGGCCATGTTTAGTTTGCAATTTTTTTTGAAAAAGCACTGTAGCACTTTTCATTTGTATTTAACAAATTTTGTCCAATTATCGATTAACTAGGCTCAAAAGATTCGTCTCGACATTTACAGACAAACTGTGCAATTAGTTATTTTTTTACATACATTTAATGCTTCATACATGTGCCGACATATGCAATGTGACGAGGAATCTTGAAAACTTTTTGCATTTTGAAGCAAACTAAACATTGCCCAAGTGTATGTACATTTATCCATATCCACATAACTGCGCTGTACTGATTCGCATAGAAATTTATAGCGCACAAAAAAGCAAGATGAACGGACAATACAACTTTTTTTTTGTTACTACTGTAGGTCAAGCTCTTGCGGAAAACATCCAGAACTGAAAGGTAAAATTATTTTCACGTGAGTGTAAACTCTTAGGGGTGTGAGAATTAAGCAGTTTTTTTGCCCTAAGAAACTCCTTGAACATCGGTGTTGGCAAAGAAGAAAGGTTGAGAAGCGAGTTTGTAACACACGTACACAGCCATGGCTGCAGTGTGAACGGGCATGACCATATAAGCAACTAGGGCTCTTTCCGTGGTTGCGAATCCTGCAATCGAGAATCTTTTGCAAACGTGCATATGACATGCATCTAAAGGGAACCAAATTAGTGTGGACGAGATTAGTCCGTCCACGTATATTATTCCATTCTTAAAAAAAGGTGCGAAAGTGAATGGTGAATGGAAACAAGCGTGTTGTATGTATGTGCACACCGTGATTCACGAGCGTGGCTCGATTCTGTGTCCAGGATATATGACCGGACAATGCAAGTGCAATCACTACGCTGGCTGGGACGATAGCTAGACTAGTAAAGCTAGATGGCGCAGTCGTCGTCGTCGTCGTCGGTGCCGCAGGCACGGGCGAGGTACGTGCAGGCCGCGGCGGCGAGCGCCGGCGTGCAGTTCGACGAGGAGATGCGGTGGCTGTGCCGGGTGCGGGAGGCCCTGGAGCACGCGTCGGCCGAGTCGCTGGGCGCGTTCCCCAAGGTGTTCGACGTCCCGCGCGCCCTGCGCGACACCAAGCCCGACGCGTACGCGCCGCAGCACTTCGCCCTGGGGCCCTACCACCAGTCCCGCCCAGACCTCAAGGACATGGAGCGCTACAAGCTCGCCGCCGCCAAGCGCGCTGAGCGGCTCTTCGCCGGCGACCACAAGATCCCCGACCTCGTTTACCGATTCCTCACACTCCAGGGCGAGATTCGAGGGCCATACCACAGGTATGTTGGTACACGAAATGAAACATGCATGCATGTGTGTTGTACAGGCCGCTGGGCTCTCTTGCTCATCACCTGATGATGACCTGCCGCAGGATCCTGGAGCTCAGCAATGAGACGCTGGCATGGATGATGGCCGTCGACACGTGCTTCCTACTCGACTTCCTCCTTGGTCGTTACCAACAACAGGACGCGGTGGTGTCCTCGGCGACCAACTGGATCGACGCCACGCTGCGCGACGCCATGATGCTCGAGAACCAGCTCCCGCTCGTGCTCTTCGCCCGGAACCTGGAGCTCCGCTACGGCTCCGAGCAGGCCGCCGCCGACGTGCTGCGCGCCGTCCTCGACCGCTTCATCAAGGACGTGTGCCCCATCAAGACCTATGCCTCCACGGCCGTCCCCGACTTCACCAAGCAAGCGCACCTGCTCGAGCTGCTCTACCACTTCCTTGTCCCGCCCACGGCCGTCTTCGACGACAACAGCGGCCAGGATATTCCACCACCAGCCCTGGAGCACGACCAGGCCGACGATGGAGGAGACCTGGAGAAGCAGATCCCGGCGGAGTACGACAAGGTGAAGCGGGCGTGCCTGCAGGTGTCCAGGATGCGGTTCGTGAAGGAGAACCTCATCTCCCGCCCCAAGAACCTCTCGGGGCGGCTCATCCGAAAGATGCCGCCCGCGCTCTCCGGGCTGCTGCCGGTCGTCGGCAAGATGATAGCATCCGTGGACATGGAGGCTCGCCTCAAGGACGTCAACATGGGGACGAACGTCGTCGACTCGCCGCTGGCGCAGGAGATCAAGATCCCGTCGGTGACGCAGCTGGCCGGGTGCGGCGTCCGGTTCCTGCCGTCGCCGGAGGGCATCGCGGGGGTCGCCTTCGACGAGAAGACGGCGACGCTGAGCCTCCCTGTCATCGTGCTGGACAGCAACACGGAGGTGGTCCTGCGCAACCTGATGGCCTACGAGGCGGTCGCCGTGCGCGGGCCGCTGGTGCTCGCGCGCTACACGGAGCTGATGAACGGCATCGTCGACACGGCCAAGGACGTCAAGATCCTGCAGCAGAGCGGCGTGGTTGTGAACCGCATGAAGAACAAGGCGGAGGCGGCGAGCATGTGGAACGGGATGTGCCGGGCCACGCTGGACGCCGTCATAAAGGCCGTGAACGAGCACCGGGACAGGACGGCGTCGGCGAGGGCGCAGAAGCTGCTCAAGAAGTACGTGTTCGGGTCGTGGAAGATACTCACGCTGCTCGCCTCGGTTTCGTTGCTGCTCATGACGGCGCTGCAGACCTTCTGCTCCACCTACCCGTGCCAAAGCACCTGGTTCGGACACATACTGCCGTCGTCCTAGACCGTACTAGACCTGTAGCCATGACCAGGGAACGAAGTGTGTAGCGTTAGCTGTCGGCCTCAGTCGCATATCATAAAACTTTTCTTGAAAACACTGTTCATGAAGTGGAGCTTAGTTGTCTGACTGTCGCAATCGCATACCATATACGTATATAAACTTTCCTTGAAAATACTCTTTCTATTTGTATGTGAGTATCTAAACCCAAGTTACCTTGAGCCACTCCAGGTGTTTTCTACAACGAACTTGCTAAACAAATAAATTTAGCCAGTAATAAAGTAAATGGCAACCTCGTTTTATTTTCCTCTCCAGTAGCTTCCTATATTAGCTTTCTGAACCATTTTGCACCAAACTATTTCCGACCAACTAAACCTCTTTTTTATGATTTTTTTAAAAAATATAAAAAAGAGGTTTAGTTGGTACCCTTCACCAGGAGGAGCATGAAATTCAGAGATTAGCTGCCACCATCATAGATCATCACGCCTATTGTGGTCGAGGTCAGAGCTCTAGAGATGTCACACTTTTATCTGATATAACTCCCACCTACAGATTTCGTGTACTTTTTATGGTTACTGCAACAACACAAGAATTTGGGTATTAAAAGGTTAATCTGCTTCCTAAACAACAGTAACCGTGGTTGCCCAAAAATGCAAAAGAAGTATTCGTGATGTTTTTTAACTGTCAATAACATAAACTTATTAAGCATGATAAAAGGATCGTGTGTTACCTATAAACCTTTAGTTGAGCTGAAAATTTTCAGAGGGAATAGGTATGGTTTCGAGGCAATACCAAAATGCAATAGGTATGGTTTCGAGGCAGCTGATGAACCTTAGATGTTCATATACAAATACTTCCTTTCTTTATTTCTACTCGGTCGATATATTTGCATTTATTTTGCCAAAATAAGGTACTACTATTGCAGATCTTTCTGATTCCGGAGCTTCATCCGTATTGTTGCAGGAAAAACCTCAGGTGTTGATGAGTTCATGTTATCTATTTTGGAAGATGTCAAAGGAGGCTGGGTCTTAATTTTTCATTGTTTCTTTTATTGTTTGTAAGGACATGTTAATAGCTTCTACTACATATTTTTTGCCATCTAGCCTCTTGTGTTACATACCCCTAGAATATAGTTTATGTGTTACAAATGACAGTGAAACGATTTGATGTTTTAGATCGATTCCTTTCTCTGTCATGTACACATGGTTCCTGGGTTGCCTCTTTATAGGTTCTCTTGATGTGTTGTATCAGGTTTTAAATTTCCAGGTTGTTAATTTTCGTCCACACTTATTTTGTCTTCATGCAGTGAACCACATTGAACAAGTTCAGCTGAAATTTTTTTTGTATCCTCTTTGAAAATATATCTACCTGAACTTATTGTAATTTCTTTTTGGCCTATTTTTGTTTTCAAGGTTGGTACTACTCACGGGTAAAATAATCTCAAGATTAGTGGGTCTGTCTTAGAATGTGATTTGTAACCAACTGTCCATCCCCATTTGTCTACGTATATCAAAAGCTGGCGCAGCGTAGCGTGCTCACTGTGCTAGTTTATGTAATATCGAAATATGTACCCGCATGTTAGGATGGTCCAGCCCATGGCTGTAATCCCGTAGACCTAGGGCGCTCATTAGAAGCGCGTTGTGTGTATCAAACTTTTCTACCTTAATGCAAAGATGCACAAACATTTTGCGTATTCGGGAAAAAAGGAGGATGAGGTGATTTCAGCTACCCTTGAAAAGAATTGGAGGCCACAAATCACGAATCGGGTCACGCTATTGGAGGGACCATAGGGGTCACTACTAGAAAATGATTTTAGGAGACACTACCAAATCATTTTCGGAGGCAAGCACATCTAGTGACCGCCTCCGTAAATGCTTTGGTAGGCTCTAGGAAAATGCCCGCCGAAAATCATTTACGGAGGCGGGCGTCTTAAGACGGCCATCTCTGAAAATCTTCGATTAGTGCAGGCAGTTGCGCTAGGATGTCTGTCTCGGAAAATCGATTTTAGGAGGCGGGCATCTTAAGATCACCGCCTCCTTTAATCGATGATTTTCGGAGGCAGACAACTTAAGATGACCGCCTCTATTAATCGATGATTTTCGGAGGCGGTCTAAGCGTCTGGCTCCTAAAATCGATTTACGGAAGTGGACGTTTTAAGATGTCCGTCTCTATAAATAATTACATTAAAAATAATTTATAACTTTTTCATATAAACTCAGATGAAGATAAATTTTATATTAAAAAAGTAATTCTCGACGTGATCTATAACTTTGTAGTTGAAAAGTTATTAAATTGAAACTTTTAGGATCCCAAAATATTATTGTAAGTTTACAGACTTTGAAATTTAAAATTTAAAATTACCAAATAATCTCAGATGTTGACATTGTCTATACGAAAAGTTATAGTTCTCAATAGAATCTACAACTTCGTAGTTGAAAAGGTTTTTATTTGAAGTTGATTGGAGTCCCTAATATGTATTCGAAGGTTATAGATTTTAAAATTTAATTTTAGAATTCCTAAACGATAATATTCACATAGTTAAGACCAAAGTTGTAGTGGCCAACCTAAGCTACATGTTTGTTGTTAACAATTTTCTTATTTAAAGTCATTTAAAGTCTTAAATATGTGTTTTAAATTCACATATTTTGAGACTCAATTTTTTGAAATTTTCAAACAATGTCGCATGGAGATACATCCTATACCAAAGTTGCTGTACTTGATAAGATTTAAAACTTTGTAACCAAAATATCCAATTTAAGATTACGAAATATTGCATGAACGAAGTTGAACTACAATTCATATATATCCATCCACGATCGATCTGTGTAGAGCAAAAGCTGATCTTATAACACAAAGAAATCGAAAATGAACATAGAGGTCCCATTGAGCAAGAACATCGATAATGCAGTAATAAGCACAATAGCAACAATCAAGCAATTGAATCAGCCAAGAAAAGTTTGCGGACCTTGGATTAGTTAAGTGAAGAGCCAGTTCAATTTGGACATAGCCATGAATAGATATTACGGAACTATCAATGGTTAACTAAAGGAGAATGGGATTCCTTTTGGGTCTGCCAACAGACGGCTTTAATTAAGGCAGCCCACTCCATCGACCCGGCGGTGAAAATCAGTCTTCACCGCCACCTCGATAGACAGTCCAGCAGGAAAATATTCTTCACGGTCGGCTTTCGGCACTGGGAAGAACGGATCACCGCACCATACGCCATTATATCATACATATGGCAGTGTCAGCAGCATGGCTCTTGAAGCACTACTCCGTTTAGTTGATAGATTTGTACACCCTATCTCGTCATGTGCCTTGCCAACAATCATGGTCATTGATATGCCTTTCACTACCCCAGATCTTGACAATACTATCAGTTCAAAACTCCCCATCACTGCCGGATTTTGAACCGGCACGACCAAACCGGCAGTGATGAGGGTCAGGTATCACTGCCGGTTCTTGAAAACTGACATTGTACTGAAACTTCACTGCCGGTCCTTTACACAACCCGACAGAGTTCAATTCAGCTAACACTACCGGTTTGTGGATCGAGCCGACAGTGATATTATGACCATCACTGCCGGTTTGTGGCTTGAGCCGATAGTGATGCTTAAGATATCACTACCGGCTTGTGGTTCAACCCGGTAGTAATGTTTAAGATATCATTGTCGGCTTTTTCCTCGAGCCGGCAGTGAGAGGTTCAACAACACTACCGGCTCCAATCATTCCGGCAGTGTTGTTGAGGCCATCACTACCGGCTAGATGCTAGCCGGCAGTGATGTATTTTTGGCATTTTGTTGTATATAATTTATTTTATAATTTTTTTTGGTGGAATCAGTATTCACGATTTATATAACAAATTAAACATTAGAAATTCGTCAGCATTTGCAAGAATGACTTTACAAAAAATAATAAAATTTACATGTTCACAAGTCCATCAAGATGAGCTATTACAATAATCTATTGGCGGCAAGTTTTGCATATTCCTTGTTTTCCTTGGTCTCGGCCCGCCAAAGGGAGAATAACCCTTTCTTGCTACACACCTCGTCCAAGATGAAGGCCGCTAGCGCATCCTGGAATCCTCGAATCTCGCCTTCTAGTAGCTAGTGGTGCTTCAATTTTTTCTGCTGCCTCGAAATTAACAAATGTTAGACAAAAGGTACATTAGTTTGTTTTATTGAAATACATGATATGGGAAGCATACACACCGGTTCATGTGAGGCTGTTGTTCTCCTGCCGATGTAATGGTACATTGCCCACATTACGTAGAACCCGTATTCGTTGTTCCCCATCGGCTGCTGTAGGATAGTCATTTCCATGCGGGCAACCTCAAATGGTGAGGTTAGGAGCCCATCCACTCGTGCCTTGACACTGTCATATAATGTGTAAAATAAAAAATATGAGAATCTGCTATATGATTTAAAAAAACATGTTATTGGGTTCACTTACTCATTTAGCACTGCACATAGGGGATCGACATAAGAAAGTGGCTTCATCTTGGAGTCCCACACCTCGATACATGGAGACCAAAGTTTGATATCGATGAAGATGAAATGGGAACTGCAATCACCAAGTCCTAATTAATCAAAATCTTTAAAAATACAGCGGTGATGACCAAAATAAAGGATAAGAACACATACTCGCAATTGTAGGCTAGAAAGATATTCGTTTTGCCCTGTTCGACGAAACCTTTGACAGCTGTGGTCACCACGTCTGTCATCTAGGCTTTGTCATACCCTGGATCACCTCTGCATGTTTTTTCATTTACTACATTGGGTCCAAGAATCCAATGTGAAAAAGGTTTTTCTTAGCGCAATATGTAGCCACCCACCTGCATAAAGCATGTGATATGTTAAAATGTTGCTGAAGTGGTTTGTTATAGCATCGTACTGGAATGGAACGGTACTTACAAAGTCCACAACATCATGATTTGGTTGTCGAGGTCGCGCCTGTTGAATAACTAAAATAGGCAGTCATATCCGATGTGATATAGTGTTTCTTCTGGTCGATTAAACACCACTTTAGGCAAGATGAGAGCTTCAAAACCATTGTACTCTCCACTTTTCGTATCAATTATGTAATACTCATGCAGTTGACGCATATTTGTTGGCAAATCATGTAGTTCCCTAGCACTTTCCAACAAAGGATGCCCAAGTCTATACTTGTATGCGATGCTCGCCATTTCAAACTCCCCTTCTTGTTGTAGATAAACTAACTCAGCTTCCTTTCTGCTTATGCCCCTATCTTCAACAATCTTGTTTATTTTTCTGCTATATTCAAAATGTTGGGCTCAGGCTCTCTCTTCATTGTACACGCTCTTGTCTTGGCGCTTTATATCACTGACCAGCATCCACCTAGGTAATGAGGCAATTAAGTTAAAAAAAACTAACGCATCTCTGCATGCAGTCAGGCTCGACATGCTGTGCCTTATCCATCGACTTCTTCCTTTTAGCCGTTCTTGGAATATTATCTACCGAAGTAGATGACGCTCTCTTCGAGGCTGGTCGTGCCCTTGTGCTTTGTCTACGTCGAGATGGCACTTCTTTGGATCTTGGCGGAGAATCACGAGGAGGAGGAGGAGGAGGAGCAGTAGCAAAATCCTCTTTTCTCTGGGGTTGGAGAGAGGGAGAGGGAGAGGTACGACATTGAGGCGTAGGAGAGTGATAGCTAGGTTCATGATCTCTCAAGGGCGATTCGTCGTCGGCCTCATCATCATCATCCGAAGACAACTGGTCATCAAGCTTAATGAACCGCTTGCACCAGGCCACATGAGCACCCTTGTTCTCAACAAGACGTTTCCTATCTTCATGTGCGGGGTAATCAATGTGGATCTTGTTGTACTTCTTATGAACTATACTATCAATGCTGACACGGGCATACCCCGGTGAAATTGGGCGGCCATTGATTACCCCGTCTCCCGCAGGCTAGGCCTGGACTTGCGCCACCTTGTCAGTTGTCCATTGCTAACGGATGTACAACTTGACACTGACGGGCTCGGTGAGGTTGTCAACCGGATGAGGCGCATTCGCCTCTACATTGTCGACCGGGGTCGATCCATAGCTGTTGCGAGCCAGGACCGAGCTAGTCGGAACAGGTTCTTGTGCTGCATCCACACTCCTGGACGTCATGATTTCACGGACTATTACTTCAACCTTCTCTTCAAGCCGTTTTTCAAAATTGGCTTCCATCTCTTTCAAGACCCGATTAAACTCTGACTCATTTGCCGCTTTACTCCTGGAGCAGCTCCGATAAGAGGTCGAATCTTCCTCAAATGCAAGTTTCCAAGGAACAATACCAGCTTCTCTAGTGCGACTAGGGTGCTCCTTGTTTCCAAGTGCTTGGGTGAGCACGTCATTCTCCCTGTTAGAAGTGCGGATCCCTTGCATCACCTCTTCATTTACCTCAGAGATCCTCGTGACAAGCCTGCTCGTGGATGGATTTTCAAAGGTCAAGCTCCCGTCCGGGCCGTGGCGTGCCCCCCTCGCCATCGCATAACACAGTGATCTAGGCTCCCAATAGGCAGTCTGAGGCACAACGCCATGTTGTTGCAGCTCATCAAGTTCAGCTTGAAATTCAACCATCTTACTGCCGTAGCCTCGAGAGCCGAGGCGGTGAGGATCCGTCGCTTTAAGCGAGTTCTCCTTATTCTTCCTGCTCACTGCCAAGTACTCCTTGGATAGCCTGTACTGCTTGAAAGCCTCCCATAAGTTCTTCTAGCTGGCATACTCATCACCATCCCAATTTGGCTCTTTATCCTCGAGGATAAACTTCTGGTACAATGTCAGCTTAAAATTCTTGAAGCATGTCCCCATGGTTTCTTTTGTTTTTTCCTTGATTTGCTCCATGTCACAGTCCCCTAGGAAAGTGAAAAACTTCGGGACCCATTCCTCCCGTATGGCATCCTTCAGACTTTCAGGAACCCTCCACGGGTCATTTTGTTTCCCAATTCACTTCCGGTACGATATCAGGATGTGCTCCCTTACAAGTGCCCCAATGATAGTCTTGTATTTGGCCGCAACTTTTGTAGGTTTGAGCGGCACACCTGTTTGGTCAACCTTCGTAATGATCCAGTGTGCTTTAGGACCTTCTTGTGGAACCATACACACACCTCGCTTGGTTGTAGCCCTGTGGCTGCTCGAACCTTCTGGCTGCTCGGTCGGCTGAACCTCCTGCTAGAGACACCAAGTAAGCTAAGGTTGTCTAAATTAATTAACATGTATGGCTCTACCTAGTCAAATGATACCTAAGTTACCTGGTCATCTTGATCCAGCTGGAGACAAGAGGTAGGGGTCCATGGTACCTCGTTCTCACCACCCTGATTGTCACCGCCACTGTTTGTCGGATCATGCGGCTCTCCCGTCCCACCGATATCAACCCCTTTTGCGTCCTATCTTCTCTTGGGCGACGGGTAACAGGTAGTTTATGAGTCATGGCTGTGTTCAAATATAGCATGAAAAGCTTATTAAGTGACAGTGGAAGCAAGCCAGCGACATAGGTGTATCTATACTACTAGATAGATGAGGTTTATAATCACCTACTACTTTTTCAAAGACCGTTTCTAAAATCCACCGATAAAATCTTTATTTTTCCATCTTTAATATAATCCTCCGTGTATTTTGGTTGTCAAACAAGTAGGACCCCTAATATATTTATATATGCCTAGCTCGATTGATTAAACAAGCCAAATGTCCTAATAGTTGCGTGCAAGAAGTATATTAGCCCACTGTGCAAGAAGTATATGAGGAGCCGCAGTCATGATAAATGAGGTATGTGGACATGTCCATCCCCGCTTCTTCAGTGGTAAAAGACATGTCCGTCGATAGTGAAACATCTATGGTGACTTCGTCAATCTCAAGATTTGCTGGTCTATACCTCACGGGTATTTCCGCGAACACCTAAGGGGCATGGCCGAAGAACTCACCTAGACGGCGGTGGAAGCTCTCCGCGCGCTCCTGAGGTGCTCCAGTGGCATTGAGGGCGCAGGCGTCATCGGTGCTATGGCGGCGTGGACGAAGAAGAGGGCGTGGGCATGGCAGAGGTGCTCCAGCGGCATCAGGGAAGACGATGGCGTGGCAGAGGTGCTCCGGTGGTCTGGCGGCATCGGGGAAGACAATGGCGTCAGGCGGCTTCCTCGCTCAAGCGCGCACACGGTGAAGTAAGGCCGCCGGCATGGAGGAAGACGAGGGCGCGATGGCAGCGGACTTTGGCCGGCATGGAGGAACAGAGCGGCGCACGCGACAGTTTGAAAGAGTGCGAAATATTTCGCCCACGCACGCTCATCCAATATATAGTGATGCATCATCACTGCCGATTCTAACTACAAACCGATAGTGATGAGAAACATCGCTGCTGGTTAACCAAACAAACCGATAGTGATTAGTAACATCACTGCCGGTTAACAAAACAAACCGACAGTGATCAGTACCATCACTGCCGGTTTTATTTAACAACTAGGACTATTAAAGAAAACAACTACTATACAAATAAAATTTCTTTTCCACTGTGTTCGAAATACTACAAATGGCGCAGCGGTTAAGTCTCAGCAGTTTGGAACCGTAGACCCGGGCTCGAACCCGAGCTCCGGAACAATTTTTTTTTAAGTTTTTCTTATTATTGTTATCACTGTCGGTTTGAAATGAGAAACCGATAGTGATCTTATCATCACTGCCGGTTTTGGGAACCGACGGTGATAATATTAATAAATTCACACATTAATATTCCTATTCCACCAAAGTCGAATTGGCATCAAATTTTTTTGCAAGCATGTACACCGAAATAATGGCCCCACACAAGATCTTAGGTTTTTCTGATCATTTTTAATATTATTATATTTTTCTCCGTGCTACACGAGACAAAAGAGGGCCACCTACATGTTGGGCACACTACAATTTTGTATCCACACGGACCAAAATTTGGTCCCTAGGGCACATGAGACCCTGTAGAAAAGTTTGGCACCATTTCGGATGGTTTCCAGTGTAGGCCCAGTTCAACCTCTAATTAACCGGTGATATCGCGCGGAAAATTAATTAAACCGAAGAAAGTACCAAACCATTCCAGAAAAATCCCAAACTTAGTGCTTCCCTCATCTATGGCACGTGCGAGTCTGAGAAAAAGTTTAAGACCAATATGACAATAGAATGCATATTAACCACAGAAATCTTGGGAGCCCAAGTGTTTAGTCATTGCAATATTAGATGGCTTGTATACCTTTGTGAAACATGTATAATCCGCCTATGTCGAATTGGCTTGAATTTTTTTGGCAAGCATGTACACCCAAATTATGGCCACACTCAAGATCTTAGGTTTTTCTGATCATTTTTAATATTATTATATTTTTCTCTGTGCTACAGAAGACAAAAGAGGGCCACCTACATGTTGGGCACACTAAAATTTTGCATCCACACATACCAAAATTTGGTCCCTAGGCCACATGAGACCCTGTGAAAAAGTTTGGCACCATTTCGGATGGTTTCCGGGATAGGCCCAGTTCAACTTATAATTAACCGGTGACATCGCGTGGAAAATCAATTAAACCGAAGAAAGTATCAAACCATCCCAGAAAAATCCCAAATTTGGTGCTTCCCTCACCCATGGCACGGGCGAGCCTGAGAAAAAGTTTGAGATCAATATGGCACTGGAATTTAGTGTTCTTGTTGCACAACACATGGTTACATGACAAGCCGAATTAAACTTAACCCTAGCTTGCAAATATTAATGTTGTTATCTTTATTTAATGCTCAAATAATGACTTAAAATAATAAAAAATTTGGAATAAAATTACATATACGATAACAAAGATCTAACACTAGAATTAAATGTACGATAACAAAAATCTATTACAGTCTAGGTTCATGTTATCATGGAAGTGTACTAACACATTATAATACAACCATCTCATAAGCATTCTTCTAGCACTCTAAGATCAAAGAAACGGCGAGAATGTCATAGAGATGGCTGGCGAGAGCTACGCCGGGAGAAAAATGGGGAGGTTGCCGTCCACTGTTGAACCGGTGCCTCTCCGGACAGACATCCCAAGCATATCGGACGGTTGACGAGGACTGATGAACCAATGCCTCTCCGGATAGCTTTGTCAACCTCGTCGCACCATCAAGCCTTGACGTCGCTCTATCTTTATAAACATTCTTCTAGACCTTTTGTATGCACCATCCTTGCGGATGACCAGGCTTGTTGAAATTTAGATGTGAAGGGTTTTCTCCAACAGAGAAGCCATAGTTGTGAATACTAGCTAAGAGAGAACCAAGTGAGATATAAGCAGCAAGCGGGAGGCCAGACTTGACCATTGAGAGGCTCCTGGCCGAGGACCATTTTATAGGTGCTAGCAGTTGTGCTAGGTTTTTCTTTTTTATAATTAAAGCTATCGGGGTAGGTGGAAGCAGTGCTCCTACTGTGGTGGTCAGCGGGAGCAATGTTTGGCCCGTGAGAACACATCACTATCGGTTTTGTCTCAAAAACTGACAGTGAAAGTACCTATCTATGCTGGTTTATTGAACCGGCAGTGATACCTCCTATCACTCGTATCACTGTCGGTTTGTAAGCGAAAACCCGCAGTGATGTCTCTAGCATGCTTCAATGCTGAGGGCTTAGCTTTTTTAAAAGCAGCGCCTCTGCCGAGGGCTCAGCCTTTTTTAAAAAAAGATAGTCCCGGCTTTTATAATGCGGCAGTGATAACAAATTTTCAATAAAATTAGAAAAAATATATTGTGGCCCGACTAGATAGTTAGTTTGGTTTTATTTTTTTCATTTTACCCCGTTTAGTAAATAATAAAAGAAAAAAGAAAAAAAATTGGCCATACGGGGATTCGATCACGGGTGGAAGGGCACGACTTTAACCGCTAGGCTAGGTAGGGAGTTCAGTTTGCTTTGTTTTGTTTTTTATATGATAATAACACTATTAATTAATAAAAGAAAACACAAAAAATGTTGAGATAGGGAGTGCATATATGTTTGTTTTTAATATGTTTTATTATTTAGCCGCTGAGCTAGGTAGGAAATATGTTTCTTTTCTATTTATTACTAGACATAATGTAATTACTTTATGTTCTAAAATAAGACAAAAATTTGTGTCTTCATTATTTAATTCTATGATAATTAATGTCTATAATTAATCCATACAAACATAATTATGATGTCCATACAAATAAAAACCCAATAAAACATAATTAACTAGTTCATACCAACATAACTAAAATATCCATACAAATAAACCTAATTATTTGAATAAACCTGATTAAATATAACAGTACGAATAAACCAACATGGATCTAAAAACCGGGTGCATTCCTAGTCCGTCTCCACTGCCAGTAGCGTATGTCTTTGACGGTGTAACCCCGCTCATTGTCTATGTAATGCAAGGCCCGCACTACAACACTCTCAATTGCCTCACAACGCCGAGCACATGACATTCCATAGATATAGCCTACCAACGGACTATGGATGGCCTGGTTCTGCCTAATTCTCATGCAATACTGGATGCCAGTTGTCGTCCTCTGGCCCATCGTGTCCACAAAGTCCCAGGCGTACCCCCTAGACATTTAAAAGCTTGTGAGAAAATGGGCTGGAAGCCTAATGTAGCATAAGTGAAATCATAGGGCAAAACCTACAAGTGGACAAACAAAAATATCAGGAAGCGCTCATATAATAATAAGAATAAATAAATATTACTCTCATATAATGCATGACGTACCACATCCATATAGTTGAATGTAGCATGCCTCTCGCTTACTCGCGACACGTCTAGGTTGTGCTGCTGTAAAGCTTGTATCTTCAATGCTGACCAATCAGATATATGGTAGCCAATTCGCTCAATTGCATGCAAATAAGACATCACGACATTGATCTACGCGCCGACCTTGGTCGGCTTGGGTCGTCCAGCTTGCGTGATGTCCTGACATACCTCATTATTGTTCCTAATTAGGATCTCGAAGCCGAGACTGCACTTCCATAGCTCGTCTCTTCATCATTCACGACCTCACGTGTCATGTTCTCGAAGATGTCCCACACCCCGAGCAGCCACAATATTGTTTCCAGCCACTTCAGCGGTTTTATAGTCTGTGACATATGCAACAATCATATAATAAATAAATATATATATGCAAAAATTATATTAGCACAGAAAACATAAAATATTACATACTATTGATGGGTCTGGGTAACACGGGACGGCCCATACTGGCGATGGCACGAATGGAAGATCGTCAAAGTGGAAACCTGGTTCATATGCCTAAAGAAGTCTGCCACCATTCATCGTAACTACAAAAACTAAAAAAAAACATCTCAATAAGGCAACAATATATATTAGAGAAACGTATAAACAATAAATCATCAAGAAATAATATTGCTAACAAAGTCCTAGAACACAATAAATATTGTTTAACAAAGGTTAGGTAGAAATGATTTATAAATAAAAATAATGTTGCTAACAAAGATCAAGATATAATGTTGCTAACACAAATGTTGAAAACAAAAGCTTGTTACTAACAAAGGTTATGTAGAAATGATGTATAAAAAAAATCCACCATTATTATTTCTAATTAAAAAACCACATATTTCATTATTTCGATGCTTAAAACTAAAGCATGAAACGAAGTACACTATTAGCAATAAAAGATTAGAAAAAGAAGTTGGTAACCTTTAGAAGATTGAAGATGGAGCCGGCGGCCGAGAGTGTTGGCTTGCTCCCCAAGTAAGAACAGATGAACACGACTGAACAAGTAAAATCACTGTCTCTCGAGCGGGGGGAGGGACACTAGATGAGGTGGGTATATATTTAGGTGGGGACGGAGCTAGCTTTTCTGCTGCCAGATTATCACCATCAGTTCAAAGAAAGAACCGACAATGATAGGTTAGAACCGGCAGTGATAGGTAGCAGCCCAGTCACTGCCGGTTAGAGACATAAACCGGTAGTGATAGTAGTCATCACTGCCGGTTCGGTCACACCACCTAATAATTTTGGTTTTCAGAGCCAAGAACCGGTAGTAAAGGTCATCACTGCCGGTTCACTTAATTCCGGCAGTGATGATGCCGGCAGTGATGATGCCGGTAGTGATGACTGAATCTGTAGTAGTGATTCGACACATGTGTTCTAGTAAGGAAATTTTTGTTTAAGAAAATTGGCCACATGTCTTTACCAATTTTCTGGTACATGTAATTAACGAAATTTTCATCAATCTGCTCTATTTCTATTTTCAACAAATTGGTATATAGGCCGCCAAAACATTGATCGAGCGACAGGACATAACACAAAGAGCAACGACAGTAAAAGAAAGAAACATTGGTACTAGAATTTTGGTTCATTACATAGGCCTGACACCACCGGACCAGACTCGACGACTGCATGTCACACCCCAAAATTTATGATTTTGGGTTGTGAATAGGAAACACTAAATAAAACAAATGGTTTAAATATTTGTTTAAGATTTGACAAGACTAATTTAAGTTTTAGCAAATTTAGTTATAGAAAATTTTGGTATTTCAAACTTTTTCAAGTTAATAATTTGGTGGGCTCTTGCCTGATGTGATGTTTGCTTGTTGTCTCTTGTATGTTAAGAGCAAGCAAAGTCTTTAAAAATGCGTTTAGTGGATCGATCTTTCTTCTCCAGCACGTCTTTATTTTTTTCCGCAATCAATATTCCTTGTTTCTCATCTTAAGTTCTCATTGGGAGTTTCCTAAAATCTTTTCTTTATAATGCAAATTATTCCTTTCAGTTCCTCATGTGTCAATCAATCTTAGTGAACTCTTCGGGAATTGTTCTGGCTTTTTCTGAAGCTAGTTCACGCTTTTCTGCGAGCGTTAACTAATTTTTAGATGCTCTAAAATATCTTATCATGAGCTTCAAATACTTTATTTGGGTTTCTCATGTTCCATAATGTCTCTGGAAAATTCCCTCGAATTTTCGGAGCTTTCGGAGTATTTTTCGCGGCTTAAATAATAATTCTGGACTTTTCTAGAATTATTTTATCCACGAAATTAATTAATTCCGAAAATAATAAATATCTCATTTTCCACCGAAGCCCATGTGCAATAATCCTAAATGCCTATTCATTTATTTACTAATGGGCTTTGATGATTAATTAGGCCCATCAGTAGAGGTGGAGGGTGCAACATCAAGTAGTACCATATTGCTAGTTGATGTGAAGGTGGAGAGTTTTTCTCCCTATATATACGTACCTACCCCTTGGGCAAAGCACACCAAAACTACCGTATGAGGAGCCCCTAGTTTGGGAAATCTCTCGTGTAGTAAAATAGAATTTTCTCTCGTGTCACCGCTGGCCAACTCCGACGACTCCACCGCCGAGCCCTTGCCGCGTCGAATTGTTTGCCGGAGGTGAGCACCGAAAGAGCTGCGACCTGTCCCTTCTTTTTCCCTCGTGCATGCTTTGATCCCAGCAGCATCCGCCATGGCCTGCCCTCTCACCCTGTGTCGCTTTGTCGTGATTCATCAAGCAAGTTTTGTCTGCCATGCTCCGGTGAACCATCGTGATTGTGGATCAAAGAAGCAGAAGACGATGCATCTGGCCACATGAAGACTAGCAAGCAATAGAGCAAGGGAGTAGAAGTACTGCCGTAATTCAACCTGCTGTTGACGACGTGGAACAGCAAACAACTGCTACCGCTATCCTCTCCTCGGCAACAAGCACAGCCGTCTACCATGTCCCTGTCAATCCCCAGCGCTTGGTTGCGTCCGGTCGTCGCTCCGCGGCAATGCAATCTGCTACTTGTTGCTGACCGTGAATTTCATCTGCCGCACATGTGCCACCTGTGAGGACACCTCTTCTTGACCCTCTCTTGTTTCTTTCAGATCTTTGTGTTCTATGCAGTCTGCACTCTGCTTATTTCATCATGGTGTATCTGTCTGCTTGCAAGGAAATCAGCTTCTGCATGTCGCCGATTGTATGAGCTAGCGCCGCCGACCATCCACCACAGCATCGCATGTATGCCGCCGTCGTGATCTGTTCATATGTCCATCCCTTGTGCCGCACCGAGTTCTACAGGAGGCAATCGCCACCACTACAAACTTCATCAGATTGTCGCCCATCTCGTCTGTCTCCGGCAAAAACCACCACCTGCCAGTCGGTCGGCTACAGCAGGCTGATGTCAGCCGGGCGGGCTTGCCGGCGCCCATCTTCAATTCCTCCTCAACTTCAGCGTGAGATTTTCCTTACCCTTCTTTTCTTTTTGTTTATTCTATGGAGGCCGACCTCTATCTTGATCTGCACTTCTTCAGCAAGGCCTAGCGCTACCTTGCTGATGCCTGCGCCCATCAGGATGAACCCGTCACCACCATAGTCAGGCAATGCTATCGTTTGCCTCGCTGTCGTTCATCATTGGCTGAAGGTAAAGAAATCATCTGTGTGCCTCACGTCCATGTACATTACAAGTTGGCCTTTCCTTTTCTTTCACCGTGGCACACATCTCTCTGCTTGAAGAAGTTCGAAATTGCTGCTACACCGAACCGTGCGGCCTGCTGCTTGCTCTGCGTGCTGCCCTGATTGTCACCAGTAACCAAGGCCAAAGTGGTTGTCAGCTAACTCCATCACTATTCTCATCAAAGGAATAGTACTTTGCATCCGTATCAGTACGTGACTAGACAATCACAGTACGTATCTACTTCTCTTAGTTTTTTTTTATCCTCTGATGTTTTGTTTCGTTTGAATTCTGTTTTGCTCCGTTCAAGTTGCGTTAGATTCGTATCGACACGCTCTACGCAGTAGTGTTAATGTTTTGTATGTCACATGTTTTTCTATATGTAGTTAAATATTAATTAATATACGTGCAACTAGTTTTATAATTAAAATCAATATATGTTTTATACTCCGATATTTTATACATAAACATTAATATGATTAATTGCTAGTATAAACATGTTCCTAAATTATAATTTGCTTAGTTCAAACCTGTTGCATAGGATAAACTTGTTTAGGTGCTCTCACATGTCTTTTTATGCAGGGTTAAAGTTTAACTTGATTAAATAATATGACATGTTCATAAATAAAATATGACTAGTTCTTACTTGTTTTTAAAATTAAAATATAATTTGATTAATCTGAATTGATATTCACATTGTTTTTCTTAATTAAAATAAATCAAACTCGTAGTTGTTTCCTTTATAATATAAAACTCTCGATAGTATTATTGTTTAGCATGTTTTAATTTATGCGTTCAAATAAAATATTAATCTATATGCAATTGGGTCTATAATTAGAAGCAAACAAAAGCAACTTAGGGTTTAATCTCCGGTCTTTCATGAAAACAATGCTAATATTATTAATATCAAGCCTTTTTAAATTATGATTTGATTAGGTCAACCTTGAAATATATATTGATTCAAATTAGTTGCTCACATCTAAGTTATGTTTATCTAAACTATAAATGCTTAAATGCCTTAAATAATATATAATCATGTGTAAATAATATATCACTAAGATTTGACTTTGACTTGTATAACTCAATATAATTTAGTCAATTCCACTTTTAAAATATCCATTACCACTTTTCACTAAATAAAATAAATCAATCGTAAAGTTTGCTCTTTTAGTTATGTTGTAAACCTCGATAGACGTGTCCTCGGTAACAGTAGCTCTGTTCTTAGTTGTTCTTGCGCTTTCGTGATCGTAGCAACGAACCATGACGCTTAGTGCGTGCTCTTTTAAAGCATCTCTTTTGTTGGTGTGTTGTTCTTAGTTGTGTTTATTGTTTGTTTGTTCTACTTGATTGCTGCGAGTAGTAGAAGTATGGTTAATTAGCGCTGAAGACGAGGAGCTGAGGACTGACAGTCGAAGCAAGAGGACTTGAGTTCAGAAGATAGCAACTAGAGATTCTGAGTAGCTAACTTTGGGAAAAGGAAAGTATAGCATGGGATCATCCTTGTTTCCTATTCACCTTTAATATACTTAATTCATGTGCATGTGTCTACCTTGTTACCCCTAAGGATATCCTAGCTTTTGTATCTTGTACCTTGACACCGGTGGAACATTGCATTGGGTAGTATTTATGCTAGTGCTCAAGATAAATAACCATGATCTGTAACTTGACTAATGGTATATGCAATAAACGTTTAAAAGATGCTTTATAGAAACATGGCTCAAGAGGGCTAGAGCATTGGTTTGTTTTTATGGTGCTCTAGTTTCTCTCCTTAAGGACTTATCTGTAAGTGAACATCCGGGACTTACAGTACAACTGTGAGGGCTACATGGCTCTGGCTTTAGTCATATAAGAGGACCTTTTCTAGCTTGTTAGTGGTTACCTTTAAGGCGCAAGAGGGGTTGTGTTCCGGGTTAGGTGTAGTACGGCTCCTGTCCTTATGAGTATAGGCTGCGTGTCATTGTGCCATACGGAAGGTGGGCTCTACATTTGCAGGCCACAGAAACCTAGCGGCCCTAACTTGTTAGATGAACCTTTGAAAGACTTCATAGTGAACCCTGCCGACCTTCCTTGGTAGTGGGTCAAGAGGCTGATCACCTCGGGCGAAAGGGTAAACACGACTCACAGTGAAAGTTTACAACCTCTGCAGAGTGTAAAACTGGTATATCAGCCGTGCTCACGGTCACGAGCGGCCTTGGACCCTTACAGAATAAATGATGAACACCGGTGATAATGTTAATATTGATGATATTGATGCTCATTAATGATTATTATTTCTTGCTATACATTATTCTCGTTTACATGATCATGAGGTTATTTGGGTAAACTTGTTGCTACTCAACTGCTAAAAAGATGACTCACTAAAAGCTATTGCAGTAAACCCGTGTCAAACCTTTTGAGCCTCATGAACCCTGTGTTATATTTGCTGAGTTCGACATGGACTCACCCTTGCTATTTCCCCACACTCCAGTGTGTAGTGAGGTGTTGCTTAGAAGAAGGATGAAAGTGTAGTGGAGTTTCCAAAAGTCTTTTTTGAAGTGCTTGGCATACGGAGCCCCCAGTTAGCCGTCCCTGAGAAGAATAGAGCCCGAGAAGAAGCTTAGTCACCGTTCCGCGATACTCTGATAGTTGTAAGTGTTAATATAGTAAGTATTCCGTTTTATATAAACATTGTTTTGATATCTCTATTCTGTTGTTGTATGTGTGGACTTCCTGGGCACACATATAACGAGCCTAGTTTTGTTCTTTGCAAAACCGGGTGTGACAGAGTGGTATCAGAGCGGTGTTGACTGTAGGACGTATGCCAAGTAGCACTGGCCGTATTCTAAAACTTACTTTACTATAAAACTATTTTGTCATCCCTTGACTCACTGATTTTGACTATTTTCTCTTTCTTGTCCTGTTGTATCCCTCCTTGATAGCTTCCTTTGAGCTATTATTTCTTACTCCCTTGGATTTTGTTTTATGTTATTTTTTTACTAAAAGTTTTCTGATCTTATCTTGTTCTAAAGTTCGATGGCCTTTCATCATCCATACTTTTCCCTTAGGATGACCACCATTGTTGAAGAAGCACGTGTAGTACCGATGATGTGATGTGTGCTTGTTGTGCTTGATGTGTTGCTTGTGTGTTATCCTTGTTCTCATGTTTCAAAGGTGGCTCGAAAGGTATAAGTCTTGAGGAGTAGCTCGATCCAAGTTAAGTGGGGTAGTGTCATCTTCTATCCTACTTATCTTTCAATCGATCCTAAATCCTGCCATTTTTCTCTTACACTGTCCTTGCCTACCCTTGGTTGTCATGTTGCCTTCTTTATCTCATCTTAATGGAGGATCAACACATGAAGGACTCATCAATAGTAGCAAGCCTTCAAGAAAGAAATGTGTTCAGTGACATCGCCAGATGGAACAAGGTCTTTGTTAAGTGGGGTAGCGTCCGCTACCATCATTTATCTCAAGCATCTCAAGTCACGAGACAAGAAGACCTAAAGACCAATCGCTATCGTATTATCATCTTTTGCTAGTCCTTGCTCTTAACTAGTCTCACCTTCTTGCCATCAATCTTTACTTTTTCTTATCAACATTTGACAACTTTTGACCCTTGTTCTTACATCTTATAAATCCTAATTCAAGGACCTACAAAGACTTGAAGATCAATTTATCCTTTTCACTGGTCTCCCTGAATGGTAAAACGGAAGACTAGTCTTTACCTTTCTTCAACTAATGCTAGTCTGTCACTTTTTCATGATGTCTCATAAATTTTGAATCCAGGAGTTGTGAGTACCATAAGATCTATCTTTATCTTTTGCTAATCTCCACCCTTGTTTTTACACCTTATAAAGTGAAGACTTGATGATCAACCTTGATCTATCTTTTCAACCTCCTTTGATCTTCCTTTCCACCTATGCTGACCTTCAATCATTTGACCTTCTGTCATTAGCTCGAATCAATATTAACGATCAATCCAATGTTCTCTTGTCAACCATTGATAATCCTTGACGCTTATATCAGAACTTGTCAAAAGTTTCAAAGCAATCTTATTGGTCTGCTTTATCTCTCTCCCAAGTCTCTTTGAATCTCGGGACGAGATTCCTGTTAAGTGGGGTAGAATTGTCACACCCCAAAATTTATGATTTTGGGTTGTGAATAGGAAACACTAAATAAAACAAATGGTTTAAATATTTGTTTAAGATTTGACAAGACTAATTTAAGTTTTAGCAAATTTAGTTATAGAAAATTTTGGTATTTCAAACTTTTTCAAGTTAATAATTTGGTGGGCTCTTGCCTGATGTGATGTTTGCTTGTTGTCTCTTGTGTGTTAAGAGCAAGCAAAGTCTTTAAAAATGCGTTTAGTGGATCGATCTTTCTTCTCCAGCACGTCTTTATTTTTTTCCGCAATCAATATTCCTTGTTTCTCATCTTAAGTTCTCATTGGGAGTTTCCTAAAATCTTTTCTTTATAATGCAAATTACTCCTTTCAGTTCCTCATGTGTCAATCAATCTTAGTGAACTCTTCGGGAATTGTTCTGGCTTTTTCTGGAGCTAGTTCACGCTTTTCTGCGAGCGTTAACTAATTTTTAGATGCTCTAAAATATCTTATCATGAGCTTCAAATACTTTATTTGGGTTTCTCATGTTCCATAATGTCTCTGGAAAATTCCCTCGAATTTTCAGAGCTTTCGGAGTATTTTTCGCGGCTTAAATAATAATTCTGGACTTTTCTAGAATTATTTTATCCACGAAATTAATTAATTCCGAAAATAATAAATATCTCATTTTCCACCGAAGCCCATGTGCAATAATCCTAAATGCCTATTCATTTATTTACTAATGGGCTTTGATGATTAATTAGGCCCATCAGTAGAGGTGGAGGGTGCAACATCAAGTAGTACCATATTGCTAGTTGATGTGAAGGTGGAGAGTTTTTCTCCCTATATATACGTACCTACCCCTTGGGCAAAGCACACCAAAACTACCGTATGAGGAGCCCCTAGTTTGGGAAATCTCTCGTGTAGTAAAATAGAATTTTCTCTCGTGTCACCGCTGGCCAACTCCGACGACTCCACCGCCGAGCCCTTGCCGCGTCGAATTGTTTGCCGGAGGTGAGCACCGAAAGAGCTGCGACCTGTCCCTTCTTTTTCCCTCGTGCATGCTTTGATCCTAGCAGCATCCGCCATGGCCTGCCCTCTCACCCTGTGTTGCTTTGTCGTGATTCATCAAGCAAGTTTTGTCTGCCATGCTCCGGTGAACCATCGTGATTGTGGATCAAAGAAGCAGAAGACGATGCATCTGGCCACATGAAGACTAGCAAGCAACAGAGCAAGGGAGTAGAAGTACTGTCGTAATTCAACCTGCTGTTGACGACGTGGAACAGCAAACAACTGCTACCGCTATCCTCTCGCCGGTATGCCACGCTGTCCTCTCCTCGGCAACAAGCACAGCCGTCTACCATGTCCCTGTCAATCCCCAGCGCTTGGTTGCGTCCGGTCGTCGCTCCGCGGCAATGCAATCTGCTACTTGTTGCTGACCGTGAATTTCATCTGCCGCACATGTGCCACCTGTGAGGACACCTCTTCTTGACCCTCTCTTGTTTCTTTCAGATCTTTGTGTTCTATGCAGTCTGCACTCTGCTTATTTCATCATGGTGTATCTGTCTGCTTGCAAGGAAATCAGCTTCTGCATGTCGCCGATTGTATGAGCTAGCGCCGCCGACCATCCACCACAGCATCGCATGTATGCCGCCGTCGTGATCTGTTCATATGTCCATCCCTTGTGCCGCACCGAGTTCTACAGGAGGCAATCGCCACCACTACAAACTTCATCAGATTGTCGCCCATCTCGTCTGTCTCCGGCAAAAACCACCACCTGCCAGTCGGTCGGCTACAGCAGGCTGATTTCAGCCGGGCGGGCTTGCCGGCGCCCATCTTCAATTCCTCCTCAACTTCAGCGTGAGATTTTCCTTACCCTTCTTTTCTTTTTGTTTATTCTATGGAGGCCGACCTCTATCTTGATCTGCACTTCTTCAGCAAGGCCTAGCGCTACCTTGCTGATGCCTGCGCCCATCAGGATGAACCCGTCACCACCATAGTCAGGCAATGCTATCGTTTGCCTCGCTGTCGTTCATCATTGGCTGAAGGTAAAGAAATCATCTGTGTGCCTCACGTCCATGTACATTACAAGTTGGCCTTTCCTTTTCTTTCACCGTGGCACACATCTCTCTGCTCGAAGAAGTTCGAAATTGCTGCTACACCGAACCGTGCGGCCTGCTGCTTGCTCTGCGTGCTGCCCTGATTGTCACCAGTAATCAAGGCCAAAGTGGTTGTCAGCTAACTCCATCACTATTCTCATCAAAGGAATAGTACTTTGCATCCGTATCAGTACGTGACTAGACAATCACAGTACGTATCTACTTCTCTTAGTTTTTTTTATCCTCTGATGTTTTGTTTCGTTTGAATTCTGTTTTGCTCCGTTCAAGTTGCGTTAGATTCGTATCGACACGCTCTACGCAGTAGTGTTAATGTTTTGTATGTCACATGTTTTTCTATATGTAGTTAAATATTAATTAATATACGTGCAACTAGTTTTATAATTAAAATCAATATATGTTTTATACTCCGATATTTTATACATAAACATTAATATGATTAATTGCTAGTATAAACATGTTCCTAAATTATAATTTGCTTAGTTCAAACCCGTTGCATAGGATAAACTTGTTTAGGTGCTCTCACATGTCTTTTTATGCAAGGTTAAAGTTTAACTTGATTAAATAATATGACATGTTCATAAATAAAATATGACTAGTTCTTACTTGTTTTTAAAATTAAAATATAATTTGATTAATCTGAATTGATATTCACATTGTTTTTCTTAATTAAAATAAATCAAACTCGTAGTTGTTTCCTTTATAATATAAAACTCTCGATAGTATTATTGTTTAGCATGTTTTAATTTATGCGTTCAAATAAAATATTAATCTATATGCAATTGGGTCTATAATTAGAAGCAAACAAAAGCAACTTAGGGTTTAATCTCTAGTCTTTCATGAAAACAATGCTAATATTATTAATATCAAGCCTTTTTAAATTATGATTTGATTAGGTCAACCTTGAAATATATATTGATTCAAATTAGTTGCTCACATCTAAGTTATGTTTATCTAAACTATAAATGCTTAAATGCCTTAAATAATATATAACCATGTGTAAATAATATATCACTAAGATTTGACTTTGACTTGTATAACTCAATATAATTTAGTCAATTCCACTTTAAAAATATCCATTACCACTTTTCACTAAATAAAATAAATCAATCGTAAAGTTTGCTCTTTTAGTTATGTTGTAAACCTCGATAGACGTGTCCTCGGTAACAGTAGCTCTGTTCTTAGTTGTTCTTGCGCTTTCGTGATCGTAGCAACGAACCATGACGCTTAGTGCGTGCTCTTTTAAAGCATCTCTTTTGTTTGGTGTGTTGTTCTTAGTTGTGTTTATTGTCTGTTTGTTCTACTTGATTGCTGCGAGTAGTAGAAGTATGGTTAATTAGCGCTGAAGACGAGGAGCTGAGGACTGACAGTCGAAGCAAGAGGACTTGAGTTCAGAAGATAGCAACTGGAGATTCTGAGTAGCTAACTTTGGAAAAAGGCAAGTATAGCATGGGATCATCCGTGTTTCCTATTCACCTTTAATATACTTAATTCATGTGCATGTGTCTACCTTGTTACCCCTAAGGATATCCTAGCTTTTACCGGTGAAACATTGCATTGGGTAGTATTTATGCTAGTGTTCAAGATAAATAACCATGATCTGTAACTTGACTAATGGTATATGCAATAAACGTTTAAAAGATGCTTTATAGAAACATGGCTCAAGAGGGCTAGAGCATTGGTTTGTTTTTATGGTGCTCTAGTTTCTCTCCTTAAGGACTTATCTGTAAGCGAACATCCGGGACTTACAGTACAGCTGTGAGGGCTACATGGCTCTGGCTTTAGTCATATAAGAGGACCTTTTCTAGCTTGTTAGTGGTTACCTTTAAGGCGCAAGAGGGGTTGTGTTCCGGGTTAGGTGTAGTACGGCTCCTGTCCTTATGAGTATAGGCTGCGTGTCATTGTGCCATACGGAAGGTGGGCTCTACATTTGCAGGCCACAGAAACCTAGCGGCCCTAACTTGTTAGATGAACCTTTGAAAGACTTCATAGTGAACCCTGCCGACCTTCCTTGGTAGTGGGTCAAGAGGCTGATCACCTCGGGCGAAAGGGTAAACACGACTCACAGTGAAAGTTTACAACCTCTGCAGAGTGTAAAACTGGTATATCAGCCGTGCTCACGGTCACGAGCGGCCTTGGACCCTTACAGAATAAATGATGAACACCGGTGATAATGTTAATATTGATGATATTGATGCTCATTAATGATTATTATTTCTTGCTATACATTATTCTCGTTTACATGATCATGAGGTTATTTGGGTAAACTTGTTGCTACTCAACTGCTAAAAAGATGACTCACTAAAAGCTATTGCAGTAAACCCGTGTCAAACCTTTTGAGCCTCATGAACCCTGTGTTATATTTGCTGAGTTCGATATGGACTCACCCTTGCTATTTCCCCACACTCCAGTGTGTAGTGAGGTGTTGCTTAGAAGAAGGATGAAAGTGTAGTGGAGTTTCCAAAAGTCTTTTCGAAGTGCTTGGCATACGGAGCCCCCAGTTAGCCGTCCCTGAGAAGAATAGAGCCCGAGAAGAAGCTTAGTCACCGTTCCGCGATACTCTGATAGTTGTAAGTGTTAATATAGTAAGTATTCCGTTTTATATAAACATTGTTTTGATATCTCTATTCTGTTGTTGTATGTGTGGACTTCCTGGGCACACATATGACGAGCCTAGTTTTGTTCTTTGCAAAACCGGGTGTGACACTGCAGCATGTCCCTATCGAACCCTCAGCCATAATAACGTAAAAAGGAATCAGACTTAGCTATCTAATTAAACAGAACACTTACACAAGTTCAAAATATATATTAAAATAATGCAGCCCACATATTAATCGCGTAAGCACCTTGGATCTCCCTGTAGTAGTGGCGGTGGTAGTATATGAATACCGGCACCTTGGAACTATTTCCTGATGGTAATAATAATTTAATTGATGTCAATCTGAATTGGGCCAATAAAATATATTTTCTTGGTTCCATATTTTTTGTTCTCTTGAATGTTGCACCTCTAAAAATATTCATTCACCAAAATCCACCTGGAGCAACTATTTCATTCTCCTTCCTCATGGCATATATTTGTTCACCATGAATAGTACCAAACTGAACAGGGACAATTTTTATAGCTTTACCTTCTGAATATTTCAAAATCGATGCACTTTCCCATAATTCCATTAGTTATAGTAACTAGGTAGCGTGCCCGTGCGTTGCTACGGGATAGCTAACATTTTGTATTTAAAACAAATAGATCGCACGATAAGATAATAAAACTATAAAAATTAATCACCAATGTTAAAGTGACATTTAATAAAAAAACAAAGTTTGTGAAATTAGCCCAGTCATAATAATATAACACATGTTCAATTTTCATTATGCCATCCCACAAGTATGTATACAACATCTCTGTGTGAGTCTGATAAACCATTTAAAAATGCTTAAGAACATCAACAAATATGAAGTTAGTGAGATATTATTTGTGCAATATAAATTGAATGAAAAAAATGCATTGTATGTGTTAGTAATATTCTATTACCTCACCTATGGCGTTAGAACCTCCTTAAATACAATATTCTTCGTGAAAGTTAAGGAGCTATCGAATTTCGACAAGCACACACGGAGAATATATCTGGATGAGGCAACTTTGCAATTGGTAGTTTAGGGATCGGGCAACTTTCCATCAACATTTAAACACACTGTATAGTTTTCGCTGGATGTGTTAATTAAAAAGGGGCGGTGCATATTGTGAGAAGCAAGTTTGCAACAGAACTCATCAGTGTTGGAATGGAAGTTTAAACACATTGTGTTTTGGATAGTAAAAGTGAATCTTGTAGCCGAGGGTGTTGAATGATGACGGCAGCCGCGCGCATGGAGCAGCTGTTGCCGGTCGACAGAAGTGCATGTCTCGCGGTGTTGTCGAGGAAGAACCGAAGTTAACCATCAAATATGAGCTGGTCAACAAATTTCATCCGCAAATATAATGTCGAATATGGATTGGACTGCAAAAATAAAGAAAGCAAAGAGTAACAGTCAATTATGTAATTAGACAAATGAAAAAATGGCATAATTGAAACTATAACCAGAGAAGCTATTTTTATTATTTTTTTCTTCATTTTGCACCTTCATCTCTTGGAATGTTTGGCTGGTCTACTAAGAGTTGAAGTAGTACAGCAATGTCACTGGAACTGCGAATGAAAATATCATCATGATTGCTCTAGTTAATTAAGAATAAAGCATCACTATCATCCACAAGAAAATCGTCAGAGAGGACAAATCCATGAGTGATTAGCAAAAGCTGAATGGCAGAGCCATTGAACTTACCTGCTCTTCCATGTCAGCAAGGAGAAAACTAATGATCTAAGTGTAAACCTGTCAAATGGCAACCACGATAAGTTCACAGCAAAATAAAAAGGGGACATATTGTACTGCAGGAGAAATAAGATTACATGCACTGAAGCACATGTGTTGTGACTCCTGTGAGTGTAGTGCCAGGACATGTGTCTGTGACGTCTTAAAATATCAGGACAATGGAAGAATATAAATAATGTCTGAATTGGATGATTAGCATACATCAGTTAGAAGTTGGATTCATCTCTATTATCAACTGAGAATATTTTAAATCAACATGAACTGAACTTCTTAGTCATAGCTATTGCCATGCTTGGATTGGATCATAAGTCAGGTCTAGCAAAATGATTACACAGAAACACAACTCAACATGCACCAACATAACAACAACATAGTTATATCAAGACCAAATGCAAGCATTAAATGATTAACTTGGTCAATTGGAAGGGGGCCTAAGCAGGTTCTTACTCAGCGTGGTGCATCTCGCATAACGTTTGAAATCCATTCAAGCATTCTGCAATCGATGGCAAAATTCCCACATGTAAATGCATCTGTTTTGCAGTAAGTGTCGACCCGCTTCTCACCATCTGCTTGGTATCACGCAGAGCCTTATTTAAAGCTTTCACAACACTGTTGAACTTCTCCCTGAATAATTGGCACCATTGTTGTCAGACCAACTTGAAATAGAATTTTCCTTTTATTTCTTCAGACCAAAATTGAAGGAAACTACACATGTAAAAAGCAAAGTAGCTTACAGTGTCTCCCTGATTTTAACGAAAATGAACTCCAGAACCTCCATCTGGTTCCCAATGAGGTCCTCTCTGATGTTGGGCACACCATGCAACGGGCCATAATTCTTGTCCTCTCCAAGGGCCTTTATTAAATGACACGAGCAGTCAAATTTTGGTTCGTCTAATAGTTCATGAGAAGCTAAAATGACAACATTTGGTTCATCTAACAGTTCATGAGAAGCTAAAATGACAACAGTACAACACAACTGCATGCCACTGCAAGTTATACATTTTCCACAGATCGCTGTCTTATGCCAAGAGCTAAACTGCAGACCACGGATGGCTAACGGAACCACTACGGATTTTATGAAGACCTAAAATTTGCCGTTGCAACCTCAGAAAGGTACAACAATTTACGAAAGAACAATCTTTGTTTCTTGCATGTAAATGTCTATTTTAAAACCATACATTTTAGCTAACATGTGACTGGTAATTAATTGATTTAAATAATAGTTGAAAGCAAACTACAGCTACTTAATTGATTTGAATCTATAAATAACAATAGAGCCAAGAAGGATCTCGACACAAAAAGGACTCGGTACAAGCAAATAGCAATATATTGATACAAGTGATAAATTAGAACACTCCGTGCTTAGATTAACTACTGGGCATCTACCAAGAGGAGGCACAGGAAGGTGTTTTTTGGTTGAACAAAATGAAAGCGATATCAACCTACAAGAATCGAAGGACAAGACGTCTAGGACCCTTGCACTGCCTCCCGTGCAGCTGCTCCAGCAGCAAGACCTTCACAACGACCTTCTGGTACCAATCCTCTTGCTGCTGCACCACCACTGCTGCTATCCTGGACGAACAGGTCGCTGATCAGCTACAAATACTTAAGGAATTAAGTTTTCTGATATTATAAAAAATCATATCAACAATCTCACATGCAAATAAAAAAAGAGTGCATAAGTAATTATATGGTAGCATCATCTGACTGCGTGTTTGCAGTACCCAATCATATTGTAAACTAACTTGCTACGATGGCATTTATCAAGCAAGAAATATGTAACAATGCAAAAGAGGGGTCGGTGCTCAATAATTGAGCTATGATTGTGTAAATGGATACAATGTTCACTCTACGGAACACCGTGTAAATATTTGTGAATGTCAATAATATCAGTAATATACAGAGAAGACATTTTGAAATACTTATTACCTGTACAAATCTTGCCTATTGGCTCATGCCCCTATGGACCAAAATAATTATTACCTGATCAATATCAAGGATAAAACTAAACCTCTAATTGCTCCATGTGACTTGTCATCTCTCGATTAAGCCTTCCATATTCTGCTGCTGCCAACTGAGCTAACACATTCAGTGAGAAGATCACACACACATTCAGTTAATTAGATCAGATCCGAAGACAAATAGCCAATCAGTTTCAGGGTTTGGCTGCTTCATTTCGCACAGCACGAAGGGAAGAGAAGGGATTGCCACATATGGTGGTTCTCCTTGCCGGCAAAGTGCCAGGTCGGCGATGGTGAAGGGCGCAACGAAGACCTGAGGAGGCCGAACCTGGCGGGGCGGCGCTCCGGGTGTACGATGTTTATGAAGGCGTGCGGGGGCAAGAGAATGTACGGCGTTGGCACCTGAAACAAGAAAGCCATGGTGAATCTACATTAACAGAGAAAATGAAGTAAGAAGATATAACCACAAACACAATGGGATTTTCATATTTCATCCTTGAACTTAAAGAAAACATCAAAGCAATTTTGTTCAAGCTAACAGTGTATCATTTAAAAAATTTTATGACCTTAATGTTAACACTTACAGTAAAAAAACAACATGACGAAAATGATGTCAGGAAAAAAACTAACCATGGACGGCATGATCAGAATGGTGAGAAATTATTTCACATGAGAAGGTTCAGAATAACTAAGTCATAATTATATGCATATGAGGAACACTTGTATATAAACTGCAGATAGTAAAAGAAAAAATAATATATGCAGACCGCAGTCTGCCTACTTTGATAAAACTGGAGCGAACTGTTTATATTCTCAGATAGCAAATCTTTTAATTAAACAACTATCGAAATGTGAACTAATTATTAGGAGACATATGACCAATAATGTGGGGACAAGGATGGCAATTTTAGAGATGACCTAGTCGCCTATTTTTCCTTAGTGTTTTGCAACATAAGCCTTGTCTATTAAACACACGATATGAGTGTTGGACTGGACAGCATAATGTACTGCAAGACTAAACTGTTTCTGGTTAAATAATATGCCTAGCACACTACTGTTCATTGACCTTACATTATTTCCTCACCTTTCTAGAGGCAATCCCTTTAAACTAATCTAACATAATACAGAGTTTAAGTCCCAGCAGAGTACAATATTGCTCCATAACAAATAGCACGGACATGCTGTATCAAACTCATCCTGCACCCATTTCCATATGTTATCTGTTGTCCGTACTCGCCCATAATCCATGTCAAGTTGTACAATTTGCATTAAGGCAATCCGGTCACTCAAAAGGACCAGCATTATGATTGGACCATGATAATTTCCACATCACATGACTGCAAGACCTTAGGCAGCATGCTGAGACTGAAATTTACACGGGGATGATCATGGAAAAGATCAAAGGGCAAGGATAAGCCACCGAGGCATCCAAGCAAAGATCAAAGGACAAGGATAAGCCATTGAGGCATATGAACGAACACGTCTCGTGCATGGTGCATAGAAGTTGCCTGCTCCACCGTAAGATTGGAGGCACTCACCGTACAAGCAAATTCATCAATCGAAGAACAGAAATACATGTTGGATCATGTAATTAGATCAGATCCGAAGACAAATTATAGCCAATTAGTTTCAGGGGTTGGGTGTTCCGTTTCGAACAACACGAAGGGAAGAGAAGGGGTTGGCACACCTGCTGGTTGTCCTCGCCGGAAAAGTGCCAGGTTAAGATCCGGCAAGGGCCTAACGAAGACTTGGGCACCAGGCGTAGTGCGGCCGCCCAGTCGTCGCCACGAGGGAGAGCAGGCACGGTGATACGGAGAAGAAAAGGCCGCGATGAACGTCAGCAGAGGCAATAGCAGGCGAAGGTGGGCGACGGATGAGGCCGAGTTGGGCAAGGAGACGGCAGATGGGGCGAGCGACCGCCTGCCTTCCCTTCCCCAACGGCGGGCTTCACCAGTGGCGCGCGACCGGATCTATTCCCTTCCCTGGCAGCAGGTCGCAGCGACGTTTCAATGGTGGCCAGGGAGCGGTGTGCGGCTGTGCGGGGCAGGTAGCAGGGTGCGGGACAGGAAGGTGTGGAGGGAGAGGTATGGGGGAGGGAAGGGCGTGATTGGTGGAGGGAGCAGCCGCGCGGGACGCCGTGCCGGTCTCACCTGGCGGCGCACGACATCGCGCGGTGCGGGGATCGCACGAGGAGGAGCGGCAGACGGACGAAGGCAATTGTCGCACGAAAAAAAATGTCCATCTTTTGTTCTTTTTAGTTGTAGGAGATTTGAGAAGTCATGTAAAGCCGTCCTTGGCTTTGGTACATCCTCAAGTGACTTTTCTGGGTCATCATATAATTAGCTACTACAAGATATGTGTCATTTTTAACATTTCATTCTTACCATAATATCAGAAATTTATGTCATAGTTCAAGATTTGTGACATCCAGTTGACAAAAAAATGCTCGTCACACACCATGAGTCCAAAACCATGCTTTGTGACATCTGTGTATTTGATTGATGTCACAAATCTATGACATTAGTTTTTAACGTCACAAATGTTTATGACATTCTTTTTTGTCACGATTCTTGCACCAAGCCACGTAGGACCCGAAAACGTCATAAATGTTGATGTGGTGCTGACTTGGCAGGGAAAGTCACAAAAATGTCATAAAACTGAAATGGAGCCTGTTAAAGCCCATGTGGCAGGCAGACTTATAATGGGCCAAGCCCAATTAGAGAGCTTTGTTTTTTGGCCTAGCCTATTTATGATTTATGATTTTTTTGGCCCATATGTTTTTTCATGATTCTAATTTCTATTATGTCAAGCCCAACCCTTTTATGTACCACATTTTTCTCTTGGTCCATCGCATGGCACATTTATTTTTCCACAAATCATGTGATGTTTCAATACCCCATGAGCACAAAAATAAATTGGATTACACATGTATGGATCCAAGTCAATATATTTCATTCACGACCAAATAATAGGCTAACATGTCATACATTACTATGTTCATCACATTCATCATCGATCATAACATAACCTTTCCACAACTCTCCATGTTTCTCACACACCTGTCCTATAGAAAAGGCAAAAATAGTGAGACGTGATACATTGACCAAAGTGGCAATAACCATGTAATCACAACAATTAAACATATGGAACAAAAATCAGTAAAGGATTGAATGTCACACACATGTAATGACCATACCTTTTTTCTTTTGTTTCGAGAACTCCTTCGCCCTCTCAACGTTTGGCAACGTCTTGCTTATCGCCATGGTGAATTCACATGCAATAGCTAGGAGTGAATTCATCAATAGCTACATGCCAAATACAGTGGCGGAGCTCGCAGCAAAACATAGGGGGCCCATTTGTCTAGCATGTACAGAAATCCATGTAATTGTTGTTCTTCGTCTTGCCTTTGTTCTAGTTCAGTTAAGGAGCAAGAACTGGAGATTGCATAACAACTGAATCATCTCTTTTCCTTTTAAAGAGTTCAGAAATGGGTTCCTCTTTAACCATTTCATCTAAAAATATACAAAGGTAGTCATTATATCATATGAATGGGGAAATTTGGAATAAGAAGCACATCTAATTTAATTTTTCTAGATATAATATACCATCCCAATCGATTTAGCATTCGGAAATTGGGAATTCGGAAGCAAAGAACAAAATTACTGCAAAACAAGCAAACGAACAATTTTGAATCTTCCTTCATGTAAATCGTGAATGCCCAAAAGAGTAGCAAACTAGATCACCACTGACCACTCACCAGTCACCAGGATGGATTGGATTGGGGATTTTAGACTCAGATTGGAGAACAGCACAACCGGAGAGCTCCAAGCCAGGCGTAGGCAGCCAGCGCCGACGCGGGCACGTGGTTCTGGACTCTATTCTATTCTAAGAGCGCGGACAAGACGAGCGGACTGCGTAGGCGTCGGCGTTGTTTGCAATGGCGATTGGCAAACTAGCGGAGGCGTGGAGTCAATTTCTTTGCTCACTTGTTCTATTCTGGGCTACTGGGCTTTATTAGTTTCTTTGCTCACTTGATCTATTCTAGGCTACTGGGCTTTATTAGTTCCTTTGCTCACTTGTTCTATTCTAGGCTACTGGGCTTTGTTAGTTTCTTTATTAGTCAACTTTCACTGAAGAATACTCGCTAATTCTGTTTTGGACAAGGGGGGGGGGGGGGGGGGCGGAGCCTAGTTTGGCCTCCACTGGGCTCCGCCCGTGGCCATATAAACACGTGTCACAACCCAAGGGGCGTCAGATCTTGCATTTTGATTCGGAACGAGGAGTGAATTAATTAGGCGTATCAGATTTCCGATTCACATTTATTTTCAAGCAGTTATAGGAAAAATCTTTCAGATTTGGGCAGACAAACTTTTGCCCTTGGCTTCGCCTATAAAATGGGCCTGCGACAATGATATGCAGCACTCAAAGAGGTAGCCAAGTACCAAAAAAGAAAGATACGTGTGCATCATCATCATCAAAAGTCAAGGTTGGTCCTTAACTCCTTCTCTTTGTTTTCATGTTTTCTCTAGAATATGTATAGTTCGTCTAGACCACAGTTGTAGCAAGTAAACTCTGGTATTAAGCCTTGTATGGCATGGCTCAAAATGGCTCTGGTTCCTTGCTACAATGCATGGAGGAGACGGTGAACCTAAAACTAATTGTTTCACTGGCTTCTAGTTCATTTTAGGAGAAGAAGAGAGAAAAACAACTTCTAACTATAGTGCACGAAGGAGCTGGAGCTGGAGCTCTTAATAATCTACATATATGCCATTCTTTCTAATATGGAACTACTGTAATAATCTATGTATATGTCATTCAATCTAATCTACTGTAAAACATAAACATGCTTGCTGTTAATACATGATATGATACTGCGATTTGGAAATAATATATATGTTGTACGATGCTATATTCAAGTAGAGAATATTACGATTTTGCTTAATCTTCTTCATAGTATCATGAAGTAAAGAGTACTATTAAAATTGATTTCCTCATTTTGTACGCAGCATCTTCATGGCATCCGGGAACCAAGGGTCTACCCCAAGGGCATTAGTTGTCGAGGATATCAAAGTTGATCGTGTGATTCTCTTGCGTATGTTGCACAAACTTAACTGCCAGGTTACTGCTGTTGAGAATGGGAAAGAAGCTATTGACCTTTTTGTGGAAGGGAAAACATTTGACATTGTTTTCTTAGATAAGGATATGCCCACAATGTCGGGTCCTGAGGTACGGTATATTTTATATTGATATATAGTAGATTTATATTTATTTCATGTTATTTTTTATGAACATTAATCACAAGTTTCTCCAAAACTTATAGAAAAATGATATCTTCTAGCATTTCAACTTACTAGTATTACTTATCAGTTATTTCACCTGTTGTATTATGTTACAGCATAACAAATAAAAAAAAACTTGTAGCGTATATGAAGCTAACGAACCCATTTAGTTATTTTTTATGGTAGGTTTTTATTGCCCTAGTAATACAATATAAACTTAAGCATCATCAAAATTAAATTAAGACTCATAACTGACAAAAATTTAATTTCTTGGTGGATTGTTTGGCAGGCTGTGGCCAAGATCCGTGCCATTGGAGCTACTCAGGTGAAGATTATTGGGGTCTCAGCAGATTTTGGTGGCCGGGAGGCATTCATGCAAGCTGGTGCTGATGTGTTTGTGCCCAAACCAGTGAAGCTTGAGACTCTCGAGGCTATGCTCGAGGTGGTCATTAGCAAGAAGAACATGAGCGGCTAGGAACAGCATGTAGCAACAACATAATATTTTCTTGTGGATTATTATTCGAATTTGGTGCTTTATTATAGGTTATTTGCTTTGTTGGGGTGAGAGAACTCTGCAAGTTGTAATAGTTTCGGACAAATTTGGATACTTTCTATGATAATTAATTTATGTTTTAAGACAATATGATCTTTATCGTTCGATGGGTTATGTTGGGGTCCACTTCGTGAATTAGGTGGCATGGCTCCTTGTTTTTGTGCCTTTGTCTCTTGTCTTTCAGGTGACGCTAGGAGCTTTAGGCAAAGCCCCTTGGAAGGTAGACCGCGCAAGCCATCCGGAAGAGACTAGAAGCTTTGCCAAGAGGAAGCCTTCTGAGAAAGAGATCAAGATGAGACTAGGTGCGAACACAAGGTTAATATGTGCTCTTGTGTGTCGATCGAGTTTGTGGTGAGTGATTGTCGGGAGATGATCGGACTAATCATGATGTGAGTATGCGTGTGCAACATGTCTCTTGTTGTGTTAGTGTGCAGGTGTGGTGCACAGGACGATCGATAGACATGGAGAAGGTCACTTTAATACGTGTTGTGCCGATGGACTAGGAGCAGTGAAGGACAGACATAAGGCTTGGACTAAGGGGCCAAGATGGCTGGAAGACTAATCATGGTGGCTGACACTTGGGGACATCAACAAGCAATATTACATGAAGAGGAGTTGACCATGATGACGAAGTCAAGACGGTGGTTGACCAAGTCAAGTGGAGGCGCTAGAGGACTTGGTGATCAGACGGTCGAGGACGACGGTGACACGTGTCGAGATTGTGGAGGAGGCATAGCTAATGCGCTTCTTTAGAAGAATTGGTGGTTTGAGCTTCAAAACCATCGGCTGGACGGTTTTGGGTTTGGGCCTCAAAACCCGGTTGGAGTTCTAGCGGGAACAGGAGGAGGCATATGGCGTCATCACGAAGCTTGCGTAGAGACAAAAACAAAGTCACGAAGAGCCCGTGGCCATCAGATGATTGGATCTCAAGTTAGACCATTATGCCTCTGGGGTTAACCATAAAAAAAGATAAAGGCTGCCCCCAATCAGCAATCTCTTCCAGTTTAATTTTCCTACATCTATACATCTATGTTTTCATTCTCTGTAGTAGCCATCTGTAGTTTGCAACTGAGAGAGATCCACAGTGCAAGAGAGATTGAAACCTCTATCTGTGCAACTTGGCAAAGAGCATGACCTCGTTCAAGAATGGAATAAAGCAATCGTTGTCACACGCCAAAATTTCCAATTTTGGGTTGGGCATAGAAAACACTAAAAACATAAATTGTTTTAATAGTTGCATAAAACTTTTCAAGTTTAGTTTAATTTAGCACAATTTTTTTGTACAAAAATGTGAATTTTCAAACTTTTCAGAATTAATATGATGGGCTTTTTGTTAATTTGATGTTGTTTGTTGCTTGACTTTGTGCTGTGAGTGAGTAAAAGTTTAAAGCACGTTTATTAAGTTGTTTATATTTCTCTGGCTTGTCTCTATCTTTTTCTATAATCAAACCCCACATTTTCTCGATCTCAATCTTTTTGTTTGGAGTTTCTCAATGTCCTTTTCTTCTGATCCAAATCATTCCTTCCGGTTCATCATCCATCAACTGATCTATCAAAACTTCCCGGAATTTTTCTGGCTTTTTCTATAATTCTTTCCTACTTTTCTATGAGCATAATGCAATTTTTAGATGCTCCAAAATATCTTTTTATGAGCTCCAAATACTTTATTTGGGTTCCTCATCTTCCAAAATGTTTGACAATTTCCCCCAAATTTTCAGAGCTTTTGGAGTATTTTTTGCTGCTTAAATAATAATTGTGGACTTTTCTAGGATTATTTTTTCATGAAATTAATTAATTACGAAAATAATAAAATATGCTGATTTTCTAGTGACCTCAAACCCTATATATATATATATATACACGGCAGCGCTATTCTACACCGCAAGCCAAAACTGAGCAGAAAAAATACTGAGTAGTACTGAACAGTGTTCAGTATCAGTCAGTACTACGCACAGTACCACGAAATACTGAATAATACTGAAAGACGACTACTGAACATTACTGAATTTTGTTCAGTATAATAGCTCGGGTGTAGAATAGCGCGTGTATATAAGTGTGTGTGTGCGCGTGTGTGCGTGTGCGCATGCGCGCCAACAATCCAACACGAGGTTTCGAAAAGTACAACCCATTTTTTGAGCCACCGCTCCTATCTCTATACATTTACGCCAAAGTTCTGCACAGCTAGGTTTCCGGCGAACTCTCTAACGAGCTTTTACCACGTGGTAGCCCTCTTTGTCCTCTACGTCGTGGTATACTTGGTGGCGCAACTCTATCACCATTTGATCATTTTTCCCTTTGTTTATTTGTTTCCGGTGGTGTTTTCCGACGAGCTCCTCCATGGATGCTCATGTGTTCTCCGTTTCTGGCCATGACGGGGAGCAGCCAGGTCGCCTCCCTCCGCATGTGCGACGCATTCCGCAGCGCTGCCCGATCAAGCCCGTGGCCACCCCACTGTGCCCCAGACACGCGCCGTGCCCCCTTCCCGTGCTGCACGCCTGGGTGTGGTCGAGCAGGCGCCACCGCTTGATGGCCGAGGGCCACCTTGCTCAGGCCGCATGGGCCCGTCTCGGCTCCGTGCCAGCTGGCCTGGCTGACAGAGCCCCGGCTGGAGTCCCTTGCCTCCACATGAACAGCAGCAGCCCCTATGGTCATGGCTACGATCTGCTACAGCCCGATGATGCAATTTACAGTTCTGCCACTGCTTCGTTAAATCTGTTGATCCTTCGTTTTAATTCAGTTTTAGTTCGTTCAAGTTACGTTAGTTTTGTATCATCGCGCTCTATACAGTACTAACGATGTTCATCATGTTGTTCAATTGTGATTTTATTAAGTTAAATATTAACTTGATTAATGCTTTGTGTAATCTTGTTTTTACTTAAAAGCCACATAGTAGGTTTTAAATGCTCCGATGTCTTATATACAAACATTAATATGATTGACTTTTAATATTAATGTACTTCTGAATTATAATCTTGTTTAGACGTAACACATATATTAAATCTGATTAGTTGCTCTCACATGTTTTATATTCTTTGTATTGAATAATTAAATGGATTAAATAACACATTCATGTTATATAAATAAAATAAGGCTAGTTTAACTCAGCTTTTAAAATAAAATATGATTTTGTCTAATCTGAATTTACAACTTTATCATGGTTTTGTTTAACTAAAATAAATCAAGCTTGTAGTCGTCTCTTTTCTTTTATAATATAAAACTCCCGATAGTCGTTTCTTTTTAACGATAGTTCCGTTGTCGGTATTCTTGTATCTTGCGACTGTAGCCCAACTTTCTTTTAGTACGTTGACACAGACGGACATGAAGAGCTTGAGGGAGGTATGCATCCTTCCTTCTCAACACGTGACTTCAAGAATCAAGACGCTACTGATTCGTGCGCCCACGTGACAGAAGAGGCCACCATGCAGCCAGGGGCATCTATCGCCGCTGTCACCTCTACCTAGATAGCTGTCTGCGCACTAGGTGTATGGACACATGCAGCAGGGCTTTTCTTACTTGCAACAATGCGAGAGGAACATGTACATGCATGTTAGCATGTACTAAACCTTGCTTGCTTGTTGTAGATGAGACGCCCTCGTGCACGTGCATGGGCATCAATTTCGACGTCGAGTGGCCTTGCTTGCTTGTTGTAGATGAGACGCCCTCGTGCACGTGCATGGGCATCAATTTCAACGTCTGAGTGGCCAGCCTCCGTGTACTCCTCCTTCAGGGTGCATCCAATGGTCGCCAGAACATCGTTGGTCGTTCTCCCTCTGAGCAGATGAGGGGAGCGTCTCGCTCGCCCCGGGTACCTATGTGTGTCTTAGGCTCTCGTGGGTCAAACCCGGTGGCCAGCGCGGATGTGCGGCTGGACCAAGTCAACGCCCAGGCCGCCTCTTTATCTGTGTGAGCGACGTTCTCTTGAAGCTCCGGGCCACTGACTGGAGTCTTTGAAAGAGTTGCTCCTCTTTTCACAGCACAGCAGACGCTGCTGCCGACGCTTGGCCGGCCTTCCAGTGGCCTGCGTTTTTTTTGACGGGTTGCACTGTTAAAGAATTAGGCAATTTCTAGATTAATTCCCAGATTAAAACCAGAATATAATTCATGACATATTGATGAATTAGATTAAGCATGTATAGAATACTAGCATGACAGATCAGCATAATGCATAGTATAAGCATAAACATGATTATGATTGTAAGCATAGCATAGATGAAACATTATGAAAGACAAGATTAGATCATGAGAATAAAACCTGACGACTGTAGATGTAGTAGATGGTGATGAAGATGTAGATAGCGCGTCGATGCAGGGGCGGAGACAAGGGGGGCGCGCAGGGGCCTGCCCCCCCCTAATGGTCCACCGGATGCATTAATAGGATTCCTTAATCACCTTTAATTAGGGTAGTCTAAATACTAAAAACTACAGTTTCTATACCTATTAGTTTCTATAGACAATATATATATATATATATATATATATATATATATATATATATATATATATATATATATATATATATATATATATATATATATAGAAACCATGGTCTTAATAGATAGTTTCTACGGAACAATTTTTTATCCAATCATATACATTCTCTACCAATCACATCCTTTCATGTCTTGGTTATTAGACATGGTTTCTAACTTAGAGCCGGTTTCTATGATTTTTACTCTCTCTTCAATAACTATCTTGCCACATCGACAAAATGCTTAGGTAACAATATAATTAATGTCCATATAAACTATGATAATTTCTACATTGGGAGTGCCCTTGAGCCCACGGAAAACGAAGAGTCACATTTACTCTGTTCCGTGAATGTAAATCCACTCTACGACTCCTCCGTGGCTCCGCACGACTTGCTGGCAGCCTGGCACTCGTCTCAATTATGAGAAACGGCTGTTAATTCTATGGTTGATTTCCTTTTCATTTTTTACCTTCCATTTAGGCATTTAGCATTTGATCAAGAATTCGAGACGAAGAGATTAAGAACAATCGACAGTTTTTTTAAGCCGAGATCAAGCTCTGGCAATGGCAACAATGAAAACACTAATGCAATCAATAAAAATTATCGGCATATAGAAGTACAACCGAGTGATGAGCAAACTCCCAATCAGGGTACTTCTGCTCCCTCCCAATCAACCTGCTGATCTAACAAGGGACTAGTGAGATTAGGTAAAAAAATCTATTTATCTCATGGTCAATATATTGCTAAGATTAGTCATAACACTTCCAGTACCAACAACGACTATTGAGAGACTCTTTTCAACCGTGAAACTTGCGACGACACGTACTAGGCGTTGCTACATTATATTGCCATATGTGTTATGATTGAATTTATATATGTTTATGTTTAATTATACACGTGGATGTTTAATTTTGCCTGACACACAGCGCCTAGGGCCCATGAGGCCATGATGGCGCGCTGACGTGTCGGCCCCCCCTTTGTCTGGATCCTGGCTCCGCCCCTAGGCGCGGATGTGCGGCTGGACCAAGTCAACGCCCAGGCCGCCTCTTTATCTGTGTGAGCGACGTTCTCTTGAAGCTCCGGGCCACTGACTAGAGTCTTTGAGAGGGTTGCTCCTCTTTTCACAGCACAGCAGATGCTGCTGCCGACGCTTGGACGGCCTTCCAGTGGCCTGCGTTTTTTTTGACGGGTTGCACTGTTAAAGAATTAGGCAATTTCCAGATTAATTCCCAGATTAAAACCAGAATATAATTCATGACATATTGATGAATTAGATTAAGCATGTATAGAATACTAGCATGACAGATCAGCATAATGCATAGTATAAGCATAAACATGATTATGATTGTAAGCATAGCATAGATGAAACATTATGAAAGACAAGATTAGATCACGAGAATAAAACCTGACGACTGTAGATGTAGTAGATGGTGATGAAGATATAGATAGCGCGTCGATGCAGCCATCAGAAGACGAACCGTCGTGGAGAATTTAGGAGCAGTCGCGCGAAGAGCGCTTCCCAAAAACCTTATTCACCTTCTCCCGGTGCAGGATCGCAAAGACGATGGTTCCGGAGACTTGCTCTCCCAAACGCCGGTGCACGCAGACGATCGGGATGGAGAAACTACGGCGGCAGCGCGGTAGCAAAAAGAGAAAAATACTAATTTACTACCTTAGGGATATTCTAACTGAAACTCCCAATTGTAGTTTTTGGTGTGTCTTTTCCCAGGAGGATAGGTACATATATATATATGGAGGAAAACCCCCTACCTCTACATCAACTAGCAATATGGTACTAATTGATGTTGTACCTCCCACCTCTATTCTTGGACTTAAACATTAAAGCCCATTAGGGAACACATGTATTGGGCCTTTGAGATTTATTAGAATTTCTTCATATGAATTTAGGGGAATATCCATATAAATTCTAACAATCCCCCATCAGATCTCAATTGCCCAGTATAGACATTTTCCTTCTCTCTCACTACTGTTTATATACTAGTGTTTCAGCAGAGACTGTTAAGTTGAACATCTGCCTAGAGCTTCAAGTTACACTCATTCACAACTTGAACAATGGACTACGCCTTGAATTGCAAGTTTTGTGCAAACGAGTTTCACTCAGAGTCAAACTAGTACCTGGCTGCCAGTAGCCTTCCCCGTGGGTGGAGCATATACGTCATACTCCTTGGTCTCTTCATGAGCTTACTAGAGATCACCCAAATCTCATAGACTGCGACGTTTTACAGTCAGACTCATATAGGTATGTTCTTTCAAGAATGTTCTGTAGGACAGCATCTTCGCTTGTTAAAGCCAATAGAACATGTTAAGGCATTAGCCAACCTACCATATAGTGCCTCAACGCTTTGAGAGTATTGCATCTTCACATAGAGAGGGTTATAATTATACTCTCCTCAGTTCACCAATAGTTTGTTCTTCCCAGATCCTAAGTCACGGGATCTCCGATCAAAAAGGTTGGGTTACTACTACTGTAAACTCATATGGGTCTCAAACCCATCTCCCTTGATGCTATTTCTATCACATTTCGTGATAGTCCTTTGATAAAAGGATCTGTCAGGTTCTTGTCTGTTTGCATATAAGCCACAGTGATTACTCCGGAGTTTCTCAACTTCCTGACAGACTTCAAACGTCTTTTAACGTGTCTTGTTGACTTCGCATTATCCTTAGCACTATTCACTTTAGTGATCACTGTTTGGTTATCACAGTTCACAAGGATAACCGGTATTGGTTTCTCAACCACTGGTAAGTCAGACAAGAGCTCACGTAGCAACTCTGCCTCTGCAGAAGCTGCATCCAAAGCAGTAAGTCCTGCTTCCATGGTAGATTTAGTCAAAATAGTCTGTTTACTAGACCTCCATGACACTACGCCACCTCCAAGAGTAAATACATACCCACTAGTGGCATAGATTTGATCAATATCAGAAATCCAGTTCGTATCACTATATCCCTCCAGCACAGCTGGGTGCCCAGAATAGTGTATCTCAAAACTCATTGTACCTTTGAGATAACGCAAGACCATTTTAAGTGCATGCCAATGATCATCACCCGGGTTGGACATGTACCTACTCAACTTGCTCACAGCAAAAGAGATATATGGTCTGGTTGTGCAAGCTAGATACATGAGTGAACCAATTATTTGAGAATATCTTAATTGATCTCTAGCAATCTTCTTATTCTTTCTCAATGTCACACTAGGATCATAAGGTGTTGGAATAGGCTTGCTATCCATAAAGCCAAAACGGCTCAAGACCTTCTCAACATAGTGAGATTGTGACAAGGTAATCTCACTATCTTCCTTAATCAGCTTAATGTTTAGAATTACATCAACTTCTCCTAGATCTTTCATGTCAAAACTCTTTGAAAAAAAGACTTGACCTCATTAATAATATCAATGTTTGTTCCAAAGATTAGAATATCATCAACATATAAACATAATATAACAGATTGGCCCCCACCATGTCGATAATACACACACCTATTAGCTTCATTAACAGCAAAGCCCGCACCAGTTAAAGTAGTGTCAAACTTCTCATGCCATTGTTTAGGTGCTTGTTTCAAGCCATACAAAGACTTCAGTAATTTACACACCTTCTGCTCTTCACCTTTTACTACAAATCCATCTGGCTGATCCATATAAATCTCCTCATCCAACTCTCCATTAAGGAAAGTTGTCTTCACGTCCATTTGATGAACGAGAAGGCCATACGAGGCAGCCAGAGAAAGTAGCACTCGAATAGTGGTCATTCTAGCAACAGGTGAATAAGTATCAAAGAAATCCTCACCTTCCTTCTGGGTATAACCCTTAGCCACAAGCCAAGCCTTGTACTTGTCAATAGTACCATCAGGCTTAAGCTTCTTCTTGAACACCCACTTACATCCAATTGGTTTACAACCAAAAGGTAGCTCAGATAACTCCCAAGTTCTATTAGAAAGAATTGAGTCCATCTCACTTCGAACAACTTCTTTCCAATCATCTGCATCTGGATATGCATATGCCTTTGTAATAGAAGTAGGAATATCATCCACAAGATACACAATGAAATCATCACCAAAGGATTTTGCAATCCTTCGTCTCTTGTTCCTCGCAGAAACTTCATTGTCATTCTCCTCAAGGACTTCTTCAGGTGGTTGCTCAAATGACTCAATAGAAGACTCAATAGGTACCGTAAAATCAGGAGCTATCTCAGAGAAAAATCTAGCATTGCTACACATATCTTTCATAGGGAATATATTTTCAAAAAATGTAGCATCACGAGATTCAAAAATTGTATCCACATGCATATCAAGAACTTCAGATTTTACTACTAAAAATCTATAGGCAATGCTATGGTGAGCATATCCTAGAAAGACACAATCCACAGTCTTCGGTCCAAGCTTACGCTTCTTAGAAATTGGAACATTGACTTTCGCCAAACATCCCCACGTGCGCAAGTATGAAAGTGATGGTTTCCTTCCAATCCAATTCTCATATGGAGTTGTCTCTTTATTTCTGTTTGGAATTCTATTCAGGACATGACTCGCAGTCAATAGAGCTTCCCCCACCATGCCTTAGATAGACCAGTAGTGTCTAACATGGCGTTCACCAAGTCAGTCAGCGTGCAGTTTTTCCTCTCGGCAATCCCGTTTGATTCGGGCGAATAGGGAGTTGTCCTCTCATGAATAATACCATGTTCCGCACAGAACTTATCAAATAATATAGAAAAATATTCACCACCACGATCTGACCTTAGATGTTTAATTTTTCTCTCTAGTTGATTTTCAACTTCAGCCTTATAGATTTTAAAGTAGTCTAGCGATTCATCTTTAGTTTTAAGCAAGTAAACATAGCAAAATCTAGTTGTATCATCAATTAAAGTCATGAAATATCCCTTTTCACCTTTTTGTCAACACACCATTCATCTCGCAAAGATCAGAATGTATGAGTTCTAGAGGTGCCAAGTTTCTCTCCTCCGTTGCCCTATGAGGCTTTCGAGGTTGCTTAGATTGCACACAACTATGGCACTTAGAACCTTTGGCAATAGTGAGATCTGGAATTAAATTCAGGCTAGAAAAACGTGACATCAATCCAAAGTTAACATGACATAAGCGAGAATGCTAAACACTCGAATTATCATTAATCATGCCACAAATATGATTCACTGACTTATTACAAAAATCTGCCAAAGATAGGTGGAACAAGCCTCTGTAATCATAGCCTTTACCAATAAATTGTTCATACTTAGACATGACTACTTTATTAGACTCTAACACTACCTTAAACCCATCTCTCAATAGAAGGGAGACACTAACAAGGTTCTTGCGAATAGTAGGGACATGTTGTACGTTCTTCAGCTGCACGATCTTTCCCGAAGTAAACTTCAGATCTAACGTGCCAACACCACGAACAGAAGCATGTGACCCATTCTCCATCAGGACGGAGGAACCTTGCAGCCCTTGATAAGAAGAAAACAAAGAGATATCAGCACACACGTGAATATTAGCACCTGTATCAATCCACCAACTTGGAGATTGAAACACTGATAGTACAGTAAAATTACCATACCCTTCATCAGTAGTGCTAGCAGTCACGAGGCTGACCTTCTTTTTCTCTTTCTTGTCCACTCGCTCTGGACAATCTTTAGCAAAATGACCAAGCTCTCCACATGCGAAGCAAGGTAACTCTACTTTGTCTTTCTTCTTCTTCTTGAAGGCAGTATTTTGTTAGGCATTGAAAACAGGTTGCTTAGGCTTTCCCTTGTTCTTGCCATGGTTTCTCTGGACAAAGTGGGCGCTAGATTTTTCCTCATTCCCCATCTCAATGTTATCTTTAACCCGAGCTTTTTTCCTCGACATCAAGAGATGCTATCAGGTTTTCAACTGATATTTTCAGTCTCTTGTGTTTGAGACTTGTGGCGAAATTCCTCCATGAAGAAGGCAATTTAGCAATAATGCTCCCAGCCACAAACTCATCGGGTAAGATACGTTTAAGGAGTTTAAGTTCCTTAGCCAGGCGCTGAATCTCATGAGCTTGCTCGACTACTGATTTGTTAGCAACCATCTTGTAGTCATTAAAGCTCTCCATGGTATACAGTTCTTTGCCTGCATCTGAAGCACCATAAGTAGCATTCAGATGATCCCATAGAGCCTTTACGTCTCTTAAGTGCATCATAGAATCAAATAGATAATATGAAAGCACATTACGCACAGCTCCCACAAAGATATCATTAGTTTCCTGGAATTTTCTCTAATCTTCATCAGAGATGTTTCCCTCAGGCATGCCATCTTTGACCTAGAAAACTTTCATGGCAGTAAGCCAATCTGTGACCTTAACAGACCACCTCTTAATATGCGTACCAGAAAATTTTTTCGGCCTCAGCGCGTCAACAAAACTAGCCATAGATAATTCTAGAAATGACCTTAAATAAGGTTTTTGGATTGTTAAAGAATTAGGCAATTTCCAGATTAATTCCCAGATTTAAACTAGAATATAATTCATGACTTATTGATGAATTAGATTAAGCATGTATAGAATACTAGCATGACAGATCAGCATAATGCATAGTATAAGCATAAACATGATTATGATTGTAAGCATAGCATAGATGAAACATTATGAAAGACAAGATTAGATCACGAGAATAAAACCTGACGACTGTAGATGTAGTAGATGGTGATGAAGATGTAGATAGCGCGTCGATGCAGCCTTCAGAAGACGAACCGTCGTGGAGAATTTAGGAGTAGTCGCGCGAAGAGCGCTTCCCAAAAACCTTATTCGCCTTCTCCCGGTGCAGGATCGCAAAGACGATGGTTCCGGAGACCTGCTCTCCCAAACGCCAGTGCACGCAGATGATCGGGATGGAGAAACTACGGCGGCAGCGCGGTAGCAAGAAGAGGAAAATACTAATTTACTACCTTAGGGATATTCTAACTGAAACTCCCAATTGTAGTTTTTGGTGTGTCTTTTCTCAGGAGGATAGGTACATATATATATGGAGGAAAACCCCCTACCTCTACGTCAACTAGTAATATGGTATTAATTGATGTTGTACCTCCCACCTTTATTCTTGGACTTAAACATTAAAGCCCATTAGGGAACACATGTATTGGGCCTTTGAAATTTATTAGAATTTCTTCATATGAATTTAGGGGAATATCCATATAAATTCTAACATGCACAGGAGTGAGAGCCCTTGTGTCACCGTGATGAAGCTGCATGCCCCAGCGACTAGATAGGACTCATTGTTTGTGCACCCATCAAGCCGTCGGTGTAGATGTGCGCCGACCGGTGTCGTTGCCGCTATGCTCGCTGTAACGCGGAGCCGACTTTAGCAGCATCTATTCTAGACCCTCCTGCTTGCTGTGCCGAAGGAGCACGTACGGAGGCGTTCGTTGTCTTGGTTGCCTCATCGTGGCAAGCAAGGTCGACCCCAGCATGGAGATGAGCCTTGGCCTCGTTGGGATTGCAGACATGCTCCCTGCTCTGTCCAAAGCACAGGCTTCCATCTTGATCCCTGCACGAAGAACACAAAAAGAAAAGAGCAGTCATAATAACTACCTAGTGAAGCTTTGGGCTATCATACGAGGAGCCTCACATTAAGTGAGGCATCCAAAATAGCACCATCGTGACCACCACTTGCATACCGGAGAAGACACCAGCCTGAAGACGACGACCATTATTGCGCAGCAAAGATGGGAGGAAAACCAGGTCCCACCGGGCGTGCCAATTTGTTTGGACAGAAAAAATATCATATTTCTCTGCCACAAAGGAAAAATAAAATGTGCGGACGTGCCAGTGTACTAAAGTACACAAAATAAACAAAGAGAAGGGAACACAAGTTTTATTCATATTTATAAGAAATACAAATACGGGGTTCCCTTGTACAAGTGTGCGCTCCATAGCCTGCTGGCAGCGATCTAACTTAGGCAATGTAGTCTTCATAATTCCTGGGGCCTCGGAAGGCTCCCAGTTAATTACCCCTGCGAGTCAAGCTTATAGAGCACCTCCGATTAAGCTGCTGTTGGTCGTCGTCTTCAATCTTTGCTTCACGTCTCCATGCATGGTGTTGGTGTAGATGTGGGTGGCGTCAGCATGTCCATGGCCTCGTCGGTCCATGAGCCGGTGTAACATGACTGGAATATGAGTCATGCCGCCTACGTCGTTCGCCGCATCGGTGTCGAACGACACATAGTGTTGTGGTAGTAGCACTTGCATGGTTGGTGTAGCTTGGACTGCTTTAGACTTCCTTGGCAACGTTGTCGTGGTACTCTGTGGAACTTGATCACGTGGAGTTGTTGAAGTTGTAGTAGTTGATGAAGACTTGCACTTTGCCCCACCGGTGTTGACTGGTGCGTAGTGGTGGTAGTAGCTGAAGTAGCAGGCAGACGTGGCTCAAGTGTCAGCTTCATCTGATACACAAAAGATAAAATTATACAAATTTGATTCAGGGCTCGAACGACAGCCGAGCTCCCTATAGTTTGCTTTGTTTGTTGTTTTCTTATGCAAGGCACACATTCCTCATTAGAGGTAATTCAAGCGCATGCACAATACAAGTATATACATGTATACATGCAGCTGTTAGTGGTATGCTCCTGGCTTGTTAATTAGTTTGCGTGTGATGAACGCATGTGCAATCACACATGCACCTGCCTGCGCATGCGTCGCCGCCGACGCGTCGTGCTACTTCAGCACCTCGCCGTTGATTTCGACGGGCACGGCACGGAGTAGCCCCGCGTCGTGGTGACAGGTAAATGGCACGGGTGGGCGTTTGTCAATCAACCGCTGCTTGACGTGCGTGCTGAACCCTCCGACCTCGCCTCTCGGATGCGGCAGCGTCGTTGGTATAAGAGAGGAGCCGTCGTTGACGGCATCTGGGATCACCTCCGTGGTGCAGCGGCGGCGTTGGTGTAGGTGCGGAGCCGTTGATGGCGGCGTTCCGACTCGCCCCTTGCGGTGTGGCGATGTTGATGGTGTAGACGTGGAGCCGTTGTCGATGGCGTCGCTGTTGGCTCAGACGCAGTTGTCCGGCGTCTCAAGGTGGTCTAGACGGAGTCTCTCCCACGGCCCACGCTTGTCACATGCTGGTGTAGATGAACAGCGGCTGCACGTCCTGGGCAGCCTCTCATCTGCTGGATGGAGCTGGTAGAATGGCTGCCTGTGTCTCCTTGCTCCTCCGGCGTCGGGGGCTCGGGGCATGTCTGCTCCACCTCGGGGCGCTCCTCCAGCGGTCCTCCGGCGGGCCTCCGGCTGGCGGCGCGTAGCAGATGAATAGAGGCTACGCACTGCAGCGCTCTTCTAGCACAGGCGTCGTGCGGCCATCTCTTCCTTCGCCGTGTGCAGGTGCGGCGGCTGTCTCCTTCCGTCGATCGGATGGCGCCCTGGTGGCGGCTGCCTTTCTCCATGATCCGATCGACCGGTCCTATGGACGGATGGCGCCCTGATGGCGGCTGCCTCCAATAGGCCGGGCGTGATTAGCAGCGTCTTCATTAGGCTCTACCTGAAAGTGAGAGGCCTCGTTTTATAACCCAGAGGCTAGGGATATGGGGATGTCTACCGCTGCACGCGCGCAGTCCGCGTCTTGTTGAAGTCGGTGTGATATTCACGTGATGAGCGCGATCTGATCAGTTCAAGGCTCTCGAGAATATCCATCTGGAGGCGGCTCGTACGTGTTGACTCTCCACACAGGTTGAGCCCCACCTGTCAACTACATGTTGATTTTAAGGGCTTCTAGAATACATTATGAGATTCACACCGCCGGCCTACAGTTAGCATACAACTCTACACAAATACACGACGCAAACTGGCGTACGTACGTACACCACTGCCAGTTCCGGTCGTATACATGTGTGTTCACGTTGCCCTTTTGCTAGCTTCTTATTTAGCTTATCGTGAACCCGTTTATGTGCATGCATGGGACTGTACCACGTACAAGTCCGTTGTTAGCTTCTTTCCTCTTCTGTTCTTACACATGAATAGCACACATGAATATACATGCGCAGATGTATATATGTTGTTTATACATTTCTTCTCTTCAAGTACGAAATATTTCTTGATATAGCATATATTAATATATATATGCACATGCGAGAAAATTTGGTACAAAATCTCGTCAAACACTATATAAAGTAGTGCTTACCAAAGATCATTTAGTGAAACATAACTTGCACGTAACAAGATATGTTGTTTTTGTCACATAGAAGAGATAATTAGACACTTGTTCTTTGATTGTCGATTCACCCAGGCAGTTTGATCAATAATTTAGGTGGCCTTGGGTTTAGCTAAACCTTGTAGGGTGTCAAATATGTTTGGCAATTGGATAGAAGGGATTAAAGATTTGAAGCCTTTAGTTCTACTAGGAGCTACTACTACTTGTTGGTCGGTTTGGTTATGTAGGAATGATATAGTTCATTGGCTGCGTTGGCTATCCTCTAGAAGCTGGATACACATTATTTGGTTGTGGCGCCTTCACAGTACTTGGCACACGTGGCTAAGGTTATCTTCTCCCAAGCACATGGGTGTCATTCTAGTCTAGGGATTGATAGTCACTAGAGTGTTTGTGGTTCCCTCTTTTAATTGGATGTGTGGCAAATAGAAGCTAAAAGAATTATTTTCAAGGTTTTGTACAACTCAATGTTTGCGGCTGAAGATTTAATAAAATCTTCCTTTCTAGAAAAACAATAAATGCACCTACATATACTCCATCTCGACTATCTTCTCAAAGCACATAAATATTACCTTCCTTGCTTAACTGCAGTAATGCACTAGTCTCTGATATGTGAACATTAGAGCGTGTTTCATTGTCATGTGGCCTAGGCAAATGATACACAGACGCATGGTATATAGACACATGTCTCTAATTTCTCATTTGTGATGCTTCTTGTTTTTGTGCCACTGATGTGTACATCTTTTTTGTGTGTTTCTGTCGTATTCATAGGCAAAACACCATGAGTGATAAATGACACAGAAAATATAATTGCCTATCAGTTTTGCACAAGAACATATTTTTTTAGGGGTTTTCCTTGCCAACCAAATCACAAGAAATTCTCATTCACTACACCACAACACCGCATTAGGGTCAGACATCTGACGCTAAAACTTATTTTTATGGATAGATGATCTGACGCTATAGATAAGTGAGAGACTATCTGACGCTAAATCCGTATTTAGAGTCTGACGGTCTGACGCTATAGATACTGATATTTAACGTTGAATGGCCTGACGCTAAAACTATATGTAGCGTCGATCGGTCTGACGCCATAACTAGATGGGCCCTGTGCCTACTTCTCACGCGCCCACTCGTTTAGCTCCCGCGCAAAATTTTGGCCTGGCCCACTAGTAAGAAACCCTAGGACCTTCAGTTCCCCAAATCCCAAATTAGATAGCCGCCGCCCTCCCCTCCAAATCGCGCCCTCCTGCCCGGCATCGCCTCCAATCTGCCTCTGAAGCCCACCTTTGCCGCGCTCCAGGCTCTTAATCTGGCTGCCGCCGCCCTCCAACTCCGATCCCTCCCAAATCCGAGCCCTCATCGCAGTATCGCACCCCCAGTTCGCAGTGCTTGCCGCCGCACTCTAGCTGGTGCTTGTCTTCCAGCCTAGATCCCACCCCTCCCATCCCCTGTGCCCCATCCACGCCGACTTCCCCTCCGCCCCATGGAGCACGACAAGCACGGCGCCCCCCTGGAGCATGTGACTGTGGAGCACGACTTCCCCAAAACTGACCGCGCCGCCTGGAGTGCTTCGATGGGGGAATACGGGAGCAGCAGCACGCGACTCCGATTTGTGCTTCAGATCCATCGGTATGTCCAAATTCCCCACGCCGGTCGTCACCTGACGTGTGGCAGACGGGTTCTTGACCTCTGCCGTGCACCTGGACTCATGCCTGTTGACGCATGGGTCTCCTCTTCATGACGATGTGGTGCCTGCAGAAGGGGGCTTTCAGTTAACTGCTAATTTAGTTGCTGGGCATAAACTTCTTTTGTGTAATTGAATTTGCTCCATGTAGTAATTGGTTACCGTGCTGTTTTTATGAGCATACGAATTTGAGATGGTATTGAATCCACTTAGCATACAGGAACTGAAATTTAGAAATAATATTGCCTCCACTCTACATGGTTAACAGAAAATTTGACCACTGATATAAAATACTACTGACTCTGAACTTATTATAGAACACTGACAGCCATCATATCTTGGGACTTGGGAGTGCGCTGCTGTGCCATGGGCAGATGTGGTGCCTGATGATTACTAGGAATGTGGTGCCTGATGATTACTAGGAACATGCATTCTCCAATCCTGGAAGGGACCGAAAGTTGCTAGATGCATCCGATACTCCTTGTTGTATGTCCTGCTGCAAATCTTGATTTTCTTCAAAAACATTAGTATCTCTTGGAATATTAGGCATATGATCATTCAGTAATTCGACTCCAGTGTCAGGATTGAGCCCAGTTGAGCCCTGGGTCTTTCTTTCAGGTGCTGAAAAAATTAGTTTCTTTTGGTGGCGAATAAGCTTCTAATCTGCAACTAGTGCACTAGTAGTACTCCCATTTTCCACTTCAGATTTGTGTGTATATATCGGACCTGGATCCAGTGCTTGCTGTTAGACTCTGCTTTCCTTAGGAGAAGAAATTATAAAGAGCAGAGAAGAGAATGCATACCCATACATCTTATAATGCAACTAAATGGAACAAAGCTAGGATAATTTTGGGAATAACAGAACGCACCAGTGATTTGTTAGTGACTGCAGTCCAGGACAAATTGCTACCTGAGCTGGCATAGCACTTTGGTGCTCTGTAAGGAATTCTAGGCAATCCCAAATCCATATCTTTTATTTTATATTGCATCAAGGAAGCAGGGGGATAGATTGTTAGACACTGACATGGATTAATGTTAACATGTAATTAGTTCCCATCTATTGTTGTGAATATTTATCCTTTGCTGTCCAACCAGTCAATTTGCAGTGGTTGGGATAATTTTGGGAAGCTCTTCATATTCGGTTTACATTTGCTGTCCAACCAGTCAATTAACATGTAATTAGTTCCCAACTAAACATGAATGCTTACACTACTGCAACTTTGAAATATAATTGGTACTGTAGGAAGTACCCCACTGTGGTGGGTACTAAGTTGCCAATGAATGGCAGTACCCTGTTGATCCATTAAACTATTGGCTTCTAGCAGTTTTTTTGTTTTCACATGATAATTTTATTCAGATCCATCATGACAACCAGTTGCAGATGTTCTCTACAAAAGCAGCACATAGTCATGTCACTATGTTTCACACCATTATTATTAGTTCACTGTACTGTTTGATACATGCATGCTTATGTTGTGTAATTGGCGCTTCAAACTCAGTAGGTCTTGTGAACGTGTGATTGCTGCACCGACCCTAGCAAGGATTGTGCTGCACCGAACCACAACGAAGCTGACATAAGACCTTCTTCAACAACACAAGACAAGGCTGCCCGTGGTGCTCCCCCGCAGACCCCAACAAGTTGCAAACCTGCTCCACCGTCATCATCCTCACATTGTTTGCAGCCTTCGTATTGAAGTATTGTAGGTACACACTTAACACTTGTGGTTTCTATGTCCAGAAATAATTCATGTGTCACTGTCTTCTCGCTCTATCAGATTTGGTTTCCACATTTATTTTTGTATATGTGTAGCTACTGCTTTGTACTTTTGTTGCTTGTTGTGGGCAATGCAAATCCTTGTTGTGGGTTGTTTATCTAATTTTCTAGTTGCTCTCTGTTATGAAATTATGTAATCTAAAAATATAATTTTTCAGCTGCTCCGCACAAAGACTCATGGATAAATCATGGATCAATAGTGATGCTAGGCACACAAAGGCATACTTACAAGGGGTCAACAGTTTCCTAGTTTTGCATTTAGAAATTCAGCGATAGGGGAAAATGGCTCCACGGGTGCCTCGACGAACAGTTGCCGAAATGGATGCAGAATTTGATGAGCTTGCCGCTGCTTTATCCAAAGATCCAAGGGACCAATTGACCTATGGAATAGGTTTGTTTTATACATTCAGCACCGCCAAATATTTCTCTGCATATAAAATCTTATGTATTGTAGCATGTTGCATCAAAGGAAATTAGGAAAGCTGCAATCTTGTTTAAAATACAATCCTGTTTAAAAAAGAACTGCTGCACATTTACTGTGTTCAGATCATTAGCATATCACTGTTCATTGCATAAACTAGAAATCTCCTTGTCATTCACCACAGATTATAAGGATCTCAAACTTTGGAAACAAACTTGAGTTATATTTTTATGTGACTGTGAATAAGCACCATTTCACAAGACAATTCAATCAATACTCAGACCTAACGCTTAACAGATTTCCAATACAAACACCTATGGTTCAAGTGTTGATTTTAGTTCCAGTTGCTTCCTACCTTTTTTAACTGAGATACATGACTGTCTAATCCCTCATTGCATGGTGCACTGCTCAAAAGGGGTGTAGGCGGCTCTCTGCTCTCCCAGCGATAGGCTTGGTGTCCAAGGTCTCGGCCTTCTTCTGCAAATTCGTTTGGTCCCCTACTGTTCAACAGTTGGTTTTTTATGATCCGATAGGCTTAATCTCAAATTCTTACTTGGAGTCTGAAGGCTTGTTTTGTGGGAATTGCTATGGCAGTTTTATTTGTCTAGCATAGTAGTGATCTATATAATAGTGTTGTGGCCTGTTAGAGACCAAATCATAGGAGATGGTGACATAATGTGTTTCATAGTGGAGGCCAGCTTAATTATATTTTCCTGAGTTTTTGGATCCTCAGTTCTAGTTGAATAGACCGACAGTGAGGAAATCTGCAGTTTTCTGCAGAACTGCAGAACTGCTACTTACTTTGTGTTTCAGATTAAAAAAATATAGAAGATGACTGAATGTTCAGTAGTGATGCACTAGAGAGGCAAGGGTAATTATTTGTATATCCATGGACTAACTCAAACATCGACTTGCATGGGCGGACCTGGAGCTAAGATTTTGTTTGAGTTCGACCTGCTGGTGCAATCCAACGTGATATCTGCAGGTTCAGTTTGCAGCTCTGATTAGGCATAGTAAAAAGCAGAAATAAATTCCATGGTGAATACCAAAGTTGTAGAGAATTTTATGTAGATGTTTTTAATGTTCTCAACCGTAGGTTTCTCTGCTGTATAAAAATAGTTACGAAAATGACAAGTGGGTTGTCCACAATAGGAGGATCAGTGTAGCAGGATGTGTTCATGATTTCTTAAATTATGCTTGAGATATGTGATCGTTACTCTTACTGTGTTTTTAAATAAGTTGCTGCCTAAATTTCCTAATTCTAATATAATATTAGCTGAAAAAAAACTAGGGTGTTACAATCAAGCTGACAGTAAAGGAGAAAAACAAGCTGATGAATGTATAGCTTGAGTGTTACATTTTTCAGAAATGTATGCTCCAGTCCACTTGGCTAATTACATGTTACATTTTTCAGGAAGTGTTGGCCACAAGTCTGTCACTTGAGTGTATGGGAAATGGTTCACATAACCTGGTGATGTATATGTGCTTTTGGCTCTCTTCAGTTCCTATAAATGAACCTGGTGGATGTGCTTTTGGCTCTTTTCAGTTACTGTGTGTGCACAAACCTTAGTATAGCAAGCACAAACTATTATATTGCTTGCTAGTGTGCATTCATGTAAGCTTTTGGTAGGCTTGACTATATATTGGATGATGTAATGTGTAAGACAAGGTTGTATATCTAGACTTTGTTGGATGATGTAGTGTGTGCAAGGCAAGATTGTATCGTTATGTATTAACCTTCATGTGATGTATGTGCTTCTATATATTTATGTGATGGACATTAAGATTGAATGTGGGTTTGATATGTGCTAAATGTTTTCTAATTGATTTTTTTCATATTTAAATTGTCCCATTGAACAATCTGACGCTATAAATACATTGATCATTGGATGATCTGACGCTATATGTTTTGCCAAAGAGTGTCTGATGCTAAACATTATCAATGGACTATCTGACGCTAAAAATTTTCACAGCAACAAACTATCTGACGCTAAAAGTCTGGTCTGACACTATATGTTTTTAGCGTCAGCACTTACAGCGTCAGTAGAAGTCGGATGCTATATGTTTTTAGCGTCAGATCCTCTGACGCTATAGCTGCTTTTGGCGTCAGGCCGTCCGACGCCAATTCTAGTGTTGTGGTGCAGTGATTGCTCAGGTTAACAGATTAAATAATATTATTTTGGCAAATGCTCGTATTTTCTTGAATTTATTCTAGGATTTAATGGTGTTGTTCCTGTCCATAGTGAAAGTGAATATGGTGACTTTATCAATCTCAAAATCTACTAATTCAGAGATGCTCATAGAGGTACTGTGTAAACCGTTCGTTTACAGGAGCAAGTGTATGTACGTTTATCCATATCCACATAACTACACTGTACTGATTCGCATAGGAATTTATAGCGCAAAAAAAACCAAGAGGCACTATCGGAGCCGGCTGCTTTGCTAAGGGCCCCAGGCTCTCGGCAAATCCTCTAAGGCCCTCGGCAAAGCCTTTGCCGAGCACAGCTCTCGGCAAAGCGCCCTCAGCGAAAATCCAATCGACAAAGGCTTCTTTGCCGAGAGCCGTTTATCGGGCACTCGGCAAAGCCTTTGCCGAGTGTCCGACGCTCGGCAAAGCGCAAAATAAAAAAAAGCGAAAAAAACCTGAAAAAATTTAATCAGGGGAGGAGCCCACTGGTCAATGCCCGCCCGTCTCCATAGAAGTCGCAAGTCGCGGAAATTTTCGCAAGTCGTAAGTCGCGGCATTTTTCGCGCAAAATTCGCTGCTACGTGGTCGGCGGGATTCGAACTCGTGACCTCTCCCTCACGCGATACCTCTTCTACCACCTGCACTACACACTCACATGCGTCTATATGTCGTTTCGGTTACTCAAATATTATACTAAACCAAGTGAAAATTGATTGTTTCAGGCCCTAAACGAATTCAAATTAAAAGGTTGTCAACTACAAAGTTGCATAACTTTTCGAGCTCTACATTTTTCATATAGAAAGTTTTTCCATCTGAGGTTTTTTGAAAAAATCAAATTTTAAAATTTTAAATTTCAAACGTAGTTTTGTATGACAAGATTAATTCAAATGAAAAAGTAGTCAACTACAATGTTTCATAACTTTTCGAGATCTACAAACTTCATTTAGGAAGTTTTTCCATCCGAGATCTTTTGAAAAATTCAAATTTTAAAATTTTGAATTTCAAACGTAGTTTTGCATGACAAGATGAATTCAAATGAAAAAGTGGTCAACTACAATGTTTCATAACTTTTTGAGATCTACAAACTTCATTTAGTAAGTTTTTTCATTCGAGATCTTTTGAAAAATTTGAATTTTAAAATTTTAAAATTTTGAATTTCAAACGTAGTTTTGCATGACAAGATGAATTTAAATTAAAAAGTGGTCAACTACAATGTTTCATAACCTTTCGAGATCTACAAACTTCATTTAGGAAGTTTTTTCCATCCGAAATTATGGTGCTAACATTGTTCACAAATCTTATATATCTCTATTGTAGTTTCATGAAACTACATGAGAGATATAGATTTTGTGAACAACGTAATTATTACTTTGTCGAATGAGGAAATGACCAATATAAAGTTTGTAGATCATGAGAATTTATGAAACTTTGTAGTTGAAAACTTTTTTATTTGAATTCGTTTAGGGCACCAAAACGTGGTTTGAAAAATTGCTTTGCCGAATGTTTTACTTTGGCACTCGGCAAAGAAGCCTTTGCCGAGTGTTTTTTTTGCACTCGGCAAAGAAACTTCTTTGCCGAGTGTTTTTTATTTGACACTCGGCAAAGCCTTCTTTGCCAAGTGTAGAGGCTTTGCCGAGTGTTTTTTATTTGGCTCTCGGCAAAGCCTTCTTTACCGAGCGCCCGAAAAAAAACGCTCGGCAAAGCCTCCGGCGCTCGGCAAAGAAGCGGATTCCGGTAGTGAGGGACGGACAATACAACTTTTTTGGGTACTACTGTAGGTCAAGCTCTTGCGGAAAACATCCAGAACTGAAAGGTAAAATTATTTTCACGTGAGTGTAAACTCTTAGGGATGTGAGAATTAAGCAGTTTTTTGCCCTGAGAAACTCCTTGAACATCGGTGTTGGCGAAGAAGAAAGGTTGAGAAAGCGAGTTTGTAACACACGTACACAGCCATGGCTGCAGTGTGAACGGGCATGACCATATAAGCAACTAGGGGTCTTTCCGTGGTTGCGAATCCTGCAATCGAGAATCTTTTGCAAACGTGCATATGACATGCATCTAGGAGCATCTTGTATGTTTGGTCTTTTTCTAAAGGGAACCAAATTAGTGTGGACGAGATTAGTCCGTCCACGTATTATTCTATTCTACAAAAAAAAAAGGTGCGAAAGTGAATGGTGAATGGAGACGAGCGTGTTGTATTGCATGTATGTGCACACCGTGATTCACGAGCGTGGCTCGATTCTGTGTCCAGGATATATGACCGGACAATGCAAGTGCAGTCACTACGCTGCCTGGGACGATAGCTAGACTAGTAAAGCTAGATGGCGCAGTCGTCGTCGTCGTCGTCGTCGGAGGTGCCGCAGGCACGGGCGAGGTACGTGCAGGCCGCGGCGGCGAGCGCCGGCGTTCAGTTCGACGAGGAGATGCGGTGGCTGTGCCGGGTGCGGGAGGCCCTGGAGCACGCGTCGGCCGAGTCGCTGGGCGCGTTCCCCAAGGTGTTCGACGTCCCGCGCGCCCTGCGCGACACCAAGCCCGACGCGTACGCGCCGCAGCACTTCGCCCTGGGGCCCTACCACCGGTCCCGCCCAGACCTCAAGGACATGGAGCGCTACAAGCTCGCCGCCGCCAAGCGCGCCGAGCGGCTCTTCGCCGGCGACCACAAGATCCCCGACCTCGTTTACCGGTTCCTCACACTCCAGGGCGAGATTCGAGGGCCATACCACAGGTACGTTGGTACACGAAATGAAACATGCATGCATGTGTGTTGTACAGGCCGCTGGGCTCTCTTGCCCATCACCTGATGATGACCTGCCGCAGGATCCTGGAGCTCAGCAATGAGACGCTGGCATGGATGATGGCCGTCGACACGTGCTTCCTACTCGACTTCCTCCTTGGTCGTTACCAACAACAGGACGCGGCGGCCACGGACGTGGTGGTGTCCTCGGCGACCAACTGGATCGACGCCACGCTGCGCGACGCCATGATGCTCGAGAACCAGCTCCCGCTCGTGCTCTTCGCCCGGAACCTGGAGCTCCGCTACGGCTCCGAGCAGGCCGCCGCCGACGTGCTGCGCGCCGTCCTCGACCGCTTCATCAAGGACGTGTCCCCCATCAAGACCTATGCCTCCACGGCCGTCCCCGACTTCACCAAGCAAGCGCACCTGCTCGAGCTGCTCTACCACTTCCTTGTCCCGCCCACGGCCGTCTTCGACGACAACAGCGGCCAGGATATTCCACCACCAGCGCTGGAGCACGACCAGGCCGACGATGGAGGAGACCTGGAGAAGCAGATCCCGGCGGAGTACGACAAGGTGAAGCGGGCGTCAAGGATGCGGTTCGTCAAGGAGAACCTCATCTCCCGCCCCAAGAACCTCTCGGGGCGGCTCATCCGAAAGATGCGGTTCGTCAAGGAGAACCTCATCTCCCGCCCCAAGAACCTCTCGGGGCGGCTCATCCGAAAGATGCCGCCCGCGCTCTCCGGGCTGCTGCCGGTCGTCGGCAAGATGATAGCATCCGTGGACATGGAGGCTCGCCTCAAGGACGTCAACATGGGGACGCACGTCGTCGACTCGCCGCTGGCGCAGGAGATCAAGATCCCGTCGGTGACGCAGCTGGCCGGGTGCGGCGTCCGGTTCCTGCCGTCGCCGGAGGGCATCGCGGGGGTCGCCTTCGACGAGAAGACGGCGACGCTGAGCCTCCCTGTCATCGTGCTGGACAGCAACACGGAGGTGGTCCTGCGCAACCTGATGGCCTACGAGGCGGTCGCCGTGCGCGGGCCGCTGGTGCTCGCGCGCTACACGGAGCTGATGAACGGCATCGTCGACACGGCCAAGGACGTCAAGATCCTGCAGCAGAGCGGCGTGGTTGTGAACCGCATGAAGAACAAGGCGGAGGCGGCGAGCATGTGGAACGGGATGTGCCGGGCCACGCGGGTCACCAGGGTGCCGCGGCTGGACGCCGTCATAAAGGCCGTGAACGAGCACCGGGACAGGACGGCGTCGGCGAGGGCGCAGAAGCTGCTCAAGAAGTACGTGTTCGGGTCGTGGAAGATACTCACGCTGCTCGCCTCGGTTTCGTTGCTGCTCATGACGGCGCTGCAGACCTTCTGCTCCACCTACCCGTGCCAAAGCACCTGGTTCGGACACATGCTGCCGTCGTCGTAGCCCGTACTAGACCTGTAGCCATGACCAGGGAACGAAGTGTGTAGCATTAGCTGTCGGCCTCAGTCGCATATCATAAAACTTTTTCTTGAAAATACTGTTCTTGTTTGTGTGTGAGCGTCTAAACCCAATCTACTGCAGGGAATGAAGTGGAGCTTAGTTGTCTGACTGTCGCAATCACATACCATATACGTATATAAACTTTCCTTGAAAATACTCTTCCTATTTGTATGTGAGTGTCTAAACCCAAGTTACCTTGAGCCACTCCAGGTGTTTTCTACAATGAACTTGCTAAACAAATAAATTTAGCCAGTAATAAAATAAATGGCAACCTTGTTTTATTTTCCTCTCCAGTAGCTTCCTATATTGTTTTCTACAATGAACGTGATGTTTTTTAACTGTCAATAACATAAACTTATTAAGCATGATAAAAGGATCGTGTGTTACCTATAAACCTTTAGTTGAGCTGAAAATTTTCAGAGGGAAAAGGGGTTATACTAAAATTTTCTGACCTGCTGATTTGCAGAGATAAATTTTGAATAACCATTTTTCTTGCCCGATGTGTTATCAGCATAAAGGCGCTATGCTGAAATTCATTATTCTTACTTGATACCATTCAGTTTCCCACCTCTAAGCAACAGGTCTCACACCTATGAAGGCACAACCAATAAAAGTTGGTACTGTTTCATTCTACTACGACAGACACACTTTAGTGAGACTACAAATTTTTAACATTGTAATCCTTGCAGTATATCAAAACACTTTTCAGTATATCTAAGCGGCATGCACCACCTAAGCCTCAGGTATGGCGCTGTTGTTGTGTTTATACTGTTGTGAGGAAACACATACTGCAATTTTAGTCTTGGCTTTGCTACTGTATTGTTCTCAGACCACATATTCAGAGAACAACATTGATGATACATTAAGGTAGTGCATCTATATTCCTGCTGCCAAATTTTGGTATAGCTGAACCATTCAATAATTGCCCATTACATTCAGTCTTCTATGTCCTTGACCTTGCGTAAAGGTTAATTTTGAAAACCAAAATGCAATAGGTATGGTTTCGAGGCAGCTGATGAACCTTAGATGTTCATATATAAATACTTCCTTTCTTTATTTCTACTCAGTCAATATATTTGCATTTATTTTGCCAAAATAAGGTACTACTATTGCAGATGTTTCTGATTCCGGAGCATCATCCTATTGTTGCAGGAAAAACCTCAGGCGTTGATGAGTTCATGTTATCTATTTTGGAAGATGTCAAAGGAGGCTGGGTCTTAATTTTTCATTGTTTCTTTTATTGTTTGTAAGGACATGTTAATAGCTTCTACTACATATTTTTTGCCATCTAGCCTCTTGTGTTACATACCCCTAGAATATAGTTTATGTGTTACAAATGACAGTGAAACGATTTGATGTTTTAGATCGATTCCTTTCTCTGTCATGTACACATGGTTCCTGGGTTGCCTCTTTATAGGTTCTCTTGATGTGTTGTATCAGGTTTTAAATTTCCAGGTTGTTCATTTTCGTCCACACTTATTTTGTCTTCATGCAGTGAACCACATTGAACAAGTTCAGCTGAAATCTTTTTTGTATCCTCTTTGAAAATATATCTACCTGAACTTATTGTAATTTCGTTTTGGCCTATTTATGTTTTCAAGGTTGGTACTACTCACGGGTAAAATAATCTCAAGATTAGTGGGTCTGTCTTAGAATGTGATTTGTAACCAACTGTCCATCCCCATTTGTCTACGTATATCAAAAGCTGGCGCAGCATAGCGCGCTCACTGTGCTAGTTTATGTAATATCGAAATATGTACCCATATGTTAGGATGGTCCAGCCCATGGCTGTAATCCCGTAGACCTAGGGCGCTCATTAGAAGCGCGTTGTGTGTATCAAACTTTTCTTACTTGATACCATTCAGTTTCCCACCTCTAAGCAACCGGTCTCACACCTATGAAGGCACAACCAATAAAAGTTGGTACTGTTTCATTCTACTAGGACAGACACACTTTAGTGAGACTACTAATTATTAACATTGTGATCCTTGCAGTATATCAAAACACTTTTCAGTATATCTAAGCGGCATGCACCACCTAAGCCTCAGGTATGGCGCTGTTGTTGTGTTTATACTGTTGTGAGGAAACACATACTGCAATTTTTGTCTTGGCTTTGCTATTTACCATTCCTGTATTGTTCTCAGACCACATATTCAGAGAACAACATTGATGATACATTAAGGTAGTGCATCTATATTCCTGATGCCAAATTTTGGTATAGCTGAACCATTCAATAATTGCCCATTACATTCAGTCTTCTATGTCCTTGACCTTGCGTAAAGGTTAATTTTGAAAACCAAAATGCAATAGGTATGGTTTCGAGGTAGCTGATGAACCTTAGATGTTCATATATAAATACTTCCTTTCTTTATTTCTACTCGGTCAATATATTTGCATTTATTTTGCCTATTTATGATTTATGATTTTTTGGCCCATATGTTTTTTCATGATTCTAATTTCTATTATGTCAAGCCCAACCCTTTTATGTACCACATTTTTTTCTTGGTCCATCGCATGGCACATTTATTTTTCCACAAATCACGTGATGTTTCAATAGCCCATGAGCACAAAAACAAATTGGATTACACATGTATGGGTCCAAGTCAATATATTTCATTCACGATCAAATAACAGGCTAACATGTCATACATTACTATGTTCATTACATTCATCATCGATCATAACATAACCTTTCCACAACTCTCCATGTTTCTCACACACCTGTCCTATAGAAAAGGCAAAAATAGTGAGACGTGATACATTGACCTAAGTGGCAATAACCATGTAATCACAACAATTAAACATATGGAACAAAAATCAGTAAAGGATTGAATGTCACAAACATGTAATCACCATACCTTTTTTCTTTTGTTTCGAGAAATCCTTCGCCCTCTCAACTTTGGCAACGTCTTGCTTATCGCCATGGTGAATTCACATGCAATAGCTAGGAGTGAATTCATCAATAGCTACATGCCAAGTACAGTGGCGGAGCTCGTAGCAAAACATAGGGGCCCATTTGTCTAGCATGTACAGAAATCCATGTAATTGTTGTTCTTCGTCTTGCCTTTGTTCTAGTTCAGTTAAGGAGCAAGAACTGGAGATTGCATAACAACTGAATCATATCTTTTCCTTTTAAAGAATTCAGAAATGGGTTCATCTATAACCATTTCGCCTAAAAATATACAAAGGTAGTCATTATATCATATGAACGAGGAAATTTGGGATAAGAAGCACATCTAATTTAATTTTTCTAGATATAATATACCATCCCAATCGATTTAGCATTCGGAAATTGGGAATTCGGAAGCATGGAACAAAATTACTGCAAAACAAGCAAACGAACAATTTTGAATCTTCCTTCATGTAAATCGTGAATGCCCAAAAGAGTAGCAAACTAGATCACCACTGACCACTCACCAGTCACCAGGATGGATTGGATTGGGGATTTTAGACTCAGATTGGAGAACAGCACAACCGGAGAGCACCAAGCCAGGCATAGGCAGCCAGCGCCGACGCGGGCACGTGGTTCTGGACTCTATTCTATTCTAAGAGCACGGACTGCGTAGGGCGGTGGCGTCCTGCTCGTGCTAGCGCTGCTGGCCTGCTGCAGGCGTCGGCGTTGTGGCCTCGTGGGGAGAGCGAAGAACGGGAGAAATGCAGCGACGAGGCGGCGACCGGCGACCACAACGGGAGAAATGCATGAGCCGGAAGACAGCGTCATGGCGAGTCGCGAGCAGAGCAGCTGCAGTCTGCTCGGCTGGTGGCGGCACGGTGCCATGGCGATTGGCAAACTAGCGGAGGCGCGGAGTCAATTTCTTTGCTCACTTGTTCTATTCTGGGCTACTGGGCTTTATTAGTTTCTTTGCTCACTTGTTCTATTCTAGGCTACTGGGCTTTATTAGTTTCTTTATTAGTCAACTTCTGCTGAAGAATACTCGCTAATTTTGTTTTGGACAAGGGGGGCCGGAGCCCAGTTTGGTCTCCACTGGGCTCCGCCCGTGGCCATATAAACACGTGTCAGAACCCAAGGGGCGTCAGATCTTGCATTTTGATTCGGAACGAGGAGTGAATTAATTAGGCGTATCAGATTTCCGATTCACATTTATTTTCAAGCAGTTATAGGAAAAATCTTTCAGATTTGGGCAGACAATCTTTTGCCCTTGGCTTCGCCTATAAAATGGGCCTGCAACAATGATATGCAGCACTCAAAGAGGTAGCCGATTACCAAGAAAGAAAGATACGTGTGCATCATCATCATCAAAAGTCAAGGTTGGTCCTTAACTCCTCTTTGTTTTCATGTTTTCTCTAGAATATGTATAGTTCGTCTAGACCACAGTTGTAGCAAGTAAACTCTGGTATTAAGCCTTGTATGGCATGGCTCAAAATGGCTCTGGTTCCTTGCTGCAATGCATGGAGGAGACGGTGAACCTAAAACTAATTGTTTCATTGGCTTCTAGTTCATTTTAGGAGAAGAAGAGAGAAAAACAACTTCTAACTATAGTGCACGAAGGAGCTGGAGCCGGAGCTCTTAATAATCTACATATATGCCATTCATTCTAATACGGAACTACTGTAATAATCTATGTATATGTCATTCAATCTAATCTACTGTAAAACATAAACATGCTTGCTGTAAATACATGATATGATACTGCGATTTGGAAATAATATATATGTTGTATGATGCTATAATCAAGTAGAGAATATTACGATTTTGCTTAATCTTCTTCGTAGTATCATGAAGTAAAGAGTACTATTAAAATTGATTTCCTCATTTTGTACGCAGCATCTTCATGGCATCCGGGAACCAAGGGTCTGCCCCAAGGGCATTAGTTGTCGAGGATATCAAAGTTGATTGTGTGATTCTCTTGCGTATGTTGCACAAACTTAACTGCCAGGTTACTGCTGTTGAGAATGGGAAAGAAGCTATTGACCTTTTTGTGGAAGGGAAAACATTTGACATTGTTTTCTTAGATAAGGATATGCCCATAATGTCGGGTCCTGAGGTACGGTATATTTTAAGTTGATGTATAGTAGATTTATATTTATTTCATGTTATTTTTTATGAACATTAATCACAAGTTTCTCCAAAACTTATAGAAAAATGATATCTCCTAGCATTTCAACTTACTAGTATTACTTATCAGTTATTTCACCTGTTGTATTATGTCACAGCATAACAAATAAAAAAACTTGTAGCGTATATGAAGCTAACGAACCAATTTAGTTATTTTTTATGGTAGTTTTATTGCCCTAGTAATACAATATAAACTTAAGCATCATGAAAATTAAATTAAGACTCATAACTGACAAAAATTTAATTTCTTGGTGGATTGTTTGGCAGGCTGTGGCCAAGATCCGTGCCATTGGAGCTACTGAGGTGAAGATTATTGGGGTCTCAGCAGATTTTGGTGCCCGGGAGGCATTCATGCAAGCTGGTGCTGATGTGTTTGTGCCCAAACCAATGAAGCTTGAGACTCTCGAGGCTATGCTCGAGGTGGTCATTAGCAAGAAGAACATGAGCGGCTAGGAACAGCATGTAGCAACAACATAATATTTTCTTGTGGATTATTATTCGAATTTGATGCTTTATTATAGGTTATTTGCTTTGTTGGGGTGAGAGAACTCTGCAAGTTGTAATAGTTTCGGACAAATTTGGATACTTTCTATGATAATTAATTTATGTTTTAAGACAAGATGATCTTTATCGTTCGATGGGTTATGTTGGGGTCCACTTCGTGAATTAGGTGGCATGGCTCCTTGTTTTCTGTGCCTTTGTTTCTTGTCTTTCAGGTGACGCTCGGAGCTTTAGGCAAAGCCCCTTGGAAGGTAGACCGCGCAAGCCATTCGGAAGAGACTAGAAGCTTTGCCAAGAGGAAGCCTTCCGAGAAAAGAGATCAAGATGAGACTAGGTGCGAACACAAGGTTAATATGTGCTCTTGTGTGTCGATCGAGTTTGTGGTGAGTGATTGTCGGGAGATGATCAGACTAACCATAGCGTGAGTATGCGTGTGCAACATGTCTCTTGTTGTGTTAGTGTGCAGGTGTGGTGCACAGGACGATCGATAGACATGGAGAAGGTCAATTAAATATGTGTTGTGCCGATGGACTAGAAGCAGTGAAGGACAGGCGTGAGGCTTGGACTAAGGGGCCAAGATGGTTGGAAGACTAATCATGGTGGCTGACACTTGGGGACATCAACAAGAGGAGTTGACCGTGATGACGAAGTCAAGATGGTGATTGACCAAGTCAAGTGGAGGCGCTAGAGGACTTGGTGATCAAATGGTCGAGGATGACGATGACACGTGTCGAGATTGTGGAGGAGGTATAGCGGATGCGCTTCTTCAGAAGAATTGGTGGTTTGAGCCTCAAAACCACCAATTGGACGGTTTTGGGTTTGCGCCTTAAAACCCGGTTGGAGTTCCAATGGGAATACGAGGAGGCATATGGCGTCATCACGAAGCTTGTGTCGAGACGAAAACAAAGTCATGAAGAGCCCGTGGCCATCGGATGATTGTATCAAGTTAGACCATTATGCCTCTGGGGTTAACTATAAAAAAGATAAAGGCTGCCCCCAATGAGCAATCTCTTCCAGTTTAATTTTCCTACATCTATACATCTAGGTTTTCATTCTCTGTAGTAGCCATCTGTAGTTTGCAACTGAGAGAGATCCACAGTGCGAGAGAGATTGAAACCTCTATCTGTGCAACTTGGCAAAGAGCATGACCTCGATCAAGAATGGAATAAAGCAATCGTTGGTACACCCCAAAATTTTCAATTTTAGGTTGGGCATAGAAAACACTAAAAACATAATTTGTTTTAATAGTTGCATAAAACTTTTCAAGCTTAGTTTAATTTAGCACAAATTTAGTTGTACAAAAATGTGAATTTTCAAACTTTTCAGAATTAATATGATGGGCTTTTTGTTAATTTGATGTTGCTTGTTGCTTGACTTTGTGCTGTGAGTGAGTAAAAGTTTTAAAGCGCGTTTATTAAGTCATTTATATTTCTCCGGCTTGTATCTGTCTTTTTCTATAATCAAACCCCACATTTTCTCGATCTCAATCTTTTTGTTTGGAGTTTCTCAATGTCCTTTTCTTCTACTCCAAATCATTCCTTCCCGTTCATCATCCATCAACTGATCTATCAAAACTTCCCGGAATTTTTCTGGCTTTTTCTGTAATTCTTTCCTATTTTTCTATGAGCATAATGCAATTTTTAGATGCTCCAAAATATCTTTTTACGAGCTCCAAACACTTTATTTGGGTTTCTCATGTTCCAAACTGTTTGATAATTTCCTCCAAATTTTCAGAGCTTTTGGAGTATTTTTTGCTGCTTAAATAATAATTGTGGACTTTTCTAGGATTATTTTTTCACGAAATTAATTAATTCTGAAAATAATAAAATATGTTGATTTCACACTGAACTCAAACCCTATATATATATATATATATATATATATATATATATATATATATATATATATATATATATATATATATATATATATATATATATATATATATATATTACCCTGCAGCTGGCTACCAAATAACTTATTCTGTAGCCACTTTGAGTTACGATAATTGCTATGCTATTTTATGAGCTTATATTAACTCCTTACTATGTGATTTATTATAACATTATGTTAAATATCCCCATATGTTATAGTTATAGTAATTCAACTATCATAAATATATATTGACATTGTCGTAAATTAGTATATAAAATTATTGTAAATAGAGGTGGCTATAAAATAACTTATTTTGTAGCTAGCTATAGAGTATACTATCCAACGCGAGGTTTCAAAAAGTACAACCCATTTTCTGAGCCTCCGCTCCTATCTCTATACATTTACGCCAAAGTTCTGCACAGCTAAGTTTCCGGCGAACTCTCCAACGAGCTTTTACGACGTGGTAGCCCTCTTTGTCCTCTACGTCGTGGTATACTTGGTGGCGCGACTCCATCACCGTTTGATCGTTTTCCCTTTGTTTATTTGTTTCCGGTGGTGTTTTCCGACGAGCTCCTCCATGGATGCTCATGTGTTCTCTGTTTCCGGCCATGACGGGGAGCAGGGGCGGATATGGGCCTTGGGCCACTAGGGCCGTGGCCCTAGGCCTGGCCCAAAATACCTTCTATAGTGTATGGAAATTTCTGGGCCAATTTGAAAGCGTTGGGCTAAATCCTCTACTCCAACCAGCCCAGTCACAGTGAGAGAGAGCAGGAGCGCCTCCACCCTCACGATTCCCGGTCGCCACTCGCCAGTCGGCGAGCGCCGCCATCACTGAGTCACGGGTCACGGGTTATGAATTAGATTAGTTATATCTATATTGGTATTTTGATCTCGTTCAGATGGTATTTTAAGTCTACCTCGGTGCGATCGGTATTTTTTTTTCTCGATCGGGCCGTTCACCCGTTTTTCATTAAGAGGGTGCGATCGGTATTTTAATTCGGTGTGGGCGGTATGCATGTTTTGATAATTGATAGTGGCCCTAGCCGTGAAAAACGACTAGCTCCGCCACTGACGGGGAGCAGCCAGGTCGCCTCCCTCCGCGTGTGTGACGCACTCCGCAGCGCTGCCCGGTCAAGCCCATGGCCACCCCACTGTGCCCCAGACGCACGCCGTGCCCCCTCCCCGGGCTGCATGCCTGGGCGTGGTCGAGCAGGCGCCACCGCTTGATGGCCGGCGGCCACCTTGCTGCAGGCCGCGTGGGCCCCGTCTTGGCCCGTGCCACCAGCTGGCCCGGCTGACAGAGCCCCGGCTGGAGTCCCTCCCCTCCACACGAAAAGCAGTAGCCCCTATGGTCATGGCTACGACCTGCTACAGCCTGATGATGCAATTTACAGTTCTACCACTGCTTCGTTAAATCGTTGATCCTTCGTTTTAATTCAGTTTTAGTTCATTCAAGTTGCGTTAGTTTTGTATCGTCGCGCTCTATTCAGTAGTAACAATGTTCATCATGTTGTTCAATTGTGATTTTATTAAGTTAAATATTAACTTGATTAATGCTTTGTGTAATCTTGTTTTTAATTAAAAGCCACATAGGTTTTAAATGCTCCGGTGTCTTATATACAAACATTAATATGATTGACTTTTAATATTAATGTACTTCTGAATTATAATCTTGTTTAGACGTAACACATATATTAAATCTGATTAGTTGCTCTCACATGTTTTATGTTCTTTGTAGTGAATGATTAAATGGATTAAATAACACATTCATGTTATATAAATAAAGTAAGGCTAGTTTAACTCAGTTTTTGAAATAAAATATGATTTTGTCTAATCTGAATTAACAACTTTCTCATGGTTTTATTTAACTAAAATAAATCAAGCTTGTTGTCGTCTCTTTTCTTTTATAATATAAAACTCCCGATAGTCGTTTCTTTTTAACGATATTTCCGTTGTCGGCATTCTTGTGATCTTGCGGCTATAGCCTAGCTTTCTTTTAGTACGTTGTTTTTATCTCCTGTTGTGTACTGCTCTTAGTTGTCTCTACTGTTTGCTTGTATGTTTATTGGTGTGCTACGATCTACAAGTAGAAGAAGAGCTATCCGTAAGTGCTAGAGATAAGTGCTGGTGACCAAAAGAATAGAAGATCAAAGGTCACTACTACACAAAATCATTTGCACAGCATTTCCAAAATGTCCTCGGAAGCGGGCAACCCGGTTGCCCACCTCGGTTATTCGAGGCAAGGCAGCCTGAAAGCCCTAGTTTGGTTTTGGCTAATTGGTGAAACCTATTTGGATTAATCCTTACATCTAAGTGTGTGACTGGATAGGATGGTCCAATCCAAGTGAAGGAGCCAGGTGGCACTCATATGATTCCGCCACATGCCGCCCCGTTCCTCCTCGGAACCTCCGTCCGGGTTTTGAGGCCTAAACCCAAAAACCGTCCACCGGTGGTTTTGCGGTCCAAACCACAAAATTCGCTCGTGAGTAGCGTACTCCATACGCATCCCCCGCTCCTCGACACGTGTCACCGCCGTCCTCAGCCGCCCGGGCGCCAAATCTTCCAGAGCCTCCCGCTCAACTTGCTCGACCGCCGTCTTGACTCAGTCAACATGGTCACTCCTCCATGTACACTTGCACTTGTCGATAACCCCAAGTGTCAGCTATCGAGGCTCGTCACCGGCCTCTTGGTCCCTTAGTCCAAGCCTCACGTTCGCCCTACCGCTCCTGTTCCATCGGCACGGCACATCTCTACTTAACCTTCACCTCGCCATCGATCATCGTCTCCGAGTTCTACACCTGTGCACCACAAGCCAAGAGACATGTTGAACACCACCACTCACGCCACGGTTAGTCCACAAACTCAACCCGAAGTGCTAGCTCATTGACAATCACTCATCACAAATTCAAAACATAAGAGTACAAATCAACTATGTGTTTGCACTGCAGTTCACCTCGAGCACCAGACGAATGGCAACTTCGAGTCTGTGGTCGCGCGCGGCAATAGACGACGATAGACGAGTACCATGACCAATTGAATAATGAGTCCAGCGACTTGGAGGACAGACGAGACGCATGTAGGAGAGACCAGGGACACAGGCACGCAGCGGCGCGAGAGGAGGTGACTGATCGAGGGGGCCTGGGAACGGAGGCCTAAATGTGCTCTGGCGTGGGCGACGGAGATGTTTTTCGAGGGGGGGCAGAGACTTGACGGACCGGACGTGTCCAGGCGGCGATGGCCAGCGGCGCGGCACGCCTGCACTACACAGCCAGGTTAGGACTATTAGATCCATAGTATCATACCCGGAGTATGCTCTAAAATTAAGCGAAAGGGCATATACCCTGGTGGTTGCAAGAACGTCAATAGCATTTTAGGTTCTGAGTTTGGCTCTGCGTGAAAGCGGATATTTTAGCATTTAACGGCGTTGTGCTTTCAGTGGTAGATTGAGTTTCCATCGACAGCGTGGCATCTGTGGTGATTTCATCAAACTCAAGTATTTGCTAGCTTAATCTTCGAACATGCTCATTGGATAGGATTCGCGTACATGTGTTTATAGAAGTAAGTGTACGTGCGTTGTGAGTGTCTCTAAGTTGTGAAGTGTGTAATCGCAAAAACAAAGCTGTAAAACTAGAACACAACCCGTGCCTGCTAGCTAGGAGCAGGCGAGAAATTCAATAGATGAGAGGTTTGGAAATCTTGTCCCAGTGCAGCAGCTGCCTGATCGAACAGTGGCTTAAAGTTGTTGCATCCACTAGTTTGAGATGGGGCTGGGGCTTCCTTTAATTAATATTGGTGGCTGCTATAGGTCTATCATTGCCCCTGATGCTCAAGCCACAGAACAGACCTCAGGATTGAATTGTACTGTTATTTCTTTGAATTGTGCAGCATAGTAGATGCTGAAAAAATTTCAACCCGATAAATAGTATCACTTTCGTCTTATTTGACAAATATTGTCCAATCGTGGACCAACTAGGCTCAAAAGATTCATCTCGTGATTTCCAACTAAACTGTGTAATTAGTTATTATTTTTACCTACATTTACTACTTCATGCATGAGTCCAAAGATTGATGTAATGGAGAGAGAGTGAAAAAATTCTAACTTTTCATGTGCATCTGAGCAAGGCGCTACGGTCTTCTTGACCTCCGCAGGTTCACACTTACGTATTCGCAGCACGCAGCCAGTTAGGAGTGTTCACATTTGTAAGGATGAAAACGATTGAAAACGGTATTACAATATAGAAAAATGAATGCGGTCGGTTTAGGATATTTCTACATTTTAGCAATTAAAGAGTAAAAAAAAATAGTTAAAAATAGTTATTAAACCAATTGAAACTGATACTTTTTTCATATTAGAAAACGGTATCATAATATAGAAAGCAAAAACGATTAGTTCGGAATATTTCTGTTCCGTTTTCATCCTTACACATTTGGCTGTTTACGCTGAATGCAACAAGGACGAGGACGAGGGCACGCACGCGGTTGTGCTGGACGTGACCAGCCAGTCGGCCACAACCTAAAATGGTAAATGGAGCCAGCGGACGCCATCGCCGGCCGTGTTCTATTTTATTCATGCCGACGCGCGTTGAAGACGCGTTGAAGGGGGAAAGATAGCAGCTACCAGTCGGTGGATCAACTGATGACCCATGCGCATGCAGACGGACGGCGGACACGCCTCACGAGAGGTAGCAGAGTTATATACAGCCAGTCTACCCCCACCGTGCACGTAGCCTCACCTCGAGGACACTGCATGCCTGCCTGCCACATGAGAAGAGACGAGCGTGTCTGAGCTCGACACATGTGCGTGGCAATAGAAGACAGACGACTGCCATGTGTCCCATGTGCCTACACGGCAGCCTGCGTCTCCTGCTCAGCAAGGCGACACGTTCTAGGCTTCTGGCCCCATCTACAGTTCTCCATGAGACCATGACCGGAGTCCACACCGACCCATCTACTGCAGCTTATGTACTAGGGCCTTGTTTGGTTACCAAAAAATTTTGCAAAATTTTTCACATTTCCTGTTACATCGAAACTTTGGATACATGCATGAAGCATTAAATATAGATAAAAAATAAAACTAATTACATAGTTTAGACGAAATTCACAAGACGAATCTTTTAAGCTTAGTTAGTCTATGATTGGATAATATTTGTCAAATAACAACAAAATTGCTACAGTAGCGTTTTCCAAAAATTTTCGGAAACTAAACAACCCCTAGGAGATGCTCGTGTGAAAGGTCCCCTCATCCTCCGATCCCGCGGCACTACGTGGGCCCTGGACGTGGACGGCAGAGACGGTGGGAGGGACCAGGGACGGCGAGGACGTGGACGGTATAAAGAGGTGCTCAGGTTTGGACGATTTTTGTGAGGATAAGAGACGTGGACGTGTCGAGACGGCATTGGGGAGCCAGCACTTGTGCGTGCAAAACATATCTTCTTGCAACAAATCTCGGGTGCAAGTTCTAGCATGAAAGCGTGGTCACGTCATCTGTAAATCCCAGCCGTCGGATCAGACGCACAGACGGCCCAGATCATTGGAGTCCTCCCAATGCTCGCTGATCTTTCTAGAGCAGCCACGAGAATGGCTGCTGAACTTTCTAGAGCAGCCACGCAACAATCTCTCTGGAAGCATCCCAAATCCTATGGCGTCGTCAAACCGCGTTCGTCTCCCCCCGATAGAAATACCCTATGGGTGCGGACATCGACCCCGGGCGCGGGCGTTCCCGGCACGGCAACACGTGCTGTGCCGCGGGCGGACCCCACTAGTTCCTGCGGCCACTGCCACCCCGCCCTGACGCGGGAGGCGCGCCGACGCAGACGCAGCCCTGTTCGGGCGGGGCGCCGGTGCGGGAAGCGACGAGGGTGGCCCCCCGGCGACTGCGCGGCGATCCGGGCCATCCCAGGCGGCTTGGCGGGAGGGTCGGCCCCGTGACCACGCAGGCCCGTCGGTGTGGCCGGGGCCGCAAGGCCAGCACCCGCGCCCCCCGCAAGCGCCAGGTGGTTGGGGCCACCGCGCCGTGCACCCCCCGGCCCTCGCCCACCTGGCGCCAGGGACGCCGGGCGAGCAAGCGCCACCACAGCTACACCCACGCCGGGTTGCCGCTGGAGACGCCACAGAGCCCGCGCCCACCGCACGCGCCACCGCTGCTCACGCTCGACGGCAGCCCTCATCTGGCCTCACCCCTCCACACCCAAGAGCTCGCCCTGCTCCCTCCGCCGCTAAGGCCGCCCATTGCACTCCTCTCCTCATCTCAGCTCTCTCTCTCTCTCTCTTCCCTGCTCTCTGCTTTCTCTCTGACACTGCTTCTCTCTGACGGGCAAATGTGAAATAGAGAGCAGTGAACGAGCAAAGGCCTTGGCCAAATCCTCCGAGCCCAGGAATCCAAGGCCGTCTGCCCCAGGACACGTCACGCCGGCCAATGGGGAGCCGCCAACCCTGGCCGCAGTCCCTGCCTATCATTGACTCTACTCCCTCCCCTGTTAGTCTGTACACCTTGTCCACGAAGACCAAAGAGAGGAGGCGGGCAGTCCAATGATCGGTGTATGGCACCCCCCCGGCCTCGGCGCAGGCAATGACCCCCGCGAGCGCGGGCACGGGCGGGGGTGTGGGCGCAGCAGCCCCGGGCACTCCGGCGACCCGGGCGTAAGCGGGCCCGCTGACCCCAGTGCGAGCGGATGGGCGGCCACTGGTGCTCCAGTGATGCCGCGGCCAGGACGGCCATGGCGGCGGTAGCTGGCCTGGCCGGCGAGCTGTGACGGGCCCGCGCGGTCGCGGGGCCGGCCCTCCCGCCGAGCTGCCTAGGATGGCTGGGATCGCCCCGTGGTCACCGGGGGGCCGCCCTCGTCGCTTCCCGCACCGGTGCCCCGCCCGAACAGGGCCGCGTCTACGCCGGCGCACCTCCCGCGTCGGGGAGGGGTGGCGGCGGCTGCGGGAACCGGCGGGGACCGCCCGCGGCGCGGCACGTGTTGCCGTGCCAGGGAACGCCCACGCCCGGGGTCAACGGCTGCACCCGCAGGGTATTTCTATCGGTGGGAGACGAACACGGTTTGGCGACACTGGTGGGTTAGGGATGCTTCCAGAGAGGTTGTTGCGTGGCTGCTCTAGAAAGTTCAGCAGTCATTCTCGTGGCTACTCTAGAAAGATCAGCAGGCATTGGGAGGGCTCCAATGATCTGGGCCGTCTGCATGCCCGATCTGACGGCTGGGATTTCCTGACGACATGGCCACGCTCTCGTGCCAGAGCTTGCACCCGAGATTCGTTGTAAGAAGGTGCCCATATAGCAAATCATGTTCGCGTGAGGAGAAGCAAACCCAAAGATATGACCAACACGTGTCCACGCTGGAGTGTTGGACTGGCTGTTTGGTGCTGGTGCGCGTTGGAAATTGGTGACCTCTTTGTACGCGGTCGGTCGGGGCTTTCTAATGGCTTCCCCTCTATATATACCACATCCGTTCCTGAAAGAGCATCATACACCTTCGTAGTTTCGTATTCATATACAACTTTGATTATTTCCAGCTGGTTAAGAAGACAGTATAAGGGTAAGGTCGCTACTGTGTGCTAGCTCTTGTTCGATAGTAATTTGTTTCGTATATAATATATATGAAGTATACATGCAGTAGCTAGTTTTATTGTTCGATAGTAATTTGTTTCGTATATAATATAATATATAAGAAGATAGTATATCTTAAACTTAGACTCCCTCCTACACCAAAGTTATGAACACAAGCAGTAGAGAGTAAAATGAACTAATAACAGCACAGTTATCTACATAATGAACTCTAACGAGCGCCATTGCCATTCTATGACCCAAACATTACCCTGCAAGCATACCAGTTAGCTCCAATGAGCTAAATCTACTAGTAACATGAACTCCTAGTATTCCAATGAGCTCCAGCTAGGTATATATAGTAGGTATGGTGGCACAAGCACTCAATTGCATTACACACTGCCTGCAAGCATTCACTCAGCTCATCACTTTCCAGTTGCTAATCCAATGCAAGATCTCTAGCCACATGTAGAAGCTCAAAGTTAATAAAGCTCATATGAATTAATTATTTTCCAGTAAAAGCTTATACAGTAGTGGCCACAGAGAATGAACTAGGGGTAGCAAAATGAACTAAGGACTAATCAACTTGTTGCTTTAATATACAGCTAGCACATCATAACAACAGCAGCAGAATCAATCACTAATAAATACATATATATTTGCAGTCGTACCTGAGGATCATCCAAATTGGCCTGTTCCACAGCAAGCATCAAGTTATGGGCCGTAAAGAACCCACATGTGTTGTCTAGACTTTGCTACTGGCACTGCGAACATATATGAAATACATTGGTTGACAATTGAATTGAAACACTACTTCACGATTGGAAGTGAAGCACTGCTTATTGAAATTTTGGTGGCATGGGTCAACTTCACTTTTTTCTGCCCCTTATTCACCTTGGGTAGGCAATTGGCATAGCCCTACATATACATGAGTTGTCACATTCTTTTTGACTTTCAGTAACATAATTTAGAAAGTATTACCGGCTCCAAGGGACTGGTACTTTCAGTCAGGGGCCGGTCCTGTGGCTTTTCGGACCTAGGATATGTCTAAAATTTAGGGCCCTTTATATAAACATAATAATAATATTTAATATGTATATATAAACAAAATGATATTATTAATAAACAATTAACTGCATGTAAAAGCAATATTCATATAAAATAATTCATACATATATTACCTTAAAGTTTTCTTCTAGCATTCCTGAATGCAAAGTCATTGACGATGGTGGCATCAATATCAATCTTATCCAACAGTTGCTTCTCAATATGTAATGCTGCCAAACCTTCACTACTACAGAAACAGTCAACAGTGCCGGCCACATCACTGCCGAAATTAGGACAACCGGCAGTGATGACCCTTCACTGCCGGTTCTAGGCTCTGACAACCAGAAAATAATTGGGGGGTGCGAGAACCGGCAGTGATGACAACTATCACTGCCGGTTTGTGCCTCCCGCCGGCAGTGATGACAACTCCACTTATCACTGCCGGTTCAAGCCACGAACCGACAGTGATGAGCCTGACAGCACAAAAAGGTTGTAGCCGTCATCTTCTTCCTCCACTCTTTTATCCCGAGAACAGAGGCGCGCGTTTGGGCCACTCCCTCCAATGTTGCGGTCGCCCAAATCCGTGAAGCTACCACTTGGATTTGGAAGAATGGCTTGATCTTTTTGCTTTAAGGTTAGTAACCAGCCTCCATTCCTTCGATTTTGTTGCTTAATTAGCTTTGTTTTGATGGCTATAATGCTTGATTCTCATTCTTATTTCTCCATTCTTCTACAGAGCACTTTTCTAATTCATGGCTATAATGCATTGTTAGTATGTGATGTTATAATTGGTTCTTAGGAGTAGAGTAGATTCTTTTACAATGTTGATGAGCAAATTAACCCATGTGTCACCAAACAATGCATTGTTTGAGCAGTAGTGGCGGATCTAAGGGGGGGTGGGTGGGCTCCAGCCCCCTAATGACTTGATTTACTACTAGAAACACTGTAGCAAAAATCTCAAATCTCCATTGTTTTTAGCCCCCCCTTGATTATCATCCTGCATCGGCCACTGGTTTGGAGCTACATTGTTGTTCATGATCATGTCTCCAATTTTAGTATTTTTTTAAATTAATGTCTCTATTTTTATGTGGCATGGAGTAGAATAATTGTTCTACAATATTGTGCAATAATTAATTTTTATGGGGCTGCGATTTTTAATTTATATGGGCATTGTTTGGAGCTACATTGTTATTCATGATCATGTCTCCAAATTTAGTCTTTTTTTAAATTAGTGTCTCCATTTTTATGTTGCATGGAGTAGAATAATTGTTCTTCAATATTGTGCAATAATTGTTTCTTATTAAAACTTTCCTATATTTCCTCTGCCCGGCCCATTTTACCTGTGCAGACATGGATCGAGGGTGGATGTATGATCTGTCATGTACAGACCAACGGTACTTGACGGGCATCGACGATTTCATCAAGCTCGCTAGAGCCAATGCTGGGGACTCACAGCCTGTATTCTGTCCATGCAAAGATTGCAAGAATACGAGAAAATGGGGCGACGTGGAGCATATACGATTGTACTTGATTACCAGGGGGTTCATGAGAGACTACACGATTTGGACTTTGCATGGGGAGGTTGGTCAAAATGTTGCACAAGAAAACAATGATGATGTGCCCATGCCTAGCGTATCCCTAGACGCATTTCTGCCTATTGATGATGACCAATGCTACACAGTACCTGTGCCTACCAACGATAATGTGTTTAGGAATACATTAGTTGACGACACAGAGGAAAATGATGGCATTTCACAGTTTCTTCATGATGTGCATGGCGGATTCCTTAGTGCTACACAGTTAAAAAAACTGGAGATCATGAGAAAGGATGCAAAAACACCATTGTATCCGACCTGCCCAATAAGCAAACTGGAAGCCAACATCATGCTATTAGAGTTCAAATCAACGAATGGATTGAGTTTTATGTTCAAATCATTTTGGGTTTTAAATTTTGGACTGGACGTTCCATTTTTCAAAATTTCAAATTTGAAATGTTCAATTTTTTTCAAATGAAGAAATGACCTATATCAAAGTTGTAGATCTTCATGAGTTGTATAAATTTGGTATTCCTCACTTTTTCATTTGAAATAATTTGGGGTTCTAAAATTTGGTTTGAACTTGTTTTTAATTTTTTTTAAAAAAGTAAAACTAAACCGGTTCTAATGACCAACCGGCAGTGATGTCCCACATCACTGCCGGTTGGTTATTAGAACCGGCAGTGATGTGGGACATCACTGCCGGTTCTAATGACCAACCGGCAGTGATGTGGGACATCACTGCCGGTTTGTTATTAGAACCGGCAGTGATATGGGACATCACTGCCGGTTCTAATAACAAACCGGCAGTGATGGCCAACATCACTGCCGGTTGTAATAGCCAACCGGCAGTGATGCTGGGGTTATAAAAGGGGCTGGCGCTCCCGCCAGTCACGACGCTCGACAAAAAACCAACGCTCCCGCCAGTGCACACCGCCGCCGCCCGACTCGCCGTCCACGACGCCGCAGCCCGACCGCGCCATTCACGACGCCGCAGCCCGACGCCGCAGCCCGACGCCGCCGTCCTCGACGCCGCTAGGAGCTCCTCCACGTCGTTGTCGCGCCACCCCTGCAGTTTGGGTGAGTGCCCATAAGGTGTTCGGTGAAATGCCTCTACCATATTGCATTCTTGTAGACAGCTCTTACTCTACTTAAATGAAATAGAGATCATCCACATGGTTATGCCACCGAATCACACATAAGAAATGCCATCTCAAAAAACCCATGTTTTGTCATTATTACAGTTAAATGAGTGAAAGTGAAATTTATAACCAAAGAGTAGTAAATTGCTAAAAATCTAAGATGTAAGGTGAAACATTTTGAAGTAGAGTTTCTTCACCTCCATGTGCAAAGTTTTTAGCTCAGAATACTACCTCCTTAGCTCTGGATTGTTTGGATGAATCCCTTGCACTGCATTCTAGTTGCAGCTTGCTTATAAAAATAGTTGCAGGCTTCCCATATAAGCTAGGCAATGAAATCCTCATCCACAAAATTATACGTGCCCGCACGCCGCACAATTACCTAGGAATCTAATAGGTAGTTATAAGAATTTCTATGGTCCAGTTGCAACATGGAAAAATACAGCTAACAAATAAACATACAAGAGGCCATGACTGGAAGTACTAAAAATGGGTACTGCACTTGCAGAGAACTTAGCGCTAGAAAATAGCAAGAGAGCACAGCTAAAACTGAAACTGACAGAATGCAGAGAACTATTGACTGAAGTCAGGTGCAGCTCAAGAAACAATGCTAAACAAAATTGGTCTGTCCAACTGAGCACTATAACAACAAAGTACATTTCTCAAGCAAAGAGAATAAATTAAGCTTCAATCAATGACTAATGATTGCTTGAAAAGATAGTTACCCTAAGGAATGAAAATGATATAAGAAAAGGATGAAAACCTTGGTAACCAGTTGGTACACACGAACTGAGCAAAGTCTCATGCAAACTTGACAAGCAGCAGAAAAATTAATTCATATAGAGAAAGATAAAAGTCTACAACTCTAACAGGGATTAACTGAAAATTAGTAACCAGTGACTAATGATTGCTGCATCTTGCGAATTTCTGGTTAAGGTAAAGCGAAAAGGTCCAGCACCCCTAAAACAATGAACTCTGAATTAATAAAAAGAAATATGCATAGTTAAGTAAGATAACTATCCTTGAGGGGTATACTATTATACGGGGTCGAGTCGGTAACTTGATCAAGAGTTGGAGTCAAGAGTGTTTTGACGCATATATGAGATTTACCCTAAGAAAGTTGATGCCTTTGATTGCATGTCCAGAAACATGACTCGTCATCGCCAATTCACCACCCGTCGCCGAGCTACTGATACCCCACAAGCAGAGAGCACTGCGACAGGAGCGCCGCAGGATCCAACTAATGGTGGTGGTAATCAGGACGATTGGAGCCCTAGCCATTATCTGCAGCTAGACCAAGGAGACGAGGTAATAACTTAGGTCAAACCTAATAACGTGATAGTAAGAAATCACGCTAGATAAGTTTGATGGGGACTTATTTATGAATTTTGAAGCAGGTTCCGCCGCAAGAGCCAAGTGGTGAGGGTACCAGCAAGACTAAGCGTGGTGCAACAAAGCTTCCTCAAACAAGTAAACATTGGCACATCTCTGAGTTCGACCAAGTAGGGGAGCCGGTGGAGCCTCTTACAGCATTAGGCCCATACAAGAGTGTCATCGGGGCACTTGTAAGAGACTTTATCCCGATCAAATACAGGAAATGGACTGGTCGTGAGGATGACCCATGGAGGGTTCCAGAAAGTGAGAAGGAGCTAGTTTGGAACAAGTTGAAAGGGTTTTTCACTTTTCCTAATGACTATGACGAGGCGACAGTCAAGAAGAAGGCCAAGGAAATCATGGGTCGCTCGTTCAAGACTTTCAAGGGAACCTTGTACAAGTTAATCAAGGAGGACAGAGAACCAAATTTTGAGGGAGGTCAATACACCAAGCAGAGAGACTTCTGGGAGGAGTTCAAGGCTTACAAGCTATCCGAAGAGGCCAAGGCATCAAGCGAAAGAAATAGAGCAAACTCACTTAAGGCAAAGGATCCTCATCGCCTAGGATCACGTGGCTATGTACGGAAGATTCCGGAATGGGAAATGGAAGTCCAAAAACTAGAGCAGCGCGGCGTTAGGCCTCAGACAAGCGATTGGCAGCCCAGATCAGTAAACTACCTACTTGCAAGGGGGGCACGATACAATAGTGACGGGAGCCTTAATGCCAGTAGTGAACCCGTCAGCGATCTCCTCCAGAGGATTTCAACCTTAACTGAGGAAGTGAATAGAGGTAACCGCAAGTCCGATAGAGAAAATGACGTGCTCACACAAGCACTTGGAAACAAGGAGCACCCCGGTTGCACTAGAGGAGCCGGGAATGTACCTTGGGTGAAAGCATTCGAAGGTGAATCTTCATCCTATAGGAGCCGGGCGAGGGCTAGAACACAAAGAGAAGAAGAGCTCCAAAGGTTTCGAAAGGAAATCGAAGATAGCATGGAAGCACGGATAGCTGCTCAAGTTGATGCACGAGTTATGTCAGCTATACAATCCATGTGTTCGTCACAACCGCAGCCTATCCTGACTTTGAATAGCCCAGTGCCCAAGGGTCGCAGTAGCTGCGGCTCAACCCCTATGCTTGACGAAGAAGAGGTCAATGCTCCTCATCCGGTGGACAACATCACTGGACCTATTAATGTCAGGTTATACATCCGTCAGCAGTGGACAAAAGACAAGGTGGCGGTCGGACAAGCATTTCCAAGAGGAGACGGCATCATTCATGGCAAGCCAATACCACCCGGGTATGCTAGGGTCAGCATTGATAAGATCTTGGATAAGAAGTACAATAAGATACACATTGATTTCCCAGTGGAGGAAGATAGGCCGCGTCTTGTTCACAACTTGGGCACTCATGTGGCTTGGCGCAAACGCTTCATCAAGCTGGATGAGCAGCCATCTTCGGATGATGAGGATGGCAGTGAATCATCGGCATCGCCGCCGCCAAGAGGTTTCTCTCCTCTGCAAGATCCTCATTCTCCCTCTCCTGCCTCGAAAGAGAAGACACCTCCTCCACCGCCAAAGGAGAAAACACCTCCTCTACCTCCTCAACCGCTAAAGGAGAAAACACCTCCTCTACCTCCTCTACCGCCAAAGGAGAAAACACCTCCTCCACCTCCTCCACCTCCTCCACAGCCAAAAGAGAAGACACCTCCTCCTCCTCCGCGAAAATCCAAAGTGCGATCAGGTTCGACCTCGCAACACAAGAGGTCATCAGTTTCGGTTGGTAATGCTCCCCAGACAAGTAAAAAGAAGGTGGATGCTAGCATTACGAGTAAGATGAAGGACCTGATTGTGGAGCCTCCAAGCAAGAAAGCCACCATTGCCTTCTTTAATCGAATAGCCAGTCTACCTAAGTGGAGACAACAGACCGAATTTGAAAGGCAACACAACAAAGAGAGTAATCAAATCAGAGCTAGAGAAATACACACCAAAGAATTGCTAGAGATACAGAACTTGGCCAACAACATGGGCATATCCATGGAGAGGGCCACGGAGTTGTATTACGGAACGAGAGATTTTGAAAAAGCCACGGTCGCATACAAGTATTCAAGAGGCAAACCTTTGGTCGCCACCGAACAAGAGTATAAAGATTTGCCAACATACATGCGACAGTTGCATGATTATTACTCCCTGGATACTACCAACGGAGACTGTATCGGTTTTGAAGTTTGCATCCCTCCCGGAATGGTTTTTAATCATCCTGAAGAAACGGTGCATACTATTTATTATGAACACCTCTTTCAGCTCTTCCAACGGCGCTCGCTCGATACGCAGATTTTGATGATATGGTCTATGTAAGTACCCTACCCTCACAACGTTATAATAAACTACGTGATTTGCATTTGAATATATCATATGTTTATTATGCAGGTGTATGGCAAAATGGTGCCTAAAGAAGCAATTGAGCAATATAGACTTCTTGGATCCCATATTTGTAAATGAGACAACATGCACCGCCCCTGGTGATGATGACTATGTACCAACAAGTTTGAAGATTGAGTTTGAAAGTATGTTCAGAAACAACAAAACAAACGTACTCCTACCCTACAACTGCGAGTATGTGTTCTCGACCCTTATTTTAGTGTTTCTTTTCTTGATATGTCATTCAATAACATGGACTTTGTGATTGCAGCAACCATTTCATCCTCGTAGATATCTATCTTCAAGATTCACATATCGAGGTGTGGGACTCAAAGAAAAAGCCACTTTCTCTTATCGACCCCCTAGTCAAAGTGCTGAATAAGTAAGTGAACCCAATATCACAACACTTTCTAATCACATAGGATATTGTAATGTCCTCGGTCTTCACACTTCATTTACAATGTAACATAGAATGAAGGCATTACCGAATTGGAGAAATCTCGATAGCAAGATGCAAAAGCAATGGAGGGCCCCATTCAGTGTAAAGTATATGGAGGATCTCAAGACCCTAGATCAACCGATGGGGAACAACGAATGCGGGTTCTATGTGATGTGGGCAATGCTAAAATACTTTGGCGCAAAAACAAATAAGGGAGATGACATGGTACGTAGGTATCCCATTTCTATTGTTTTGTCTTACGTTTGTGCATCTCAATATCATCTTGCTTCAATTACAGCGCAAAGCAAACAATCACAACCAGTTGCTAGATTTTGAGATGAGAGGAATTCAAGAGGAGGTAGCAAGGTTTGTATTGGACGAGATATTGACCAAGACAGGATCATTCTCCATTGCGAGGACTAAGAAGTACAAGGCGCAGTACGGAAGAGACCACATTGATAGGCTATTGTAATGCGACTCTTAATTCGATACTTAGAGTTTTTTTTGAAACTTTTGTAATATAAATGTTGATGGGTTTGTATTGTCTTCATTCACATCGATATCAAATTGATCGATAGCAACCACCTCCACCTCCACCTCCCCGACCTCCCACCCCACCACCTCCCCTCGAAATGAAAATAAAACAATTATTAAAATGCAAATTGTGAATAGTATATCACTACCGGTTCAAAGATAACCGGCAGTGATAATATAATCTACACAACCGGTTGGTTAAAACAACCGGCAGTGATGGCTCAAGTATCACTGCCGGTTTTTAACACGAACCGGCAGTGATACATGAGCTATCACTGCCGGTTTGGCATAACCGGCAGTGATGTGATCAGCTCATCACTGCCGAGTTGGTTATGGCGGTTCAAAATCCGCCAGTGAAGGGGGGTTTTGAACCGCCAGTTATGTTCTTCTCTGCTGTAGTGCTTTTAACCTCTGTTGAGACATTATAGATCTCAAATAGTTCTGCAATAATTTCAATTTTGACAAGCTTCATATAGCTGACACCACAGTCACAGGCAGAGTAAACAAGATGCGATAAGTAATGGAAGTATTAGGATAATTATCAACTTCTGTAACAAACTCAAAGATCTCCGTACTTGTTATTGGTCTATCGGAGGAAGTGAATTGCAGAACTACTAAATCAGAAATTAGATCATTTAAATCAATGTCGGATGATCCATCTATACCTTCCCCTTATTCCTATACTTTCTTTTTTGAGCCCACAAGCTGCCACATCGTGCCTTCTCCCTGCCCATTAGATTTCCAATCAACGGCCCGCAGAACATCGCCTCCACCTCATACTTCCACACCTGACGTACAGTCAACAGGACTTCTGCCTCGCGAACCTTCTTCGCCGCTACGTCGCTCGCGCCCCAGTGCCCTCCGCCGCTCGCTGTCCCGCGGCCTGCGTGCCCTCCGCGCCGCTCTCCGCCCCTGCCAGCACCGTCGTCGCTCCGGTCATCTCCGCCGCGATGCTGCACCGGCTGTCCCCATCGTCGTCTCCTTCATTCCCCCCACCGCGACCTCCGCCTCCATCGGCGGACGCTGCCGACTGCTGACGCCCGCGCCACCACCGACAACCGCGGACACGCCTGCCTGTCCGGATCCTTCCACTGCCATCTCCGTTTCGTCTTCGCGGCCATAGACTACAGGATGTAACCCCTGCCGGAAACCTCAGACAACAGGTGTCCGCCGCCGTCCTTCTCCACCGGCTTCACGGCCGCGCCAGCCGGAGGGGCACCCCTGCTCCGCGTTCTTCCTCCTCCCCATACACGGTAAGGCCTTGAATCCCTGTTCTCTTTCCTCTTTCACCTTTCTGTCTTCTGCCTTTCCATCGCTCGATGGAATGCCAAACCAAACAAAAAAAATGAACGGAGAAAAAGATGCTGCCTATACAGCCATCACCTGTACAACCAAACTTTCAGTGTGTCAGTATGCAATTAGTCCTCGCATATTTTTACTCCTTCCACCATTACTTTGATTCGTATGTCTTCGATATTCTAGATTACATACATTTTCCACAAGGAAAGAACATATAGTATGGCATTATGTTTCCAATTTGTCTAATGAAAAAAGACTCTTGGGGTCTTGGTGCAAATAACGTATGATTAAAACATTGTAAGATTTGTTAGTGTTACATTATATATTATATAATGAGTTCCTGCCGGTAATGTGGATCTTCCTTTGAGCCTTTTAGGCGGTTCAAAATTTGGCATGAGATCTGTCGTCTCATGTGCTTGGTATAGCACACTTCATAGATCTCTCTTCAAGAACAAAATTTCCTCTAATATACATGTTCCTGTTAATAATTCTATCATATTCTTCTAAATGAGCAGGACTGCTAAGTCCCGGTCGGTGCCTATGTCTCCTCCCCCTCACACTACAACCTCAATCCTTAGCTGTCCATGCTCAACAGATCTTCATATTAAAACCCTACAAAGATGAACCGGTCGCCGATCAGCCAGGCCGTCCACGTTAGCAAAAAAAGATTTCCACCATCTGATCTCCGTCTGTTGGCTCCGGTTACCCCCACCATCGATTTACTGTTTGCCACCCACGCGTCGTCGTGCCTCAGGCTCTCCAACAAAACATCTCCGCTCCCTGTCTCCACCTCCCCTGCCTCTCTCCGATAAAAAAAAGAAAAAGAAAAAACCGGCCTCTCCTCTTCCCATGCCTTCTCGTCCCCTCCGCTGCCTCTCCTCCCTCCCCGTCCGGCCTCCACCTCTCCTCCCCTCCCTGTCCGATCTCCACGCGGCGCCGCCAACAGCCGCGCCCGCCGCCGGCTCCCTGCTATGTTGTGCTCTGCGCCGGCGGCGGCCCCGCTGTCTCGCGTGCCGCACGCGTCTCCCTCTCCCCCTCTCTCCCTCTCCCGATGTGCCTCAGCGTGGATGGGTCCCGACTATGGCGTGGCCGGCGCAGGGCACACGCATGGCCTTGAGGTCGGTCATCCTCATCTTCCCCCCTCTCTCTCTCCCACTGTGCCCGCGCATGGTCGCCGGACCCGGTGCGGGTGGGTCTGGACGGTGCTGGGATTCGTAAAGATCGGTCGCAGGTGCTCCCAGACCCAGTGCCCCCGTTTCCTCTTATTTTGTGATTTTGCTTTTCTCTATCTGATTTCTTCCTACGTTGACTGCCACTCATGTTCTATTGTTTGGCCTATAATGCCTGGATGCGTGGGTCTGCCATTTTTTCCCCTTCTTCAGCCTATGATGATTCCATACCCATTGCTGAAGAATATGATCTGATGTTCACTACCTTGGGAGGTACTAGGCATGACCTGCTACTTATATTATGCAATTCTTGAGGGTAACCCAGTTGTCAGCATGCCTTGAAGCTCCACGTTGATGAACAAATGATGTATGTTTCTGAGGCCTTAAAAAATTCTGTCTTCATTCTACACATCCATTTGTATGTGCCCCCTGCTTGAGTTGTTGCAAATGATGATATTCTCAGTGCATGTCATTGTGCCTACCTATGGTGCCATTTTTTTTACATTTATGAAGCTACTCTTATTTGCTATATTATTCCCCTTTTCTTATTGTGGTGGATTCTCTCCTTCAATTGAAAACTTGGGGCTGAGCAATCAGCGTAGACACGTTAGTAAAAAATAAAGTTACCGTCTGATTTCCATCTGTTGGCTCCGGTTTCCCCCACCATCGAATCATTGTTTACCGTCCACGCGTCATCGTGCCTCAGGCACCATTTGTTCATCTTGAGCCTGTGATGATTCCATACCCATTGCTAAAGAACATGATCTGATGTTCATTAGCTTGTGAGGTACTAGCCATGACCTGCTACTTATATTATGCAATTTCTGAAGAGTAACCCAGTTGTCACCATGCCTTGAAGCTCCATGTTGATGGACAAATGATGATTGGTATGTTTCTGAGGCCTTAAATAACTCTGTCTTCATTCTACACATCCATTTGTATGTGCCCCCAACTTGAATTGTTGCAAATGATGATATTCTCTGTGCATGTCATTTTGCCTAGCTACAGGAGATCAAATGGTGCCATTTTCTCTTACATATATGATGCTACTCTTATTTGCTATATTATTCCCCTTTTCTTATTGTAGTGAATTGTTATATAGCTTTGTGGTTCTTACATAGCTCAGGATAGGTTAGGCGGCATTAGCCAACATATTCTTCTCTCGTATTTGGTTTCCTTGCCCTCTTGTGCTCCTCACAAATTAAAGTTTGTTTTATGTTCTCAACAGTTTCATTGCACCTTATCTTGTGCTAATTTCAAGGGCATCCATGTTTGTAGGTGAGTCATAATGTTTTCCTGACTTTTCTCTCTCTCTTTGCTTTCATGTATATTATCTGTCAGGCTGTTTTTCTGTTTCGAGATGTCATCTGTTCTTAGATTCATGCAATCCAGTGTTTTTTCGATCTGGTATGTGGAGTGGGCTGCAGCCTGTAACGATTCATGATTTGGATATTTGGTGATGCCTGGGGTCGAAAGAGGAGATGGTTGTGGTAATTTTGATTCGGACATATAGATTTGGTGTGTGGAGTAGGACATGGTGAATTCTTTTTTTTTTACATTTGGATTTGGTGATGACAGCTTTTGTACCAAAAAATATGGCATTGATGACTGATGATGACAGTGCAGGATGTGTGCTTCTTAAGGTTTGTCAGCTGCTAGAATTTTGAAGCTCATTCCTCAACCTCAAATGGTATCCTTACATTTCTTCTACCAATACTCCAGTCATTTTTCCTTGTTTTCCATTGTATATGCATTATATAAGTTACTGAATATTTTTGTCCTTACCTATAAATAGGTTGCACATGTGCTAAGTGATTGGAGCTTTGAAATATCAGGTTTAAGATAGGAGTTTGGGTATCCATGATTTCAGTGCTTCACTTATGCTATCTCATATCCAGATTAATGAGTACCGTGCTCATGTGATTTTGGTGAGTTCCGACAAAATGCTTTGTGTTTAAGATCACTTATGTAAAACATATGAATCCAATCCTAATTTATTTCTACCACATTTAGCCTAGGCTAACACAACGGCTTGCTCAGCCTGTTACAAAATGTATAAAAGTTCCGCATATGACTGCTGTAAAGCTATGGCCACTGAGCCAAATAAAGATACGTGCTATGACTTCTTATGCACCCGGGACTATATATAGACAGGCAGAATGTAATGTACAGCACAATTTCTCAGGCTTGAATTAATATTATGTCCCTATTATTGCACACTGTTAGTACGACAATAGTCTAGCGGCGCGAAATGTCTTCCTAAAATCTTGGCAAAAAATACATCTTCAGATTATGGCAGGAAACTTTGAAAACAAATTGCGTTCTTAAATACACTCAGTTCTATCTCTGATGCCTACTTTAATGATTGTTCTTTTCAGAGACTGAAATACCCATTTAACATTAACCTCATCTCAGTTCAATCTTGCTGTTCCTAACAACAGTTGATCAGTGCACTGGGTTTAAATTTGGCAGCTGCATCAATAGACTACATCTGCCAAGCTCACATCCTCTTGTTTCCTTGTGTTAAAGTACATCTTCCCATTCTAATTGTGCTAAAGATTACCAAATAAATTTATATAGTAATTTGCCTCAAGAATGTGTTATGAATTCAGACTTACATGCTTTTTGAAATCTGGTTTCTTTATATAGAAAATAGATCTCCGCCATTGGTCTTCCTATAGCAAAGGCTCCATCACTGCACAACCTATCCACAACAGCAGCTACGTCTTTCTCTGTTCACTAACTAGCCATCTATAAATGCCGAGTTTATATAGCTTTCCCAGCAGCTAAAAAACACTTGAACATATCAGATATTACTATTATCTGCACCTCTAATACACTGTAACACCCCGGGTGTTATAGTTGCTAATTAATCTGCCATGTCATCATAATGCATTACCAAGCATCCATGATTAGGTCAACCTTGTTATGCATTGACTAAAACGAGTTTACATTTCTAGATTTGATGTGCTTCTCAGTGGTGTGATCCGAACCGAAAACCCTAATTTCGAATGCCACCGCAAATACTTAGTTCATGCCCTGCGTAATTTGAGGTGTGTGACTGTGTTGCACACTAGTGTCAAGTGTAGGGTATGAACTCAAGTGCAACCCATAAAATGAAGCTCCAAGTTTTAGTTTGGATTGGAATCCAAAAACTTGTCACGAGTTTTCCGATTTAAATTCAAATTTGGGGAAAAGTTAAAAGAATTTCAAAAGCTAAATTGGTCAACCAAGAGTGGCATTTGGTCAACCATGTCATGCTGGTCCAAATGATGCCCTTGGATGATGGTTTGATCACTAAGTAATCACTAATTAAGGTAGCAACAAATTCCAATTTAAAATTCCTCTGAAAACCCTAAATTTCAAAACCCTATGTTACCCCTTTTAAAATAATTCAAAATCTAAGCAAAATTTGGGAAAAAGTTTAAAACCAAGTTTGTAGAACTTTTCAAGGGCTACAACTTTGGTGTTTTGAGTTTTTAAAGTTTTAGTGTAAAATGTGGAGCAATTTTGAAAATAAACAAATTTCAGATTTGACCCCTTTTTGTCCCCGAACTCAAATTTCAAAATGGAGGCATAATTTGAAAATATTTTGAATGTCAAAGTGGTAGGTCTTGGCTAGATGTACAACTTTGGTGTTTGGAGATTTTGAAGTTTCATTACAAAATCCAAAGTAATTTCTAAATTACCAAATTTCCAAAAAGTGTCCCCTTTTAAATTTAAACTCAAATTTCAAAATCCAGTTAGAATTTGAAAAAGTGTTCAATACAAAACTTGTAGAGCTTGAAATTCTGAAGATTTCATATCTTGGGAGTTTTTCAAGTTTCAACATGAATTTGGAAGTAATTTGAGAAAACAGTTTGAAAATTCAAAATTTGGGGGGACAGCTATAGTGACGTCACCAATCACCGCCAGCCACCGGCCGGCATGGGCGCCAGCGAGCCACCGGGTTGCTTCCAGGCGCGCCCGTGGCCGCCAGCAGCTGCTTCGGCGTGGAGGGCCGCCCTTATGTGTCGCTTTCACGTTGCCCCGTCTCACCTATATAACCTCCAGTCGCCGTCTTCGACTTCTCCTTCTCCGTTGATCGCCGCCGTTGCCCCTTGCTGCGCTTACCAAATTCACCGTCGCTGTTGCTTCCCGATCCAATTCACCGAGGCATCAGCTTCGCCTTGCCTTCGCGCACGCGCTGAGTCCCATTGCAGTGCCTCACTTCGTCCCGAGCTAGGTAGCGCCGTTTTCTCCTTCGTGGCGGTTGCCATCGCCGCCGTGATCGAGCTCTCCGTGGCCAGCCTGTCTCAGTGAGTCTCTAGCTCAACCACTTCGGGTTCAAGGTCCTACTCCAGTCATTTTTCCTTGTTTTCCATTGTATATGCATTATATAAGTTACTGAATATTTTTGTCCTTACCTATAAATAGGTTGCACATGTGCTAAGTGATTGGAGCTTTGAAATATCAGGTTTAAGATAGGAGTTTGGGTATCCATGATTTCAGTGCTTCACTTATGCTATCTCATATCCAGATTAATGAGTACCGTGCTCATGTGATTTTGGTGAGTTCCGACAAAATGCTTTGTGTTTAAGATCACTTATGTAAAACATATGAATCCAATCCTAATTTATTTCTACCACATTTAGCCTAGGCTAACACAACGGCTTGCTCAGCCTGTTACAAAATGTATAAAAGTTCCGCATATGACTGCTGTAAAGCTATGGCCACTGAGCCAAATAAAGATACGTGCTATGACTTCTTATGCACCCGGGACTATATATAGACAGGCAGAATGTAATGTACAGCACAATTTCTCAGGCTTGAATTAATATTATGTCCCTATTATTGCACACTGTTAGTACGACAATAGTCTAGCGGCGCGAAATGTCTTCCTAAAATCTTGGCAAAAAATACATCTTCAGATTATGGCAGGAAACTTTGAAAACAAATTGCGTTCTTAAATACACTCAGTTCTATCTCTGATGCCTACTTTAATGATTGTTCTTTTCAGAGACTGAAATACCCATTTAACATTAACCTCATCTCAGTTCAATCTTGCTGTTCCTAACAACAGTTGATCAGTGCACTGGGTTTAAATTTGGCAGCTGCATCAATAGACTACATCTGCCAAGCTCACATCCTCTTGTTTCCTTGTGTTAAAGTACATCTTCCCATTCTAATTGTGCTAAAGATTACCAAATAAATTTATATAGTAATTTGCCTCAAGAATGTGTTATGAATTCAGACTTACATGCTTTTTGAAATCTGGTTTCTTTATATAGAAAATAGATCTCCGCCATTGGTCTTCCTATAGCAAAGGCTCCATCACTGCACAACCTATCCACAACAGCAGCTACGTCTTTCTCTGTTCACTAACTAGCCATCTATAAATGCCGAGTTTATATAGCTTTCCCAGCAGCTAAAAAACACTTGAACATATCAGATATTACTATTATCTGCACCTCTAATACACTGTAACACCCCGGGTGTTATAGTTGCTAATTAATCTGCCATGTCATCATAATGCATTACAAAGCATCCATGATTAGGTCAACCTTGTTATGCATTGACTAAAACGAGTTTACATTTCTAGATTTGATGTGCTTCTCAGTGGTGTGATCCGAACCGAAAACCCTAATTTCGAATGCCACCGCAAATACTTAGTTCATGCCCTGCGTAATTTGAGGTGTGTGACTGTGTTGCACACTAGTGTCAAGTGTAGGGTATGAACTCAAGTGCAACCCATAAAATGAAGCTCCAAGTTTTAGTTTGGATTGGAATCCAAAAACTTGTCACGAGTTTTCCGATTTAAATTCAAATTTGGGGAAAAGTTAAAAGAATTTCAAAAGCTAAATTGGTCAACCAAGAGTGGCATTTGGTCAACCATGTCATGCTGGTCCAAATGATGCCCTTGGATGATGGTCTGATCACTAAGTAATCACTAATTAAGGTAGCAACAAATTCCAATTTAAAATTCCTCTGAAAACCCTAAATTTCAAAACCTTATTTTACCCCTTTTGAAATAATTCAAAATCTAAGCAAAATTTGGGAAAAAGTTTAAAACCAAGTTTGTAGAACTTTTCAAGGGCTACAATTTTGGTGTTTTGAGTTTTCAAAGTATTAGTGTAAAATGTGGAGCAATTTTGAAAATAAACAAATTTCAGATTTGATCCCTTTTTGTCCCCGAACTCAAATTTCAAAATAGAGGCATAATTTAAAAATATTTTGAATATCAAACTGGTAGGTCTTGGCTAGATGTACAACTTTGGTGTTTGGAGATTTTGTAGTTTCAATACAAAATCCAAAGTAATTTCTAAATTACCAAATTTCCAAAAAGTGTACCCTTTTGAATTTAAACTCAAATTTCAAAATCCAGTTAGAATTTGAAAAAGTGTTCAATACAAAACTTGTAGATCTTGAAATTCTGAAGATTTCATATCTTGGGAGTTTTTCAAGTTTCAACACGAATTTGGAAGTAATTTGAGAAAACAGTTTGAAAATTCAAAATTTGGGGGGCAGCTATAGTGACGTCACCAATCACCGCCAGCCACCGGCCGGCATGGGCGCCAGCGAGCCACCGGGTTGCTTCCAGGCGCACCCGTGGCCGCCAGCAGCTGCTTCGGCGTGGAGGGCCGCCCTTATGTGTCGCTTTCACGTTGCCCCGCCTCACCTATATAACCTCCAGTCGTCGTCTTCGACTTCTCCTTCTCCGTTGATCGCCGCCGTTGCCCCTTGCTGCGCTTGCCAAATTCACCGTCGCTGTTGCTTCCCGATCCAATTCACCGAGGCACTTGCTTCGCCTTGCCTTCGCGCACGCGCTGAGTCCCATTGCAGTGCCTCACTTCGTCCCGAGCTAGGTAGCGCCGTTTTCTCCTTCGTGGCAGTTGCCATCGCAACCGTGATCGAACTCTCTGTGGCCAGCCTGTCTCGGTGAGTCTCTAGCTCAACCACTTCAGGTTCAAGGTCCTACTTGATGTTGTGATGCTCCTCGCGATGATTTTTTTCCTTTTTGTGCCCTGTGCTCGTCGGAACAGTGCCTTGCCGCCGATAACGTGTTGCCATCACCGCCTCACCGTCGACCGGTCACTCCAGACCACCTCTACCTTCACCGAGTTCGTCACTGAGTTCGCGGTGAGCTCCTGAGCGTGATGCTCGCCTATCTTTAATCGCTACAGTCTTAGGAAGGGGAGTTCAGTCGCCTCGCCGTCGGTCGGGTCGTCACTGTAGTCGCCATGGCCACGGTCAGGCCCCTCCGGTTGTTGTTATACCCGTAGGATGGTGTAGTAGTGTTCGCGGAGCTCGCATGATGTTGTTGGTACAGTTCCACCGCGCTGGGAGCTTGTCGTCGGCGAGTTCACCGTCGGTCGCCACCGTGGTGCCATGGCCGCGCGTGAGACAGAAGAGGGAGAGGGTGCGAGCGGGCTAGGCCGCGTTGCTGGGCCACGTTGCCGGGCACGGGCGCGAGCGCGCGAGCAAGCAGGCCGCGCCGGCGCGGGCGCGGTGTAACGGGCCGCTCGGTTGAGCCGAGCCAGAGAGAGGGAAGAGAGTCGGCCCGGTTTGATTTTGTTTTTCTTTTCCAAAATTGTGAATAGTGCTACTATTTGTTTATTTCACTAAAAATTGTGTAGAGCTCCAAAAATTATGAAAATTTTTGTGTAAGCTTTTCAAGGTGTAAACTACCTGGGAAAAATGTTAAATGTTAAATTTGATTACTTTGTGTAGTATATTTAATTAGTTCCAATAAAAATTAAATGCAACTTCCATGAATTTTAATAATTAAAATATTAATCCAAAATTATGAATTTTATTGTGACACTGTTGTAGGTCATGGTTGATCCATAGAAAAAGTTTAAGCTTGTTTAGATAAAGTATGATCAAATATTAATTATGCCCTAATTAATTAAATAGTAAATAAATGTTAAATTGATAACTTTAAGTGTTGTGTGTCCTTTTGATTGAGTGATGTCCTTAGGTCACTAATCATTGGTGATCTTTGGCACCTTAATTTCATGTTTGAGCTCGTTAGTAACTTAATTGGTAATAAAAGCTGGTATCGCTGGAGTTATCGCTACTAGTTAGTAGGTTTACTGTTTTGCGACTGTACCGCGAAGGAAAGTTGTACTCAAGTCGTAAATCGTGGCATATCATCATCAAGCATCATGTTTATCATTGAGCATCATGTTGAAGCATATTATATACTCGTGTAGTTCCCGCTTTCGAAGAAGTTGAAGTTGGCGAGCAAGCCTCTGGAGAAGAGTTGTCGTCAGTGGGTTCCAGACCAGAAGTCGGAGTCCTAGAGTCTGAGTCAGTCGTCACGTCAGAGCAAGGCAAGCCCCGGTGTATTTAAACCCTACCTTGAGATTTACAAATCTTTATTATTATTACTATGGTTTACTGCATTAAGTAATTAGGAGTTGAGTGATAACCTAATTGATGTAATATCATCCTTGATTATTGCGATATCACCCTTGATACCTGTTTTACTGAAAATGCGTAGTATGCTTCGCTATGCTTATGAGTTAAGCTTTTTAAATGAATGTTTACTCGGCCATGACGGCATACTTAATGAATATTGAAATATGATAATGAACTTGTAAGATCGGGCGGGTGGTTTGGCCACTACTAACTTGCATTGGGAGAGGAGTCTCAATGTATTATTTTCGTCTTATCAGTTAAGGACCGTATGTTGTTGGCCCTCGCGTCATGGAGTTTTTATTAGTACTAGCCATGTACCCATATCGGGTAAAGCCTTACTTCGGCTAGTCCATTATGAGAACGTCTAACCTCGCACTGGGAGTGAAGAGATGGCGAGAGTAGCGTGTACCCTCGGGGCTAGAATTAGGCCAGGTTCGAGGAGTACTGTGCTCTCGGGTAGCGATCGACACATTCTGGTTTTGGGTTACTCGGGTAAGAGTTGATATATGCAAGATTCGGTTCTACATATGTCGTGTGGTTAGGAATCCCTAGCTAGGTAAATGAAGCGGTTCGAATCGTCGTTGCTCCACGAGAAAGGAGTCTTGGCCTTGCACCAACATCGTAGTTAAGAACGGGAATTGAAAGAAAGAATGAGAAAGATTTTGATGAGAATTACTTTGATCTAGATTAGGATCACCTAGATTTGGTTAATGAACCATCAATGGTAAAAGTAAAATATTGAAGGTAAGGACTTACTTTAGTAAGCTTTTCTGCAAAAGAAAATTTGATTCTTGAATACCCGTACCTTGATTCCCTAAAGCTAGCATGCCCTTGGAGTCTTTTTCTTAGTCGGGTAAGTCTTGTTTAGTACTCTCGTACTCAGGGTTTGTTGAACCCCTTGTTGCAGGTGCGGTTCATGAACAAGTCTGCTTTGAGCCTTGTTGCATGACCGTTGTGGCTGAAGAAAGTGACGACGAGTAGACTGTGTGGCCTTTGGGCAAGGCACCTCGCTTGTGTGATGTAATAAAGTTACTACTGATACTTCTACTACTGGTTTGTAATAATGCTACATAAGGTTTGAGGTTTGGAAACTGGTTTGTAAACTTAAGTTATTGTAAGACTTCCGCTACTTTACTCTGTTGAATATTTTGAATAAACTATTGTAATATTGCAATACTCCTATGATTGGATCTTGTTCGGAGGAAAGCAGACCTTTTAAGTTATGAGGAACATAAGTATGACTGTCAGAGGTCTTTATGACAATGACAGGTACATGTGGGCCATCATAATTAGGAGGTTCTGTGACAGCTGGTACCAGAGCATAATTACTGGAGTTATTGTCGTATTACTTTGCAAAACTTCAAAATGATTTGGGTCGAACAAACTTAATATTGATATTTTGGTCCAAATTGCTTTTGCTTATCTTAATCTATTCTATATAGTTTCCTTAGCTCATATTTGAAAGCTTCGTAGTGAAGTATCATGTTATAGTGCCCTATGTTATAAATATTGCATGTGTTACTTAAACTTTTCTGTTAGATCGTAAGTACGATGCATGCATCATGTTTAATTAATCTGCTTAAGTTACCTTCCCTTTTAAAGTGGTTTGGGTTAAGTAAGGTTCAATCCTATTCATGCTAACCTTCAGATCCCTCCCATCTGTTCTCATCGTTCTAGTTCTGTGTTGCTTTAGGATGGCACGTGTGAAGATGACTCCTCACAAGAAAAGTGGTCGCAAGGAGTGCCACGTCATCAGTTGGCCACCAGAGGTGATGGAGCAAGCAGTAGCCGCAATCCGAACCCGGATTCGCAATCAGAGGTTGCAAGGCTTACGTCAGAGGTAGAGCGACTGAAGCGCAACATGCGTTTTTGGAAGCAGTTCCAGAACGAGTCTCTAGAAAAGGAGACAGAAGCCAGGGCTCGTGTTCGAGAGTTGGAGCTTTATGCGACACACCTGGAGCAGTACAACACAATCCTGCATGAGGAAGTCCATAGGCTACATGACCTGATGAATCCCAATCATCAGCCTCAGGTAGTAGAAGATGATGTCGGTGCCGTGGTTGTTCCGGGTGGAGAGGACAATGAGGAAGAGGATCCAGAAGAAAATAAACCCATGATGGAAAGTGGGGATGAGGCAAGTCATGTCACTAGTACAAGTGCTCCAGAGAATGAGGATGGAGTGATCGTGATCAGTGCGATGATGAGGAGTGAAGTGTCGACATGGATGGTTATGTAATATAGTAGTCTTTCCTGTTTTCTAAGAACCTTGGTGGGTAGTTTCTTGCTTGAGAGCAAGTTTGTAATGAAAATAATGTAAGAAAAGTTTGATGTGTGTACTAGTACTGTACTAACTGCTTTTTAATTCAATAAAGCGATGTAAATAAGCATGGTTTGTGTACAACAGATGGACGGTACTGGAACTTCTCAGGATGGAGACAATGCTCCAAATCCTCCACCGTTCCCACCTACTTTAGTAGAAGCTATTGCCGCACTGGTTAATGCCACTACTCTGTTGGCTCAGAATCAGAATAGAAATCAGGATCGTCGAGGCCGTAATAATGGAGGAGAAACCACTTATGTGGATTTCACCGATACCCGTCCACCGGTGTTTTCAAAGGCAGATGAGTCGCTAGAGGCGGATGACTAGCTCCGAACAATGGAGCAAAAGTTTAAACTTCTTCAGTGCACAGAATACCAGAAACCCGTGTTTGCAGCACAGCAGCTCAGGGGTGCCGCAGGGGTGTGGTGGGCGAATCTGGTTGCCACATGGCCTGCTGGCCACCGTGTCACTTTGCAAGAGTTTCAGGATGCTTTCAGAGCACACTACATTCCAGATGGTGTCATGGCCATGAAGTTAGAAGAGTTTTTCTCTCTAAAATAGGGAAACCAGATAGTTCTACAGTATGTGGGCAAATTCAATCAACTGTCCCAGTATGCAGCTGAGTATGTGAACACCGATGCAAAGAAGAAGAGTTGTTTCATGAGGGGCTTGAGTACCAAGATCTAGGAAGCATTGGTCACCTGCTATAATGCTACGTATCATGAAATAGTCAATGTTGCTATTGCGTCAGAAGAGAAGTCCCGCCTTCACAAAGAGTCGCAGAAAAAGAAGCAAGTGTTGTCTAGCCCGTCTGGCGGCATTAAGAAGCGCTAGAAGTTTATTTACCACCCTTAGATTCATTTCCGCCCAACTTATCATCCACCGCAATACCAAGCTCGACCGCAGACATTTATCCATCTTGCCGCAACCCAGCAATATCCACAGCAGCCGAATGCCCCTGGTATTCGAAACCCGAGTCCAATAACCCATAACTTTCCCTGCTACAATTGTGGAAAGCCAGGCCACTTCTCCAAGGACTGCCCGTATCCAAGGCAGTATAACCCCAATTATCCCAGAGCTCCCGTACCACAACAACAACCTCAGAGTAAGAATAACAATCTGAATGTCCAGAAGGGTAAGGGTGAGAAGAAGAAGACCGGACGTGTATTCTACACCCAAGCAAGTGCAATTCCACAGGGGGAACCTGTTATGATGGGTATGTTCCCTGTTGCTAATCATCCAGCAGTACTGTTATTTGATTCTGGTGCATCGCATACATTCATAAATCGCACCTTTGTTACAAAGCATGACATTCCAATTATGGGAACACAAGAAGATTTCTTTATTCAGTCGCCCGGGGGACGACTGTGTACTAAGGAGATGGTACGTGACATACCTATAGAGTTGGGTGGGCATATATTCCCTACCTCAATGATAATATTACAGAAACAGGATATAGATGTAATCCTGGGTATGAATTGGATGTACCAACGAGGATCCATTATAGATGCACTGCACAGAACTATAAGGTTGAACTTGCCAGATAATAAATCTCATTTTCTTATCCAACTTCCTATTCCAAAGAGAACAGTTGAAAGGATATGTGCAACTTCAGTGCAGGAGATTTGTGATATACCGGTAGTCTGTGAATTTCCAGATGTATTTCCAGATGATCTACCTGGTCTGCCACCAGACAGAGATGTAGAGTTTGTAATTGAGTTAAAACCTGGTACTGCCCCAATATCCAGGAGAGCTTATAGAATGCCACCAAATGAATTGGCCGAACCCAAGGACCAATTGCAAGAGTTACATGACAAAGGTTTCATCAGACCCAGTTCATCACCGTGGGGATGTCCGGCTCTTTTTGTTAAGAAGAAGGATCAGACTTTAAGGATGTGTGTTGACTATCGATCGCTGAATGAAGTAACTATTAAGAACAAGTACCCGTTGCCTCGCATTGATCTACTCTTTGATCAGCTTGCGGGGGCAAAGGTATTTTCAAAGATCGATCTTCGATCGGGGTACCATCAAATCAAGATTCGACCTGAAGATATCCCAAAGACTGCATTCACTACCAGATATGGATTGTATGAGTATTTAGCTATGTCTTTTGGTCTCACTAATGCACCGGCACATTTCATGTATCTAATGAACTCAGTTTTCATGCCGGAACTTGACAATTTTGTGGTTGTTTTTATTGATGATATTCTGGTGTACTCCAAAAGTGAAGAAGAGCATGCTGAGCACCTCAGAGTTGTTCTGACTCGTCTGAGAGATCATCAACTGTATGCCAAGTTCAGTAAATGTGAGTTTTGGTTAAGAGAAGTACAATTCTTAGGACATGTGTTGTCTGCCGAAGGAGTAGCAGTAGATCTTGGTAAGGTGAAAGATATTCTGAATTGGAAACCACCAATCTCAGTTCATGAAGTTCGAAGTTTTCTAGGAATGGCGGGTTATTACCGTCGATTCATACCTGACTTTTCAAAGGTAGCTAAGCCAATCACGGAATTGTTGAAGAATCAAACTAAGTTCATATGGTCTCCAGAATATGAGAAAGCTTTTAGAATTCTAAAGAAGTCACTGACAACTGCTCCAGTCTTGGCACAGCCAGATATAGAAAAACCATTTGATGTTTACTGTGATGCCTCGGGTATTGGCCTTGGTTGTGTATTGATGCAAGAAGGCAGAGTCATTGCTTATGCCTCGAGACAGTTGAAGCGTCACGAAGAGCATTATCCAACTCATGATCTTGAATTAGCAGCTGTAGTTCATGCATTGAAAATCTGGCGTCATTACTTGTTGGGTAATACTTGCCACATGTATACAGATCATAAAAGCTTGAAGTATATCTTTACTCAGTCAGAGCTGAATATGAGGCAAAGAAGGTGGCTTGAGTTAATAAAGGATTATGATTTAGAAGTGCACTATCACCCTGGAAAAGCAAATGTTGTTGCTGATGCACTCAGTAGAAAGAATCATTGCAATTGTATGATTGTGAAGCCAATGGATTACAGTTTGTGTTACGAATTGGAAAAGTTAAATATTGAAATAGTCCAACAAGGTCAGTTGACTAATGTCATAGTGGAATCAACAATCAAAGATCAGATTGTATCTGCTCAGAGAAAGAATTCCGGAATAGCTCACATCAAAGAAAAAGTTAGAACAGGTCAACAAACAAATTTCAGTATTGATGATACAGATGTGTTGTGGTTCAAGGACCGACTAGTGGTCCCAAAGGTTCCAGAGTTACGTCAGCTCATTCTTGATGAAGCACATAGTACAAGGTTTTCTATTCATCCAGGGAGTAATAAGATGTATCAGGATTTGAAACAAAGATTCTGGTGGACTAAAATGAAAATTGAGATTGCTAAGCATGTTGCCAGATGTGATACTTGTCGTAGAGTGAAGGTTGAACATTTGAAGCCGACAGGAATGTTACAACCCTTGCCCATTCCATCTTGGAAGTTGGAAGATATCAGTATGGATTTCATTACTAGTTTACCCAAGACCTCAAGAGGCTTTGATTCAATTTGGGTCATTGTGGATCATTTGACTAAATCAGCTCACTTTGTACCTGTGAAGACTAATTATAGAGCATCCAGATATGCAAAAATATATGTTGCTCGGATTATGAGTTTGCATGGAATACCCAAAACAATTGTTACCGATAGGGGTACTCAGTTTGTTTCGCAATTTTGGAAACAGTTTCAAAAGTCACTAGGTACTAAACTTCTTTACAGCACAGCCTATCATCCACAAACTAGGGGACAGACTGAAAGAGTAAATTAAATTCTAGAAGATATGTTAAGATCTTGTGCTCTTACCTATCAAGATCAATGGGATGAATGTTTACCGTTAGCAGAATTCTCATACAATAATAGTTATCAAGAGAGTATCAAAATGGCACCGTTTGAAGCATTGTATGGCCGTAGATGCACAACTCTGTTGAATTGGTCAGAACCGGGAGAAAGATAGTTTTATGGAGTTGATCTGGTGAAGAAAATGGAAGAAAAGGTCAGGCAAATATAGAAGAGTTTAAAGGTTGCTCAGTCTCGACAGAAGAGTTATGCTGACAAAAGGCGTAGACCCTTGATGTTTAAAGTGGGAGATTATGTTTATCTGAAAGTGTCACCCATGAAAGGAGTTACTCGATTCGGAGTCAAGGGTAAGCTCGCACCACGTTATATTGGACCATTCCAAATCATTGAAAAATGTGGAAAGGTGGCATATAGATTAAAGTTGCCTGAACAACTGTCAGCCGTGCACAATGTATTTCATGTGTCACAAATGAAGAAATGTCTTCAAGTACCTGATCAAGTTGTGGATGTTGATGGAGTTGAACTTGAGCCAGATTTGACATATTCTAAATATCTTGTCCGAGTTTCGGATCGAAAGGATCATGTTACCCGAAGTAGAACAATCAAATGGTACAAGATACAATGTGATCAACATTCGAAAGAAGAAGCCACGTGGGAATCGGAAGATTATCTGTTGGAGAATTTCCCCGAGTTCTTTGCTTCTATCTAGGTTGCAATTTCTTCTTTAAACTGTAACCTGTCCTTTTCAAATCTTTGTAATATAGAAAACCCCCTATCTATTTTGTAGACAAGTCTTGGACGTGTTTGCTTGACACATTTCCTTTTCCATTACTTAACTCAAGGCTTTAAATCTCGGGACGAGATTTCTTTAAGGGGGAAGGGCTGTAACACCCCAGGTGTTATAGTTGCTAATTAATCTGCCATGTCATCATAATGCATTACAAAGCATCCATGATTAGGTCAACCTTGTTATGCATTGACTAAAACGAGTTTACATTTCTAGATTTGATGTGCTTCTCAGTGGTGTGATCCGAACCGAAAACCCTAATTTCGAATGCCACCACAAATACTTAGTTCATGCCCTGCGTAATTTGAGGAGTGTGACTGTGTTGCACACTAGTGTCAAGTGTAGGGTATGAGCTCAAGTGCAACCCATAAAATGAAGCTCCAAGTTTGAGTTTGGATTGGAATCCAAAAACTTGTCACGAGTTTTCCGATTCGAATTTAAATTTAAATTTGGGGAAAAGTTAAAAGAATTTCAAAAGCTAAATTGGTCAACCAAGAGTGGCATTTGGTCAACCATGTCATGCTGGTCCAAATGATGCCCTTGGATGATGGTTTGATCACTAAGTAATCACTAATTAAGGTAGCAACAAATTCCAATTTAAAATTCCTCTGAAAACCCTAAATTTCAAAACCCTATTTTACTCCTTTTGAAATAATTCAAAATCTAAGAAAAATTTGGGAAAAGGTTTAAAACCAAGTTTGTAAAACTTTTCAAGGGCTACAACTTTGGTGTTTTGAGTTTTTAAAGTTTTAGTGTAAAATGTGGAGCAATTTTGAAAATAAACAAATTTCAAATTTGACCCCTTTTTGTCCCCAATCTCAAATTTCAAAATGGAGGCAGAATTTGAAAATGTTTTGAAAAGAAAAGTTGTAGGTCTTGGCTAGATGTACAACTTTGGTGTTTGGAGATTTTGAAGTTTCAATATAAAATCCAAAGTAATTTATAAATTACCAAATTTCCAAAAAGTGTCCCCTTTTGAATTTAAACTCAAATTTTAAAATCCAGTTAGAATTTGAAAAAGTGTTCAATACAAAACTTGTAGAGCTTGAAATTCTGAAGATTTCATATCTTGGGAGTTTTTCAAGTTTCTACATGAATTTGAGAAAACAGTTTGAAAATTCAAAATTTGGGGGGACAGCTACAGTGACGTCACCAATCACTGCCAACCACCGGCCGGCATGGGTGCCCGTGAGCCACCGATTTGCTTCCAGGCGCGCCCGTGGCTGCCAGCAGCTGCTTCGGCGTGGAGGGCCGCCCTTACGTGTCGCTTTCACGTTGCCCCGCCTCACCTATATAACCTCCGGTCGTTGTCTTCGACTTCTCCTTCTCTGTTGATCGCCGCCGTTGCCCCTTGCTGCGCTTGCCAAATTCACCGTCGCACCAGCTTCGCCTTGCCTTCGCGCACGCGCTGAGTCCCATTGCAGTGCCTCACTTCGTCCCGAGCTAGGTAGCGCCGTTTTCTCCTTCGTGGCGGTCGCCATTGCCGCCGTGATCGAGCTCTCCGTGGCCAGCCTGTCTCGGTGAGTCTCTAGCTCAACCACTTCGGGTTCAAGGTCCTACTTGATGCTGTGATGCTCCTCGCGATGATGTTTTTCCTTTTTGTCGTCGAAACAGTGCCTTGCCGCAGATACCGTGTCACCATCACCGCCTCACCATCGACCGGTCACTCCAGACCACCTCTACCTTCACCGAGTTCGTCACTGAGTTCGCGGTGAGCTCCTGAGCGTGATGCTCGCCTATCTTTAATCGCTAGCATCTTAGGAAGGGGAGTTCAGCCGCCTCGCCGTCGGTCGGGTCATCACCGTAGTCGCCATGGCCACGGTCAGGCCCCTCCGGGTGTTGTTATACCCGTAGGATGGTGTAGTAGTGTTCACGGAGCTCACGTGATGCTCTTGGTATAGTTCCACCGCGCTGGGAGCTTGTCGTCGGCGAGTTCACCGTCGGTCGCCACCGCGGTGCCATGGCCGCGCGCGAGAGAGAAGAGGGAGAGGGTGCGAGCGCGCGAGCAAGCAGGCCGCGCGGGCGCGGGCGCGGTGTAATGGGCCGCTCGGTTGGGCCGAGCCAGAGAGAGGGAAGAGAGTCGGCCCGGTTTGATTTTGTTTTTCTTTTCCAAAATTGTGAATAGTGCTGCTATTTGTTTATTTCACTAAAAATTGTGTAGAGCTTCAAAAATCATGAAAATTTTTGTGTAAGCTTTTCAAGGTGTAAACTACCTAGGAAAAATGTTAAATGTTAAATTTGATTACTTTGTGTAGTATATTTAATTAGTTCCAATAAAAATTAAATGCAACTTCCATGAATTTTAATCATTAAAATATTAATCCAAAAATTATGAATTTTATTGTGACACTGTTTTAGGTCATGGTTGATCCATAGAAAAAGTTTAAGCTTGTTTAGATAAAGTATGATCAAATATTAATTATGCCCTAATTAATTAAATAGTAAATAAATGTTAAATTGATAACTTTAAGTGTTGTGTGTCCTTTTGATTGAGTGATGTCCTTAGGTCACTAATCATTGGTTATCTTTGGCACCTTAATTTCATGTTTGAGCTCATTAGTAACTTAATTGGTAATAAAAGCTGGTATCACTGGAGTTATCACTACTAGTTAGTAGGTTTACTGTTTTACGACTGTACCGCGAAGGAAAGTTGTACTCAAGTCGTAAATCGTGGCACATCATCATCAAGCATCATGTTTATCATTGAGCATCATGTTGAAGCATATTATATACTCGTGTAGTTCCCGCTTTCGAAGAAGTTGAAGTTGCCGAGCAAGCCTCTGGAGAAGAGTTGTCGTCGGTGGGTTCCGGACTAGAAGTCGGAGTCCTAGGGTCTGAGTCAGTCGTCGCATCAGAGCAAGGCAAGCCCCGGTGCATTTAAACCCTACCTTGAGATTTACAAATCTTTATTATTATTACTATGGTTTACTGCATTAAGTAATTAGGAGTTGAGTGATAACCTAATTGATGCATTATCATCATTGATTATTGCGATATCACCCTTGATACCTGTTTTACTGAAAATGCGTATGCTTCGCTATGCTTATGAGTTAAGCTTTTTAAGGAGGAGGAGGAGGAGCCAGATTCAGTCGAGGGAATCAGCGAACTGACCCTGGGTCCCCAGTCCCCACCTCATGACGAGGGCATCCATGTAAGCTCGGCTCAGGACAAGCGCCCCGCCACGACGGAGGATGATGACTGCCATAACTCCAAGGCATCAGAAGGGCCCCGGGGCCAACCAGCTGCCCAGGAACACCCTGCCCTTCTGGAGGGAAGGGAGTCCACGCCTCAGAGGCCCTTCAGCCTCCAGGTCCAGGTCCCACGGGGCAGGACCCCGGGACACGGCACTGTTGGAATAGATCTCAACCGAATTGGCCCAACGGCCAATTCGGACCCTTTGACCACGCCCTGATCGGGGGTGCTCAGCCACACAAGGCTGGTGGGCCCCCGTCGCGCAGGCTATATATAGAAGGTGGGGGCCAGGGCTCACTTCACGAGGTTGAACGTCGCCACACCCCATTGATCTCCCTAGTCCAATCTAAGAGGGACGCCTGCCAGCGACGGGAAGTCCACCGCCGCCTCTGCTCCACGCCGCTTCCGGGGACGTCACTGCCATTCCAGCTCCGTCAAGCCCGAAGGTATGCACCACTGTCCCAACTCTCATTCTCCATCTCTATCTCTCCCATACACACGATATCCATGACGAACAGTAAGGAACTACCTACTCGATCTACACCCTAGTGATCCTAAACTGCTAACAATGGTACCGGAGCCAGTCTAAGCACTAGCTGTAGATCTAGATCATGGGGTAGAAAAGAAAGAATTGACAGAGAAGTTGATCCGAATCGGATCAAGAAAGAATCACAGAACCCTAACCCTAGAGGGGAAGAGAAGAAAACCGATTTGATTCGGAAAAGAAAACTAAAGAAAGAAGAGGATCCGATTTTGAATCGGGTAAATTGTAACCCTAACCCTAGAAGGGGACCTACCGGGTTCACCTCACCACCGCCCATCCCTAACCCTAGCACCAAGTAAGAAAAGATAGAAAAGGACCGGCGGTCTTACCTGAAACTGTGTCGCCGGTCACCACCGCCAGCCTCGTCGCCGGGCCGGGAGTCCTCGCCGCAGGCATGGCCGCCGCCTCGGGACGGGTGCAAATGGCACCACCGCACAGCCCTTCGACGGCGGCGCGCTCACCCTCGGGTGGACGCGCGCACTGGCGAAGGGGCGCGCGGTAGCGCCGCTTTTCCCTCCGGCCACCATGGTCGGCCACTGCTGCTGCTGCTTTTCCTCTAAGTGCGGCACTGAGCAGAGATGGGAAGAGGGGAGCAGAAGATAGATGGGAGCGGCCGGACATGGTCTAGCGGCGTCTCCACCGCGAGCGCCGACGGCCGGAGAAGCCGCCATGGCCGGTTTTTCCTGTCTCGTGCGGCGCTGAAGGTGAAAGGGAAAGGAGGAAATGATGCTAGGGTTTGGGGAGTCCACAGCCGATTGCTGGTTTTTGTCCCTGCGATATCACCGGGCGACCGTCCCTTTTTCGATCGACGGCTGAGATCTGCCGGCAGCTAACTGGGCCGTATTCAGCCCAGGTGGGGCGGCACTTTCCCGGCCCAGGCCCAGGTTGGGGCCTGGTGCGCGGGGAGTGCCGTGGTGAGCGCTGGGCCGGCTGTGCGACATGGGCCGCCGCGGGAGAGCGCCTAGGCCGCGGCGTTTGTTTTTCGCTGCTGGGCTTTGTGCGTGCGCCGTGAGAAATGGGCCGCCGAGGAGCGCAAGTGGGCTGGCCTGTTTTTCTGCGAGAGTGACGCGGCTGGGCCGCGGGCCGAGCGCGAACGCAAAGGGGCAGTGGGCCGCTGGGCCATGCAGCACAGCGCAAAAGCGAGAGTCAGGCCTCTGGGCCGAACTGCAACTGTGCGTGTGAAGGGTTTTGGGCCATTTTTCTCTCGGGCAAAATAAAGAAAAGAAGCAATAAAGCACGTAAATTCAGTTTATTATTTTCAGAAGCAAATTTTAAAGAATTTGTTTTCCATCTCTATTCAATTTGAAACAACAGAATAATTGCTTAGAGAATGGATAAGTACACAGTGATGCTTCTGAATTAATATTATTTTAAGAACTGTTCTGGTTTCCGCTGTAAAGTTAAAGTTGATTATCTTCTCATTAAATCCAAACCAACGGGAGGATTTAATTTGAAGAGCAATTATAGTTATTCAGTAAATGATAATGAAAAGTTGATCCTCCAGTTAAAGTTGCAACCAACAGGAATTTTAAATTGGAGGAATATTTGATTTGTAGTTAAGATAAATTATAATATTGTTATTTTCTGACCAACGTTGATGATAACAATATTATAAGTTTATTTTAAGAGTTTATGTTTAAAGAAAATTATGATATTGTTATTTTCTGACCAACGTTGATGATAACAATATTATAACTCTATGAGTTTTATGTTTAAAGTTTAAATCTCTGATGAATTTTGCATCAAAGTGATCAATTTTCAGAGAATAGATAAGAGACGATAGATGCTCCAGAGCGAGCAAAATGTATTGTATTTTCATGTTTCCGCTGCAATGATGATGATGATCTTCTAATTAAATTCGAATCAACGGGAGAATTTAATTTTGAAGAGGGTTATAAGATAATTGAGTTTTTGTATGTTAATTCCATTTCTGCCCAACGGTGATATGGAATTAATGTAGAAGAAGGTTGTTTTATTCTATTTCTGCCCAACGGTGATATAGAATAGAACATAAAGTTTTTAAAAGTTTAATGATTATTATTGTTGATTACTGATTAATGTTTTCAAACAAAGAACTTCATGCCTTTATTCTTGAAGGGTGAAAAGAAAATGAGCTGGGTACTTGTGACTCAGAAGATAAAAGTGCAATTTTTGCAGAAAGAAGACCATTGTGTAAGGGACTACGGTCTCTTTAAAGAATGACTTCAAAAGAAAGAATTCCAGGATATTGATCCAAGAAAGAAATAGAGCAATAAGAGCTTAGTTTAAAAGATGCCTTTTATGTACTCCTTATGAAGAAGATTTAGTTTTAGTTTTTATCATCATGATAAAAGATGTAATAAGTAATATAATTTTTAGACTTAATCATCATGATTTGAAATGTAATAAGTGACATGCATGTTTAATTTGACCAACGTCAGATTAAGCATGTGTGTTAAAGAGTATTTGGATTTATTTCTAAATTTGATGATTGAATATGAGCCGGTATTGACATTTATGTCCCTTCAAGAAAATTATCTCGCATGGCGGGAAAAAGTTTGTGATAGTACCCGTATGACAGGAAAAGTTTGAGAAAATACCCGCATGGCGGAGTAAAGTTGGCATAGTACTTATGTTAATCAATCCTGCATGGCGGGAGAAATTTGACATAGTGTTTATCCTGCATGGCAGGAGAAAATTATAATGACTCATGTGTTTCGAGTGTATTCCGCACAGGGAGAAAAGCTTAGGGCAGCTATTATGCTATCCTAGTATAAGTTTAAGAAGAACAGAAAGTTACAAACGAACCTCAAGATAAGAATGACATGCAAGCGTGACTTACGAAAGTATTAATGATAAAAGACTCTGTTGAGTTTTTGAAGTGAAATAAGGAAAAAGTACTCCCAACGAATTAAGAAATAATTTCATTTGCATGATGTAATCATGTGGATGAAGAAAGTAATCAAAGTTTCCTCATTCACAAGAGTTCTGAATAGTTTTCGAAATTGTGGTAGAAAAGTTAGTACCACATTTCGAGGGGGAGAAAGGTAAGATCATTTAAGAAGACAATTAAGAAAGATACTTCCCCATAATTCAGATAATGCGATGCATACTAAAGTGATCTATAAAAGATGAATGTGATCGTCGGGGGAGTAAAACGGTCATAATAATGATACCCCTATAGTAAAGAAATAGCTAAATTCATGGACTTTTTACAGTTCCAACAGAAAGATAGCATAGTCAACCAGTATGAATACTGGACGTGTTCAGAGTTTTAAAGGCGGTGCTAAATGCACCATATGAGTTTTATCAGATTAAACCCAAAATAAGAAAGTTTGAAGATAGGACAATCTGGGGGAGCATGGTACAAAGAGACCTAACTCCGCAAGGAGGATGAATAGTGTAAACAAGGATCTTGTTACACAGGACCTTGTAGAATCAATTGTCTTTTGGCAATAAAGGTCAAGAAATACTAGTTGCTGAGGCCCCAGAAAGTCTCAAAGAATAAGAAAATCAGATATTTCTGATGATTATAAAGTCTATATTAGTGAAATTCAAATGGAGGGTAATCCCACCTAATTTGAAGAAGCCATGAGAGACGTTCACTCATCCAAGTGGCAAGAAGCGAAGAAAGATGAAATGGAATCGATAATACCAATAATATTGTGGGAACTAGAATAAATTCCTAAGGAGCCAAAACAGTAGGCTGTAATGGGTCTATAAGACAAAATGTGACTCCAAAGGAAATATGTAAAGATGTGGAGCGCGATTGAATCAAAAGTTTTTGCACGAAGCGAATGAATAGATTACAATGAGTGCTAGTGGCACATCATGATCTAAGTTACATCAGATGAAAGTAAAAATAGCATTTCCCAATGGGATTTGTATGAAAATGATTACATGGCAGAACCCAGAGGTTTTGTCATGAAAAGAAAAGAATGTAAAGGATGCCACTTGTAGAAATCTCTTATGGACTGGAGCAAATCTCTAGACATTGACATTTAAAGTTGAAGAGTCAATTAGAAATTTTGGGTTAAAGATAATGAGAGGACAATTGCGTATGTATAAAGTTATAGAAGGGGAAATTTATTTCCTAATCTTGTGTGGTTGACACCTTAATGGTTAATAGTGATGTCAATCTACTGCATGAGAAGAAGTTCTTGTCCTCAAGCTTCAATGAGAAAATTCTCGGTGAAATGTATCTCGTTAAAAGAATTGAAATTCACCGAGATAAAAAAAGGGGTATTATGACTATCGCATAGGCTTGCTAAGAAAAGTTTCTACAGAAATGAAGTACCTATGCGGGTAAACCTACGCCTGTTCTCATGGTCAGGGTAATAGTCTTGAGAACTTTAATGTTCCAAAAGCAATGTAAGATTGTTATAGATGGACGTCCTATATGCTTCGGCTGTTGAAAGCTTAATGAGTACAAAGATAAGACCTTGCCCTGACACAGTTTACGTATCCGGGTTGTTTTGGCAAAAGTCCAGTCCAGATATAGATCATTGGAATGGAGTTAAAGATGTCGGCCTCATGCTAAAAAGGAAAGAACAGGTACTCTTAAGTAGTTGTGGGTACAAATGTTATATTTTGGCGAGATGTTTAGTGAAACCCACATAGTAGCTAACACTCGCAGTTGGAGTTTTATTGTGGAAAAGCTCCAAAAGAAACAGTTCTAGTGTCATCAGTGATGTAAAGTTATAATATAGCATGATATGAGGCTGAGGGACAGGCGAAATGGTTAAGTAACTTGTACCCGGAATTGATAATGGTTGTCAACAGTAATAACCATTTAAGTAGTTTGCTCCTATGACAACGAGTCAAGTGTGCTGCCAAACACATTGACATTAAAGTTATACGTTGTAAAGGAGAAAGTCCGGAATCATACCAAAGGGTATTGAACATATAAGTGATAAGAAAGTGCTTTCGGATCCGCTTACCAAAGGCTTACCACCCAGTGTGTTCAGAGAACACACAGTCGACATGGGTTTATGGTATAGTCTATGATTTCCGGACAATAAAGGGCCCAAAGTTAAAGAATCTGTTTCAGATCAGAGATGTGTATTGTAGCTGTTGAATCTATCGGCGACTGACCGTGACGATGAGGCATGCTCTATACACTGATTTGCGATGGAACAAATAAAAGTGAAAGGAATGGAAAACAAAGTTTAAAGTTAAATGATAAATTGAGATCAAGGGGGAGAATGTTGGAATAGATCTCAACCGAATTGGCCCAACGGCCAATTCGGACCCTTTGACCACGCCCTGATCGGGGGTGCTCAGCCACACAAGGCTGGTGGGCCCCCGTCGCGCAGGCTATATATAGAAGGTGGGGGCCAGGGCTCACTTCACGAGGTTGAACGTCGCCACACCCCATTGATCTCCCTAGTCCGATCTAAGAGGGACGCCTGCCAGCGACGGGAAGTCCACCGCCGCCTCTGCTCCACGCCGCTTCCGGGGACGTCACTGCCATTCCAGCTCCGTCAATCCCGAAGGTATGCACCACTGTCCCAACTCTCATTCTCCATCTCTATCTCTCCCATACACACGATATCCATGACGAACAGTAAGGAACTACCTACTCGATCTACACCCTAGTGATCCTAAACTGCTAACAGGCACAAGGTGGCCGGCTGCAGAGTCCCATGTTCTACCTCATGACACGAACCCTGCAATGATCCAAGGGACCCCAAAGGTCACAAAATGTTCTTGCCCAAGGTCCAAGGGAGTGGTCCAAGTACGTCCCCCTTGGAGGTGATGACTGACGACCCGGAAGCTTTGCTTTTGGATGTTGCCAAGAACCCGGGCAGGCACCAGCGCAAGGAGGAGAAGCAACAGAGTAAGCAAAGGTGTGGACTGCGGGTGTGGAGTGTCTAATGTGGGCCCAGCCCATGTAATCAGGAGTAGGCGACCGTGTGGTTGGAATATAAACCCGAAGTCGGCTTTTTATTTGTTTGGGTACGAACTGAATAGTAGTCTGAACTGCCTCCCCATTCTTCTTCTTATAAGTTTTCTTCCAACGACACCTAAACTGGGAATTTGTTTTTTTAATCCTTTATAAGAAGAAATTTTAATTTTGATCTCAATTACCTATTTTTGTTTTGAAACTAACCCTTTTAGCTATGCCAATCTCTTAGGTGCGGCAAATATGCACTGTCATGCCAGGTGGGTTGGCATGGCAGATGTGACACCATGGTAGTCCAATGGTCTGTTGACCTATTGACCTCGCGCCCCTGCGTTGTCGTAGATGGTCTCAAGTAGGGGGTACACTAGATGCTACGCCATCCTATTTCACAAAGACATGGAAATAGTTAGAAAAGTATTATAGTAAATAGAATGCATTGCAATAACAGGAACATGAACATACAAAAATTAAACCAAAGGTGGTCCAAATTAACTACAAAGGATACATATGCTTTGTTCAGCCGGTTTATAATTCGTATTTTTCATAACAGTGTTTTTCTCTAAAAAAATCAGCCAGAACAATGTTTCAGCTTGTTTTTCAGCATAATCGAACGGAGCCATAGCCCTGTAACATAAGAAGTTGACCCGCACTACGTATACCTGTTCTATGCCTGCTAGCTTCTTTCGAACCATAAACTCCGAAGCGGTTTCACTTTACCATACTGGAGAAGGGCTTCACTCGCGCCTTGGGGACAGAACTAGAGTACAAAACTAGCTTCCTCTGACCTGGTCGGTGGGAATGAGAACAGAGATTGGTAGTATGAGGTTGGTCGAAGTCCCTCATCGTACTTGTCTTGGCCATACCATTTCACAGCGTCCATGTCACCCTTGAGTCACCTCTTCTTCCTCCTACCTTTTTTTTCCAGCTTCAGCTGACCAGGATCCGGCAGATAGTTCACCTCTATATACCCTGGCCACTGTTTCGGGTTATGCTATAGCTCAAAACTAGGTTTTGAAATCTTGAGGGTGTTAGGGCATACAAAGGTGACATATATGTAGTACTTTTGTAATCTAGTCCTCATGACCTGCATGCCGTGATAGTTCGGGAGCAAGAGACATGCATAATTTGAGGGGTGTTGCAAGTGGACTCTGCATTCTACCGGCTGACTATACATTGTACACCATCCTGTGCGGTCCGAAGGGTTCGCACCCCAAAGCTCTACTTCATCAAATGTTTTTTTTCCTGCCTTTCCCCAAGCTCCATCGGTGCACGTGCTCCTTTCCGCGATGGGCCATCTGTTTTACACATGTATTTCTTTTCTATTCATGTGTTTCACCCCTTCTCTCTGATTTTCAACCCTATGTAACAGGCCCTAAAGAGAAAAAATTTTAGTTAAGGCATTGTTTAGTTCGTGGTGTCATATCGAATGTTACATAGGACGTCGCAAGGGGCGTTCGTATATTAATAAAAAACTAATTACATAACTCGCATAGAAACCGAGAGACGAATTTATTAAGCCTAACTAATCTGTTATTAGCACATGTATGTACTGTAGCAATTATGGCTTATCAGGGACTAATTAGGTTTAAAAGATTCGTCTCGCAAAATCCATACAAACTGTGTAATTAATTATTTTTTATCTATATTTAATGCTCTATAAATATATGTGTCAAACATTCGATGGGACGGGATGAAAAGATTTTAGATGGGACTAAAGGGTTGTTTAGTTGGTGAAAAAGTTTGGGTTCGGCTACTGTAGCACTTTTCGTTTTATTTGGCAATTTGTGTCCAATCATGGACTAATTAGACTCAAAAGATTTGTCTCGTAATTTACAACTAAACTGTGTAATTAGTTTTTTTCTTTCGTCTACATTTAGTACTTCATACATGTGCCCGCAAGATTCGATGTGACGGGTACTGTGCAAACTTTTTTAGGTTACATATGCAACTAAACAGGGTCTAAAGAGACCCCAACTTGACCAGTCTAGGAGGAGACTGATCAAGCAGCAGTACATGCTGTCCTCGAACTAGGAAGCAAACAGCCGATGCAAGCTGGGCCTTGTTTAGAGCAAGTATAGTAAGGCTGATTCAGCCGGCGAAAAGAAACGACACGTCAGAACACGTCTGTGTGGAGGAGGGAGAAAATAAGAGAGAGAAGAGAGCCGGCGCTTATCTCTTCGCCGAGCTGAACGCATTGATCGAGGACAAAACGTCGGCATGCAGCCCGTGGCAGGAGAAAGAGCTGGCGCTTCGCTGCACCTCCCAAATCCCGTGTGCACACGTGTCCTAGGCATTAAATGCTTGCATGCTAGTGCAGCCAGTTCACGAGTTATTCCATAATACTAGTTGGCTATAATGTTGCTAGCTTTATATGACATGGCAAATGTTACAGCCTTCAGCCGGCTAAACCATTAACCTTGCTCTTAGACGATGAAAACGGTTGGCAACGGTCGAAAACGAACTTATCATATAGAAAAACGAAAACGGTCGGTTTGGAATATTTCTATATTTAGCAATTAAAGAGTACAAAAAATAGTTGAAAATGGTTAACAATTTTTCATGTTAAAAAACGGTTCATAATATAGAAAACGAAAACGGTCAATTCGGAATATTTATGTTCCGTTTTCATCCTTACGTTTAGATGCACCTAAATGTTAGAATTTTTTTACTCTCTCCATCACATTAATTTTTAGCCGCTTATGTGGAGTATTAAATATAGGTAAAAAATAACTAATTACATAGTTTAGTTGGAAATCACGAGAAAAATCTTTTGAGCCTAGTTGATCTATGATCGGACAATATTTATCAAATAAGACGAAATTGATACTATTTATTGAGTTGAAATTTTTTACAATCTAAGCCCTTGTTTAGATTCCAAAGTTTGCCCCCCAAATTCACTATGCAGAATTCCTATTCCCCGTCACATCAAAATACCAGCATATATATGGAGTACTAAATATAGATAAAATCAAAAACTAATTACACAGTTTTGTTGTACTTTGCGAGACGAACATTTTGAGTCTAATTAATCAATATTTGGACAATTATTACCAAATAAAAATAAAAATGCTATAGTGTGACGGGACACTTACTATACAAAGTTTGCCTCCAAACTTTGTCATCTAAACAAGGCCTAAACGTGGAGTCTGAGTCGTCGCCGTCTCGTCAGTCTAGGAGGCTGAAGATGAAGCAGTAGTACTAGTACATGCTGCTCGACCAAATAAAAATAAAAATGCTATAGTGTGACGGGACACTTACTATACAAAGTTTGCCTCCAAACTTTGTCATCTAAACAAGGCCTAAACGTGGAGTCTGAGTCGTCGCCGTCTCGTCAGTCTAGGAGGCTGAAGATGAAGCAGTAGTACTAGTACATGCTGCTCGTGGTCGTCTGGCACATGGGAGAGGGACCAATGCACACGGCCACACCAAGCAGCAGGGGAGACCTCGGGAGTCGGGAGTCTTGAGTCGTCGTCGCCGTCTCGTCAGTCGAGCCAGGAGCTGATGAATAGTAGTACGACATGCTGCTCCTGGTCGTGTGGCACATGGGAGGCTCAGAGGCCACGTTTAGATTTCAACCTGATCAATAGTATCAATTTCGTCTTATTTAATAAATATTGTCTAATTATAAATTAACTAGGCTCAAAAGATTCATCTCGTAATTTTCAACTAAACTGTGTAATTAATTATTTTTTTACCTATATTTAATACTCTATGCAAATGACTAAAAATTGATGTGACGAAGAAAGTGAAAAAATTCTAACTTTTGGGTTCATCTAAACGAGGCTGGAGTAATTCATGCTGCTCGCAGTCACAGCGTCCACACCTGCCTCTTGTCTGCCGTATAGTACAGTACAGCCTCCCTGCGTGTGCAAATACAAGTTTGTTTGGGTGTTATCATTGATTTACTGCAAATACACCAATAACACATCATCAGTCTAGCAAAATACCAGTAAAGATCTAACCTACTGTAGCACCAACGAATGGAACTGAAATTCTCGAGCAACACAGTGAAATGCAAAACACACACGGTCGATTACAACTTAAAAACGGCCAAAATATGAATCGAAACATCAAGCAACAATAGCTGTGTTAGTAATCCTAGAGTAATCTTCAGCGTAGCATATCTATTTTTAGCACATGCATGCACACGAGGACCGGCTTGTGGTTACCGTATGCGTTGGAAGTCATGGACGAGAGTCGCTCGGCATGAACTCGAGCATGCAAGCCGTGGCCGGCTGTTGCGGCGCATGCTGCGCAATCGTGTGCGTCGTGGCTTGCAGCTCTCTGCTTTGTAATTCAATAAATAGCAATACAATCCCAGAAAACGCTGCGCCCCTAGCAGCACCAAACTCTCGTGTTCATCGTTTGTTTCCTCGCTGCTGCTCGCAACCTCTCGCTGCTGCTGCTGCTCGCAACCTATCGCCGCCGTTCGATTTCTGACAAGTGGCATCAGAGCTAGGACGAAGGGACTCGCGGCCGCCATGGCGTCACCAACCAAGCCCCATGGCCGCTCACTCTCCGAGAAGAAGTAGGACGGCACCAACACGTCGACGCACTCGCCGTGGCCAAGCCATTCTCCCTCATGCCGACCACGCCCACGCGGCGGACGCCACTCGCGTACCCGGGATGAACACCATCCGCGGGAGGTCATCATCGAGCGCGTCTTCAAGGAGGGTCGCAGCTCCGGCAACTGGCCTCAACTCACGAAGACCAACTACAACGAGTGGTCTCTCCGCATGAAGCTCAAGATGGAGGCTCGTGAACTCTGGGAGGCCGTGGAGTATGACGAAGTCGACTACACCGACGACCGGAACGCGCTCGACGCCATCTGCAGCGCGGTCCCAGAGGAGATGATCCCGGTCCTCGTTGCCAAGAAGAGCACCAAGGAGGCCTGGGAGGCCATCCGCACTCTCCGCATTGGCGACGACCAGGTGCGGAAGGCAACGACGCAGAACCTCCACGCCGAGTACGAGTCGATCACACTCCGCGAAGGCGAGGCCATCGAGGACTTCGCACTGCGCCTCACCGGCATGGTGCAGCGTCTAGCCACGCTCGGCGATCCGGAACCTAACGAGAAAGTCGTCGCCAAGTACCTGCACATCGTTCGCCCACGCTACAGGCAGTTGGTAATCTCCATTGAAACTCTCCTCGATATCTCACAATTGAAACCCTAATCCTAATGACAAGATTAGAAAATCTCACCAACGAAGGGCTCCGCTCATCCTGGCAGCCATGAGCTCAGGCCAGCTGCGCCGCGAGCGCTCGGGACGCCGCACCTCCGCCTTCTTCCGCGCGGCCGCGGCATCAGAAAGGGGGCCACGCGTGGGGCTTGAGGGCAGCTGCGCCGCGTGCGCTTGAGGGTAGCGCACTGCGCACGCGCGCTTCAGAGGCCGTTCTTGGAGGCAGCGATGGTGGTAGCGGTGTTCTTGGAGGTGGGTGACGGACCTGGCGGCGGCAATGGCCCTGGCGGCAGGCGACGCCGACGGCCCTGGAAGCAGGAGCCCCGGAGCTTGATGCGGCATGCCGCCGCGGTGGCAGAGCAGGGTAGCGTGGAGTGGTGGATGGAGGCAGCTGAGATGGGAATTGGGGATTTAGGATTGGTGCCGGCCCTTTATTTGGATGGACGGATGGCACAACAATTACCAAGCTACCCTTGATATGTCAGCAGATAGAAGTGCAGCTATATGTTAATTTTTTATGCGCATATGGGTAGTAGAGTCAATTCGCTCTCGGAAATATTTCGTTGGTGCCTGTGGAGGGAATAGCCGCGGCACTTTTCACTCAAAAAACAAAGGCCGTGGGAAAAACGGCAACAGAGGCCGCGCGTTCGTGCCAGCTTCCGTGTTTAACATTCGTTACCAACATTTGAAACCTTCTCAGTTCAAAAAAAAGTATATTTAGAACTTCTAGGTACAAATATAATATAAAAGAAGACTATATTTAAGATTTGCAATGATATAAGAAATATATGCCAATAATGTCGAAATGGTGCTTTTAGTTAGAAAATAATACAAAATGGTGGAACTTAATTAATTTATTGAGCTCTCCTTCTTTTTTCTTTCAACCTTTCTTAAGCCTTGTAGTAAATAACTAAAGTCCCTTAATTAATTTACTATATAGGTGAAACTTCTTTTTTCATATAATTATCAAATATTAAGCCGCCCTACAAATAGACGATGAATAGTAAAAATTAAGTACTAAAATTTGAATTTTTTTAAACGATCTTGGATGGAGAAATGGCCAAAATAAAAGTTGCAGATCTCGAAAAGTTATGAAACTTTGTTGTTTACCATTTTTTTCATTTGAAATCATTTACCAGTTCAAAATTTGAACATTAAATGATTTTCAGCTGCAAAAGTCATGAACATAAAAGTTGTAGAACTCATCAAGGCCTACAACTTTTATTTTGGTTATTTCTTCATCTGACAAAGTGGTAGTAACATTATTCACAAAATTTACATATCTCTCTTATAGTTTTATAAACTATTAAGAGGGATATGTAAAATTTGTGAATAATGTTACTACCACTATGTCCGATGAACAAATGACCAAAATAAAAGTTGAAGATCTCGGAAAGTTATAGAACTTTGTAGTTGACAACTTTTTTATTTGAATTCATTTTGTCAACGTTAACTATGTTTGAATTTCTCAAATTTGAAATTTGAATTTTTCAAATGACTTCGGATGGAGAGATAACAAAAATTAAAGTTGTAGATCTCGAAAAGTTACGAAACTTTATAGTTAACAATTTTTTGATTTGAAATCATCTTGTTAAGGAAAACTACGTTTGAATTTTTAAAAATTTAAAATTTGAATTTTTTTAAACGACCTCAAGTGGACAAACAGGAAAATAAAAGTCGTAGGTCTCAAAAAGTTAAAATTTTTTGTAGTTGACAACTTTTCATTTAAAATCATCTTGTCATAGAAAACTACATTTGAATTTTTCAAATTTAGAATTCAAATTTTGCAAACGACCTCGGATGGAGAAACTACCAAAATAAAAGTTGTAGATCTCGAAAAGTTATAAAACTTTGTAGTTGACAACTTTTTCATTTGAATTCGTTTAGGGCCTCAAACAATTAATTTATGGTCGGTTTAGGATAATATGTGGGAACCAAATTCCAACGTAGGCATAGGTCAGTGTGAGATGCAGTGGTAGAAAAGAATACGCACAAGGAGGAGGTTGTGGGTTGCCGTGAAAAATGTCATGACTTGCTATTTTTTACTTTTTCTTTGTTATTTTTTTGTTCGGATTCGTCATTTCTGGAAACCAGAAGAACGCGGCTCCTGCCTAATCTCGCCGTCGGTGCCGAACTGAGTCCGTGAACGTGAGCAAAAGAAAAACTTACCGCTATATTCACCAACAAAAGAACAATAGAATCGCCCTCTAACACAACAAAGAAGCTAGCGCAGTGTGAAGGCGTGTTGGTTTCAATCCGTAGGTTTTGTGTTCGATACCCACCGACGGCACATCTTCAGAAAATACAAGACACATAAAAAGACGATGATAGCACATGACATGAGTGTACATCCTATAATTTTGCTAAACAAGTATATGGCACAAACTTAATTGTACGTACATGACAGGATAAGATCCCGAAGCCGTCAACTGTTACTGAAAGTCTAAACAGCATAGTAAACTGAAACCTTGGGCCAGCCAAATGGGTCTACAGAGATTCAGAGAGCATGATCGAATGCAAAAAAAAAAAAATGTTAGGCCTCGTTTAGATGCTGAAAAAATTTCAAACCGATAAATAGTACCATTTTTATCTTATTTGACAAATATTGTTCAATCGTGGATCAACTAGGCTCAAAAGATTCATCTCATGATTTCCAACTAAACTGTGTAATTAGTTATTATTTTTACCTACATTTACTAGTTCATGCATGGGTCCAAAGATTGATGTGATAGAGAGAGTGAAAAAATTCTAACTTTTCATGTGCATCTAAACAAGGCGTTAGTGTAGTAGGCATGGCCATTGACGTCGATCACACAGTAAAGCTGGACCGTGAACAGTGGAAATGCTGGGCTTGTTGCTCAATCTACTGCAATGGACACACGAGGTGGAGACAGCGAGCAACCGGTCAATGGCGAAGATATCACAGATGAACTTGTTGTAGTCAGTGGCTTAGGCGAAAGCCGATGTGCATCCAACCATTGCCTGGTACATGTGTACCACAAAGGATTTGCATCATTTACCAATAGCTCAGAATTTCTACCAGAGGACAGAAACTTTGATTTCGGAATAAGCAGACAGAGTCTAACTGTGCAAAGAAGCAGAGTGTTCACAACTAGATTGTCCGCCAATCACCAGTTGTGCTAGTAACAAATGAATAAAAGTGGTAACTAGAAGCATAACAAAATGTAAAGGATTCTTAGTGACATAAAACTGGAATAAAATAGCAGGGTAAATAAGGTTATTTGTCATGGTAAGTTGGGTATGGTGAAATCATGGCATCCACGATGTCATAGTACTCATGCCAGCATGTAGAAGGTTATTAGAAAGGTTACACTTCGTTAAAAAGGTTATTGGACCTGCTAAAGAAACAGAATAAGGTAGAGTACGTACGAGCACAGTTGGATCCAATGGCCATGAATGCTGATCTCAGTATCAGGTTGGTTGGGGTGGGTACGTGCCTCGTTCCTCAGCGCCTCTTTTACTTTCATTGCCAACTCTTCACTCACTGTACCCTCTCCATCAAGGCGAACCCGAACAGTCTGAAGGGATGGCAGGTGGCTTAGGGCCAGGTTGTCAACAGTAAATTCTCTATCGCCGAAATCAGATATGGGCCTTGTTTAGTTCCCAGAATTCTCCTCCAAATTCCACTATACAAAAAGAAGATTTCTTGTCACATCGAAATGTCGGCATATATATGGAGTACTAAATATAGATGAAATCAAAAACTAATTACACAGTTTTATTGTACTTTGCGAGACGAACATTTTGAGCCTAATTAGTTAAAATTTAGACAATTTTTACCAAATACAAACGAAATGCTACAGTATGCATTTATGACGCTACAGTGCATTTGGTGACCACCAATTCGGTGATCTAAACACGGCCATGAAACATAAAATGTTGAAGCCTAGGCATAGCTCCAGGTGGGAACATAGATGGCACCGTTGAAAACCCAGAGTTCACACCGTGTCAGACACGGGAAGGCATCAGCGCTAATCATGAACCTTTCAAACATTTGTTTGGCGCCAGCCACTCCTACGTACTGTAGAGAACACGAAGAGCCTGCAGCATGCTGAGGACTTGGATGTCCTCACTTCGAACTTGACCCACCTTTATGTACAGGTGCGATAGGAGGAGAAATGATATGGGATCAATCCATGTTGGCAACCGACTGGTTCCAGAAATAAAAAGATAAGACAGGTTCCACGGGAGTCCACCGAGCCTTCAAGATCAACTTCTACATCTGAGATTTGTACTACTAGAGTTTGGATTTTGTGCAGTTTGCCAAGGGACCCCATCAGAACTCTGCACATGCTTTCATCCCATCTGCCTTCCTTGTCCTTTGTGAGTGTGGCCGTGTTTAGATGCGGAATTTGATGGCCGAATTGGTACAGTGCATATTAAATGCGCACTGTACCAATTCGTTTGTATTTGGTAAAAATTGTCCAAACTTTGATTAATTATGTTCAAAATGTTCGTCTCGCAAAGTACAACAAAACTGTGCAATTAGTTTTTAATTTCATCTACATTTAGTACTCCATACATGTGCCGGTATTTTAATGTGATGTGAATCTTCTTTTTGTATAATGGAATTTGGAGTTGAAATTTAGGATCTAAACAAGGCCTGTAACCCATAGCATCTTCAGTTGCGTCAGATGGCCTAGCTCTTCTGCAATGTCTACAGAATCCACATTCATCCGTAGCAGCTCCTAGATTTCTCAACCCACTTGTTGTTGGCCCTTGTTTAGTTCCCAAATTCAACCCCAAATTTCACTATGTAAAAAGAAGATTTCCATCACATCAAAATACCGGCACATGCATGGAGTACTAAATGTAGATGAAATTTAAAATTAATTGCATAGTTTTATTGTACTTTGCGAGACGAACATTTTGAGCCTAATTAGTCAAAATTTAGACAATTTTTACCAAATACAAACGAATCGCTACAGTGCGCATTTAATGCGCACTGTAGCTTACTGTTCCAAATCAGGCACCCCCGATTTGGGAACTGAACAAGGCCTTGGTAGCCTTGTACTGTACCCAACATCAAGGCTCATTAATTGTCTCATCTCAAAGATACTCAAAGGCACATCTTTTATGTCAGTTCCAGAGATCTTCAATGTCTGCAAAAAACTGTAGCCTTCCTATCTCTCTTGGGACCTCGCCAACATATCCAGTATCTGCTAGATTTGGATACCTTAAGTGAAATAAATTACAGACAAAATCTAGATTTGGTTGATCATTAAGATTGCAGCCTTCAAGATCCAATACAAGCAGATTGAAAGGGGTGGCATTGAATTAATGATAGCTGAATTGTTGATAGTAAGGGACCTCAATTTTGACATGTTCATTGTAGGCCAACTAGGGCCTCGCTTACATTGAAAAAAATTTCAACCCGATGAATAGTACCACTTTCGTCTTATTTGGCAAATATTGTCCAATCGTGGATCAACTAGGTTCAAAAAATTCATCTCGTGATTTCCAACTAAACTGTGTAATTAGTTATTTTTTTACCTACATTTACTATTTCATGCATAAGTCCAAAGATTGATGTGATGGAGAGAGAGTGAAAAAATTTCAACTTGTGAGTGGCATCTAAACCAGGCCTAGTATTATGGACAGAGAGCCTGCGAACCTTGCTTTCTGAACAAGATGTCAATTGCATGCAGTCACCATACACAGTAGTAGTAAAACTTTCATCTTTTGACAAGGAACAAATGAGATCAAGCACCATATCATGCACCCGGCAAGCAGTAGGAGACACATCGTCCTCATTGATGCCTCCTGGTTGGATAAGGCTTCTGTTTAGAAGCTCATTGAAGTAACTCCGCCCAATGTCAAATAAGCTTTGCCTCCCATCTCCTCGTTGAACAAATCCTTCAGCTCTCCACTGCAATATCAAACGGTATTTATTAATCTTATAAACTTCAGGGAATAGACTTAGATATAGTAAGCATGTCTTCAGTTGAGGAGTTAGATCATAATAGCTAGGCAGCAATATCTTCCTCATGTTGTCCATACCGGGATTGTTTCCTACTCCAGCACCAATTGCATGACACACATCATACCACTCATTTATATTTCTTGACTTATTAGCCAGCAAGCTAGATATTGTAACAATAGCTAACGGAACACCTCCACATTTCTTCAAAACTTTTTCAATACATCAGAAAATTGTTGAGGACAATTGCCTATAGAGCTAAATATTCGTCCGTAGAATAAGATTTTAGAGCACTTGTGAGTAAGAAGTTTCATCCTATAGCAACCACCAGTATGCTCATCAACATCAACTATGTGGGTAGTTGTGAGTACTCTGCTTTTGAGGCCATTATCAGGTAGAGCACATCTTATCATCTCCCATGGTTTTGTATGCCATATATCATCGATAACAATAAGTGTATGCGGCAATATAAAATCACAATAAGCATAGATAGAGCTGATTTGCAGTATATATAAGCATATGCTAGAAATAATTTGCAAGGTAAGTAAGAATTTGCTTGGCATAAAGAATAGGACCATTCTTACTGTTTTCTTGTGTTTTCTAATTTGTACCCACTAAAATTTATTCCCTTTGCACTCGGATTAGATTGGTATGTACTCAAAGTGGGGATTCTAACTACAGTTGTGTAATCATTTGGCATAAAAATCGTAATACAAAAATACATTTGGCATAAAAATCGTAGTACAAAAATACAAAGCAATTATTGGTTGTTTCTTCCATGCAACAACATGATACATGCACACGCACCTCAATTACTCACCAAGGCTGGACGAAAAACTCGAAGCTCGTTAGCTCGCTCGGCTCGTGGCTGGCTCGGCTCAGCTCGGCTCGGCTCATTATGATAACGAGCCGAGCCGAGCCAGGATTTTAGCTCGTTAGCTATAACGAGCCAACTCGAGCTGACTCGTGAGCCACTCGCGAGCCAAACGAGCCGTAGTTTTAGGAAAAAAGTCATCATAACTTATATTAGTTTTGTATTACTTCATGTCTTGCACTTCACAAATGGATGATATGTTAGCTCATATGAATATTTTATTCGATTTAAGGTTATTGAATATATTATTTTTATATTATTAATACTTTTAAGCTTTAGATAAATGCAAATATTATATTTTGTGTATTTTTTATACCTGGCTCGCGAGCCTAACGAGCCAGCTCGAACTCATAACGAGCCGAGCCGAGCTAGCTTTCTGGCTCGTTAAGATAACGAGCCGAGCCGAGCTGAGCTGGCTCGTTATCCTAACGAGCCAGAACGAGCCGAGCCGAGCCGAGCCAGCTCGGCTCGTTATCCAGCCTTACTCACCAACGAATATAACCTGATGTCATAAATCTATCTTTTTCTGTTGACAAACAACACACATGTGTGCAATAACCTTGAGAGATTGTTTCCATGCATGCAATGAAAAACAAAAGTACATCTGGATAGAGGCAACCGATACATGTTGGGCACTTTAGTTAAGGAGGATTCACTTGGTAGATGAAAAAAGAAAAAAAAAACTCTGCTGTGCAAGTTATGTACTTAGTTATCCAGTGGCACTTTACATTGGCTATCATCTAGAAACTGGCCGCTTCATAGCGTTTGGTTGTGGCAGCTTCATGGCTTTTGGCACTGGTAGATAGCTAGGGATATGTTTTCCTAGGTGCATGGGACACTACTGGAAAGCTAAAATTCCCTGATGGTGCATTTACCGTCAGGGAAATTGAAAATACCGTCAGAAAAATGTAAATCTAATTTCCCTAACGGTGCACCGTCAGGGAATAACCGTCAAGGCTAGCTCGATAGGGTAATTAGAAAATGTCTGACGGTGAACCGTCATGGGAATTATTTTTTATTTGCCTGACGGTGATCAACCTACGGAAAATTTAAAACCGTCAGGGAAAAAGCATTTACTCTGTCGGTTGCAACCGTCAAAAAAATCATAGACAACCAACAGGATAAATAATTTCCTTTTCGGTTCAAAACCGACAGGATATAAAGACAATTACCCTGTCGGTCGTCAAACCATCAAAAAAACTAATTTTCCCCTGTCGGTTTTTGTTTTTCCCCGTCGACTTAGAGCCATCAAGAAAAATACATTTTCCTGTCGATGCTCATTTCCCTGACGTTGCTGAATCATCTAAAGAATTGTTTTCCCTGTCGGCCAGAACCAACTGGATAATTATATTGCATCGCAGTTTTTAAAAAAGATACATTTAATACAACTAGTATATTGCCCATGCTAATGTTATGGTGGCATCTAGAAAAAAATAAGTGAACTGATAGAAGAAACACAAATTTACGAATAAATCACTAATAAATATTTCCTTTCCGCCTATAGGTGCAATTATTCCCCTATGCATTTGGCATATAGATGAATGGTATGCCCACATTGCAGCAGACTGATGTCCTTTGTGGAGTCGAACAGATACTATGGCAGCAGAGTGAAATCTTTTCAAGATCCAGTGTACTCTGCACAGGATAAAACACACATCATTAGTAGCCATACACATTGCTTAACATAATCCGAAGAGTAGCAGCTAGTACAATAAGATACCAAAACTGGCAAAGCAGATGTTTTTTTTGGAATAATGGATATAAAAAACCAAAACAGAAGGACACAAATATTTATGAAAGCATGATAGCCAATAAAGCTGATCAAATTAAAGACAACTCGACTCAGCATGATTCTAGAAATTGATTTATTTTGGGACTGAGGGACAATTAGTATTTTCAAAGGTACAAAACAAATACCCTGTCCTACATCACAGAAACCTGAGCAAAGAAATTCAGTTCAGTGGTAAGTACCTTATTATAGTCATCATCTGAATTTTCCTGCTCGTCATGTACTTCTTCCTCTTCCTGCTCACCCTCATCATCACCTTCCTTCTCTACCTTGCTACCATCCTACAACCAAAGAAAAATTAATATGGTAGAAGATGATAGCCTACAAAATAGAAGAAAAATAAAGTCTGAATGTCTCATATTAATTCTGTTCTAGCTTCTCAAATACTTCAAATGTCTGCTCATCTGTCAAACACAAAGTTGAAATATACCTAAGCATGTAACATCTAGCAGTAGCAAGTGTTCAGTTCAGTTCTTCGTGCTACCCAACAGGGAGTAGAGTTGTGAAAAGCAGGTTATTTCATGAAGTATAAAAGGTAAAAACCTGAATCCGTGTCCCACCGGAGTTTCTTGTTGCTTGCTTGCCCTCTTCTAGATCCTGAAAGGAACAAAATATCATAGTTATTATGCATTTACTAAACGTGTATCAGCATTTAAATAATGCAGCCACCTACTGCTTCAGATCATAGGGATTGGAGCCCTTCTCCTTCATCTCCACGCTGGAATTTAGAGCAGCAGATCAGCTCCTTAGTTCCTTAAAGTAGCAGATCAGCTGATCACACAATACATTCATTCACTGGACAAAAGTCAAACTTATTCATTAGACAAGTTCAAAGTAAGATATTTCTATTCACTGGACAAATTCAGTACATAGTACTTCGTTATAGTAAATGTAAATACTAATTTACACCAAAATTTTCCACCTTGATTGCAGATAACCGAAACTAAGTATCATAAGTTTTGACAGGAAATCATTTCTCTACTTACTGTACTGAGAGCACACAACGGAGCAAACAAAATGATCTGACACTATTGTAGCTTCATTATAGTAAATCCTGTACAATACTAATTTACAAAAAAAAAATCCACCTTGATTACAGATAACCAAAATTCAGTTTGCTAACTTTTGATTGGAAATCATTTGTCTACTTAGTGTACTGTGAGCACACATTGTAGCATACAAATTGATCAGACACTCTTGCGGCGTGATTAAATGGCCGGATTAGATGTGTACACACCTACTAATCCAAAATACAGGGAATGCACGCAATCTAAATAGTCAAATTCTCGCCAGTTGCAGTACACATAACCATTAACCATCAGATTGTGTGAAGAAGAAACAAATTTAGGTCTACATGAATTGAACACAACACAGTGATCTTGCATTTCAGTCGATATACGTGGGGATACTCACCCAGCACTCGTCACTCGTACCAGGCGTTCTGTACTTGCCACCAGCCACCATGCAGCTGTAACCACACAGTTGTGAGAAGAGGGGACAACAACCAGTCAAATACGTGGATTGGAGGACCAAGAGATTGATTCGAATCAGAATCAGCATCGGGTCACCAGGGCTTTGCGCAACCGCAGATCTGTCCCCGGCGGTCGGCATCCAACTCCCACAGTGGGGATTCACCTTCAGAGGCTGAGATCCGACCCCAAAATCCCCACAATGCTGTAGAAGAGGAGGTCACGACCTCCGCGCACCACCATCGGCCGCAGGGGCCACGACTATAACACCCTCAGTGTTACGCCTTAAACAAATCACTAAATCATGTCATGAGCATCATGTTTATGTGATAATGCATGTGATAAAGTGTGTGGATAAATTTCTTGTAACCTAAAAAGACTAATAAAAATGTTAAATAAAAATTGATTCAATAGCTCTTGTTATATCAAGTAGGGTTGAAAACCAATTTTTATTGAGCAAAAATATTATAGAACATGTGTGTCGCACTTAAATAAAGTTTGAAGTACAAACGTTGTAGGTGACAATGCAACTCTTGCTGTAGAAAAATAATATTGCTAGCTAATAATTCTAATAGCATGGAAATGGAACTTGAAATTGAATCCAGCTCAAGACTTAGAAAATTTTCAAGTCTGAAAACGGTGTGACAATGCTATATTGATGAATTAATTCCAGAAAATTTATCTAAGAGCTGGTGCCATGTTTTAGCTCTTGTTGGTAGCCTTATATGCCCTCCTTACCATGGTGAAGGTGGTTCAGCTCCAGCCCCAATAGTTTAGTTTTTATATGCGCTTTAAAATTCATGCACAACACGTTTCTGGTCGCGCGGCCTGGAGTGCGTTCCTGTGCTCGCCGTGGCCACGCTCGGCTGAGCCACGCGCGCGCGTGGCCGCACGCTGGTGGGCCAGGGCTGCCCTCGGCTTGGCCGTGGTCTGGCCATCTCTGGCCGCAGCGCCCACTGCTGGCCATGCGCCGCCTACCTAGCCAGCTGCTGGTCCTACGCCTCCTCGGCCGACCCTGCCGCATAGCTGCCCCACCCGTTGCCGCACTGCTGCCGCTGTCCTCCCTTCCTCGCGCTGCGACGTTGCTGCTTTCCCGCTCGTCACCACGCATGTGGTCTAGCCCCCCTCGCTGCCGATGCCGTCGCCTCGCCATTTATGGCACTGCAGCCGCACATGTCGTGCCCGGCCGTGGACGTGCACGTTTTGTTCGTAGCTGCTGCACGCATGCCGCACTGATGGCTCTGCCTGCATTCTGCCATGGCGAGGACGAGCCGAGCTCTAGCCTACCCTTTCCCCCTTCTCTGCCATCCTGACCGGCTGACCCCGCTCGCCAAATTCAGCATGGAGGGGTCACCTCAACTCGGGTCATCACGTCCCGAGCACTGCCATTAAGTCGCTGGTCCGCCCGACCCTACCCCGCCTTTAACCAAGCACGGCCAAGCTCCAATTTTGGAGTTACCCAGCCGCCGAGCCGTTAAGGTCACGATCGGCCGTGTGGGTGGCAAACCCCTCTCCAGTGCTGTTTGTGCCCAACCAGTTGCACCAATAGCCTCGCCTCGACTCCCTCGTCACCCTGCACTCTTCACCCGAACCGCTACTGCCTCACTGGCGCCGCCGACGCGGTCGTGTCCGCCGCGGTGGGTCGTCGCACCGTTCGATCACACGTGGCCAGCCCTGCCCAGGAGTCTTCGACCGAACCATCACCTCGGCTAGGTTTGTGTGAGCCCCAGATGCTTCTCTGCTACCTCTACTGCTTCGTTAGCACTGTAGGTCTCTGGAATGGCTGCGCGGCCGTCGTAGATGACCGCGCACCATTGCCGCCTGCTTCGGTGCATCCCGTTGCCTCTCACCGCCGCTTGGGGTAGACGCTTGGGTCGTAGGTAGAGGTCGGCCCAACAGCTGGGCCTGCGTGAGCCTCTGGTGGTCGGCGTGACCGCCCAGTGCCCCCGCCCGCTGCGCCGCCGTGCACAGGGTCGTCGGGGCATGCGCAAGGAAATTCGAGTAAAGCCAGGGGGTTAAATGAATTTGTCAGAGAAACATAGGAATAGTATTAAGGGTTTAGGGGCAGTTCGGGATAAGCTTGAGGTCTCTTTTGCAAATGAGCCATCATGCGGGCTTCCCCGTCGTGGGCCATCACGTGCGTGGGCTGTGTCCGCGTGGGCCAAGCGTTTGTGGGCCGTGCAGTGAATTCATTTTTCTTTTTCTAAACGAATTAGTTAATGCTTTTTCTAATTTAGTTTTTGAGCTAAACTTGTATATTCAATATAAATTTGTGTGGGTGTCCAAAAACTGTGAAACTAATTTTATTAGGTTCCTAAAATAATTGTCTATCTGTTAGTATGGTTAGTTCATACATATCCATGTTGATCCTAAGAGCTATTAAATCATTTGAAAAGTGCTTAATATTGTTAGGTTAATTCTTGTAAGAATTTTTGTGGTAAATTGGTGAATGCTTTAATCCTGAAACTTTTACATTAGCTACATTATATTATTATGTGCTTACTTGAATTTTTGTAGCCTTAGACTTGACTAAACATTAGGGTAGTCAAATGTTCCTTGTTTAAATATACCTTAAATCTTAATAGAAATAAGGGCGTACCATTGATTTGCAATACTAGGTGCTTGTTAGATGAACTCAATAATTTGCTTGATGAAGATGATAGTTAGCATATTATCTTAGCTATTAGAGCTAGCTTACTAGCTTAACATGTGTATTCTTATTTTAAGAGTTGTTGTTGCCTAAATACTAAATTGTTGCATCATCATCATTGCATGTATATAGAGAATGAGTTGACGGAGATTGTGACCACCGGCGAGCATGAGTTCGAGGAGATCGTCGAGGAGTATGAGGAGGAGATTCTCGAGCAGAAGGAGGTCCCAGAGCCGCCACTGACTGACTCAGTTGACACCACGCCTGCCCAAGGCAACCTCCGGTGCATAACCCTTATTTTTCATATTCACCGTACATATATATGTGTTGTGCATTTACGTTGCAAGGATTTTATGAAAACCACATGCATATATATATCTCTACCCTATGAGATTTACTAGTCCAGGTTTGAGTAGCTGCTATGCTTAGGATTAACGGTAGCGTAGGTAACCTGTCGTTACTCACAAGTAGTTGAATATTATTATCACTCTCATAATAAAATAATGGAAAGAAAATGGTGACCGGGCAGAGATATGGTATGGGTATTGGTGGGTGTAACAAGTTGTGTCCCGCAGCCATGGAGCTTAGCTTGATTACATTGTTTTCCCTGTCCGTGTCGATTGAGGAACATCCATTGCTGTGGATGGTAGTCAGGTCACAGATGTATTATCCTAAGCACATACTTGTTTATGGGAGCGGAAAGGCTCGTTACTCTCTTGTCGTGAGCTTCGGCTCTTTCCGGACCGACTGATTGGAGGCGGGGAAAAGTGGAGGTCTAAGCACCGCACTGAGACAAGGTCTCAAGTGTGGGAGCTCGGAGTCCAAGTTTGGACGGGGACTTAGACCCCTCGATAGGAGTAGAACGAGTTGGTCTTGTTTGTGCTTGGGGTACAAGCAAGACGTGTGTTTTAGGGTATCCAGCTGGGATACATTGGTTCGCGAATCACCGTTTCTGTGAGACGGTATGACTTGGCTATGATCTAGTACTGTAGTAAGAACTGGAATCTGGCAGATGGTAAAATAGTGTTGAATGCTCAATCCTTGCTTGAAAGTAGAACATGTGCTTATCAAGAGTGGTTAGCTAATGAAGTAATCTTGACTGCTAATAAAACTTGATCTTAAGGATGAACCTCTAGTAATGCTTTTCGCAAAACAAAAGTAACACAACAAGCCATATAGCCTATCATATCCTTAGGAGTTGGAAAATTATCCCCATTAGTCAGGTAAGTCTTGCGAGTACATTGTATACTCAGGGTTTATTCTACACTATTACAGGTGCAGCTTGAGGAGTTAGCTCTTATGTGGATGATTCTTCTGGTGGGCACAAATGGATCTGTGTATCGTTTCCGCTAGATGTTATTTCATTTTCGTTGTTTCATTATCGTACTCTGAACTTTGGTATTATAATAAATAATTTCCAAGACTCTATGTTTGTATGAAATGGACTAAGTAATGTAAGCTCGTACTCATTATTGGATTCTGGATGTAAAACGTAGATTGTTTCGAGGTCTACCTTGGGTGTGTTCAATGAAACTGTTTGAATTAGCTCACTTTTGAGGTACTTAGTGTTTAGGGGAAGACAAGTGCCTCTGAAAGTACGTTATTTCGGGCGGTTCTGCTACAACGACCTCCGCACGCTGCCCTCGACTGCCGGGGCCACGAGCTCCGCGCGCCGCCCTCGGCCGCCAGGGCCACGACATCCTTGCGCTGTGAGTATTCGGATGATACACAGTTTATCTACCATGGTATATAGTTTATTATTTACCGACGGAGAGCTTGGCAAAGATTATTTGAAATCATACTAAGTAGTTTGAATGTTTGTTTTTACGGGATCCTGTGTACTTTTAATCTATCATGAATCTCTTTTGGCATGAATCTTAATCTATTTTACTATTTACTTCATTTTTAAGAAATATATCGTCCTTTTGTTTTTACGGTAGCATTAGCACGGGCATGCTACGAAAGAACACAAAACGCTCGCCTGTCGCCTCCGAGGCTCCGACACCCGACGCTCGCGCAATCATCACCTCTTGCCTACCTGCAAGCCGCAGTCGCGTGCCTGCCCATGCACGCCTCGGTGGCTCACGTCCTCGAGCCCTCGACCTCATCGCATCCCACTTCAGAGGTTGCCTCAGATGGTTATTATTTGGTACCGTTTCTGTTCTTATTGATACTATATATTTGAGTACTTTGAATCGATATCATTCGATATCATGATTTATTCTCTGTTATATCTATTAGTGTATCATTTCAAGTCTTCTATTGTTCATAGGCTCCCCCCCCCTCCACCCCCCCCCCCCCCCCCCCCCCCCCCCCCCCGCCGGCTTGGCATCCTTGTCGCTCCCCTTCGCCTGTCCCTTCCGGGGCCATCGACAACGACCAGCTCCCCATCATTGTGTAGTGTAAGCAAAAGAAGTTGGTACTGCGGTCACAATCACAACAGGGGTGTCGATGAATTAATAAGGCACGAAAAGAGAAAAATTAACCATGCACTAGGTTTCCTGGAAGAAATGCATGGTTGCTCTGTTTTGTACCACAGAAATAGTGTTTTTTCAACTAATTTGCGAAGGCAAATCCGCAAGTTGGACCAAACTTTTGTGCAAAGCAGCATATGGTCAGAAACAGAAGTATATTAAAGAAACAACTAATATAAATAATGAGAGAAGCTGCATTTGTTCGAAGCAGATACTTTTGGAGCAGTAGATACAGTTGAAGCCCTTTCGTCATTGATGTGCAAGTAATAATAATACAACTTATCGACAGTTTCGACGCCTTTAATTCCATTGCCCAACAAACTTGAGAAAGAAATCCCAGCGGAAAGAAGAGCAGACACACGCAGTGACTAAGCAAGGGAACCACACTTCAGATCCGTGGATGTCAGAGAATTATTTAAACTCCGGCTTCTTGCTTTGTTGGTGCTGGTCGATCTCATAGAGCATCACTACAACAGACTTCATTTGTAGGGGCAGTTGTAGGTCATTTGTAGAGAAGGTTTTGCCAACCGCCCCTATCAAACCATTGCTATAAATGGTGGATTTGTACAAATCAGATTTATAGGGACGGCTCCAGACCCGTCCCAAAAAAGAAAAAAAATAGCAAAACATTTTTTAATCTGGGGAGGCTCTCACAGGCCAGCGAGTCGCGGCATTTTTCACATGAAAATTGTGCGCTACACGGCTGGGGGGTGGGGGGTTCGAACCCACGACCTCGCCCTCACGCCTTACCTCCTCTACCAGTCCACCCCTTTGTCACTTGTGTCAATACTGGATTTTTTCCCCACATATTATACTCAACCGAGTTTAAATTGAGTGTTTGAGTCCCTAAATGAATTTAAATAAAAAGTTGTCAACTACAAAGTTATATAGGGAGTGTTTGGTTCCCCGCCGCACCCCGCCACACTTAATCTGCAGCACGCCACACGACACAGGGTTGGTGTTTGGTTGGTTCGTAACATGCGGCCGCCACACGATTTCCCAGTGCAAAAGCCGCCACAGACTATGGCGCACATATTTGCCGCCGCCGCCACAACTTGCCACAGCTGCGCGTGGCTGGGTGTGGTCAGAACCAAGCAGCCTTATAACTTTTCAAGATCTACAACTTTTGTTGAGGTTATTTCTTCATCCGAGGTCATTTGAAAAATTCAAATTTCAAATTTGAGAAATTCAAATGTGGTTTTCCATGACAAAATGATCTTAAATGAAAAAGTTGTCAACTACAAAATTCTAAACCTCATCAAGATCTGCAACTTTCATTTTGGTCATACATGTGACTTTGTTTTAACAATTCAAATTTTGAATTTCAAAAAATAACAGCTTCAAACAATATTTTGAAAGAGTAAATGATTTCAGCTGAAAAAGTCATCAACAACAAAGTTGCAGTACTCATCAAGATCTATAACTTTTATTTTGGTCATTTCTTCATCGGACAAAGTGATAGTAACATTATTCATAAATTTTATATTTCTCTCTTCTAGTTTATTAAACCATACGAGGGATATGTAAAATTTGTGAACAATGTTACTATCACTTTATCGGATAAAGAAATTACAAAAATAAAATTTATAGATCTTGATCAATTCTACAACTTTTATGTTTATAACTTTATTAACTAAAATCATTTACTACTTCAAAATGTTATTTGATGTTGCCAATTTTTGAAATTTAAAATTTTAATTGATAAAACAAAGTCACATGAAAAGATTACCAAAATAATAGCTGTAAGAATACAATACATTGATAGAGCATGATTTTAGAAAATTTTAGGAAAAAACATCAAATTTAAAGTTAGTATGAGGTAGAGAAACTTGTTACAAGTTTTAGTTAGAGATCAGAAACAAAAATCAGAGCTATTCAATAATTTAAATTGAATTTTAAATAAAATTTTGAAAGAGTAAATGATTTCAAATGAAAAAGTTGTAAACATCAAAGTTCTATAACTTTTCGAGATCTACAACGTTTGTTTTGGTCATTTCTCCATCCAAGGTCGTTTGAAAAATTCAAATTTTAGTACTTAATTTTCAATATTTGGCAACTATTTGCTATATCTAGACGCCCTTACAAATTCAATTTATAGGGGCGGCTTATAACACCAACCGCCACTACAAATGGATTTGTAGGGGCGGCTGGTTTGGACACCATTTGTAGGGACGGCTCAATATAGAGCTGCCCCTAAAAAAATAAAATAGAGGCATTCCTGCAAATCGTTTTTGTAGCAGTGCATGGAGCTGGAGTTTGCTGCCCTGAAGAGACTCGGCAAGGGCTCACTCACGAGCTTGCCTGCCTTTTTATATCTTCCACCTTCAATTCAACAGTCTGCTGCCGCCGCTGCCATGCATGCGTTGGATGGAGGACAAGAAGTTGGTTGGGGAAATGAACAAGAGCTGCCTCATTTTTTTTTTTATGAAACAGGAGGGGTCAAGACCCTACTGGAATTTATTCAAACAGAAGTCCAAGCTCAGGTTCACGATACAAAAAAAAAGGCTAAAAATAAAATAGCAAGGATTACACAAAGCCTTGCACATGAAGTGTCGCAGCTTTATTTTCTCCAGGGGATGGAAACTAATTATGGAGAGTATGACAAGTAGTACTCCAAATTAAAACATATATGATACCTCTTGTTCTTGTGGGAATTCACGTTCAATTCCCGTTGATACGTTGATACGAAGCGTAGGACGGTTGGGATGGGCTTGGGCTGCGCGTCTCAGCGCTGCCTCCACTTTGTCCTTAGAATCACCATTCTTGCTGTAGAGAGTAACTTTGATTTCCCGGAGCGAAGAAAGGTATTCGAGGCTAAGGTTGTCGCAGCAGTTAGGATGCGACTCTATAACTGCGGCATGGACTCCAAGATGAAGCACTTCGAGGCTTGGCATGAGCTGCTGGGAGGTGCTGTTGCGCTGCCTTTGCTACGAATACAAATGAACCCCTTGTTTTCATCATCATCAGAAACAACTGAGGGTATGGCAGCGAGGTCTTTACTGCCTTGGTTGGAGTCGTTGGAGGTGTACTGGGCCACTTTTCTCGGTGACAATCTCTTCACAAATGCCATGACATGTAGAAAAAGAGCAAGCAAATAATTATAGGCTAGTGCTGCCGATCCATGCCGGAGTTTCCAGCAGGGTTGGATGGGTATGTGATGAAGCTCATCATCGTCAGAAACAGAGGGCCTGGGAGGACTCTGCAGCTCATACTCATGGTCGACGTTCTTCAACTCATCATCATCAGAAACAGAGGGCACAATAATGCCGATGTCGTCTTTTCCATTCCATATATGAAAGGAGACGCTGCTCTTGTCCTCTTCGTTGCCGACGAACAAGACCAATGACCACGGCAGTCTGCAGCACCTGAGCTTTGGGAAGTAACCAGCAGCATCAGTGTCATCATCACTAATGTTGCTCATTGTGGCTGATGAGGACCACAAGCTCAGGCCAAGAAAACGGAGCTCCGGCAACCCGCCGAGGATTTTCAGGTCCTGCTCATCCACGTCTTGCAGCCACAAGTACAGGTAGGAGGGGTTGGGAAGATACGGAGGATTGATGCATGATGGCAGCTTGCAGAATTGGATCCTAAGAACAATCAGATCTCGGAGATGGCGTGGTAGGTCCAATTCCGTTGCTTGCCACGGTTCCCTAGCACTCCAAGCATCACCAGTAATTTTTAGACTCTGGAGCTTGTGGAGACCGCGTAGAGACTCCACCAGATCTCTTTTGGATTCCTTATCGATCAAAATACTAGCATCGAGCACCCTGAGTTCCCTTAGGGCAGTCCCAACCCATGGTTTCCATGTACAGTTTCCAAGAAAAAGAGAGCACAATTAATTACCCTTAGAAACTAATCTTCCCAACCCATGAGTCCTATAGCAGTTTCTATACACAGAAAAAACTTAAATGCACCATAAAAACGAGCTGGATCAGCTGTGGCACTCGCACAGCACATGTATACGTTGATAGCAAATATAAATAATACCAAACACGTTGATAGTAAACTATATATAATAGCAGTCCATAAATAATAGATAGCAGAATAGGTAACCAAATAAGCCATATCCATAAGCATTATATATATATATATAGGGAGAGTATACTCTGTAGCTAGCTATAAAATAGCTTATTTTGTAGCCAGGTCCAAACACCGAACCCACCTCTGATCCGTTGGTACTTGTCAAGCCGAGTGCATGCATGCATACGTCATTTACTGGCGCACATAAATTAGCCGCATGTAAATAGGAAATTTGTTTCCGTGATTTCCGTCCAGTGAAGTGCATGCATGTACCTGTGCGTCGGTGCAAATTACTACTTTCCATCAGTGAAGAAGAAATATTTACGAGAATTCACACCAAAAAATATTTACGAGAATCTGCACTACAGATATTTACGAGAATGCATTTTCAGGTCACCGTACTAATGGCCTCAAGACGACAAGAACCAATTACTATAATGGCGAGATGAATTTACCGGTTACCACAATTTGGAATCATGTTGTCGTAGATATTAGAATGACAAATCGAATTTTACCATAAAATAGTTACTAGAATTTGATAATGGCTCAGTACCAGAATTAGTATAGGAGTTACCTCAATTCTGTCAAGCTATTGCAAGTAAACGACTCACTATAGTTGTGACTGAATTTACTATAAAATAGTTACAAGAATTCGAATGCCTCAATAGTATACTTCATATCAATTACCACAATGGCGTAAAGTACTGGCACAAAATGACGTCAAATTTACTACAATGCATAGCCCAATATTTCAAGTTCTATCTGACACCATCTGAATTGTTTTGCTTGCACATTCGATCCGGCACTATTACTCAAACCTGTACAATCTGCTTTTACATGCACATCGACATCACACAACAATCTGAAAGTTGTGCCCAAAATGGTCAGTCGTCTGCTTGTTGTAACTCCAGCACAATCAAATTGGAAGCATCTGGTTGATGGAACAGAGTTAGCCAGAGTACTTCCCCCTCGCCAACGTCTGCTGGGCCACGCACCGATCTGATCCCACCAGTGATATGCACCACAGCCGGCCATGGCGCCCAGCAGTCAACGAGCTGTGACGAAGGTGTCGCCGATGTTGACAATGAAAGCACCAGGCGCCGCCACCACTGCAATCGCCCATCAGCACGCACCTGCAGTAACTAAATCCATAACGGTGTCATCCATTTAGCACAAAGTCATGATGAAGATACCAGAAAATGATATGACATTGATCTTTTTCCTAACACAAGCAGTAAGCAAGCCATGAAATATACTGGAATATATTCCCACTGATATTTACTACAATTTATGAAGAAATACCCCCACTGACATTTACCACATCACGAGGTACCACAGTGGCATATCCAATTTACTACAATGGCATCCTCAAGTTACCACAATGGAATTTAGCATAGCTTTTCTGTCCAAGCGGTGAGCTGGAGAGACAGTGACCTATTGTTGTATCACTGGTTGGAAGCCCTTTGCTTACCATTTTGCTGCTGAAATTGACGTGGTAACCATATCGCCTGTGCCTATAAGGGCTCCTCCGATGAACTGAAAATGCAACTATGAGTAAGTGGAACTCATCAAGAGAAAAATAAATTATACTGGTTTTAATCTGCACTCAGCAAGAAATAAATTATACTGCCAAATCAATAAGCTGAAATCTCCTGCTGCCTGATTCCAATGCCAGAAAAGGTGAGCAAGAAGTTGGAATCAGTAAGCTGATAACTGACATATTTACATTTACATGATAAAGTCATCGAAACAAGAAATCATTCTGCAGAAAACTACATCTCCGTCTGATAGCTTCATAAGAACAATGTCACACCCGGTATTCCTGGTAACAAAAACACAACCGGTGAGGGAAGAACCACCCTCACGGCTTTGTCATAGAAGGGACCGTATGACCCCGGTCACGAAAACCCCCGAACCCTGGCTCATGCCCTGACGGGCCAGACGGAACCGGACCAGATCAAACAATCTGGCACTGAGGGCATATTTAACAGATTTTTGGCACATGAGTTAGGGCAAAAGTCATTTGTAGCATCCGGGTTGTGATGTTGTCAACCTGGGGCTGGATTAAGAGAAAAAAAGGGTGCCAAACACTAAATAGAACTGAAGCATGTTAGCTACTGAAGAGTTCTCGTGCCGGCAAAATAAAATACATTGATTCAGGTAGCCTATTAACTAACTTATCCGGCAAGTGAAAGAGAAAGATCAAGATGGCCATCTGCCTCGAGAAAGATCAGAGCAGACTAACATCTTCTATCTGCTCGGTCTGCCACAACAGGGAAACTATTTGTTTGTACAATCAGTAAACCATTCAAAAAGAGTAAATCAATGAATCTAATCTAATGGGAACCAGCCCCTAGTCCAAAATTACAAGAATTATGTGGTGTTATATAACAGTAGTAGCCTGTGTAGGAAATCACTGAAGGCATAGTGACCATAAAGAACAATTGCTTTTCCATACAGTATATAGTAAATGATTTACGAGAAACACAATTTGCTATTTATTCAGTATCGTCAATTGAGGCTATTTTTAGAATAATGAGTGAAGATTAGTTAGACAAAAAAAACTGTAACAGTACAGGGATAGTTGCCAGATTAACATGTTTGGGCCAAACGTAGCTCCATATAACACATGACATGATGAAAATTGTATACCACGCTAAAGAGGGCAGTCGGATGCAAGGTCTAGCATCACTAATTTGCTACTGCATCATGCAAATCGTCAATCCGGCCCGAACATTATGAATACAGGCAGACACTAGTACAGACCAAAAGCAAATTGACTCCATGCTTATCGAGGGATGCGGATTTACGGGGCTCACCTCGAGAGACTATCACCGCCGGAGATGTGACGGGTGCCGGGCCGCTGCCTCCTGATGAACGAGCGCCGCCGTGAGGGCCATTTGCAAGGGGCGGGTCGCACGGCCACCGGACCATGAGGGGAAGCCGCGCGCCACCGGTCGGGGAAGGGGCCAGGCCGTGCTGCGCCGTCGTCGGACACCAAGGAAGGAGTGGACGCCATCGCCACTGCTGGGAGCGAGAAGGGACACACCGCCGTCAACAGGGAAGGAGCTTTCATGCAAGGTGTGGCCGGGGGCGCAGGGCGAGCCATGACGTCGTCGGGAGCAGCATCCGCCACTGGTTGGGGATGTGAAGCCACGCGCACCCGTGGGGACGCAGATCTGCGCGCGGAGGTGGAGGGCTGACCGCCGTCGCCGCCAGGACGGTGGAGGGGCCGCCGCCTCGCTGGGAAGGTGGGGATCCGCCACCGCACAGGGAAGGTGAAGGAGGCGCCGCTGCGATGGGGAGAGGTGGCCGGCCGGGGCAGTGGAGCGTCGAGTAGAGTGGCGTCACGCCCGCATCGGCGCCGATCCGGAGGGGGGGCGAGCAGGCGGCACCGATGTGCTCGGTGGGTGGGGGCGGACGCGGTAGAGGTGTCGGGGGAGAAGCAGCGAAAGAAGCAGGCGGCGAGGATTTGGGGATTTTCCAAATGGTCAAGCGGGTCTCCTCGTGGCCGGTGGAAGGAAGGGGAAAAAATTACGGGGATTGAATCAATGCATGCATGCGTTAGTTCAACGGGGACCAGGAGCCGCGTAACCATAGTGCGCTGGTGAGTGGTGAAGCTCGGGCTCGCCGGTTTTGGACTTTTGGTCCGGCTACAGAATAGGGTATTCTGTAGCTAGCTACAGCCTAATAGTTCTATATATATATATATATATATATATATATATATATATATATATATATATATATATATATATATATATATATATATATATATATATTAAACATGACGGTACACTTGTTTTGGCAGTCTGAACACTCAAATAGCAGTAGTCTAAGCACCACTACTAGTGTATATATGTACATGACGACCACATTCTTCCCTCTGCTCTCTACATTCTTCCCTTCTCATGATGTCGTACCCAAGTGATCCTGAATCGGATGACAGTGATGAAAGTCTGGATCCGTACAATTTGGATGATTATCTCATAGAGGAAGAGATACTTGAAGATGTTGCAGATCATATTATGGTTGATGTGCTTGAAGATATTGAGGCTTTATATGGTCAAGGAAGAAGATTTGTGTCGAGGAGATTTGTTGACAGGCCTCGTGAAGAATCTAAGCAGCGGTTAATTGATGACTACTTCTCCGAGAATCCAGTGTACAATGAAACAATATTTCGCCGAAGGTTCAGGATGAGGAGGCCTTTATTCCTGCGCATAGTTGAAGCCCTTGGTGAGTGGTCTCCTTTTTTTACCTTGAGATTTGATGCTCTGAATCGACCTGGCTTGATGCCTATTCAAAAGTGCACAGCTGCAATTCGTCAATTGGCAAATGGCAGCCCTGCAGATCAACTTGATGAGTATATCAAAATTGGAGAGAGTACTGCTATAGAGTGCTTGAAGATGTTTGTTCAGGGTGTGGTTGAAGTGTTTGGTGCTAAGTACTTACGACGTCCCACGGCACAAGATGTAGAGCGCTTGATTCAACTCGGTGAACGTCGTGGGTAGAGCGCTTGATTCAACTCGGTGAACGTCGTGGGTTTCCTGGCATGTTAGGGAGTATTGATTGCATGCACTGGCATTGGGAGAAATGTCCCTACACATGGAAGGGGATGTATACTCGTGGTGACCACGGTGTTCCTACTATCATTCTAGAGGAAGTTGCCTCATATGATCGTTGGATATGGCACGCCTTCTTTGGTGTTGCTGGGTCCAACAATGATATTAACGTTCTTAATCAATCTGATTTGTTCATCGAGCAGCTAAAAGGAGAAGGTCCTAAGGTGCAATATAATGTGAATGGAAGGGAATATACCCAAGGATACTACCTAGCGGATGGTATATACCCTGAGTGGGCTGTTTTTGTTAAGTCAATTCGCAAACCACAATCAGATAAACATAAGTTGTATTCAGAACACCAGGAAGGGGCAAGAAAGGATGTTGAATGTGCATTTGGAATATTGCAATCTCGTTTTTGCATTTTACGCCGACCAGCACGTCTTTATGAACAAGGGGATCTCCAGAATGTGATGCTAGCCTGTATCATCCTTCACAATATGATAATTGAGGATGAGAAGGGTATGGAAGAGATTCCTATCGATTTGAACGAGGAAGCAAGCACATCGTCTGTACAATCAGCTACCATCACTCATGGAGCTAACCCAGAGATGGAAGAAGTACTAGAAAGAAATGCTAGAATTCATGATCGTTCTATTTATAAGCAACTTCAGTTAGACTTGATTGAACATATTTGGCATAAGTATGGGAATTCCAATTAGGTACTTAAAATATTTTGTTGAATAAACTGATATGAATGATTTAATTGTGGTTTTGTATAAATGTTCATTTGTTTTACTGAAAACTCATTGTTTGACTATTTTCATTGTAGATAATTGCTTTTGGAGTTCTCTGTGGCATCTGCGCAGTTACATTGCATCACTGAAGTACAAGCACTGCGAGAGATGGATGGATGATGGCTATTCTATCTAATTATATATATACTATGCATTATCATTACCCAGCGAGATCTGACTGGATGATTTATATATATATATATATATATATATATATATATATATATATATATATATATATATATATTGTAATGCTTATGGATATGGTTTATTTGGTTACCTATTCTGCTATCTATTATTTATGGACTGCTATTATATATAGTTTACTAATCAACGTGTTTGGTATTATTTATATTTGCTATCAACGTATACATGTGCTGTGCTCAGTGAGTGTTTCAGAGATGGATACATGTGCTGTGCGAGTGCCACAGCTGATCCAGCTCGTTTTTACGGTGCATTTAAGTTTTTTCTGTATATAGAAACTGCTATAGGACTCATGGGTTGGGAAGATTAGTTTCTAAGGGTAATTAATTGTGCTCTCTTTTTCTTGGAAACTGTACATGGAAACCATGGGTTGGGACTGCCCTCAGGCTCACAAGCTCCTTCACAAGCCGCCTCGTAGTCTTAGGCCCCATAGCAGTTATTGCCAACTCCTCTAGAGATGTCATCCCTTCCACCGAAAATACCTTGCCATTAAGGGCATCTTCTTCTAGATTAATACACAGGCACACCAACTGTTTTGGCAAGCTGCAGTTCCATGGCAACTCTGAAATGGCAGAGTGCAACAAGTCCAGTGTCTGCAAGAATCTTAGAGCTCCTATTTCTTTTGGGATCCTACCGATCCGTGTTCTACGTAGGCTGAGATATCTTAGGTGAAGTAAATGTCCCAGATCCTCAACTCGGACAAGGTGACCATCCCTTGGCTTGCAGTTTTCTATAGCTAGGACACGTAAAAGTGTGAAGCTAGAAAGTGGGGCCCACGTCTCAATAACACACCTGAGGGAAATAAACGATCTCAGTTTTGGTGTCTGATGAGTGTGCCCAATGATCCTATCATGGTTGGCTAACCTGCGTACGGTGCCATTGTTGCTCTGTAGCAGTGTGCCTTGATCATTACTACTATCTAATACCATGAAAAAATTTTCTTCTCAGCACATAGAACGGATGAAATCAAGCACCACATCGTGAACATGACAACCAATGACGACGTTGTCATCATTGTCGGACTCTACCGCTTGGATCATACTTCTGTTTATGAGATCATTGAAGTATCGCTCTCCAGTCTCAAATAAGCTTATTCCTACGTTCTCCTCGACAAATCCCTCGGCTACCCACTTCCAAACCAATGAACCTTTATCGATAACCGAGTCTTCTGGGAATGCACTAAGATACATCAAGCATGTCCTTAGATGTGAAGGCAGGTCATAGTAACTAAAGGACAGTATCCTCATTGTATTTTCGGCTTCCTTGTTATCTTTACTCCCAAAATCAATAGTGTTACATAGCTCAGACCATTTGTCCCTTGGTTTACCAGCCAATAAACTAGCCATTGTGATAATAGCTAGCGGTATAACACAACATTTCCTTATAAATTTATCAGATATCTTATCTGGCTGGCTATCAACGTGTCTTCCTTCATGGCCATATATTCTTGAATACAATAACTCTCTAGAGCTATCGTAAGGAAGTGGTTGTAGCTCGTAAACTTCATCAGCTTTTGTTGCAACTTCCATGTTACGACTTACGAGTACTTATGATTATTCTACCTCCAGAATTCTTATCATCATCAATAGCTAATTTTATTGTTTCCCAAGACTGTATATCCCATATGTCATCGATAATAATTAAATACCTATCTGCACAACAGCACAAATATTTTGAATTAATAATTAAGATATCTAAATTATGCATGTATAAAATGGACAAGCATTACACCGACTTGAACCGAAAATGATTACTCACTCCTATCTTAACTTACGTCTTACGCATAGACCATACAATTTTGAATTTCACTTTTTTATTGAAGAATATTTAATTTATAGGAAATAGCAAAAGTATGTTTTATATGAAATTATATATCTAAAAATAAATAGAGTCATCAATGGACAATTTGACTGTTTCCCAAGCCTGTATATATCTGCATGTCATCAACAACAACAACATACCTATCCAGGCAAGAGTGGAAAATCTTGAATTAATATCTAAGTTATCTAGAACATGCGTCTATAAGACGAAGAAGCATGCATGGCAATGACTTGAGTTAGAAAATGACTACTCCCTCAAAAAAAAAAAGGTGATGCTTTAGACACAGACACTAGCTACAAAATACAATTTTGGCTAGTTTAGGGACCGGGGTGATATAGCCGAATAAGGACCGCCAGTGGACTTTACTCAAAAATTAAATACTATTGTAGAAATAAATTTCAAGGTAAATATAATCATATTATTTTCAAATATCAAAGCTTAGTGCATAAAAAATACTTTATAATTAACTATTTAAATAATCAGCTTAAACAGCATTAACACGTCAATTATTGTGATCAGAGGGAGCGAGTATTATTGATCACAATATGGCAACAGAAAACCTCAAGATTGAGTGGTTGGCGTGTACCTCTTCTTGTTTTCAAGGAAGAAAAGGAGCTCATCAATTAGTTTTCTTTCATCCAATCCGGCAGTACTAATGTAGAGGTATTTTTGCCTATCAAGATCGATGAGAATGTCCTTCAAAATTTTCTTCAAGTCTGGATTCCGGCCAACAGGGACAAAAGCTGCACAATCGAAATCCCCTTTGATCTTATCATAGACAACTTTGGCAAGAGTGGTCTTGCATAGGCCACCAACTCCGACAATGGATACTATCTTCATCTTCATGCTGGAAGCGTCACCCAGCTGCGGGTTCGTCTGCAGCATGGAGATGAGCTCACCACTTGACTTGTCCACGCCAACAAGCTTGTTCACTTGTGTGTACATGGCGTGAAGACGAGGATCAATAGTGAACGTCGTAACTGTCCTGGTCACAATATCTTCCACCTTGTACATACGGCACCTCTTCGTTACCTCGTCAAGATGAGTCATGATGTTCATGACATCACCGCTGATCTTGCAGCAGGCCTTGCTCTTCTTGAAAAAGTTGGTCATTTTCTTGACACGCTTCTTCAGAGAGTTCTGCTTCTCCTCATCAGAGTTAGGGCCTTTGACACGCACGAGGAAGGTGTCGAGAATGTCCTCCATATCATAGGAGGCCTCCCGTACTTTGCGTGCCCAGATCTGGACCTGCTTATCGAGCTGGTCCCACGGCACCTCAGCCACCTTGCACAGTGCGGCTTGCGCGAGCTCAAGCTCCAGCATGAGAGAGCTGATGCGCTCCTTCACGCCGGTCTGCAGGTTGTACTCCTCCTCCAGCAGCTGGTAGAGCTTGGGGATGCTGCTGCTCATGGCGCCCGTCACACAGGGCTTGGCTTCTTGTGTGTGTCGCGTGGTAGAGTGGAGGGGTGTGGAACTTGGGCTCCGACTCAGGGTTTGATGCTCCAAAATTTGCTAGTCTACCTTCCATAAGTAAGGTCGGAGATAAAGCCGAATAATGTGCACATATTGCAGATAAAGCCGAATGATGTGCACATGTTGCTCCCATTCAGCAGTGCAGCCGTCCGTTGCTCCTCCTCCACTCCTTTTTCTTTCTTCGTTTCAGAAAGAAAGGAACCTGATGCGGACAGCCCACCTTATATTTTCTTTACTATTTCTTGCACTTGAACTAGTTAGCCAACAGTGTTTGAACCCGTCAGGTGCGCACCTTCGCTAATATGGCATGGAAATTGTGACCGTAGCCAGGATCTCTCTATTTGAGATGGAGTCAACCACTGGACCGTCTCGCTAAGAACAGTAGGGTGTATTTGGTTGCTTATTGGGGTTGCATCATATATATCCTGGATGATGGAACACAGGCCGAACTGAGCCGTATTTAAAATAAAATATGGTAAGGTTGCATAAGCGAAGGCAACAAAAAAAAAGTAATCGTTTTGTAATCACTTGCATGAACGGATACAATCTACCCAAGAGTTTGACATCAGGACCCTCCACTCTCATCGTGTATGCGCGCAGCTAGGCCAGATGGATATCGCCGATTTGGCTGCATGTGTGCCATGATGCTTCATGCGTGCATGTATCCGTGTTGACAACCAAAAGTCTCCAAAGCATATAATGGACTCTACTATAATGGATCATCTCATTTGAAGCCCGAACGAAGAAATGGCGTTTCAGAGGATGCTGACCATGCCGGAACAGGCCAGTTCCCAAACTGGCCAGGCTGGTTTGGGCAAATTTTCAAATGCAAAATTTCACTACACCATTGCGTTCCTTTTATCGAGCTGATCTTTGGAAACATATATGGCTCACCCCGTTTTGAATTTGGATGAATTAATTGTGATTTTCGGAAGCCATTCTGCCCTGGACATATAGCCGAACAGTCCAGGCCGGTTATGGAAACAACTAGGCTAGTTTGGGCACAGTAGAACCGGCCAGGCCGGTTGGCTGGCTGTAGTGCTGCCCAGTCTCCACAGAAACCGGCTAGGCTAGTTTGCCTGTGCAAATCCGAACGGGACATACTCCAAATTGATTTTTGGACGTGATTTTGTGTAGGAAATGTGGAGATTACGTTTTTAACTTGTTTCCTACTGGGATAAGACCAACCTCTCTATATATATCAGAGAATGACGGCCGATTAAAGCACTACTAGAAATATGCACATCTATGACGAAAATATTAATGACGAATCAAAAACTATCATAGAAGATCGATTTCTATGACGAATTTTTTTGCTTCGTCATGTACCATTAGTGACGAAAATATTAATGACGAATTGTTTCCAAATTTGCTAGGCACCAAAGATGGAGAATTCCATAAAGAGCTTCCTGGTAAAGTAGTTTGGAGGAAGTGAGCTTCCAGAGGCTCCTCTTTTGGAGGATGAAATTAATGAGACAGTTTTTGGGTCTTCCAAGTCCATTTTTGTCACAATCTCACCTTCGTTGAAAACCGTCTTTAGTTTCTGTACCACTCGATCATCTTCAGCAGAGTTATGTCTGCTCCAACAGTATTGGTAGCTCTGCCTTAAGTTCCTTTCTCTGCTTTCCCTAATCATGCTTCAAGTGTAGTACATGGATAATCTCAGACTCGATGTCTAAGAGATTGAATTTCTTGTTTAAAAGTTGCCAAAATTACCTTATCTTTACTGGTTAATTTAAACTAAATTTGTTTATGGTTCTGTCCACATTCAACAACTAGTTAAGATCACCTTTAGATGCAAAGACAACTTACACAAGCAAGTCAAACAAGTAAACCTGGGCACCAAGTCAGTTAGAGCAAACAACAATCATACTATTTTCGTTTTTTTTCTCTTATTTTTAGGTTCATCTTTATTTCATTCTTTGACCTGTTCATAACACATAACATGCTTGGTATCATCAATAACTAGCAAACAGATGCAAATACAAGTGCACAGCACTGAAATATTTGACTCCTCCAGTTTCAACCCTCCGCCACTGCTGTACTAACAGTGAGGATCAGTTAGATGAACTTCTTGTTGGATTCGCACAGGTACGCCCATGCGACAACTGCAGCAGCAACTGCGACCCCAGCTGCAGCTTGCACCAGCAAGGATTTTTGTTTATTTCCGGATTTGCACGTGCGAGGCGGTGTGAAGCCTAGCTCTGAGAGTTTCTTGTGTGACTCTGCGTAGTCCCTAAAGAAAGCTTCTTCATCCTGCGAACGAGGTTGGGAAAATGAACAGTGAACAATCAAGGATTAATATCAACTATTATAGGGTTTCAGGAGCTGTGTACCTTGGCATATAGTTCGACATACTGACGGAATTCAGGATCTTCCACAAGAACCTTGTCAGTCGGGAGTTTCAAGAGCCCTTCAGAGTCGCCTTTCAGAAGCTCACTGCGTCATAGGATGTGAAGTGATATACACAGGTGTGACATTACTAACCATATTAATCTGAGAAAAATAAAGACAATAATTGTGTGTCAGGTTTTTGAACTAGTCAGCTTAAGGCTTACACGAAATAAGAGTTGTCAAATTTCAGAGGTTCCTTAGTCCATGGGCCATCAAATCCCGTCCTCTCTGGATGTGCTCTCCCCTGAAATTTGCATTGTGTGGCGCAATTTTGGATTAAAAAGGAACCAAACCACGTTAATGTAGTTGAGATCATGTTCATATTTGTTAACCCTTCTCTACTAAAAAAATATGCTTGCTAGTTGCCATAATGCATGAACAAGAAAAGATGTTCTTGTGTACCAACCAGAGTATGGCCGCCGGAGAGTGCCACAATGTCCTTGTCAGATAAACCCATCCGGTAGAACATTTCTCTAAGATGCGAAGCACCTTGTGACAGATAACAAGAGCAAGAAGAATTGAAAGTTGTTCAGTAATGCAGAAGACAGTGCTGAATTTGGGACGTCCGTCCAAAAACATCGAAGGTGCGTTGCAATGCTGAAAACTCTCTTGCGTGTACCAGTTATGTGTGTGTGTTTTTAATTAAAAAGAAGCTTCTAAAGATGTGTTACGAAGCAACCTTTTGTAGCTTCAGGCAAGCGTCCTTCCTCTGGACAATCCGAAGAATCCTGGTTACAAATAGGAAAAAGCCAGAATAAGAAGATCTGACAAGATATATACTCAGTAATGACGAATCTGAGGTTGCCCCTTGTACAGTACTATCACCTTTCTGCCAGGAACGAAATCAATGGTTGGTCCACCAGTAACTTCGACGGCGACGACTCCGGCGAGCTGGTTGATGAAACACAACACAATTAACCAACGCTATGGTTTGTGTCAATTGGGTGATAGTCCATGGACATAGTTGCACTACCTGGTACAGGTCTGCATATGTGATCTTTGGGTGCTTCTGCTTTATTGGCTCTGTGCAGGAGGAAGATAGAATGTTTGAGTTGTTAAGACTTGATTAATTATGTTAGCTCCTGTATCTGACTCTGACAGAAGAAAAACTGACCTAAGAGGTCGATGGCAATCTTGAGCCCTGCATTCGAAGAGTGGCTGTACTCCTGTGGGAACCTTATGGAACCGTTGGGGCCTCCGGTGTTGGTCTTGGCGTCGTAAGTGCCGGCGTCATGCCATCTGCTACGTCGAAAAGAAGCCATTGTTGCAGAATATGTTACAGGCAAATTAGACATCGTTGCCATGAGGAGGACGTACGCGAGGCGGAGCATGATGGGCGCGCAGTTCTTGCTGGAGATGAGGGCGCGGAGGTCCCGCCGCGCCCTCTCAATCTCGGCCATGTACTCGGCGTCCACCACGGGTGCAGACATTGCTGCTGAGAACTGGGTGCTCCGTGGAAGCAGAGGAAATGAAGCAGCAGCAGCAGTTGGACAAGAAATAGGGCAGCAGCTCTGGTTTGTTCTGGACTCTATCAGGAGCAGGGGAGGTCTGGTTTTGTAGGAAAGGGAGGGAGGAATCGAATGAGTGGAGGCGTGGAGAAAGCAAGGGATGTCTCCCGACGAGAGCAACGTGTTTCTAGAGGAGAGGATCTCAGCTCTCAAGGCTGCCGAGCTTTCTACCACTTTCGCGTCTTCTGATGATTTGACCCTGCTGCAAAATCGGATCACCTTTGACAGAATGCAGTTGATTTTTTTATTTTTTTATTACGAGGATAGTATAGTTCTAGAGGGTTCCGTAATTGTGGAAGTTCCGACATCAAGAAACGTTACCCGAACATCCATGTTTCGTCGGAATTTCCAGTTTTCTGATCATTTCAGCAATGTTGCACGCTTGGGGCCAAATAAAATTCAAGTGGGAAATTATCCCCCAGTGACAATAAAAAAAAATTCTCGACGCAGCCTTGTTTTGTTTTCCCAAGCAATTTTCAACAATATGGTAGCACTTTGATTGGAGGACGTGGCGAACTTTTTCCATAAGACTAGTCTCGATGGGGTTTTATCAGAGTTTTATAGGCATTAATTATGCTGATGTGGCACTATATTAACGAAGAGAGATGATAAGAGTTTTATGGGAGTAGAGAGAGTTTCGTGAGAATGAAACTCTTCTGCACTGTTTTCAAAATCTGGATGTGTTGGAAACAATGACATGAAATCCCCACTGAGACTAGCTTAAAGATTTAAGGATTTCCCATCTCAACTGTGGAATGCTTTCCAGATATTTCAGAAAAGGAAAAGTCTATTTCATTTGCTGTAATCTGAATTTTCTCGTTAAATTCTAAAACCTAACATCACACCTTGAACATTCAATGATTCAAAACCATTGAAATTACCTCAGTGCCCCCTGGTTTGACGTGGTTTTAAACGCCTTCACCCTTTTCGGTTAATATAAAATCTGAAAAATACTTAATAAGGTTTCTAAACCATAGAAAATGTCTCTAAACTTTTAAAAATTCCAAGAAAAATAAAAAATATATCTAGAAGCTTCAAAAGTTACACTTAGATCTTGAAAAATAGGAAAAAAATATCTAGAAAAAACTAGAAAATCTCCAAATTGATGACTAAACATGTTTGAAAACTTTTCACAACAAAAATATGAGATGCAACCAGCATAGATGCTACACATATTACGTGTAACGCATTTGTGCTCATTATGTTAGATTTTTATTGTCGAAGTTTTCAAAACATGTTTACACATCAATTAATATGTTTTGCAAATTTTCTCTATATTTTTACTATTTTCCAAGAGGAAAATATTTAGAAGCTTCTGATATATTTTCAAAAGCTCTAAATATTTTATTTGGATACATTGTATCCCAATACATTTCTAGGTTTTTCTCAAAAAAATAATAAGCTTGGATACATTTTTTTGGTTTATAAGTATTTATATTTTTAATTAAAAAGGACAAAAACATCTTCATTATCACTTCAAACCATAGCAAGGAGATAATTTGAACGGTTCTAGAGTTCAGGAGTGTGATATCTAGTTTTGTAGTTGGAGAAGAAAAAGCGGCTTCCAAAGCACTGTAGTGGTATTCAGTTTTGGATAGTATAGAAGATCGTGTAATTAGAATCTGCTTGTTTCATTAATTAATTGAATATACTCCTTACAATAGTCCGAGGAAAAGACAAATTTATCAACAAATTGGGATAGATGTACACTTTTCATGCAATCATGTAAAGAACCATAGGATCTTTTGTGTGGGCAACGACGGAGGGGCTTGCTTCTTCCTCCTTTTTCTTCTACCTTCTTCCTCCTTCCTTTCTTCCTCGTCCCTTTTTTTCTCCCTTCTTCAAAAAATAGAGGAGGGCTCAAGGAGGGCTCCCCTGTGCGGGAGGCAGTAAGGGGGTGTAGGGCGACATGGCGGACTAGAGAGGGTGAATAGTTCTTTCTAAAATTAATCGCGCCGACTAACCGAAACAAATGCGGAGTTAAAAGTATCGGTTTACCAATGACTACACTCCTCTATCTATGTTCTCAAACACCTTATATAGATTCTAATTAGGTAACAAAGGTGCCGAGCTAGCTAGAGCTCACCTAATTAACTCTAGGAGTAAAGTCACACAAACCTATTCAACAAGTACTTTAAGCACCGGGAAAGCTCCTACACAAACTTGTAAGCAAAAGCACAAAGCTCCTAAGCTCACTGCAATGCTCAATAACAAGACTACACAAGCTAAATTAGAGAGCGCAAATTATTTAGCTACACAAATTAAGCAATGTAACTAACAAGTCTACTCAAGCCAATTAGTCACGCAAGAGAGCAACTAATTTACTATCAATGTAAACTAGGTATACAAGGGAGCTACTTCTAAGCTACACAAGCAAGAATGTAACTAACAAGCTACACAAGCTAACTAATTATAAGAGCAATTACACAAGCACAATATATGAAAGTAAATACAAGCTTGTGTATGGGGAATGCAAACTGTGGCAGAACCTCCTAATTACTATGGCCCACATGTACTTGTTATTGTCTTAAAAGACCTCTAACCACCAAACATGTGTACCACAGTACTTAAGAAGTCTGTCGGGTGTCCTAGGGAAACCCGAATCATCCACATTTTACAACTCACACAGGATCAACAAAGGAGTAACTACAACATTACAACATTTATTTTAGTAGTAGAGCTCCAAGGATATGCTGGCTCCAAGGATATGCTGACTTTAAGGAAAGTAGTAGAGCTAGAAAAGAGGAGTTTTACAGAAAAGCTTTACTATAAATGGATCCTTACTTTCAATGTTTTAGTCAAGTTTTAGCATCAATTTTAGTGAAGCTTATCATAAATAGATTTGCACCTATTCTATCTCAATCAGTTATATTAAGCATCACATCTCATATTTATCTCTTTGACTCATTTTCATAATCACCATGTATCATTATAAACTACGATGATGAACAGAGAATCGAGTCTCCATAACCGAGGAGCAGCGACGATTCGAACCGATTATACCCAGCTGGGGATCCCTAACCACACGAGATATGTAGGACTCTAACCTATATAAATCAACCTTCACTCGGATCCTCCAAAACGTGACCGGGTCCAGTGCCACCCGAGAGTATAGTACACCTCCAATCCATCCATTGGCTACGAGAGTACACACTACTCTCGCCATCTTTCCACTCCCAGTGCGCGGTTGGCCGTTCACATGTTGGCATTACCGGGGTCTTAGGCTTACCAGAGCATGTGGCCAGTTGCAAAGTCTCGACGCACGCAATTCAATCAACGGTACGGTCCTTAACCGACACAGTCGGAGACACTACATTGGGACTCCTTTCCCGACGCAAGTCCACCGACTGGTCTCAGCTTAATATTACCATATTTATATTCATATGCTCTCATGACCCGTCATTAGATCAGGAGAAGCAAAGGTAAACGTGTTTCTTGCGAACGATGAAATCACCATTCGACTTTTACCGAAGTCTAAGCATTACTAAGCATAAGAGATCGACTTACATATATTAGTGGGATATCATCTGGATATAAGTATAGATCAAGGTAATTATGCAGCAACGGTATCGACCAACTCCTACTAACTTAATGCACATTACACTAGACTTAAAGTGTAATAAAGCATTTATAAAATAGAAGAGTGATTGTATGTCTGGGGCTTGCCTTCGTTGCAGCGGTGGTTAGTTCTCATAGAAGTCAAGTTTGACATCAACACCACGGGTGGATCACCTTCTCCGAAGCTTGATCGACATGATCCAAAACACTCTCGTATGCACTACACATATACAAATGATGCGATGCTTAATATGATGGAGTGCATGCCAGGATGCATGATGGTGAACAAGACATAGTATAAAAGGGACATTTTGAAAGAATAAACATTAGTTATTTACTTGAGTACAACTTTCCTTCGCGGTACAGTTGCAAGCCAACAAGGTTAATTTAAAGGTTAACTAACCATAACTTTGTTTTTACCCAAGAGGTTGCATCTAATAACAAGTGATATTTTCATAAAGCCATTAAACATTAACATAAACAAATCATTAACTACTAATGACCTATGTTTATTATTTTAATCACATATCAATAATTCTTTAATTAACAAGTTAATCATGAACTCAAATAATTAATTAAAATACCAAGGATCATCACCTGTTAATGATCCAAGGTCATCACTCAATCTCAAAGTCACACAAATCCTAAATTATCAAGTTAAACACATATTTATTTAATTAATTAATTAAGACAGAAATTAAGAATAAAATAAATTTTATCCAATTAAGTCCAAACTTTTTCTATAGATTAGTCTTACCCTAAAACAATATTAAAATTAATTTCATGATTTTTGGATTTTTATTTTAATTACTAAAATTCCTAGAAGTTGCATTTAATAATTAATTGAGCTAATTAATTAACTTACTAAAGCCAATCAAAATTGACATTTAATATTTTTACATGAAAGAGAACATCATGAACAAGCTACACAAAAATTTTCATCATTTTTGGAGTTCTAATTAATTCACAACAGAAATAAACAAATTTGGTACTATCTAATATTTTCAGAAAAGAATAAAACGAAAATATTCACCTCGGGCCGGCTACTCCTCTCTTTCCCTTCGATCGGCCCAGCTAGACGCATGCGCGTGGCCCACCAGCGCCCGCGCTCTTCTCCTTTCCCCGGCCCAACTGACCGGTTGGCCCAGCTCGGTGAGAACGGCCTGAGGCCGAAAGCGGCTCAAGGCCGAGCTAGGTGCGGTGCACCGCCGTTCACCGGCGGTGGCTCGTCGTCGGCTGCTACTCCGGCAGGACTGAGAGACTTGGCGTGCTCAGGGTGCTCACACGAACCGGCTCAGGGGGGAAAACGAGGTGGTTTGGGCTAAGAGCGGAGCTCGACGCCGGCCATGGCGAACGCGGCGGCCCAGACACGACGGCACAACGTCGTCCCGACGGAGATGAGCAGGAATTAGAAAATTGCCAAGCGCATAAGCATCATGAGCAAGAGGCGATCACAAGGAAGCTAACAGCCGAGCCAGAGGCTCACCGTACCACCCTGCCCACGGTGAGGGTCACCGCGGCGGCCATGGCGACCTGCTATGGCTAGAATGGCGCGCGCGGCTGTGCTTGGCGAGGAGAGGCGACTCCAGCGAGTCGGTGGGATGCGTAGGGAAGTGGCGACGCTCGGTGCAAGAGGAATTAGGAGGTGGTGCTGCTGCGGCCAATTGTGCCGGCGGTGGCACCGAAGGGAGAAGAAAACGAAAACGACGACGGTAAGGGCTTTATAGGCGCGGGTGACGAACGGGGACGTGCCAGCAGCTTCTTGCGCGGCCACGTCGAAGCAGGAGACGGTGCCGGGCGCGCCTAGAAGCGGTTCGAAGATCACTGGCGACGGCGGGAGGTAGCGCCCGGGGGTTGGTTGAATTTTGAAATATTTACGAGAATGCCACTGCGCTTAAATTCAAAATTACTTTCAAATTTTCTATAAAAGTTGAAAATCTGTAAATACAAAAGTTGTTCAATTTTCAAAGATCTACAACTTTCTCAATATGAATATTTTCCAATTCGGCTTAGATTTTGAAATTTGAATTTGAATTCAAAAGGGGACATTTTCTAGAATTCTGTAAAATCAAAATTACTTTGAATTTTGTATTGAAACTTCAAAAACTCAAAATACCAAAGTTGTACATCTAGGAAGACCTGCAACTTTGCTATTCAAAACATTTTCAAATTCTCACTCCATTTTGAAATTGGATAGGGGAAATGAAAAGGGGTCAAAGTTGAGATTTGAATCTTTTTAAAATTACTTCAAATTTTACACTGAAACTTTGAAAACTCAAAACATCAAACTTGTAGCCCTTGAAAAGATCTACAAACTTGGTTTCACACTTTTTCCCAAATTTTGCTTAGATTTTGATCTATTCAAAAAGGGGTAAAACTAGGGTTTTGCTTTTCCAGGTTTTTGGAAAGATTTCAAATTCAAACTTGATACTCTATTAATTGGTGGTTATTTAGTGATCACACCATCACCCTAGGGCAACATGGTTGACCAAATGGCTCCCTAGGTTGACCAGTTTGACTTTTAAAAAATCTTTTAATAAATCCCCAAATTTGAATTCAAATTCGACTCGGAAAACTTGCGACAAGTTTTGGATTCCAAAATTAAACTCAAACTTGAAGCTCCATTTTAAACATGTTTAACTTACAAATTATTATCAAACCTTGATCCTATATTATAAAGCACATTTAACACTACTACTTTTATTTAAACAAAACTTTATTTGCTTAAGCCAATTCTCAAATATAAATTCATAAAGAACCTAATGTATCAACATGCCATCATTTCATGGAATTAACTAAAATACCAAATTTGCAATATGAGAACATGACAAGGAAACATATGAAACATATCATATGGCAACATTACATATGCAGCATATGATAACTATTATTGCAATATGAATGCATTTATGGCATAATACTTGATACTTATGCTTGATGATGCATCATTATCACATTTTAATTATTTCTTAACATCATGCATGTTACACAAACCAACAGGAAGAATAGGACACGGTGATTTTTATCCCGAGATTCATGTGTTTGCCAACATGCTAGTCCCCGTTGTATCGACCACTCACTTGGTGGTTCGGCGGCTAATAGGTGTTTCACAAACCTAGCCAACACGTTGGGCGCCGCAAGAACCTACCCCAAAAGTGACGGTAGCTCAATGACACGCTTTACTTGAGTTGCTCTTCACGTCTATCGCGGGGCGAGCACAACACCTCTCACAAAGATCTTCTCCGAAGCACCACACAATCACAACATGGGCTTCACAACGGAGATCACAATCCACCAAGCCGTTTAGGTGATGGTAATCACCAAGAGTATCCAGAAATCCTCCAATCACAAAGATTTCCTAGTGCCACCAAATGCAATACTCAAATGCACACACACTAGGCTCTCAATCCCTCACTCAAATTAGCACCAAGCTTGAGAGGGAGAGAAAGGGGAAGAGCTGGATCTTCAATCTCTCCTACAAATCTTGGCTCAAACCATGGGAGAGAGAGGAGAGAATGAACCCTAGCTCATGAGATCCAACAATGGGGAATGAGCTCAAGGAGGAAGAAGAGAGGAGTGCCACAGCCTTATTGTAAGGTCTTAAATGGCTAGAGGGGGGTGAATAGCTTTTTCAAAATATCTACAAGTTTTACTTAATAACAAAGTTAGTATAAAAGATGGCGTAGCTAATTCTAGCACTAGCTCAACTACAATATGCAAGCCACCTAAACAATTCTAGTAGATAAGAAGGCTATAATCTCTAGTCCACACCAACAAGGCTAAGCCACTACTTACTCTACTCCTAGGTGAAAGAGAAACACTACACAAACTAGGAGCTAGAATCTACAAGAGAAAACAAGCTAAGCAACTAACAAGGTAGACAAGTAAGTAAAGGAGTGAGCAAGTATTGTTATACCAACGTTGATGAGTAGAGATATTTCTAATGAACCAATCAATCAATGCAATCACAATCACAATCACAAGATGAAACCCTCAGCAAAGAGATGACACAAGATTTTTTACCGAGGTTCACTTGCTTCCCGGCAAGCTAGTCCTCGTTATGGCGATGCACCCACTTGATGGATCACGAGCTAATTGACATCAAGAGTCAAACCCTCAGTGGGTGCCGCACATCCACTCACAAGATGGGGATCCTCCAAGCCACGAGCTCCACTAGAGTAGCCAATTCACGAACTCCCGCGGGGAAGGCTGAAGAACACCTCACAATCACTTGGTGAGGCTCGAAACAATCTCCAATCAAGAGCTCAACACTACCGCTGCTCCAAACCATCTAGGATGTCGGGAAACACCCAAGAGTAATAAGAAATCTGCAGCCAACTCAAAGATCAAGTGCCACTAGATGCAAATTACTAAGCAATGCACTTGAATCTCACTCAATCTCACTAGAGTATGCAACCAAACAAGGAGATGAGTGGAAGGGATGTCCTCTAGATCAAAGTATGTCTCAAGTGTTTAAAGAGTCAGAGAGATGCTCCCAAGGTCGGTCAAACGAGTATTTATAAGCTACTCCAAAGAATAGAGCTGTTAGGAACAAAGAAACTGCTCTGCGCACGCTGACCAGACGCGCAGGTCAGATCGACCTAACGCGACCGTAGCGTACGATCGCACTTGCGCGACAATGCCGAAAGCATGACTGGATGCGACGCTGGAGTGGACCGAACGCATTACACCCGGCGTCCAGTTAGAGTCTAGTATGAGTCTAGAGAGCGATTTCATCGACCGGACGCGTCCGATTAGATCTGAGACTCGCGCTGTTCTCTAGGTGCGTGACCAGACGCTCCGGTTCCGCAAGGGACCGGACGCGCCGGTCGAACTAACCGCACCCGCGTCATGCGCTGCTGTCACAGAACCTCCTAATTATGATGGCCTACAAGTACACGTCATTGCCATAATGACCTCTAACAGTCATACTTATGTTCACCATAACTTAAAAGGCCTGCTTTCCTCCGAACAGGATCCAATCATAGGAGTATTGCAATATTACAACAGTTTATTCAAAATATTCAACAGAGTAAAGTAGCGAAAGTCTTACAATAACTTAAGGTTACAAACCAGTTTTCAAACTTTAAAACCTTATGTAACATTATTACAAACCATTAGTAGAGAAGTATCGGTAGTAGCTTTATTACATCACACAAGCGAGTTGCCTTGCCCAAAGGCCACACAGTCTACTCGTCGTCGCTTTCTTCAACCACGACGGTCATGCAACAAGGCTCGAAGCAGACTTGTTCATGAACCGCACCTGCAACAAGGGGTTCAACAAACCCTGAGTACGAGAGTACTCAACAAGACTTACCCAACTAAGACAAAGACTCCAAGGGCATGCTAGCTTTAGGGAATCAAGGTACGGGTAATCAAGAATCAAGTTTTCATTTTCAGAAAAGCTTACTAAGGTAAGTCCTTATCTTCAATATTTTACTTTTACCATTGATGGTTCATTAACCAAATCTAGGTGATCCTAATCTAGATTAAAGTAATTATCATTGAATCCTTTCTCATTCTTTCTTTCATTCCAGTTATTAACTACGATGTTGGTGCAAGGCCAAGACTCCTTTCTCGTGGAGCAACGACGATTCGAACCGCTTCATTTACCCAGCTGGGGATTCCTAACCACATGACATATGTAGAACCGAATCTAGCATATATCAACTCTTACCCGAATAACCCAAAACCAGAACGTGTCCATCGCCACCCGAGAGCACAGTACTCCTCGAACCCGGCCCAATTCTAGCCCCAAGGGTACACATTACTCTCGCCATCTCTCCACTCCCAGTGCGAGGTTAGACGTTCTCGTAATGGACTAACCAAAGTAAGGCTTACCCGACATGGGTACATGGCTAGTACTAATAAAAACTCCATGACGCGAGGGCCAACAATGTACGGTCCTTAACTGATAAGGCGGAAACAATACATTGGGACTTCTCTCCCAATGCACGTTAGCAGTGGCCAAACCACCCGCCCGATCTTACAAGTTCATTCACATATTTCAATATTCATTAAGGATGCCGTCATGGCCGAGTAAACATTCATTTAAAAGCTTAACTTCTAAGCATAGCGAAGCATACTACGCATGTTCTGTAAAACAGGTATCTAGGTTAATATCGCAATAATCAAGGATGATAATGCAGCAATTAGGTTATCACTCAACTCCTAATTACTTAATGCAATAAACCATAATATAAATAATAAAACATTTGTAAAATTCAAGGTAGGGTTTAAATGCACCGGGGCTTGCCTTGCTCGGACACGACGACTGACTCAGACTCGAGAACTCCACCGTCTGGTCCGGAACCCACCGACGATCGCTCTTCTCCGGAAGCTTGCTCGACGACTTCGGCTTCCTCGAAAGCGGAGACTACACGAATACATAACATGCTTTAACATGATGCTCGATGATAAACATGATGCTTGATGATAACATGCTACGAGTTACGACTTGAGTACAACTTCCCTTCACGGTACAGTCGCAAACTGAAAACCTACTAACTAGTAGCGACGATTTCCAGCGATACCAGCTTTAACCTAAACAAGATACTAACGAGCTCAAACATGGAATTAAGGTGCCAAAGATCACAAAAGGGTAGTGACCTAAGGACATCACGCAATCAAAAGGGCACACAACACTTAAAGTTCTCAAATTAATATTTATTTACTATTTAAATAATTAGGGCATAATTAGAAGTTGATCAAACTTTATCTAAACAAGCTCAAACTTTTCTATGGGTTAAGAATGATTTATAATAGTGCCATAATAAGTTTCATAATTTTTGGATAAATAAATTATTTATTAAAATTCCTGAAAGTTGCATTTAATCTTTAATGGAACCAATTAAATCTACTGCCCAAAGTATTCAAATTCATGATTTAACATTTTTCCTAGATAGTTTATACATTGAGAAGCTTACACAAAAATTTTCATGAATTTTGGAACTCTACAAAATTTTTAATGAAATAAACAAATAATAGCACTATTCATTTATTTGAAAAAGAAAAACAAAAACGAAATCGGGCCCATTCTTCCTTTCTCCCGCGGTCCGGCCCAGCCAGACGGCCCGCGTGCCCGCGCCTTCGCCCGCACCCGCGCTCGGCCCAGCAAGCGGCCCAGCCCGCTCGCTCGCGCGCGCCTGCCTCTCCCTCTCTCTCTGACAGCGCGGCCCCGCTCGTCATCTTCTTCCTCCCGACGTCCTTCTCTCCCGCCATGAAAACGCGACGGCCGGCCGGTGATCACGGCATCGGTCGATCAACCGAGCGGCTCTACAGCATCTACGTGACCTAGTGAACTCAATTTGCTAACTCGCAGCTCGACTCGAGCTCCGGTGATACCTCACCGACGACGGTGGCGGACCGTGACCGACGGTACGCAGCACGCCGGCGCAAACAACGCAGTAGCGACCAAATTGAGAGTGCGGGGAGTATCAGTGGCTCACCGCGGTTGCAGTGAAGCTCTCGGTGGCGACGGGGAGCGGCTGGAGTGGCCTGGCCATGGGAAGGCGAGGATGGCGGTCGGTCGCCGAAGGTGAGCACGGGAACAGGCGGTGCGGGAGCTCGGGTGCGAAAATGGTGAATGTAAGCGGTCCACAAGATGCGCGAGGCCGAGGCGGAGCTAAGGGTGCGGTTGGCGTGGCCAGAGATGGCTCGACGGCGGCAGCGGCGAGTGGCAGAGCTGCGGTGGCGGCGGTGGCGAAAATGGTAAACGTCACTGTGAACTCATGTATTTATAGAAGGTGGTCGCGACTACAGAGCTGAACTGCTCGCGTCGTCGCGCTGGCGATCCTGGGCGCGCCTGGAAGCTGGCCGAAGCCGTCCGGCGTCTCGCCGGCGCCCATGCCGGCCGGTGGCCGTCGGTGATTGGCTCAGCACTGTAGCATTCCCCCCCAAACTCTGAAATTCAAACTGCTTTTTCAAATTACTTTCAAATTTGTATAACAAATTGAAAAACTTCCAATGTATGAAATATTCAGAATTTCAAGCTCTACAAGTTTGGTATTGAACACTTTTTCAAATTCTCACTAGATTTTGAAAATTGAGTTTAAATTCAAAAAGGGACACATTTTTCAGATTTGGTAATTTAGACATTACTTTTGATTTTATATTGAAACTTCAAAATCTCCAAACATCAAAGTTGTATATCTTGACCAGACCTACAACTTTGCTGTTCAAAACTTTTTCAAATTCTGCCTCCATTTTGAAATCTTAGTTTGGGGACAAAAATGAATTAAATCTGGAATTTGTTTATTTTCAAAATTACTCCACATTTTACACTAAAACTTTGAAAACTCAAAACACCAAAGTTGTAGCCCTTGAAAAGTTCTACAAACTTGGTTTGAACTTTTCCCAAATTTTGCTTAGATTTTGAATTATTTCAAAAGGGGTAAAATAGGGTTTTGAAATTTAGGGTTTTCGGAGGAATTTTCAATTGGAATTTGTTGCTATTTTGATTTGTGATTACTTAGTGATCAAAACCTCACCCAAGGGCATCATTTGGACCAACATTACATGGTTGACCAAATGCCACTCTTGGTTGACCAATTTAGCTTCTGAAATTCCTTTACATTTCTCCCAGATTTGAATTCGAATTCGAATCGGAAAACTCGTGACAAGTGTTTGGGACTCCAATTCAAACTCAAATTTGGAGTTTCATTTTAGATGTTGTACTTGAGCTCATACCCTACACTTGACACTAGTGTGCAACACAGTCGCACACCTCAAATTACGCAGGGCATGGACTAAGTATTTGCGGTGGCATTCGAAATTAGGGTTTTCGGTTTCAGAGCACACCACTGAGAAACACATTCAACCTAGATAAGTAAACTTATTTTAGTTGATGCATCACAAGGTTTACCTAACAGGGATGCTTAGCAATGCATTATGATGACATGGCAGATTAATTAGCACTATAACACCCGGGGTGTTACAGCTGCTCTACCACTGACCGGACGTGTCCGGTCAAACCGAGACCACGTCAAGTCACTACCAGTGACCTCTGTTCATCTCCGTTTCTATCCACGATGACTTAGAGAAAATCTTCGCCACTGACGTAGTGGAAAAAAGATTTTTGATTTCCTCAAAAACGCCTGAATCCCATGCTCGCAAGCTCAGCGGGAGGGAGAGAGGACCCCAAACCCCTCTCTACCGCTCAAACTCTACTACCTTCGCAAATGTGCTAACACCACCAAGTGTACATCACCATGTGCATGTGTGTTAGCATTTTCACAATCATTTTCTTTAAAGGAGTTAGCAACTCACTAGATCCTAAATGCATATGCTCAAGAATATGGACTTAGTAGCACTTGATTCATGAGATGACCGTGATTGCTCCTCTTGATAGTCGGCTATCAATACTAAACCTGGTCAATGACTTCTCTACTCATCTGTAGACCAGCAAAAGAGAATCCTATGATTATACCTTTGCCTTGATCATCTCATTCCTTGTCCATCACCTATGTGCATGTTCACCATCATCTTTATCTCCATGCACTTGTGATCTTATGGCCATCACCATCATACTTCTTGCTCATTCATCACATGTGTTACTACACCTAACTGAATTCACTTGACACTATGGCATTAGCAACTTGGTGCCATTAATTACCAAAACCAAACTTGGGCTTTCACTTATCCCCACACACACACCCTCCCTCAGGTCTTAGCTCCACATTGGAAATTCCAGTCAGCGTGGCCTGCAAAATATCGGGCGGACCCTCCTCTTTTGACAGTTGGTGCTGAGGACTCCCGCACTAGAAATTCCAGCCAGCGTCACATGGAAATTCTCAGGCGGATGCACCTCTTCCGACCGTTGGTTGGAAGGACTCCTGCACTGGAAATTCTAGGCGGCGGCTTGGAATTTCTCGGGCGGGCGCTCCACTCACCAGGTGCGCCTCCCACACTGAAAATTCCAGCTCGGGCCAACTAAAATTCCAGTTAATTCTATCCAACCAACAGAGCACCCTTATCTAGAAATTTTGGCCGGGTGAGCAAGAAATTCTTGTTCACAATCCATAACTTGCCCAAAACAAGTGCTATCTCTTTCCAAAAAGCACCAAACCAATTTTAGCACTTGAGATAGCTTTTCACATGGAATTTTTCCAGGCTTTCTCATGCACCTCACTACGTCACTAAGTGCAATGCATATACACAATGACTCTCACACTTAGTGGCACTAGATAACTATTGCAACTAAAAGATTTTTCCTCTTTATAGTATGACTATCTATCCTAAATTCGGTCAAGCACTTCACTACACAACTTAGACCGGTGAAATGAAATGCCCTATAATTATATATTTGCCTTGCACATTCCATTTCATCTCTTACGATGTTGATGCCACACATGCACCAAAAATATCACAATGATATGATCCACTTCATATCATCACGTGACCTTATTGGTTCATCGATCTTGACCTCACTTGCTCTTCACTGTTGCCTTCGTTCATCGGCACCAAGTCTTGATCAAGCTTTACCGCCACGTCGTCCATCGCTTCAAAGCCTCTAACTTGACCTTCACTCTTGTAACCGGTCCATCAAGCCACACCTCATCTTGATCTTCTTACCTTCGTCACAGGACTCAATGTCATGTCTCATATGCAATGAGCTCCTTCATCACATATTTTCCTATAGACTAATTCCCTGTGTATCTCATATAAACACATATTAGTCCACCTAGGTTGTCACTCAATTACCAGAACCAAATAAGGACCTTTCAGGGGACTTGAGCCTAACCCGCCCCATCACTGGATCCGCCTCTGTACGGGCTTGAAGTGCAACTGTGTGATGTATCTTGATAATACACTAGAACACTGGCGGCCTAAATTCTTTTTCGACACATTAGTCAATTATGCCTATGCACTACCACAAATCATAATAGTAAAAAACTCTCAAGAAAACCATAAAAACTATCAAGAAAACTAGTCTAAAAGTGAACTATATATATATAGTTAGAAAGGAATTTCTACTAGCCCAAGGATATATATTTCTTGAGTGCTTAAAATCGTCAAGGTAATTGTACCAAGTCACACAATATACGCGTGCGTACGGTAGCTAAAAATCAAACTCATGACTTAAGGCCTCGCGTAATCCTCCCCTACCACTCCACACCAAAGTCGCTTTGTGACTAAGTTAATAATACTTTCGATTTGTATTCACTTTGGTGAATCTTATAGTGAATATTTGATATCCTAAATGATTTTAAACAAAAAATGTTTGAACTAAAAATTCTAAAATCTTGTCTTGTACTATAACTTTGGTTTCGGTCATATCTCCATCCTAGGTCATCTTGAAAACTTCAAAAAAAAATTGAATTTAAAAAATATGAGAACCTGAAACATAATTTTGGATATATACTAAATCATTTCAAATGAAAAATTCATGAACTAAAGATTTATAAATCTCTTTGAGCACTACAACATCGATATAAAGTTTGTCTTCATCCGACTTGATATGTAAAATATATAAATATTTCTGCCTTAGAAAATAAGATGACTGCATGAATATTTACTAGCGATTATGTCTATTTATACGCACAATATAAAGTAGAGTAGGTACACTCATGTGCGCATAGCCAAGAGACTATACTAGTATGTTGCTTGCTAACATTAAAACTAACTAGACAATGAGCATCTAATAGATAACATGTGCCTTTTGTTGGATTAATGTACCAAGGAAACACTATATTTCATTCCACAAACATGTCAAGGGACCATTTGTGTCTATAAAATGCAATGTTTAACTAACAAAGCTGCAATGAGTTGTCTAGCCAATTAATTGAGGGTTTGCACCAAGAAAACTAGCACTTACTTGGCGTTTCCAACTACACTCAAGGAAACATGCATTTTCCTTGGTGGTGTGGAATAACACCGTGTTGAATTACCTTGGCGATTTGTAACAGCACTAAAGGAAATATGGAATTATCTTAGCAGTTTTGAATAACACCTAAGAAAAGGAAGAATTACCTTGACAATTTGGGATAATGGTATAGCACTCAAGAAATATGCATTTCCTTGAGGTTTTCTAGTTCCTACAACCACCAAAGGTAATGATATACCGGTCGGCTGTCATTTTTAGGCTGGGGCTATGGTTGTTTCCTATTTTAGCTATAGTAGAAGGTTGTTGACTGTGTGGTGTGCAGCCACAGTTGTAGACAAAAGTAGCTGCAGTGAGCACAGCAATATTCCTTGACGTTTAATTTCATCCTTCAATGAAATTATTAGACACCAAGGAGATTTCACTTTCTCATAGTGACACAAGAAGTACACGGTATAGCAAAAGGTTTGTATGGGCCAACCAGAACGGGAAACTCTAGTATGGTGTTGGGCTTTAATAATCAGGCCCATAAGACGAAGCGTGCGCAGGCTCCAAAGGACGCAGCAAGAATTGCTGTACAGAATCATCTAAAAAATTACTGTACAGAAACTCTCGATCGAGTAGCAAATTAAAGCGAGCCAAAGCTAAAATGAGAGAGCTCACAAACGTTGTACGATTATCTAATAATAATAGTATAGACACAATACGTCAATACCCACTTTATTCAGAATGTGTAATACGCAAATCAGAAAATAAGTTCTTCAGACAACGACTGCCTCAGGAAATCAAGCCGCCAAACGTCTAGTCTTTCTTGGGGTGAAGATCAGCATAATCACCAGGGCCATAGATCCCGAATAATTCCTCAAGAAAGCCCTTCTTTCTTCTTGGATCACATCCCATATCCCGGCACAGCTGATCATTGTACCAGATGTGAAGGAGTCCAATACAGGACCTGCGAAAGTACCTACCAGCATATCTTTTCATGCACTTCTCCCATTCAAGGATATCCTTCTGCATTGCAGTAACGTTTGGCAACCTGAAGCCACCGTCCATGAAATGGGCCAGCCACTTGGCTCGGAGCTCTGAGGTGTACAGGTTTGCAATGCTCTCGGAATAACCGAGAACCGCAAGCTGCGGTATCTTTGGGTGTATGCACTCCCTGTGAATTGTTGCATGGGGTGCACCAGATCAATGAAGTGGTTAATAATACTGAGAATTCAATTAAGCACATAAAGGGCAGACCCAGTGCCAGAGGCTCCCACATGAGTGAGAATTCAATTAAGCACATAATGGTTGAAATTATATACACATAAGTACATAGCTTACCTGTAGAGAGGCACAGTTGTGCATGTTGATCCAGCTGCAATGCTGCGAAAGTATTCTGAGGTGAACATATCCTTGATCTTCTGATCGCCTCTGAACCCGGTTCCGTAGATCACTATATCGCTCTTTATTGGCGATAATTCTTCACCTTCCACAATAACACCTTCCTTGCAAAAGGTAAACGTCTTTGATTTCTTTAGAACTATGCTGCCTTCTTCCAACTTCTTATAAAATCCCTTCGGCTCGATCGCAACCAAACATGTAGCTAGTGCTTGAAACAGGCTATGGTCAGGCACCATGTCGTACTTCTTCATTGGAATGGAGTAGTAGCTCTCAGCAAACTTTGAAAACAGCCATCTCTGCAAAACATAACAATACATGATGCTTATTATGTGAATCTAGCCTCTTAACACAAATGTTTTTAAGTTGTAAGAAGAATAACATAATGAATTATTACCAATGGAGCTAGTAGGGTGGCCAAGAGCCAAAGGAGAAAACCTTCACCAGGCTTGTGAATCAGTAGTTCTGCAAAGCGATTTAGGTATAGCAGCGATATGTGGACTCCCCAAGCAAAGTAGTCTGCTATGATCCAATGCTTTGTTCGGACTATCATTGTACATGGATAATCAGTGCCTACAGAGATCAGAAAGCAAACTGTCAAACAACGAAAACTATTAATTTCCCGTTGATAATATACAATTGTACAATTGCTGCAAGCTAAAAAGGCTGCGCAGTTCTTAGGAAAATAAAGTCCGAAAGGATTCAACAATATGCATTGCATAGTCGAATATGTATGATTTCTGGACCAAAGTATAATGAAGAGCACTTTTCCGTACCATTTACTTCAGCGCATTCAGCAGCAATGTCAATTGCTGATTTCAGGTAGCCGACAACAGTCACACACTTGCCTTTGATCATCTCCTTGGTTTTCTTGGTGCCCATCTTAGCATAGTCCATGGAGTGAATCACCTGCCCATCAAATGATTCTGGACCTTTGCCTGGAGGGAATGTAGGTGTGTTCGGTACACCACTGAACCTCCCAATACAGAGAATTACAAAGTCTGCCTGGTGTGTCTGGAGCAGAAGGAAAAAAGATCTTAATTGCAGTAATGATCTTTTTTTTTCTTCTGTGAAGAAAATACTTCTAGAACAGTTTTTGTTTATGTAACTCTGTTTCATTTACTTGCAATGTTCAATTTCTGATTTTGTGCTATTTCATGTAGTAATTGCCTATGGTGAGATAGGTTCGAATTTTTTTTATTGCAGAATAAACACAGTACAAATTGTCTATTAAAATATATATTTCTAACGATAGCACAGTGCGAATTGTCTTTGTCGAACCCTTTTAAAAAGATCTCCATCGCATTTACTTGTAACGTCATATCTACCAGCATTCTGTATATGAAATTTCAAGAATGAAAGAATCAACGATGTCTTTTAGATAATGGAAAGAAATTCCGGTTTCGTCCTTAAAAAAGAGAAATCAGACCAAGTTATTGCAAAACAGCACTAGATGGTTGCTTGAGTTTAACGTGACTCAAAACTCAATCCTAAAAGCAAAAGGCCACCACAAGTGATTTTGTTAATTTTAAGATTTACAAAATTGTTTTTTTATTGATGCTTATAGGTCGAATCAAGAGGTAAAGTGTGTGATTGCATTTTGTTGAAAGAGGTGAGTCTGCAACTCTGCATGTATTTTTGTGAGCATGTATATGTGTACTGTGACAGCAAAAGAAAAGATAAGGATTTATTTTTATGAACCTGGGTCAAAAGGAGCCCATTTGCAAATTTAAAAAGCCTCCATCTGATAAACATGATAAATAAGAAGGAAGTGAAATATATCTATGGTAATCAGCCACAGACTTGTCAATTTATTTACCCATCTCTGTAAACATAAGCATCCACATCAAAAGTGCCCATAAAGTGGAGACAACCAAGATAGACTTATGCATTGGAACAGGCCGCAATATATATATATATATATATATATATATATATATATATATATATATATATATATATATATATATATATATATATATATATATATATATATATATAAAGTGCACCAGCGGTCTCTAAACTTGCGCCGCTGTGTCATCCCGGTCCCTAAACTCGCAAATCGACCATTTAGGTCCTCAAACTTGTTCATCTGTGTCATCTCGGTCCCTAAACTTATTCGGCTGTGTCATCCCGGTCCCTAAACTTGCAAATCGACCGTTTAGGTCCTCAAACTTGTTCAGTTGTATCATCTCGGTCCCTAAACTTGGTTTTGGGTCTCATCTGGGTCCAAACTAGACGATCTAAAAACTTGATATCAAACAATAATTCATAACTTTTTCATATGAACTCAAATGAGGACAAACTTTATATCAAAATTGTAGTCCTTGACGTGATCTACAACTTTATAGTTGAAAAGTTTTTGAATTAAAACTGTTTAGAGTCCCAAAATATTGTTGTATGTTTATAGATTTTGAAATTTCAAATTATCAAATAATCTTGGATATTGATATGGTCTATATGAAAGTTATAGTTCTCAATATTATCTACAACTTTGTAGTTGAAAAGTTTTTTATTTGAAGTCGTTTAGTATTCTAAAATATTATTGTAAGTTTACAGATTTTGAAATTTAAAATTCAAATAAAAAACTTACAATAATATTTTAGAATACTAAACGACTTCAAATAAAAAACTTTTCAACTACAAAGTTGTAGATAATATTGAGAACTATAACTTTTATATAGACCATATCAATATCCAAGATTGTTTGATAATTTGAAATTTCAAAATCTATAAACATACAACAATATTTTGGGACTCTAAACAGTTTTAATTCAAAAACTTTTCAACTATAAAGTTGTAGATCGCGTCGAGGGCTACAATTTTGATATAAAGTTTGTTCTCATTTGAGTTCATATGAAAAAGTTATAAATTATTGTTTGATATCAAGTTTTTAGATCGTCCAGTTTGACCCAGATGAGACCTAAAATCAAGTTTAGGGACCGGGATGACACAACTGAACAAGTTTGAGGAGCTAAACGGTCGATTTGCAAGTTTAGGGACCAGGATAACACAGCCAAATAAGTTTAGGGACCTAGATGACACAGATGAACAAGTTTGAGGACCTAAATAGTCGATTTGCGAGTTTAGGGACCGGAATGACACAGCAGCGCAAGTTTAGAAACCACTATATATATATATATATATATATATATAGGGAGAGTATACTCTGTAGCTGGCTACAGAATAGTTTATTCTGTAGCCAAGCCAACCGACCGCACCCTGCTGCCGATCCGATCCAACCAGGCCAGCCTCTAGGCGTTTACTGCTTTCCTGTTCGGGCTACCAAGCCGGGCGGAGCTAATTATGGCAAGCAAGCCAGCTGATGCATGCGGGGATGTGAGCCGTTTACTGATTTGGCTAACAAGCCGGCCGGAGCTAATTACGGCAAACAAGCCAGCTGATGCATGCGAGGATGTGAGCTGCACATGCAGCAATGGCGTTAATTAGTGACGTCATGACCCGGCATCAACGCACAGGTAATTGCAGTAAATATATAATCACGCCGGAATTTTGGAGTAACGTTACGGGAATATACATGAAGCAGGTTTACTTTTTTTTTGCGAACATGAAGCAGGTTTACTAGTGTAAACTTGCATGGTGTTACGAGAATAACAAAAGGAAATAATAGAATAATAAAAGGAAGTTACGAGAATAGAATTTAACTGACCGTGTACGCTTAGATTGTAGTTACTATAATAATAAGACGAATTTACTAAAATAGTACAGGATTTCAGTGGCTTGAGATGGTAACTAGGATAGGCTTACTATAATTTAGCATCATGTTGTTCCGAGAAACTGTTTACTATAATGACAAGAAGAATTATCATCAAATAGTTACGAGAAAATCAAGCTTGAGACGGTAATGAAGTTGGGGCCTGGAGTTACAACAATTAGGCTGCAAAGCCATTTTCCAAGAATTGGTTTCTAGCAAAATACAACATGTCATCCCCACACATTGTGAAACTACATGTGCTGTAGCTTTTCTTGCACATTCTATCTCACACTACTCCAACACATGTAACCTGGTGCACTGATTAGTGATCAAACTGGTATCAATCGGTCATGCCTGTTTGATGCTTAGTAAAGTAAGCAGCTGCTGCCAGGAAGCCTAATTGCCTGAAATCATTAAAAAATATGAACGATCTTAAATAATATGATGCTTAAGGTGTCACAATTTATCTGTTTTGATTTACATGAACAAAAAATTATGTTAAGACAACACAAAAAGGAGCCTGGGCATAATCATAAGTTCATAACAGGGACAAGATCAATCGACAATGCCAAAGGCTGCCCTCTAAACTAAAAACATGGTAATTTACCCTGAAGTAACATCACCTAAAATCGTGCATCTTAAACAGTAGCAGTAGTAAACAATATGATCATTTAGCAAGCAAGAAAATCTGGAACTGTTCAATCTAAACAATCTTGCTGGAAAGAGCAAGTGATATATATGGTAGAATTTACTGTATGGCAGCTAAAGATTGAAGATACTTAGGATGCAGATTTACGATAATCCCATGACGATGGTAAAAAAAATGATCAGCTAAAAAGAGCTTGCCAATAATATATCATGGCAATACTAAATCCTACATATATGCCATCCATGCAAGTGATTCAACCAATAATATGGGATGAACACAATATTGAAAATGATATTTGCTTCACTTGCACATTCCATTTGGCACTGCAACACAACCAGTCTTTTTCAGGACCTCGCAGCACAAGCAAATAGTTTTGTCCAACACCATCAGTACCTCGCTCGCCATAGCTCCATCCTCCAATAGAATGATAGTGTCATGAAGGTAAGTAATAGAAAAAATCAAGCTGAGAAAGTCACTGGTGACGCCATTGTGGTAACTTCAGCTGTGGTCCTGTCACCGGAGCTGCTCCTGTTGCCTCCGCGAGCTCGCCGAAGCTGCTGCTGTTGCCACCGGCAGCCAACGATGTGGCCGCAGCCACAAACAGGTAGCCGACCAAGCCGTCGGGGATGTAGCTGCTCGAAGGAAGAAGGGCTCGCCGAGCTGCCGGGTATACTGAAGTATCATAACATGACTACTTGAAATGTCTGAGCAGTAAATCGTGATAATTAGCGTAAAGCAGCAAGAATGATTGAAATTATTGTAACTTCAATACAAGTTACATAATATTTACGAGAATTGTGTTTACGACAATACTAACAACATTTACAAGAATTTCACTAATAATATTTACGAGAATTCTATATTATGAATTTTCCTTGGACATAACTTACACTGGTATTTACGATAAATGGGTACTATGAATATAAGTATTTACAAGAACTTTGGACTATGGTTGATGATAAAAATTAATAAAGATGATCGAAATTACCATAATGAAGATAGGGAGGTACCACAATTTAGGGTCATGGTATTCTGATGCTACTCAAATGAGGAGTCCAATAGGTTGTTAAGTAATTACAATAATTTGAATCAATAATTTGGTTAGGGAGTAACCAAAATTGAGCCTATATATGGATCACTATAATCTATTCTGATTAGACTAAATTTACTAGTAAGCTGTTCTATATCAAAAAGAGGAAAAGGCAACAATTACATGCCGTTGCATGAAGACTATCAAGCACTGGTCCATCTCACAGACACCTGACAGACACCTCTTTAGTTCTATTTGTGATGAATGTCAAGCGCCCAACAGATCTGGAGAATAATAAAACAAAAATTACAATCTGCTCATAGGGTGAGTAGTATAAAATAAACAATGACAGAGTGATTAGTTACCAAGAAAATCAAAATGTAAACAACTACGGGATACTAATAATGTCTGAAGCATAGACAAAACACATGACTGCTTCAAATGTCTGAGCAGTAATAAATCATGATAATTAGCGTAAGGCAGCAATGCTTATTATCATAAGATTAATGTACACTGATTTAGTGCATACAATAGTTACGATATTTTGTAGTATAAACATAGGAATTTACTAAACAAGGGGTCTGACATTCAAGAATTTGGTTTAAAAAACAGCACACCTGACACAACCTAAAATCGATAGGATCCACAAACCTACGCACTCTGGCTAATGTGGCCAATAGATCCGTAACAATAAACAATATTTCAATCTACCGGAGTCACCAACAGCTACCAAAATCCAGATGGCTAATCAGACAAATGGAATTAAATAAATGACTGACGAACAATTAATCAAGAAAGGAGCCTACGGGAGTCACGGCCACCACCGGGAGGGGGGAAGGGGCACTGCTGCCATGGGCCGCCGCCGCCGGGTGCCGTGGAAGGCGCCGCTGCCGGGGAGCCGAGGGAGGCGCCGCTGTTGTGGGAGTGAGGCACTGTCGCCGCCTCGCCGGAGTGGAGGACGACAACGTCGCTGGGGGAGGACGGGGAAGCCACCACGCACCACCATCCGCTTCCTCCCCGATGGATCCACGGCGCTGGAGGGGAGGACGAGGCCGTCGCTGGAGGGAGGACGGGGAAGCCACCACGCGCCACCGTCCGCTGCCTCCCAGATGGATCCGCGGGATCTGTTGGCACGGGAGCAGAGGAAGGCCGCCGGGTGGGAGGGAGAGGGCGCCGACGGTGAATGAAACAAGCGGCGGGGGATTTCTGGTTTCTGCTGTTCGGTCCGCCGCTCCGCCGCTCGGAAGGGTCGAGATCGAGAGTCCATACGAAGCCGACCCGGGAGGGTGACCTTGCGCGCTGATGGCCAGACGAGCCGAGCCGAGAGGATGGGGAGCGCACGCTTCAGGCTGGGTGGAACCACCGGGTGGTTCTGTCGGTAGGTTCAATTGGATTCGGCTACAAAATATGGTATTATGTAGCCAGCTACAGAGAAATACATCTATATATATATATATATATATATATATATATATATATATATATATATTGGAACAGGCCGCAAGCTTTCACTACAGCTGTCTCAATCAAGTCTAGGAGTAAGACACGTGAGGAGAAGGGACTGACAGGTGTAGGGATACAATGGAACGGACCAGCAAGCCAGAGCTAAGGTATGGGCAAGCCGCCATCCTTGGCCGTTTGTGCTAGACGCTCTCTTTTTTCAAAAAAAAAAAATGTTTACGAGTATGTAGATCGGTCAATGCTTCCAACCTCTACCAGTCTACCGTCAGTGCATCGAGCGTATGCCTGCCGCGTTTCTGCACTACTGCACGTGTCATTTTTTCGTTTATTTGACAAATTAAAGGATGATGACGATGATTCATATTTCATGTTTGTCTTTGGAGTTTAGGCTATTCGTACTCATGGTACTCTAAATTTATCCTCTATACATTCTAGTCACCAAGATTCTCTCCTCTATACTTAATTCTTCCGCACCCATCTATCCTCTATATCATCTTCTATCCACTGTGGGACCCACTTGTTACTTTATCTAAATATATCCATGTGAGATCTAGTTTTGAAAAATTTATTGAAACGAATTTGATGGTACAATCATAATTTAATTTAGTTTTTTGGTTTGTGAGTTATAATATTTTTTTTATTGTTGAATAAATAGGGCCCGCGCTGGTACGTGCTCTCTCTCATGCTCTCTCTTCCGCGCGCATGCGCTCTCACGCCGAACAGCAGCAGCGGTGCCCGTGCATGCGGATAGCGGATGTCCTGGGAATGGTTCAAACAGATAGAGGAGCGCGTAGCCTACCCGGCGTGGCATTTTTTACGCTATAGCGGTCCTGTACCCGGCGTGGACAGTCTTAGGCTATCCGCACTCATTGTCCTCTATATTCATCCTCTATACGTCCTAGTCAGCAAGATTCTCTCCTCTATACTCAATTCTCCCACACCCATCCATCCTCTATATCATCCTCTATCCACTCTATTTACTGTGGGACCTACTTGTCACTTTATCTAAATATATCCATGAGTGATCTAGTTTTGAAGGATTTATTGAGACGAATTTAATGGTGCAATCGAAATTTAATTTGGATTTTTGGTTTGTGAGTTATAGTATTTTTTTCTTTGGTTTAGCTAGTAGGGCCCGCCACTGTGCACTATAGAGTAAACACTGTACTACTCTAAATATAGAGTAAGAGAAAGGATAGAGTATCATTTTAGAGTATCCAGTGCAGCAGTTTTTACTCTATATTCATACTCTAAAGCTTTAGAGTATGATTTAGAGTATACCACTGCGGAAAGTTAGAACTGAGGCAGTACATCGTTCCTGTAGCTGCAGTATGTTGGCCCGCCATCGTGTAGCAGCCGTGTCGTTCCTGTAGCTGCAGTATTTTGGCCCGTCATCGTGTAGCAGCCGTGTCGTTCCTGTAGCTGCAGTATTTTGGCCCGCCATCGTGTAGCAGCAGTGTTTGGGGGGCTTGGGGCAGATGCATGGTTCCAGAAATACTAGTACATGTGATGTGGCTATGACTCGGATATGATGTGCGTGGACACAAACTTTTTGAAGGGAGATATTTTTCTTGGAAGGTACTACTCCGTCTCAGAAAGAAAGACGTTTTGGGTTTTTGTGCCATAAGTTTGACTCGATTTATATAAAATGCGTGCAACATTTATGTCTCTAAATAAATTTATTAAAAAACTAGACTTAAAGATCTTTCCGATGATACTAATTACTTAGCATAAATATTTATATATTTTAATATATAATTGCCGGCAGTTGTTTCTCGAGAAGCGAAAACGTCTTTCTTTCTGGGACGGAGGGAGTACTACTCTAGTATCATATTCATAGCTAGGGTACACTGAGTACTCTGCTGATCAAAGTACGGAAGAAATGATCTTCAAAAAAAATATCTCCGTTCAAAAACACGATACTCTTCAAAAAAAAATCAGCAGATAGTGGTAAAATAGTGTTAACAGTCTAAATACAGTTCCAAATACCGCTACACTATTATCTTTTCTATGCAATAAGTTTTGAATACTACACGGTTCTTTTGTAGGATGGATGACGGTCATGTTTGGATTCATCGGACTAATAACTAGTTGCCAAAACTTTAAGCCTTGAGAATTCAAATAGAAGGACTCATGAATGAGCTAAAGTTTAGCTAAATCCTAACTAGTTGTTAGTTATAGAACTTAATAATTAGTTCAGGATCAAGTAGGTATAGACTAACAACTAGTTGACAAATTTTTAACTAGTTATTTTTTAGCCATGGCTAATAACTGATCCTAGTTTATCCAAACAGAGCATAGAGTATTAACACGTCATCCCTCGATAGCTACTCTCGTTTCTTAAAAGAGTTCAATTCATATTTTTCGATGAGTCAATTAATTTTAACTTTAATCAAATTTACAAAAGAACTAATAATTATAAGACCAACAAGAATCATTACATTAATATTTAAATGTTGATTATTTTTCTATAGTAATAAAATTTCTAAAAATATGACCCGATAAAAATCTAGAAATTTATTTTATAAAGATGGAGCTGAGTAGTTCATGTCTACAACAAGGAAGTAGTACTATTCATTCATGATCGAGTAAATATGCCTTGAGCCAAATGATGATGACGACGCGTGCTTACCTCAACGCGTCCGTCGGCGTCGGCCACCTTGAGGCGCCACTCGCCAGCGCCGCCGGACCCGAAGCCGAACGCCTCCCCATTCCCGCTCCACTCCTCCCACGCGGCGACGTCGTCCTCAGCGACGCCCTGGTACTCCATCCCGAGCACGCGGCGGCCGAAGCGGACGCAGTCCATGACGCCGAAGCGGCGCGCGTAGGCGTCCAGGTAGGACATGACCTGGCGGTGGTCCGGGAACACCTCGGCGACGTCGTCCGGCCACGGGAAGTCGGAGTACTGGTACATCGGCCGCGGCGTCTGCAGCGCCGTGCTGTCGGTCGGCACGCGCGCCCACACGCCGCCCACGACGGAGTCGTCGGCCTCGAAGACGACGGGGCGGCACCCGCGCTCCAGAAGGTGCTTGCACGCCGCCAGGCCGCTCACGCCGGCGCCGACGATGGCCACTCGCTTCGTCTCCATGGTGACGAGTGACGACGGCTTTGATTGGAGTGTGGCTGGCTCGTTGGAGTAGTCTCGGAAGCGAGGTCCTACGTGTGTTCTGGAGTGTAGCGAGCTAGTGTACCACACTATATATGTCAGCGATGCGATGCAGCGGCGCTTGAGCCATAAATATCTTATCTCTAAGGTAATATAGCCGTGTACCTGTATCCGTCAGGACATGCAATGCACAGATGGGCCCATTACAAGCACGCTACAGTCCCTCCGTCCTCTTTGGGCATGCCCAAAGTTGCTGTCTCAGATTGTCTCCAACGATCGTCACCAAAAATATAAGATCCATTCTTATGTTGGGTAACGCTATAAGCAAAGGGTTCAATACTTATTTTTATTTTTCTAACAACAAGACTTAAAAGAGGACTATTTTTGCAAATGGGTCTTCAGGATAGAGGATACTTAGATTTGAGTTATACATTTCCTAATACCTAAAATGAGTTTTCCATATAGATACTCTGTTAGAGACTCATTTTGGGCTTAGGTCTCCTGATGGAGATAGTCTTACAAGTCACAAATCTCGCATCACAGTCTCCATAATCATGCGTGTAGGAGCAATCCCAGCAGGGGCTCTCCAAATCCTTAAATTTAAATTTAAAAAGTTTATATAAAAACACAGAACCCCTACTCAAGGCCCTTAAATTTAGGAGGTCGTAATCCCAACCTCCATCCAACCCTCATTCCTGGGGACTCTCCACCTGACCCCTGCTCAGCAATTAAGCCGCCAGTGCTCGACAGCTGAGTGTGCACGTCTCCTAACGAGGTCCCCAATGGCTCCATTTCACTCGAGTGAGGTCCCGGTGTCTGGCCGCTCCACCTACGACCTCAGTCGTGCAGCCTCTCCTCCTGGACGAATCCTCGCGTGAGGTCCTTTCTCGTTCAGAAATGTTTGGTTGAGGACATCCGGACGGACGGACGGGCCCACCCCGTGCGCGCGTTACGTCCAACGAAAAGGAGCGTGTAGTTACAGTCAAGCGGGTTCCGCACCTTAGGAGCGTGTGCGGCCACTTGTTTGGGGCGCATGCGGCGCGTGGGGGCCCATGCATGCGCGTGACCATAGAGAGAGGACTAGCTGCCGGCTTCCCTGCCATGCCTGCCCTCTGCTGCCTAGCGGCTAGGCTTGTTGCTACTTGCTGTGCTGCCCTTCTCTCTCTGTGTGTTGTCTGCGTCTAGGCCAAGCTACTCCTGCCGCATGCTACCTACCGCGTTGCTACTTTGGCCGACCGACTTAGGTGCTTAGGCAGTTGCACGACTGGCCAGGCCGTTTGCATGTTTGTGAGAGGAGCGCGGGCCCGCATCTGCATGGTAGCTGAGTGCTGGCCTAAATTTTTTCGTCACTCCATGGCATCTAGCTACGTATGTTTTATGCATTTTATATGTATGTTTTATCTCGATGTTGCATGTGTTTCATATAGATGTTGTATATGTTGCAATGGCATACACTATGTTGCAAGTGTATGTTTTAAATGTTTCAGTTGTTTTAAAAGTATGTTGCAAGTGTTTTACCTGGATGTTGCATATGTTGCAATGGCTATAGACGTATGTTGCAAGTGTATGTTTCAAATGTTTCAGCTGTTTGAAACGTATGTTGCAAGTGTTTTATTTATATGCTGCATATGTTGCACTAGCTATACACATATGTTGTAAGTGTATATGTTTCAGCTATTTTCAAAAGTATGTTACAAGTGTTTTATCTGGATATTACATATGTTGCAGTGGCAATACACATATGTTGCAAGTGTATGTTTGTAAATATTTTATTTGTTTCGGACGTATGTTGCAGCAAATGCTTTATGTTGCAAGTGTTGCATGACCATGTGCGGGAAGTGGGCGCAGACGGAGATGGTCCCCTTAGGCGCAGCGGTCCACACATGCGTGTCAGAAGTGAAGCGGGCACAGCGGCCCCCACATGCATGCGTAGTCGCATGCATACTGCAGCAGCAGGTGGGCTAGACCGACAGGCGCGGAAGTAGCAGGGCGCGACGACAACAGCAGCAAAAGCGCGCGGACAGGTTCAACAGCAGCGTGCCTGCGGGCGGGCTAGAGCTGCATGCATGTGCTGTGGGGTTCACCCTGGCAAAGTGGGAGGCAAAGGCCCTCAGTGCACGTGTCCCTTCCGTTGGCCGCATGCATCCAGGGAAGTGGGTCGCCGGCGCCGTTTCCTGTCGCATACAGAGGGAGCGCGTCAAGCGCATGGGTGGGCAGTACGCACAGGCATCCGGACGTCCGGGCGCTAGTCTTTCCATTTCTGGTTTGGCTCCTCTATTCGATGCCCAGTAAGATCCCAACAACCACCATGACTCCTCTTCCTAACAAACGGCTCGACTCCTCTTCCCCACCTGACAGAGGCGGAGCTCCTCATGCGGCACGGTGGGGCAGCCGCCCCACCTACCGCCGGAGGAGATCCCCTACTACCCCTTTGTCTTCTTCCCTTCTGGCAAGCGAAGGAGCGGCAGGCGGCGGCGTTCGACGGCGGATGCGATACGATGTAAGACGCGAGCGCAGAACAGGTTACGATAGAAAACGATTCAGGGGAGGAAATAGGCCAATAGCCCAGGCGGCCCAAAATCCCCAATCCAGCTGACCCTACCACGTGCCAGTGCGCCGCAATTCCTCTTCCGACTTCGCATCGCCTCTGCGCCTACGCGTTCCGTGTTCACCCCGCCGGCCGCTCAACACCCTTCCGCTGTCTGCCGGACAGGTGCTGCCTGCTGCGCGCCTACACGTGGTCTGCTGCCAACGCCCGGCGGCCCAGTGTGCATAGTCGCGCTGCTCGCTGCAGCCCACAGTGACGCCGCTCGCTGCAGCTGCTGGCTGCTGCGCTTGCGCTGCTGCCGGTGGTCTAGCGCGCCGCTCGCCGTAGCCCGGCGGCCAGGAACAGGAAGGATGCAGGCCTGCAGCCATGGAGGAGGAACGTTTGGGGGTGGAGGAAGGTCGCGGCGAGGGCGAGCACACGAGAGGCGCAGCAACTAGCGCTGGCCATGGGCGTTGCCGGGGTCAAGTTCCTGGCGCCTGGAGGCAGCAGCTAGAAGCTGAAGGAGAAGGAGAGTGAGGAATCTGTGTTCAGTTGGTCACTTGTTGGTCTTTGTTCAATTAATGGACTATTTTTTTCTAACAAGAGGTACCATCTTCAATTAATAATCTTTATAAATTTGCCATATACTCCCTCCATCCCACAATAGTGGACGTTTGAAGGTTCAAAATTTGTCTCATAAAGCATGACGTTATAGCCAATCCGGTAGCTTCCACCCTATGCAACCATCCTGTCAGTCCTGCTCAGTGGTCCCTTTGTCACCAGGAGATGAATATAAAAGGCAAAAGATCAGGCGTGGGTGGTGCTGCAGTGGTGCTCAGCACTGAGCCTGAGTACGGGTCTGTTATCAATCAACGAGAAGAGTAGCAGCTCATAGGGGCATGCAGGTCTTTCGTTCTCATCGTTGATCTACGTGCTGAAGTCTAAAACGTCTAGCTTTATGGGACAGAGGGAGTATTAGCTATTCATACGCGTCATTGTGATGTCATCAAAAAATTGTGTTTGCGATATGCCCCACCTAAATTTTTGTCCGAGCTCCGCCACTGCCACCTGATGCCTATAAGATCCTGTCTGAGGTCCTTTCGACACTCAGCGAGATCTGTCTCTTCTTCCCGACGGTGTTGCGCTCCTCTTGCCAAATGCCGACGACGCTCCGTTTTAGTGAGTCCCAACATGATTCTCATTGGGCTCTGTTAGTATTTCTTAACGCATACAGAAATAATCTGCAAGCGCACGGAATTACTATTGTAGCATTCCATCTAACATAATAGATAATAACAAAATACAAAGCTACAAGCTTGCTTGCAATTAGTGCAATGCAGAGAAAGTTAAATCGGCCGGAAGGGACATGGCTAGGACTTCAAGTCCTGATACACGCACTTAAAGATAGATTTAGAAGAGCTATGCCTATTAAATATATATTACCTACATTTTCTTATGCCTTTACCTAAAAATTCCTCCCTCTCGTGCCATAGTTACTTCAAGTAGTAATGTGCTTCATGCATCATCTATGAATAATCATTTCTAATATTTCATAAAATCCAATCATACTTCTAGTATTCATTAGTTGTGGCATGAAATTCATATATCCAGTATACTATTCAGTGTATAACATGTTCAGGGTAGGACATAAACTTATTGTTTTTGGGTTCAAGTATTAAATACTTAGTTTATGGATTATACTATTTCTTGACTAAATTGATCCTTCTAAGATCAGTTAATATGCTAGTATAGTTCAATTGTTCATGTGTTTCTAGAAATTCAGTTTCCTTTTTACCTATATGGTAGTAGTGCAAAAAGAACTAACCTTCATGGTTAATTGAGGCTTCTTTGTGGATAAAATTAATGCAAAATTTATTTAGATAGGCAATAGATAATTGTTTATATTAAAACATATAAATCTAATTCATTCCATGTAAGATTAACATAAATTACTGCAAGTAAGAACTGCAACTAAGAATATTAAATGCTTCATATTAGTCTTAGCTTCAAGCTAATAAATTAACCAAGAACTCTTCTATGAGTATACACGAACCACTTGATTATAGCAATTTAAAGAAAATATAAGTCTGTAAGCACATGGTTTAAGTTCTTCTTGAGAAACCTTAAAAATTCTTATCCATTCTTACATGTCTTAGCTTCTATATTTGACATTTAGCAGCTTCATGCATGCTTTATTTCATAGTGGTGATATGTAATCATGATCCTTCTAGGAGTGTAACATCATATATGCTAGTTCATAGATCTGTCTAAAAATTCTAACTCGACTTCCATTTGAGTAATTTATGATGACAAATTCAAATACTTCATGTATTACATTGCTTTTTGATATTCTATACACAAGAGACATTTCTTCGAGAATATATATTGATAAAATCTTATTTACCATCTTGTCTTCTAGACATTCAATATAGGAGCTGCTTGGTTCCCGGCCATAACCCGCCACACCACAAAGTCTGGCCGCCACGGATATCCAAGCGAGTGTTTGGTTCATGATTAGACGTCGGCAGCCACAGGTTTCACAGTTCATTTTTTCGCCGCAAGTTAGGTGGCCGTTTTCATCGCCGCAAGTTAGGCGGAGCCGCCACAGCGGCGTGGCGGGTGATGGCCGGGAGCCAAACAACCCCTAAAGTTTCAAGCTATTGTTTATTTATAGATCAGCATTATACCTCAATCTATGGCATACAAGCTTGAAATTTCGACTTCCAATGCAATATGATATTCTTCTATAATCATAATTTGGGATTTTTCTCATGCAGTGAGTCCCACAATGCATTTGTTATTTCTCTCGGCCATATACTCATTCTAGAGTGTAATACCAAGAATTATAGTGCTTGAGTCCACTCCACTTCAGTGGTAGTCGAATATCCTACTAGGATTTAACAATGACCATGCTATAAATTCTATCATCCAGGGGAAGTCCATGATATTCCTTCTTCATGAAGGTATGCATATATATCATTATAACTGGAATCATCATGTGCATATAGGTTTACTGCATGTAAATATGTAGTAACATGCAAAAAGATAGTGGATGGTTATATAAAATATTCTTAGAAGGATCCTAGCATTTTTAGGATTATGGTATATTGAAATTTTCAGAATTAATATCAAACATTCGTTCATCCCAAAATTCATTATGCTAAGAAAAAATAAATATGAGCATCTCAAGGTCTGTAGGATTTAGAGAGCCCATCTACCTTATACCATGTTTCTAGTGTAATCATTCAAGATTTTATTCTTGTAATTACATGGTATATAATTCATAACAGGGTTGCACTGGCATTTTCCAGAGTTAAATTCAAAGCGTAGAAATTTTCAGAATTAATCTACTATATTTAATTATGAAAAAAATAAAGCTAGTGAACACAACAACTAAACTGCCGATTTAATGTTGTATACAAGTTCTTATACATACGGTATATAAGAACATACAGTAAATATATATAAACAGATGGCAAAGGGTTAAACAAAAAAAAACTATGTTTTCTGATGTCTTATATACACAACAATCCCATAAATCCGCAATTTTCTGAAACGATAGGTATTATTCTGCAAGAATATAGAGCATAAAATCTTCAAGATTTAGTGGACTATAAAATTTCTGATTTATATAGTCTCATTCTTATTTTCTGAAATTCTTCTATATTTTTTCTTGGCCCAATTCATTTTCTTTCAATTCCATAGGCCCGAAGGATTGCTTGGTCCGACATGAACCACACCTCTTCTCAGCCCCAACGGCGGCGTGCGAGCCCACGTCAGTGCATGCGTGGAGCGGTGGAGGTATGGCGAGCGAACGGCATTAGCATGCATGCGGTGCAACATCAATAAGTGATTTCCAAGCGTGTAGGTACAGCGGCATGCAGGCCATGAGAATTTGTGAGGGCGACGATGAGCTGGGCTACGCGACAGGCCGGACGGCTGCTGCCAGCAAACCGCGACGTTCATGGATGTGCAAGCATGGTTTAATGCAATTGAAGACAACTCAGTTACGTAATCTCAACCAATTATATTGGCTTCTTGCAGCGGTGGATCCAGGACAAAAAAAATTCATCTATTGCGAACTTTTGTACTACTAATTTATATAACAAAGTAATTGCACATAAGATAAGAGGTAAAAATGTGGCAAAAATATCGATATACTTTTAAATCGTGTCACAATCTCATAAATAATGTTCTAATTATCATTAATAATTAATCATAATCATAACCTAAAACATAACTGCGACCTGAAACCGTGCCAAAATATCTCTTGAAGCCTACAACTAACACTCAAAGAATAGTGTAAATCAAAGTTTAAAACATCAGCTAATTACTAGGCTACAATTACAAGCAAGAACCCGGAAAAAGGAGGAACTCGGGAGGAACTCGGACGGTCACGGTTCACAGGCAGACGGGGACGGAACTGAATCAAGGCTGAGTCTATTCCCCGTCCGCCTCGGCCTGGGCACCTGGATTTTCATCACGCGGATGCAGCCCAATAGGCCCAATGATGGTACCTCTTTAGCGGTTCGACGCATCTTCTTCTTTGGTCGCTCTACGCTCGCAGAAAAACAGAGAACAACCAGCCGTCCATGGCTCCCAGGTCTGGGACTCCGGGGGTAGGGGGCTCACCGGAGGGGAGGTCTGGCGGCCGCCAGACCTTGCCATACTGGTGGATCCGCCCCTGGCTTCTTGCAATTCGACTATGAGTCACTAGCAACAATTTCAATGTGTGTTTGTATCCTTCAGGGATGCGTTAATAATGTTGGCTTCATGCCTATCATGTAAATATCATGGTGGCTGTGGCGTACAGGCCATGATCGTTAGCGGGAAAGACTAGTTCAATGGCAAATAGCCTGAGCCCCTGCGGCGTTCAGGCCGTACTCCGTGGAGGACAGTGGAGTTCCAGTCGTGTTGCAGGGAACAGGCGACATACTTTTGGAATGCATGACACGATCGGAGGAAACAAGCCTTTTTTTTCTTTTCCTTTTTTTTATTATTAACCCTAGGTGAAAACTCTATAACTTTTATTTACTGTATATGTATATACTTCGAGTATATAGGTACTTATTGTACGATTCAACATGCATATAATATATAGACCAGCTCGATGGTCGGTACAAGCAATCTGCAAGATGCGTTTCATACCGAAGATGCCAATTTGATCTACTTCACATTCCGCGTAGGGCAGTGGTTAGTAGATACATACCGCGTAGGGCGTTTGACATTGTCGTAGAACTGCTTGCTTAATAGCAACGGTGCATGTCGATGCAATGCAGATCGGTAGCAGATCCGTTCCGCTAACAACGTTGGGGATGTCAACGTCGTCGAAGTAGTCGCGGCAGCAATGTTGGCGTCGATGATGGGTAGCAGCTTCAACAGCGATGTTGACGTAGAGCTTGTCGTACTGATAACGTGTTATAAAACATGTTGCCAGTGGTTAGGACCTTTCCCTCTCCGTCACTCATCAACACAGTAGATAAAAGTAGACGAACAAATAGACATAAGATAGAAAGATTATTCTTTATTCCTCTGAATATTGGTGATTACAATATAGAGTTACCACATATATATAGTCCTGCCAAGGCTTAAGAGTTTGGTAAGAGACCACATACAAACGGACTAAGATTAGAATTCCTCCTTCTCATTTCCTTTTAGAATAGATTCCGTATGTTTTACAACACTCTGATCTAAAGTGAACCATATCAACTAACTAGGAAAGGTCGAGACCATAAAAAAAAATCAGGTACAACATGGAAACTTAGAAGCGGTAAGTAAAAATCAAATCAATAGAAGGCTAACTTCTAGAGACGAGACATTTTTTCTCGTGTATTGGTTACCATTATGCTTCTGCTCACGAAGCCTTCTGCCAATTATAGCATTAAACTCGCCACAAAGGCTGGCAAGAACTAAGTGTTGCAAGCCACTAAGGCCTCCTCTGGAATTGAGGATTTCTGAAGGAAAAACTCGGGAATCAACGATCCATAGGAATAGATACTGTAGGAAAGGTAGAGGAATTTTTCTTTGCTACCGATTTTGAATGATTCCATAGGAACTCAAACATCCACTTTAGCCTCATTTTTTCCTCTCGCTTGCGTAGGATCAAAGCACAACATCATGATTAGTACCACGGGCGGAGCTCTTTGGAGGCGAAGCTGGGCTCCTGCCCCCCCCCCCCCCCTTGCCTGGCAACAATTTCTTAAAGCCCAATAGCCACCAGCCCATTTTGGTACTAATTACGTGGTAGGCAGGAGGAGGGATGAAGCCATGACTCCGCGTCACGGCCGCACGGCGTACTCCACTCGCAGCTCGCATCTCCTAGCATGGCTCGCGGCTAGCACTGCACTCCGTGCTCGAGCGGCGACCGGCGACCCGCGACAGTGCCACAGCGGCATTCCGCTCCCTTGGATTGGATGATGCAGAAGCATTCGGCACTGCAGCTTACTCCTTGCTGGCTTACAAGTTGCTACAGGTTAGTTCGATCCCAAATCTCTTTCTTTCCCTACCCTAATTTTTCCCAGGTAGTTTGGTATGATTTTGCTAGATGCGTAGATCCAATCAAATTGACTAGAAATTATTTGTTAATTAGGTAGTCATGGTGCATCTAAAAAATCTCCATTCCTTCTTCAAAAGAAAAAGAGATGAATCTTCTCTTGGGGAAGGGGAAGGGGATGGAGAAGGAGAAGGAGAAGGGGAAGGGGAAGATCCACTTGATGCTCTTCCAATACTTCAGATAGGTGATTTGGGACAGCAGAGGCAAGAACAAGGAGCAGCAGCACCTCAGTTAGATGAACTGGAGCCCGAAAGACAAGAAGATGCAGAACAACAACAAGAAGAAGCTGCAAATCAGTTAGATGAAGATGAAGGGGCAGTACAAGTACCAGAAGAAGCACAAGCAGAACCACCAGTAGCAGAAGATGAAGAAGAAAATCAAACAAATGAACCTGTCATATTTCGAGGCATTGAATTTTTGGAGCGAGATCCTGCATTGCGTCCACAAATTTGGCAATATCCAGTTGATCAGAGAGATGAAGTGCGACAAGCATACCTGCAGTTAGGTCCTATGCAACCATTATTGAAGAAATACAAGCCTTTTGGACCCCCTGGAAATCGCCGTCGTTTCAATTATATTTGGTTCAGCCAATTTCCATCTTGGTTAGAGTATTCTGTGAAGAGTGGCCGTGCATACTGTTTTTTCTGCTTTCTTTGCAACAAAAATATAAAGAAGAGAGGTGGTTTTGATGTCTTTACAGCTCAAGGTTTTGATAACTATAAGAAAGTTAATGATGGGAAACCTATGACATCTCTGTTAGAGAAGAATGCCAAGTTTGTGTGGTCTGATAAATGTCAAGCTAGTTTTGAGGAATTGAAGAAGAGGTTGACTACAACGCCTGTTTTGGTTTTACCAGATTTGAGTAAGAAGTTTTCTATTTATTGTGATGCTTCTCGTCAAGGTTTAGGATGTGTTCTTATACAAGAAGGCAGAGTTGTGGCCTATGCATCTAGGCAGTTGAGAAAGCATGAGTTGAATTATCCTACACATGATTTGGAGTTAGCAGCTGTAGTTCATGCTTTAAAGATTTGGAGACATTATTTGATTGGACATAAGAGTGACATATACACTGATCATAAGAGTTTGAAGTATATTTTCACTCAGTCAGATCTGAATTTGAGGCAACGCAGATGGTTAGACTTGATTAAGGATTACGATATTGAGATACACTATCATCCTGGTAAGGCTAATGTAGTAGCTGATGCTCTTAGTAGGAAAAGTTATGCCAATGAGATAAGAACACTGTCTATGACTAGGGAGTTATGTGCTGAATTTGAGTATTTGAATTTGGGAATTGTTACTAATACAATGGAATTAGTGATAGAGCCTACTTTAGAGCAAGAAATTTACAAGGGTCAGTTGAAGGATGAGAAACTAAAGAAGATAGCGGAGGATATAGTGATTGGTAAGTCACTAGGCTTTCGAATGGATGATAATGGGATTTTGTGGTTTGGAAAGAGGCTGTGTGTACCTGAGGATCAAACTTTTAGACAGGCAATTCTTCGTGAAGCTCAAGAGTCAGCTTATTCTATTCATCCTGGTAGTACTAAGATGTATTTGGATCTTAAACAGAAATATTGGTGGGTTGGATTAAAACGAGATGTGGCTGAGTATGTAGCATTGTGCGATACTTGTCAGAGGGTGAAAGCTGAGCATCAGAGACCTGCTGGATTGTTGCAACCAATGAAGATTCCTGAATGGAAGTGGGAGGAAGTTGGTATGGACTTTATAGTGGGGTTACCGCGTACTCAGAGAGGTTATGATTCTATTTGGGTAATAGTAGATCGGTTAACCAAAGTTGCTCATTTTATACCAGTTAAGACTACTTACCATGGACCAAAATTGGCAGAGTTGTATATGGAGAGGATAGTATGTTTGCATGGAGTTCCAAGGAAAATTGTATCTGATCGAGGATCGCAGTTTATGTCACACTTTTGGAAAGCTGTGCATGAATCTTTGGGAACCAAATTGAATTTTAGTACAGCATATCATCCACAGATAGATGGACAGACTGAAAGGACCAATCAGGTATTAGAGGATATGTTGAGAGCTTGTGCATTGCAATATGGAACTAGTTGGGATAAGAGTTTGCCTTATGCAGAATTCTCATATAACAATAGTTATCAACAGAGTCTTAAGATGGCACCGTTTGAAGCTTTGTATGGACATAAGTGTAGAACTCCGTTGTTTTAGAACCAGACAGGTGAATCTCAAGTGTTTGGTACAGATGTTCTTAGAAACGCAGAAGATCAAGTGCGAGTGATTCGTGAGAACTTGAGAGTGGCACAGTCTCGTCAGAAGAATTATGCTGATAATAGGAGAAGAGATCTAGCTTTTGAGGTAGGTGATTATGTCTATTTGAAGGTGTCACCTATGAGAAGTGTGAAGAGGTTTAACATGAAAGGTAAACTAGCACCAAGGTATGTTGGACCATTTAAAGTTATTGCTAGACGTGGGGAAGTTGCTTATCAATTAGAGTTGCCTGAGAATTTATCTGGAGTGCATGATGTGTTTCATGTTTCACAACTTAAGAAGTGTTTGCGGGTGCCTGAGGAGCAAATACCTTTAGAAGAATTGACTGTTAAGGAGGATCTTACATATGAAGAGTTTCCGATCAAGATTTTAGAAACTGCTGAGAGAGTTACTCGGAGTCGGATTATTAAGATGTGTAAAGTACAGTGGAATCGATATTCAGAGGCAGAGGCAACTTGGGAAAGAGAGGATGAATTGAGGAAATCATATCCGCAGTTGTTTGAGTAAGCAGTCCAATCTCGAGGTCGAGATTCTTTTAAGGGGGGGTAGAATTTGTAACACCCAAATTTTAGAGATAATGAATTTTGAATAAATTGGATAACAAATAATGGCAAATTAAAATAATAACAAAATATATTTGGTGTTGCATTCATGCTGTTGCATTTATTTTGTTATGTGGTGTGGATTTGTTTTATTTTATTTTGGATTAGAAAATTTATTTGAGGTATTTTTGAAAACAAGAAAAGAAAGAAAAAAAAGAGAAGAGAATACTTACCTGGCAACCGATGGGCTGCTGGCCTGCCTCTGTGCGCGAGCGATTGGGCCGCCTTTCCTTTTCTCCGCGCGCGTTACCGGGTGGGCCGGCCCAGCTTCGCAACGGCCCAAGCCAGCCGAGCCCAACAGCAGCCGCCACCCTCCTTTCTTCCGCTGACGAGTGGGTCCCGGCTGTCGGTCTCCATCTCATCTTCTACCTCGTGATCGGGACGGACTCCATCCGAACCGGAGTACCACCACCGCCCTATCCGCGATATCCGGGATATCCTACCCGAACACGGCCAATAGAAGCCATAAATAGGATGCGTAGGTCATCTAGTTTCCGTTTTTCATCTAAACCGCAAGTTCCACCACGTGAAATAGAGCTCTAGGGTTAGGGTGGTGCCGACGGGTTCGGTTGGGCGCGGGTGACGCTTTCGGGTGGACCGGAGGCAAAATTCTTCGCTTGGGTGAGTTTGTTTTCTTCTCCTCTTACTTCCCATGCTCTCTATTGGCGTTTTGGCGATTTATACCGTAGAATTGAAAGCTTACCGTGGCCGGCAATGGCGCCGTCGCTCCCGTGCAGCCGCGCGCCATGTTAGGTCTACCATAGTGGGTTTTTATCGGTTAGTTGAGTTCGCACGGAGCTTCTCCACCGGTTGGATCAAGTCTCGACTTGAACAGTGGCCTAGGGGGGTGAACCGCCAACTCCGGCCATGGAAGGGCCGCCGGCCATGGGGGAGAGTGCCGGTCGGGCTTGGGGAAGAAGAACCGGATGTTCACTGTAGTGAGGCTGATGAACCCGGGCCGTCCATTTTCTAATCAATGGCCCAGATTAGAAGATACCCCTTCGCGGGGTAAACTTCTTAAAGAGACCCTCGGTTTTTTTGAAATCAACCCGCGGTCCTTAGCGTAGTTCTGAAAATGCGCTTTCGCGTTTTGAAAACGTATTCTCTTCCGGTTTATTCAAAAATATGTTTTCAGGAAATTACAGTTTTGCCACTAGAATTGTTTTGGTCATAAAAACTTCGTTTTAACTCCGATTTGGTCCGTTCAAGTTGCGTTAGGTTCGTAATTGCAAGCTCTACATGTTAGTGTAGTTGTAACAGTTAGTTTTGATAATTTATTTTTCGAGTTTATAATTAAGTATTTATTTATATATAGGAAATCTTAGAAAATTCATAACTTTCACGTTTTAACTCCGAATTTGGTGATCTTTGCGTCTGTGTGATCGTAGAAACGTGTAGAAGAGTTTTATAAACTTTTATTACTGTTTTGTTACTGTTGGTGTACTGTTCTAATTACTGTTGGTTACCTTAAATGGCGTAAGAAAGGCTTGCCACGTTGGGTGTAGTGCGAGCCCCTGGCCTAGTGTGTATAGGCTGCGGTTGTTGTGCCACAGGGAAGGGGGGTTCTACATCTGCCTGCCGAGTGAATCTAATGGCCATAACTTGTTAGACGAACTTTTGGATGGCTTTATATGGTTCTCAGGTGTTTGGGCTTGATCTCCCCACTCATTTGGAAATCATGACTCACAGTGAAAGTGTACACCTCTGCGCAGAGTTAAAAACTGGTATACTAGCCGTGCTCACGGATACGAGCGGCCTTGGGGATTCTTATGGAATAGTTGATCATAATTGTTATATCATGTTTAATTATTGTTGATTATTATTATGCTCATGTTAATGCTATTCATTATCCTTATTACAATTGATCATTGGTTCTTTAATGGGAAGCGGTTTATCTTGAAGCTACTCAATTGCTAATTATATGATTAAAAGCTAAACGCAGTTAAACAGTGTCTAGCCTTTTTGAGCCTCATGAACCCTGTGTTATATTTGTTGAGTTCGACATGGACTCACCCTTGCTATTTCCACCATAACAGATGAAGATTATGAGGAAGATTATCGTAATGAGTACTAGTCTTGGTGTCAACCAGTCAACCGTGTCCCTGTGTGGAGTTTCCGCTGGAGATTACTATTAGTTATTATTATTTATCGTTCAAGACTATGTCTTAAGTATTTATTCGCTATGTAATAAGCACTGTGATGATACTATGTAATTTGTCTACTTGTGTGTGTGATCATGACCTGGGGCGCACATGAGTACTTTATGCATCCTATTTTTGTCCTTAAAAAAAATGGGTGTGACAGATTGGTATCAGAGCCGTGTTGACTGTAGGACGCAAGACTAGTTAGAATGGTCGTTGATAGCATCCATACTTCACTTAATTCATGCTTCCTCTTTTCACCTTGATTAATTACTAAAGTTTTATGCTTCCTCTACTTTATTCTATTGCGAAAATACATTGATTCTATCTAATCTATGTCTAAATCTTGTAGATGCCTCCTCATCCCCGTCTGTCAGCTGCACAGTACGTTGCCCGTTTCAAACCCCAGGAGCCGTATGAAGATGGTGATCAAGAGCTATCTGATGCTGAATCAAGAGTTGGTGATACACCAATGGAGGACGTAGTTATGGGGTGGACCACGAAGCTTCATATCATGGTTCCTAAGGCTGATGTTTTCTTCCATGACATGTTGACAAGAACCTTGGACATCTACTACTACGACTGGGAAGCTACGTTGGAGTATCGCAGTGCAGAGTATAGTCATCCATGGATGGATTCCTATTGGGAAACGGAGTTATGGGTCAAGAAAAGGGATCCTACCACTAAGGAACCTAAAGTGGAGTCAAAGTTCATTACCAGAGTGAGCCGGGCAACCGTGGAGACAAGCATGGAGGATGTCGCTTACAATACATTTGTTTACTACCATGGTCTGCGCTCGGACAAGACGTTAAAGGGTGCACTTCGGCATTTCCCTTGTTTCCTACATGACAAGGGTATTTGGACCGTGCCACTTGCAGATGATTCATCCTTGACTTTACAAGCTACGGTGGGATTAGCTCGTGAATTGGCTCTCCATGAGGTGGATTTGAAGGATGAGTTGCTGAAGGAAAAAGAACTTAAGGAGCAAGCTTATAAGGAGATTGACCAATTAAGGGCGGAGTTAGGTCGTCCCAAGATTTATGAGAAGCTTAATTAGGAAATAGGAAAAACCCTTATGTAATAAGAACGATAGTAGTTGCGAGTTAATTTTAAGTTTGGATTGTTTTAAGAGTCAGTTTGTGGTGTGAACAATTGTGTGATTGATGGATTGTTATTATGATAATGTGTGATTTGGATCTTTGTATTGTGTGCTGGAGTTTTGTAGACATGCCTACGAGTTCCATGGTTAAGAATATTAAGTTTGATCAAAATATATTAGTTGAATATGAGGTTAACTTAGTTCTGTCATTTGCTGATTTTTGGATCAGTCTGGGATGTTTTAGAAATAACTTAAAATCCGTTCATGAGAAATTTAAGAAATTTTACTGGGAATAATTAGACTTCTATATCTTTCCAACCCCACAAGAATCACTTTAATATCTTTTATGAGCTAAGAGAGATACCTGTTCCAAGTTGGGGTTACTGCATAGTCTGGAATTCTGAAACAGTTTCGGTTAAGTTCAGTTTTTGACCAATTTATTGATAGAATCAGAAAAAGTGTTGTGAATAAAAGTTGTAGATAATTTTTGTAAGCTTTCCAACCATGTAAAGATCATCTGAATTGGACGTCTGTAGCTCGAGATATGACAGTTTTACTGAGTTGCTGAAATTGGAGTTCGCCCAGAAAAATCAGATTTTGTTTATCTATTGAATACGTCATCTTGGATTGTACTGAACTTCAATTTCTGTGTTTTTGGAAACAGATGTCAGGCAGAGGTCGTGGCAGAGGTCGTGGAGGTGCTAATCCACCCATTACTATGGAGGAACTCATGCAAACTCAGAATCAGATGATGCAGATGTTTATGCAGCACATGCAGAACAATCCCCCTGCAGGAGGACCACCGCCTGTGCAAGTGAGGGATAAGCGTGGGGAATTTTTGAAGGGACGCCCTCTAGTGTTTTCTCATGCTGCTGATCCTTTAGAGGCAGATGATTGGGTGAGAGCCGTTGAGAAACAGTTGAACATAGCCCAATGCAACGATATAGAAAAGGTGTTATATGCATCTGGTCAGTTACAGGGGACAGCTCAGACTTGGTGGGAGTCGTATCAAGCTGCACGCCCTGATAATGCTCCTCCTATCACTTGGAATGAGTTTATTAGAGATTTTCGAGCTCGTCATATTCCTGAAGGTATAATTGAGCTGAAGCAGGAAGAATTCAGAAACCTTAGGATGGGACAGATAAGCGTTAGTGAATATCATGACAGGTTCACCCAGTTGGCTCGCTATGCTCCTAATGAAGTGAGGGAAGATGCAGACAGGCAGCGCCTTTTCTTGAAGGGAATTTATTATGATCTTCGTTTGCAATTGAAGGGGAACAACTATGCTAGTTTTCAAGAGCTGGTGAACAAAGCTATTGTGCTTGATAATGAGCGCAGAGAGATGGACAGGAAGAGGAAGATGAAGGTACAAAGCTCAGGAAGCAACAATCGTCAACGCACAAATTCTCAGCATGGTTTTCATCAGAAGTTTCAGGGACCGGTTAGTCAGTGGAATCGCAATCCGAATCAGAGGTGGTCCCAAAATTGGCAAAGTAATCAGTCGCAGCAGCATTCATCATATCCACAGCGTCAACAGTATCAGCAGACTGGGCAACAGACTCCTCGCACTGGAAATCCCAATGTTACCCCCATGAAGAATAGTGCTCCCAGCACTCCTACTAGATGCTTTGTCTGTGGTAAAGAGGGGCATATGTCTTATCATTGTCCTGAGAAACAGAACCAGCAGACTCCTTAGAGCCAGAAGAGCAACCAGAGGCAATCTGGTACTGGAAGGGTGAATCACGTGTCTTCTGATACAGCTCATGATGCACCGAAAGTTATGATTGGTACGTTCAATGTACATTCCACTCCCGCAACTGTTCTTTTTTACTCTGGAGCATCTCATACATTCATATCCAACATTTTTGTTAAAATGCATAGTATACCCATGCTAGCTATGAAAGAACCTCTCTTAGTAAATTCACCTGGAGGTACCATGCAAACCAGTAATCGTTGTCTTCCAATTAGTATGGTATTAAGGGGGGTAGAGTTTAAGATAACTCCTATAGTGTTGAGGACATCTGGTATTGATGTGATATTGGGTATGGACTGGATGAAGCAAAATCAGGCAGAGATTCAGTGTCAGCAGAAAGTGGTAGTTGTGACTGCGCCTAATGGAGATAAAATCGATGTAGATGTAGCAATGCAGAAGCAACCAACCGCTGTGGTGAATCAGCTTGAAGATACTATTAAGGAGAATTCAGTGATTGAGGAATTTCCGGATGTCTTTCCTGATGAATTGCCAGGTATGCCACCTGACCGAGACATTGAATTTCTTATTGAATTACTTCCTGGAACTGCACCTATAGCCAAACGACCATATAGGATGGGAGTAGATGAATTAGAAGAACTTAAGAAACAAATTAAAGAATTACAAGATAAAGGTTTTATTCGACCTAGTTCATCACCTTGGGGAGCACCAGTTATTTTTGTTGATAAGAAAGATGGTGGTCAGAGGATGTGTGTTGATTATCGATCACTAAATGAGGTAACTATCAAGAATAAGTACCCTTTGCCCAGGATTGATGACTTGTTTGATCAGTTGAGAGGTGCTTGTGTGTTCTCTAAGATTGATTTACGTTCTGGTTATCATCAGTTGAAGATTCGTGCCTCTGATATTCCAAAGACAGCTTTTACTACAAGGTATGGATTGTATGAGTATACTGTTATGTCGTTTGGATTGACCAATGCACCTGCATACTTTATGTACATGATGAATAAGGTGTTCATGGAATATTTGGATAAGTTTGTGGTAGTGTTTATTGATGATATACTGGTATTTTCCAAGACAGAGGTAGAGCATGCTGAACATTTGAGGTTGGTATTGCAGAAGCTTAGAGAGCATAAACTGTATGTGAAGCGAAGTAAATGTGAGTTTTGGTTGAAGGAAGTTTCTTTCCTTGGTCATATTGTTTCTAATGGAGGGATATCAGTGGATCCAGGTAAAGTAAAGGATGTATTGAATTAGAAACCACCTACTGATGCTAGCGAGATTCGCAGTTTCTTGGGATTGGCTGGATATTATAGACGGTTCATTGAAGGATTTTCTAAACTTGCTAAACCTATGACATCTCTGTTAGAGAAGAATGCCAAGTTTGTGTGGTCTGATAAATGTCAAGCTAGTTTTGAGGAATTGAAGAAGAGGTTGACTACAACGCCTGTTTTGGTTTTACCAGATTTGAGTAAGAAGTTTTCTATTTATTGTGATGCTTCTCGTCAAGGTTTAGGATGTGTTCTTATGCAAGAAGGCAGAGTTGTGGCCTATGCATCTAGGCAGTTGAGAAAGCATGAGTTGAATTATCCTACACATGATTTGGAGTTAGCAGCTGTAGTTCATGCTTTAAAGATTTGGAGACATTATTTGATTGGACATAAGAGTGACATATACACTGATCATAAGAGTTTGAAGTATATTTTCACTCAGTCAGATCTGAATTTGAGGCAACGCAGATGGTTAGACTTGATTAAGGATTACGATATTGAGATACACTATCATCCTGGTAAGGCTAATGTAGTAGCTGATGCTCTTAGTAGGAAAAGTTATGCCAATGAGATAAGAACACTGTCTATGACTAGGGAGTTATGTGCTGAATTTGAGTATTTGAATTTGGGAATTGTTACTAATACAATGGAATTAGTGATAGAGCCTACTTTAGAGCAAGAAATTTACAAGGGTCAGTTGAAGGATGAGAAACTAAAGAAGATAGCGGAGGATATAGTGATTGGTAAGTCACTAGGCTTTCGAATGGATGATAATGGGATTTTGTGGTTTGGAAAGAGGCTGTGTGTACCTGAGGATCAAACTTTTAGACAGGCAATTCTTCGTGAAGCTCATGAGTCAGCTTATTCTATTCATCCTGGTAGTACTAAGATGTATTTGGATCTTAAACAGAAATATTGGTGGGTTAGATTAAAACGAGATGTGGCTGAGTATGTAGCATTGTGCGATACTTGTCAGAGGGTGAAAGCTGAGCATCAGAGACCTGCTGGATTGTTGCAACCAATGAAGATTCCTGAATGGAAGTGGGAGGAAGTTGGTATGGACTTTATAGTGGGGTTACCGCGTACTCAGAGAGGTTATGATTCTATTTGGGTAATAGTAGATCGGTTAACCAAAATTGCTCATTTTATACCAGTTAAGACTACTTACCATGGACCAAAATTGGCAGAGTTGTATATGGAGAGGATAGTATGTTTGCATGGAGTTCCAAGGAAAATTGTATCTGATCGAGGATCGCAGTTTACGTCACACTTTTAGAAAGCTGTGCATGAATCTTTGGGAACCAAATTGAATTTTAGTACAGCATATCATCCACAGACAGATGGACAGACTGAAAGGACCAATTAGGTATTAGAGGATATGTTGAGAGCTTATGCATTGCAATATGGAACTAGTTGGGATAAGAGTTTGCCTTATGCAGAATTCTCATATAACAATAGTTATCAACAGAGTCTTAAGATGGCACCGTTTGAAGCTTTGTATGGACGTAAGTGTAGAACTCCGTTGTTTTGGGACCAGACAGGTAAATCTCAAGTGTTTGGTACAGATGTTCTTAGAAACGCAGAAGATCAAGTGCGAGTGATTCGTGAGAACTTGAGAGTGGCACAGTCTCGTCAGAAGAATTATGCTGATAATAGGAGAAGAGATCTAGCTTTTGAGGTAGGTGATTATGTCTATTTGAAGGTGTCACCTATGAGAAGTGTGAAGAGGTTTAACATGAAAGGTAAACTAGCACCAAGGTATGTTGGACCATTTAAAGTTATTGCTAGACGTGGGGAAGTTGCTTATCAATTAGAGTTGCCTGAGAATTTATCTGGAGTGCATGATGTGTTTCATGTTTCACAACTTAAGAAGTGTTTGCGGGTGCCTGAGGAGCAAATACCTTTAGAAGAATTGACTGTTAAGGAGGATCTTACATATGAAGAGTTTCCGATCAAGATTTTAGAAACTGCTGAGAGAGTTACTCGGAGTCGGATTATTAAGATGTGTAAAGTACAGTGGAATCGATATTCAGAGGCAGAGGCAACTTGGGAAAGAGAGGATGAATTGAGGAAATCATATCCGCAGTTGTTTGAGTAAGCAGTCCAATCTCGAGGTCGAGATTCTTTTAAGGGGGTAGAATTTGTAACACCCAAATTTTAGAGATAATGAATTTTGAATAAATTGGATAACAAATAATGGCAAATTAAAATAATAACAAAATATATTTGGTGTTGCATTCATGCTGTTGCATTTATTTTGTTATGTGGTGTGGATTTGTTTTATTTTATTTTGGATTAGAAAATTTATTTGAGGTATTTTTGAAAACAAGAAAAGAAAGAAAAAAAGAGAAGAGAATACTTACCTGGCAACCGATGGGCCGCTGGCCTGCCTCTGTGCGCGAGCGATTGGGCCGCCTTTCCTTTTCTCCGCGTGCGTTACCGGGTGGTCCGGCCCAGCTTCGCAACGGCCCAAGCCAGCCAAGCCCAACAGCAGCCGCCTCCCTCCTTTCTTCCGCTGACGAGTGGGTCCCGGCTGTCGGTCTCCATCTCATCTTCTACCTCGTGACCGGGACGGACTCCATCCGAACCGGAGTACCACCACCGCCCTATCCGCGATATCTGGGATATCCTACCCGAACACGGCCAATAGAAGCCATAAATAGGACGCGTAGGTCATCTAGTTTCTGTTTTTCATCTAAACCGCAAGTTCCACCATGTGAAATAGAGCTCTAGGGTTAGGGTGGTGCCGACGGGTTCGGTTGGGCGCGGGTGAGGCTTTCGGGTGGACCGGAGGCAAAATTCTTCGCTTGGGTGAGTTTGTTTTCTTCTCCTCTTACTTCCCATGCTCTCTATTGGCGTTTTGGCGATTTATACCGTAGAATTGAAAGCTTACCGTGGCCGGCAATGGCGCCGTCGCTCCGGTGCAGCCGCGCGCCATGTTAGGTCTACCATAGTGGGTTTTTATCGGTTAGTTGAGTTCGCACGAAGCTTCTCCACCGGTTGGATCAAGTCTCGACTTGAACGGTGGCCTAGGGGGGTGAACCGCCAACTCCGGCCATGGAAGGGCCGCCGGCCATGGGGGGGTGCCGGTCGGGCTTGGGGAAGAAGAACCGGATGTTCACTATAGTGAGGCTGATGAACCCGGGCCGTCCATTTTCTAATCAATGACCCAGATTAGAAGATACCCCTTCGCGGGGTAAACTTCTTAAAGAGACCCTCGGTTCTTTTGAAATCAACCCGCGGTCCTTAGCGTAGTTCTGAAAATGTGCTTTCGTGTTTTGAAAACGTATTCTCTTCCGGTTTATTCAAAAATACGTTTTCAGGAAATTACAGTTTTGCCACTAGAATTGTTTTGGTCATAAAAACTTCGTTTTAACTCCGATTTGGTCCGTTCAAGTTGCGTTAGGTTCGTAATTGCAAGCTCTACATGTTAGTGTAGTTGTACAGTTAGTTTTGATAATTTATTTTTCGAGTTTATAATTAAGTATTTATTTATATATAGGAAATCTTAGAAAATTCATAACTTTCACGTTTTAACTCCGAATTTGGTGATCTTTGCGTCTGTGTGATCGTAGAAACGTGTAGAAGAGTTTTATAAACTTTTATTACTGTTTTGTTACTGTTGGTGTACTGTTCTAATTATATCTCTTTGTTTGCTTCGTGTATGTTTGATTGGATGCATGTATGTTGTTGATTGATGATCAAGTATAGAAGGTGAGCAGTTTTTGGACGATTCGGAGTATTACTTTGAGCCAAGTCAGCAGTATCACTTGGAGAGCTTGGATCAAGGCAAGTATAACACAGGACTATCCTTGTTAGCTATACATCAAATTGTCATACATATGCATGTGCTTACCTTGACAACCGTAGAGATTATAACTTAGTGATTGTTATCTTGATTCCTTGTCAACCTTGGGATTGCATATGGGTAGCTACTGCTAGTGCTTAAACTATGAACAATGATCTTGTAATTTGATTAATGGATTAAGCAATCAATCATTAAGATGATCTTATTACTGTTAAAAGGGGGCTAGAGCATGTGTATTATTTTGATGCTCTGGTTTCTCTCTATAAGGACTTATCTGTAAGTGATAACCGGGATATACAGTACAGCTGTGAGGGCTATATGGCTCTGGCTTTAGTTGTTCAAGAGACCTTTTCTAGCTTGTTAGTGGTTACCTTAAATGGCGTAAGAAAGGCTTGCCACGTTGGGTGTAGTGCGAGCCCCTGGCCTAGTGTGTATAGGCTGCGGTTGTTGTGCCACAGGGAAGGGGGGTTCTACATCTGCCTGCCGAGTGAATATAATGGCCATAACTTGTTAGACGAACTTTTGGATGGCTTTATATGGTTCTCAGGTGTTTGGGCTTGATCTCCCCACTCATTTGGAAATCATGACTCACAGTGAAAGTGTACACCTCTGCGCAGAGTTAAAAACTGGTATACTAGCCGTGCTCACGGATACGAGCGGCCTTGGGGATTCTTATGGAATAGTTGATCATAATTGTTATATCATGTTTAATTATTGTTGATTATTATTATGCTCATGTTAATGCTATTCATTATCCTTATTACAATTGATCATTGGTTCTTTAATGGGAAGCGGTTTATCTTGAAGCTACTCAATTGCTAATTATATGATTAAAAGCTAAACGCAGTTAAACAGTGTCTAGCCTTTTTGAGCCTCATGAACGCTGTGTTATATTTGTTGAGTTCGACATGGACTCACCCTTGCTATTTCCACCATAACAGATGAAGATTATGAGGAAGATTATCGTAATGAGTACTAGTCTTGGTGTCAACCAGTCAACCGTGTCCCTGTGTGGAGTTTCCGCTGGAGATTACTATTAGTTATTATTATTTATCGTTCAAGACTATGTCTTAAGTATTTATTCGCTATGTAATAAGCACTGTGATGATACTATGTAATTTGTCTACTTGTGTGTGTGATCATGACCTGGGGCGCACATGAGTACTTTATGCATCCTATTTTTGTCCTTAAAAAAAATGGGTGTGACATTTTATGTAAATGTTGGCGGTGAGATTATGAGTTAAGCATCGCCAACAAGCTTCTGATGCTGCCCATGACAGACTATGAGGCTCTTCTCTGCGTCGTTCATAGCTTAATTGTTTGGAGCGATGAGAATGATGAGTTAATCCCGTTTGTCAGTCTCTACTGGAATGGATTTGAGAGCTATGGCTAGAGTATATGCAAAAAAAATTAGCCCTAAAAATTATAAGACCCCTTATAAAAATCAAAAGTAGATGCCATGATTTAAGGGCTCTTGCTAGAGTTGCTCTAAGAACCGAAGGGCTCTCAACTTAATCTGCACTAGAAGAGCCATAAACTAACTAGCGTGCTGAACACCTTTGGTTTTTCCTATAGTGAGCTCCATCTATATCTACCTAACCTGCAAAGAGTTCTCTGTGTTATAAACATGTTGCCAGCGGTTAGGACCTTCCCCTCTCCGTCCCTCACGTTCAACATAGTAGATAAAAGTAGATGAACAAATAGACATAAAATAGGGAGACTATTCTTTGTTCCTCTGAATATTGGTGATTATAACATAGAGGTACCACGTATATATAGTCCTGCCAAGATCTAAGACTTTGGTAAGAGACCACATACAAACGGACTAGGATTAGAATTCTCCCTTCTCCTTTAGAGTCCGTATGTTTTATAACACTCTCCCTTGGGCGATTACCACGATATGGAATGCCTCATTAAATACTCCATCCGAAAACCCAGTGGGAAAAAATGGTTTTTGGAGAAAAGAGTACATCACATTCATTAATTGCATTACACATGTTGTCTCATTAAAAACCTTGTGTGAGAAACCTTCAAGTAAAAACTCACATAGGGAAAAAGAGTACAACATTTAACCTTCTTGGTTATATATTCTTCAAGATATGCTATTCTTCGTGAATAGATATTGATCTTCATGATCCATGCATAAATTTTAGTGTTTTAGCAAATATGATCTATTTGATCTTTGTAATTCTAGTGGTTCACCTTCAAGGTAAATTCAATAAAATATGCTCCCCCTCATGAAGCTAGATTTTGAACTTCATTGTTCAAACCACACTTTTCACAAATGTGTGTTTAATTAATGGTATGTAGTACCAAAGTACTATATCTTTCAAAAAGTTGGCTCATAATTCTTCTATGAATTATATGGGTATAAACAAGAGCAATATGCTTCATGCATAAATGACCACTTATTAGTTGTGCAAAACAAATAAAATTTATCCTTCAGGATAATAAATCCTTTCAGAGAATTATGGGTTTAAATAAGTTATAATATTCAATATCTTCTATATATTGTATTGAACTTATACTAGAGTTTGAGTACTTATAATTCTTTCTTAGTGGATTTTCAAATTATGTGTTCTACAAATCTTCATGACTTTGATTGTACCACTAAATAATAAAGTCAGTCTTACATTTGACATTTAGGGGATAATTCAATTGCCAAAATCACCATTATTCTTATACCTTCTATGGTATTGGAGGATATCATCACTTTAATGCTAGCTTTCCAATATGCACTTTCTAAGTATGACACCTTCATGGTGTTTACGATTCCTCATTTGCTTTCTCTCGGGTCTATATTCACTTCAGGGATTAATGGTGTTTATTCTAAAATCAACTGATAAATCCTTTATGGGTTAACTCCTTTAAGGATGTTCTTATTTTCGGTCAATAACATTTCTTTTCTATGAGATATATTTTTTACTTCATGAGAGATTTTTATGTGATATACACAATGAGATAGTGTTATTCGCTACAAAGTCATTTGACGACTCTTCCTTCTAGGACATTATCTCCTAGAGACCTAAATATTCATATAGGAATATATTCTACCTTAGACTTCTTAATACGTAGTATGAGATTTAGTTTTTATATATTGTGATTTCTATTCTTCAAGAATTATATGGATTTTTATAATCCACTTATTAACTACTTATTTCATATTTAATCATTTCATTTGTCAGAGATATAACAAAACATTTATTTCTTCTTAGTAGGAGATTCAACCTCAATTGCTTTCTTTACTGACCTAATATAATCGCTACAGGCGACTTTTCCATGAACTTTGTTTCCGGATCCGGGTTCTTATAAGAAAAATATTTGCAATTTTAGAGGTAACGTTGTTGACAACTATTATTTTCTACCAACATTCTCACAATGTGAGATTATTCTATCTCTTTGTCATTTCCCAAACAACAGATGATTTGTTGTTCTGCATACCCAACACTAATGATGCGCGGCTTATTGTGTTAGATTTCATCTTCGTAATGATTCTCTTTATGAGGTGCTTATCCTTCTTCATGAGGCGTTCTCTTCGTGAGAATGGAGGAGTTTGTTCTTATTTCATTTAACATGTATACATTAAACTTGAACCCACAGATGTCCCCGCAGATTTTAGCTTCGTAGTATACAACATCTAGTTTACTACTAGTAAACTCAACTCCTGGTTTATAACTTCAACTTACTCCTCTCATTTTTAAAATATTTGGCATATGCTCCGCTTCATGCTTTTCAAGAGCATTAGTCAAACTATTGTTGGATTTAGTGCATGATACTATTCCTGCTTCAAGCTTCAAGGAATATTTTCTTTAGATCACTTTCCTTATGTGAAAATAATATTTGACATTGAAAATAGGCTTTCTCTCCCCCTAATGCCAATATTAGATCTTTAATAGCATACTCAAAAGATATCCCCTGTCATGGGCTTAAAATAATCAAATTCATGCATCTCCAACTACAAGCAGAGGCCCATTCATGTATGCTATGAATGAAATTTTATAGGAAATATTCACACACATATTTAATATATGGGGGTTATTATTCATTATATGCAGTGAGTTAGAATTCATAAAGTGCACTTAACAATGTTCAACATTCCAACAAACTCAGGGATGTTCTCCCCTTGATTTACACATATCATAGTTTAGAAAACTATTTCATTGTCTAGCTTCTTTATTGTTTAGCTAAAAATTGATCTAATTACTCATACATAATTAAAAAAATGGATCATATACTTCAAATGTATAAAATACGCAACATTCAAAATTACATGAAATTTCTTCTAGAAATTTCTAATTGTCGTTAATACAAAATTCCTCAAATGCATTTTCTTCATAAATCCCAAATCATCATAAGTGTTTTATCTACCAACTCAATTTCCACTATAAGACAACACATTCAATTGGGTCACTTCTCCATTTATCCAATTTCAATTTAAGTAACTCCCCCTAATCTTAGGCTACTTGGCTCTAGACCAATCTATTGTTTATATGTGTGATCCATTGAAAGTAAGATATTTCTTAGTTCAATGGGAACTATAGACATAGTGTACTAGCTAGCCAATGTAATTATGAGAGAAGTGCAAAGTAGCTACTAGCTACAAATATAGCTTCTATGCTAATATTCATACAGGAGTGAAGATAGTTGGAGCTCGACGAGACCACAACACAGTGATACACATTCAAGTGTAATGTAGAATGTTGGTATTCCATCTAACGTAATAGATAATAACAAAATACAAAGCTACAAGCTTGCTTGCAATTAGTGCAATGCAGAGAAAGTTAAATCGGCCGGAAGGGACACGGCTAGGACTTCAAGTCTTGATACATGCACTTAAAGATAGATTTAGAAGAGCTATGCCTATTAAATATATATTACCTACATTTTCTTATGCCTTTACTTAAAAATTCCTCCCTCTCGTGCCATAGTTACTTCAAGTAGTAATGTGCTTCATGCATCATCTATGAATAATCATTTCTAATATTTCATAAAATCCAATCATACTTCTAGTATTCATTAGTTGTGGCATGAAATTCATATATCCAGTATACTATTCAGTGTATAACATGTTCAGGATAGGACATAAACTTATTGTTTCTAGGTTGAAGTATTAAATACTTAGTTTATGGATTATACTATTTCTTGACTAAATTGATCTTTCTAAGATCAGTTAATATGCTAGTATAGTTCAATTGTTCATGTGTTTCTAGAAATTCAGTTTCCTTTCTACCTACATGGTAGTAGTGCACAAAGAACTATAACCTTCATGGTTAATTGAGGCTTCTTTGTGGATAAAATTAATGCAAAATTTATTTAGATAGGCAATGAACAATTGTTTATATTAAAACATATAAATCTAATTTATTCCATGCAAGATTAACATAAATTACTGCAAGTAAGAACTGCAACTAAGAATATTAAATGCTTCATATTAGTCTTAGCTTCAAGCTAATAAATTAACCAAGAACTCTTCTATGAGTATACACGAACCACTTGATTCAACGAGAATTAAAACTTAATGCACCATTGCTACTACTAATACTTCGAGATAGTAATTTAAAGACAATATAAGTCTGTAAGCACATGGTTTAAGTTCTTCTTGAGAAACCTTAAAAATTCTTATCCATTCTTACATGTCTTAGCTTGTATGCTTGACATTTAGCAGCTTCATGCATGCTTTATTTCATAGTGGTGATATGTAATCATGATCCTTCTAGGAGTGTAACATCATATATCCTAGTTCATAGATCTGTCTAAAAATTCTAACTCAACTTCCATTGGAGTAATTTATGATGACAAATTCAAATACTTCATGTATTACATTGCTCTTTGATATTCTATACACAAGAGACATTTCTTCGAGAATATATATTGATAAAATCTTATTTACCATCTTGTCTTCTAGACATTCAATATAGGAGCTGTTTGGTTCCCAGCCACAGCCCGCCACGCCACAAAGTCTGGCCGCCATGGATATCCAAGCGAGTGTTTGGTTCATGATTAGACGTCGGCAGCCACAGGTTTCACAGTTCATTTTTTCGCCGCAAGTTAGGCGGCCGTTTTCATCGCCGCAAGTTAGGCGGAGCCGCCACAGCGGCGTGGCGGGTGATGGCCGAGACCCAAACAACCCCTAAAGCTTCAAGCTATTGTTTATTTATAGATCAGCATTATACCTCAATCTATGGCATACAAACTTGAAAATTCGACTTCCATTACAATATGATATTTTTCTATAATCATAATTTGGGATTTTTCTCGTGCAGTGAGTCCCACGATGCATTTGTTATTTTTCTCGGCCATATACTCATTCTAGAGTGTAATACAATATGAATTTGTGAGGGCGACGATGAGCTGGGCTACGCGACAGGCCGGACGGCTGCTGCCAGCAAACCGCGACGTTCATGGATGTGCAAGCCTGGTTTAATGCAATTGAAGACAACTCAGTTACGTAATCTCAACCAATTATATTGGCTTCTTGCAGCGGTGGATCCAGGACAAAAAAAATTCACCTATTACGAACTTTTGTACTACTAATTTATATAACAAAGTAATTGCACATAAGATAAGAGATAAAAATGTGGCAAAAATATCGATATACTTTTAAATCATGTCACAATCTCATAAATAATGTTCTAATTATCATTAATAATTAATCATAATCATAACCTAAAACATAACTGGTACTTCGACCTGAAACCGTGCCAAAATATCTCTTGAAGCCTACAACTAACACTCAAAGAATAGTGTAAATCAAAGTTTAAAACATCAGCTAATTACTAGGCTACAATTACAAGCAAGAACCAGAAAAAAGGAGGAACTCGGACAGTCACGGTTCACAGGCAGACGGGGACGGAACTGAATCAAGGCTGAGTCTATTCACCGTCCGCCTGGGCCTGGGCACCTAGATTTTCATCACGTGGATGCAGCCCAATAGGCCCAATGATGGTACCTCTTTAGCGGTTCGACGCTTCTTCTTTGGTCGCTCTACGCTCGCAGAAAAACAGAGAACAACCGGCTGTCCATGGCTCCCAGGTCTAGGACTCCGGGGGTAGGGGGCTCATCGGAGGAGAGGTCTGGTGGCCGCCAGACCTTGCCATACTGGTGGATCCGCCCCTGACTTCTTGCAATTCGACAATGAGTCACTACTTACTTGCAACAATTTCAATGTGTGTTTGTATCCTTCAGGGATGCGTTAATAATGTTGGCTTCATGCCTATCATGCAAATATCATGGTGGCTGTGGCGTACAGGCCACGATCGTTAGCGGGAAAGACTAGTTCATTGGCAAATAGCCTGAGCCCCTGCGGCGTTCAGGCCGTACTCCGTGGAGGACAGTGGAGTTCCAGTCGTGTTGCAGAGAACGGGCGACATACTTTTGGAATGCATGACACGATCGGAGGAAACAAGCCTTTTTTTTCTTTTCCTTTTTTTTATTATTAACCCTAGGTGAAAACTCTATAATTTTTATTTACTGTATATGTATATACTTCGAGTATATAGGTACTTCGTGTACGATTCAACATGCATAGAATATATAGACCAGGTCGATGGCCGGTACAAGCAATCTACAAGATGTGTTTCATACCTCGTAGAGAATGCCAATTTGATCTACCTCACATACCGCGTAGGGCAGTGGTTAGTAGATACATACTGCGTAGGGCGTTTGGCATTGTTGTAGAACTGCTTGCTTAACAGCAACGGCGCATGTCGATGCATAGTAGATAGAGGTAGCAGATCCGTTCCGCTAACAACGTTGAGATGTCGACGTCGTCGAAGTAGTCGCGGTAGCAATGTCGGTGTCGATGATCGGCAGCGGCTTCAACGGCGATGTCGACGTAGAGCTTGTCGTGCTGATAACGTGTTATAAAACATGTTGCCAGCGGTTAGGAACCTTTCCATCTCCGTCACTCATGATCAACACAGTAGATAAAAGTAGACGAATAAATAGACAATAGGGAGACTATTCTTCGTTCCTGTGAATATTGGTGATTACAACGTAGAGCTAGTCCTGCTAAAATCTAAGAGTTTGGTAAGAGACCACGTAAAAACGCACTAGAATTAGAATTCCTTCTTCTCTTTTCTTTTTAGGATAGAGTCCGTATGTTTTATAACACTCTGATCTAGAGCGAACCATATCAACTACCTAGGAAAGGTCAAGACCATAAAAAAAATCAGGTACAACATGGAACCTAGAAGGCTAACTTCTAGAGACTAGACATTTTTTCTCGTGTATTGGTTACCATTATGCTTCTGCTCACGAAGCCTTCTCCCAATTATAGCATTAAACTCGCCACAAAGGCTTGCAAGAACTAAGTGTTGCAAGCCACTAAGGCCTCCTCTGGAATTGAAGATTTCCGAAGGAAAAACTCGGGAATCAACGATCCATAGGAATAGACACTGTAGGAAAGGTAGAGGAATTTTTCTTTGCTACCGATTTTGAATGATTCCTTAGGAACTCAAACATCCACTCTAGCCTCATTTTTATCTCTCGCTTGCGTAGGATCAAGGCACAACATCATGAGAACGAGTGCAAAACAATCGGCTTGAAAAGGGATAAAGTCTGAGCTTTGCCAGACCATTATTTAAAAATCAATGAATGAGGATTATGCACTTCCTAAAATTCCTATTCCTATGACTTTCCTGTGAGTATCCAAATATCCAAACATCTATCTTCTGCACTTCCCTGTAGTTTTTAATCCACTTTTTTACAATTGCATTCCTATGAATTTTTTTTTATGTTTGTTCTATTCCTATGCTTCTGCAATCCTGTGTTCCAAAGGAGACCTAAATCTCACCACTGCCACTTAACTCTTCTGATAACATTTGCGTTATCCACTATGAAGCTTCACCACTGCCACTTAACTCTTCTGATAACCTTTGCGTTATCCACTATGAAGCTTCTCCACCAAGAAGGGATCTCCTCTTCTCTCGCACAAAGTCACCGCCGCTCCACATCAAGATTGGAGGGTCGACATAGCTGGAAGGTCACTTAGACATTAATAGCTCTGGCTCACAAAGATTGAAGATTACAGGGGCACGCATGCCAAATCGCTCAAGCTCTGACCTGGAAGTAAAATATGAACTGAAACTCAAATCATACGAAGAGAAATTAGCAAAATTCTGAAAGGCAGCTGGGTTTCAATCATACAATGCTCGATCTGTATAACATTCAACGAGCAACCAAATATTTAGGCTGCTTCACCAAAATCAGACTTCTGGGGTTATAGCCTTTCTAGGAGACGAATTTCGAGATATGACATTCTTTAAAGATAGAAAGAGCTTGCTCAATATGAACGAATGTGCGTCTATTAGATATTTAAACAGGTGAAGCCATAGAAAACATGCATTCCAAATTATTTTAGATCCCTGTCAAGTTACAGAGGAATGTGCTATTGCAGGTTTACATATCGTCAATTGACTAGCAACGTGAAATTCAAGCAGAAGCAAGTTACACAACTTGGCGCAGCTCTCCTGTGATGAGCGCAAACTTACGATGCTGTGACAGAATGGATGCCACCATCGTGTCTTTCACTTTCAGGTTGGTCAGATTGTTGAGGAAAGACGAGTTCTCCTTGGCTCCACTGAGGACAGCTTGAAAGATTTGTAGTGGGTCCCCATGGCTGACAATAAGAATTACAGAGCTACAAGGAACAAAACACACAAGTCAGCTTCAGCAAGACAGATCTAAGCATGACTTAACAAGTCAGCGCCAACTATGCGACTAGTGGGTAGCCTTTGCTATAGTAAAATCTATGAATCTTAAATATTGAAATTGTTAGAATGTTGACACTCCAGAATCCTGTTGGATTGATAGCATATACAAGCTACATGATAATATGAATGTCACTACTGCACAATAAATTTTGAATATTAGTAATTTAGATTGCTAGGAGTTGTGATTCATTGATTAGGGCTAACCCTAGAAGGGTAGCTATATAGGTTCCATACATGGGCCACATGGGCCTTAGCCTCATGGGCCTAAACACATACTCCAACACCCCCCGCAGTCTGAACTACCAGCGCAGCGGAGTTCGAGGCTGAACAAGAAAGAACACACATAACCCCACAGACGCAACTAGCCACCAGTGATGTTGAGGCTGGAGCGAAACTCGGCGAAGGTCGAGGACGGGAGGCCTTTGGTGAAGATATCCGCGAACTGGGAGGTCGTCGGAACATGAAGGACCCGCACCTCGCCCATGGCCACCCGATCACGGACAAAGTGGAGGTCGATCTCCACATGCTTCGTCCGCTGGTGCTGGATGGGGTTGGTGGAGAGGTAGACCGCACTGACATTGTCGCAGTAGATCAGTGTGCTCCGGGAGGGCGGAGTGTGCAACTCAGCAAGCAGCTGCCGAAGCCAGGCGGCCTCCGCCACGCCGTTAGCAACGGCGCGGTACTCCGCCTCGGCGCTGGACCGGGAGACCACCGGCTGACGCTTGGAGGACCCAGACACCAGGTTGCCGCCTAGGAAGATGGCGTAGCCGGAGGTGGAGCGGCGAGTATCCGGGCACCCCGCCCAGTCAGCGTTGGTGTAGACGACGAGGTCGGTGGAGGAGGCCCGGTGGAGGAGGAGGCCGTAGTCGAGCGTGCCCCAGAGGTAGCGGAGGAGGCGCTTGAGAGCCGTGAGGTGAGGCTCCCGGGGTTCATGCATATGAAGACAGACCTGCTGAACTGCATAGGTGATGTCCGGCCGGGTAAAGGTGAGGTACTGAAGGGCCCCGGCGAGACTCCTGTATGCAGTGGGATCGGCCACCGGGGGTCCCTCAACCTCAGACAGCTTGCCCTGAGTGTCGACCGGAGTGGAGCAGGGGTTACAGTCAGTCATCCTAGCCCGCTCCAGGATGTCCCGAGTGTACTACCGCTGGTGAAAGAGTAACCTGGCAGGACGGTACTCAACTGTGACCCCGAGGAAGTGGTGGAGCTCACCCAGATCCTTCATCACGAACTCCTGCTGGAGAGCGGCGATGATCCTGCGGAGAAGGGGCTCGCTGGAGGCCGTGAGGACAATGTCATCAACATAGAGCAGCAAGTATGCAGTGTCAGCCCCATGGTGGTAGACGAACAGGGACGTATCAGACTTGGCCTCCATGAACCCCAGGGTCAGCAAGAAAGCAGCAAACTGGTGGTTCCACGCCCGAGGTGCCTGCTTGAGGCCGTAGAGGGACCTGTTGAGCCGGTAGACCATGTCAGGACGGGTGGAATCGACGAACCCCGCCGGCTGACTGCAGTACACCGTCTCAGTAAGAAGGCCGTGGAGGAAGGCGTTCTTGACATCCAGCTGATTGACGGGCCAAGACCGAGCCAGCGCCAGCGAGAGCACGGTACGGACGGTGGCCGGCTTGACCACCGGGCTGCAGGTCTCATCGTAGTCGACGCCCGGTCGTTGAGTGAAACCCCGGAGGACCCATCGAGCCTTGTAGCGCTCGAGAGAGCCATCGGCCCGGTGCTTGTGGGTCCAGATCCACTTGCCGGTGACGACGTTGGAGCCTGGCGGCCAGGGCACCAACTCCCACGTCTGGTTGGCGAGTAGCGCGGCGTACTCCTCTTCCATCGCACAGCGCCAGTGAGGGTCCAACAGGGCGTCACGGACGGAAGAAGGTACCGGAGAGACCACCGCGTCGCCGGTCGAAGCCTCGAGGGCACGAGGCGGCAGTGTGCCAGCCACGTGCCGTGTCACCATCGGGTGAACATGTCGCGGGTGTCGGTGAAGCAGCGGCGGGTGGTAGACCGGCGGGGCACAAGCCGGCGGGGACTGCTGCGGTGGTGTCGGTGTCCCCGGTGGAGAAGGGACCGCGAGTGGCGGCGGCCGCGGCCGGCGCTGGTACACCCGTACCGGCGCGGCGAACCTCGACGGAGGTGCCGGGGCAGGTGCTGGGACGGGATCCGGCGTCGACGACCGGCACAACCCCCCCGGGGTAGAAGCGGGGGACGAAGGCCCCGGGTCTGCACCAACCGGAGAGGACGGGGCCGCGCCCGAGGACGACGAGCCCAGACCCGCTGGGGATCCGGGACAGGTGGCCGGCCCGGCGCGCGGCGAAGAGGTACCTGCAGGAGATCACGAAAACGGTGGCTGGACCACCGGGTCAGTGGGAAACAGGGAGGGAGGGTCAGGGACCGGAGGGGTGGTAGTGCTGGAAAAGGGAAAGACGGACTCATCGAACACCACATGGCAAGAAATGAGAACCCGTCGGGAGGTAAGGTCAAAGCACCGGTACCCCTTGTGATCCGGGGAGTACCCGAGGAAGACACAGAGCGTGGAGCGAGGGTCCAGCTTGTGAGAAGAAGTGGCAGCGGTGTTGGGATAACACGCACACCCAAACACGCGGAGGTGATCGTACCGAGGCGGGGTACCGAAAAGGGCGTGGTGAGGTGTGGGAGCGGGACAAGCAGCGGAAGGAAGGCGGTTAAGAAGGTAGGTGGAGGTGTGCAGGCCCTAAGCCCAGAAGCGAGCAGGAAGAGAGGCCTGAAACAGAAGGGTACGCACGGTGTCGTTGGTGGTGCGAATCATCCGCTCAGCCTTGCCATTCTACGAAGAGGTGTATGGACAAGACATGCGCAACTGAACACCGTGAGAGAGGAAGAAAGCTCGGGAGGTGGAGTTATCAAACTCGCGACCATTGTCACACTGGACAGCCTTGATGGTGAGGCCGAACTGTGTGGACACCCAAGTAAAGAAGTGAAGGAGTGTGGTAAACGTATCTGACTTCGCATGGAGAGGAAAAGTCCACGAATAATGCGAAAAATCATCAACAACCACAAGATAGTACTTATAACCAGAAATACTCAGAATAGGAGATATCCATAGGTCGCAATGTACTCGAGCTCATGATGAGCAACTGTGTCATGCGTGCCAATTGGGCCGACATGTTCGTCTTCCTTTTTCTAGTTCTGCTCTGGGCGCAGCGGCAACCCGTGCCTTGGTCGCCTCTTCCGACCTGGACGCGGTGGGGGACGCCGCTGCAGAAGTCGCGCCTGCGGAGGTGGTCCAGCCGGGGGTGGTCCAGCCGCTCCTCCGTCCTACTACTGACCCTGGAGACCCCGCCGGTGCCACTGCTCCTGCTGTTGGTCTCTAGCCGGACCCTCTCGGTGGTCTCCATCTCCTGCGCGCCCCGGGGCCAGACTCCGCCCTCGCCGCTGCCTTCGTGGCTGCCCGTGCTGCTGCCGCGGAAGGGCAGGCTCGTGTGCGCGCGGCTGCTCTCGTGTGGGAGCGTGAGCGCGACGCGGCCGACGCTCTGGCTCGCCAGATCGCCGAGGCGGAGCAGTTCCTCGTCCCCCACCTCCCGGGACGTTGGTGCCACCTCCTCTGCCTCGCCGGGGCGTCCCATCTCCCACACCACCATCCTCTGGCATGACCCGGCTGACCCGCTCGTGGCCGAGCTCCACTACCAGGCCGGGGCGTCCAGAACATTCGCCTTCTCGTCCCGGTCGTCCTCAAGTCGGAGTCGCCCTCCTACGCCCGCTGGCGGGATCTGGTGGTTCTCACTCTTCGCCGCTACGCCCTCGACGACCACGTCCTTGTCGACGCCTCGGTCGCCGTCCAGACACCGTCGTGGTTCCGTCTCGACAGCATCGTCCTCTCCTGGATCTTGGGGACGATCTCTCTGGACCTCCACGACCTCGTCCGCACCTCCCCTGACGCGCGCCGGGCGTGGCTTGCCCTTGAGGGCCAGTTCCTGGGCAACGCCGAGGCCCGGGCTCTGCGTCTCGACACGAGCTTCTACACCTTCGTCCAGGGTGACCTCTCTGTCGGCGAGTTCTGCCGTCGGATGAAGGGCATGGCGGACTCCCTTGGCGACCTCGACTGGCCCGTGGAAGATCGCATCTTGGTCCTCAACGTCCTTCGCGGGCTCAGCGACCGGTATGCCCACCTCCGGACGTGGATCACCCATCAGCGGCCCTTCCCCACCTTCCTGGAGGTCCGTGACGATCTCGTCATGGAGGAGCTCACGCAGGGGATCCAGCCGGGGTCTGCCGCTTCTCCGGGGTCTGCCGCTTCTCCGCGTCCTCCTGCTCCACCGCGGTCGTCCGCTCCGCCACCGTCGTCTCTCCTGGGCCCTCCTCCCTCCGAGCCGAGCGGAGGTGGGGGGGACGTGGCTCTCGTCGTCGCCGTGGAGGGGGCCGCGGGGGTGGCCGGGGGGGTCAACCCCAGGCTCCGGCAACGGCTGGGCCACACGAGGGGGCACCATGGCCTTCGTTCCAGAACCCGTGGTCCGGTCGCATCTCCATGTGGCCCTACCACGCCACCGGAGCCGACACTCATCCACCGGTGGCCATGCTCACCGGAGCTCCTCCTGCTAGTCCTCCACCCGGTGCCTTCCCTGCTACGCCGTGGGTTCCACCCTCCGGGACTCCAGCGGGGGTCACCGGCTGGGACCAGGCAGCCCTGGCTCACTCGTTCAGCACCATGGGCCTGACACCTCCGGTCGGACCCAAGTGGATCGCTGATTCGGGGGCCACCTACCACACCACTCCTGACCCCGGTATACTTTCGTCGATTCATCCTCCCCTCTTCCCCAGCAGCTGCAGCCGCTTCCCCTTGGCGCCGTGCTGCCTGGGGCCGCGCCCCAGCCGGCCCTTCCTGCTGGCGGGGCGGCGGCTGGACAGGGGAGAGGAGAGAAAAAAAACTAGGCTCTGATTACCATGCTAATGCTAGGAGTTGTGATTCATTGATTAGGGCTAACCCTAGAAGGGTAGCTATATAGGTTCCATACATGGGCCACATGGGCCTTAGCCTCATGGGCCTAAACACATACTCCAACATAGATTATGCTAGTTTGTGAATTATCTCCCTCACAAACCATATTGACTCCTATTGGAGAGCTGTTAGTGATATGAGAAACAATTGTACCTATCTTTTTTTCTACTTCCACAGAGTTATTAATCATCTGAGAGTTAAACTAATGGATAATTGTATTAACTAATATAAAAAATATTTTAGGGTCAGAAATCTGTTTAACAGGGTTTAGAACTATTACTAGCAGGATACCAAAGCCCTGTTAACAGATGTGCAGTCTATTTATGCATGACATTAGGTTCACAGTTTACAAATGTGTTCGATAATCCATCTTATAGTTGGTCATGCAAAGATTCTTTTCCAATAGGCACTAAATGAAAATATATGGGTTTCTATCAACTGCGATCCTTTATTCCTCACATTCTGCTGAACAACTTTTAGCAAATTATATCATTTTGGTAGTAGTTTCATAAAAAAGACATGTCATAGTAGAACTTGAAAACAAAATATATGAATTGAATCTGTCAATACATAAGAATATATACCCATGAAACTCTGTCTCTGTAGATGACAGCACAGCTGAAAATCTGCTAGCAACATCTGCGACACTCTCGCCTCCTTCAGGAGCTGTATAGGGATGTGCTTCGTCTACTGACCATATGTCTGCATACTACTTAACAATGTTAGATTTAGTGACCAAAAGAAACATAAAAAATGAAATTTATAAGGGCACACAAAAAATCACAACTACACTATCAATTGCTATGAAAATTGAATTATAGATATCTGAGTGAGAACTGTGGTTGAACTTGGACTCTATCACTAGACCTGTTAAATCATAATAAAACCATCAGTGGATCTGTGCTGTTAGTGCGGGACAAAAAAGTTTCCAGACCACAGTCAAAGAACTTATAAGGTCTGAAAAAAAAACTATCTGACTTCCTACACAGAATGTGTGTCAAGCGACGCCAGGGTGACGCAGCCCAGGCTGGTCCACCCGACCAAGAGGCAGTAGAGAGGACGGCCAGGGCAGCAGCTGCCCAGGCCGAGCACAACACAGGGGGGTGCGCACCCTATGAGCAGCGGCTCCAACTTGCCTTGGTCTCCACCAGACCCACAGTTTGTCCAGCTGTTTCTGCATCGGGATGCAGAAACAGCTGGACAAACTGCAGGTTCAGATATAACCTTGTTCTGTATCAGCAACTCACAAAGTTGAAAGGATGAGTACAAGGATGATGGAGGTCCATAAAGATGTTTTTTTGTGTCTGACAAAGCAGAGGTTGCTAGGAAGGACTAAGATTTCTTAGATTATAGACAATAATGCATCACTTAGACTTCACCAACCAATTCATTTTATAGAATTGAACTTGTACACATACCCCAGTAGATGCCCATATGATAAGAATGTCCCTTCATTTCTAGTCAAACAATATAAGTATATAACTGAATCCAAAAAAGCAAACCCACCTTATCATGTGAAAGTAACTCATACGATGGCCCAAAGTAGCGCTCACGAAGTCCCAGCACCGCCTGCAAAATACCTTCTATGAGCCAACCTGATCATAAAAATTATGTGAAATCTGATTTGAGAACCTTTGGCTGCAATATATTGACTTTTAATCTCATCACTAGAAATGTAAAAGAGGACTGATCAAGCATATACCCCTATGATCCTATAACACTGAAGCAAAATAGATGCATTCTGATATACCCAGTTAATGTTTTAGGATGCCTTAGAAATCATAACTCAGAACAGCAAAATGTTAAACCATGGGGGCTTCATTTGAAAGCGGGATAACTGAAAAAGGTACTCGCCAACTGAGAATACTTTGATGTTTTCATATGTACCACGGTACCAGTTTTCATGACTTGTTTGTTTTACAGGCACAGTAACATTGCAAACTTAGTTCTGCAAATGACAGTAAAGAGGAAAGGAAGCAGAAAGACAAATATCATGTTTGCTCAAATAATATCTGACAGAAATAAAAGGTAGCAAGGCTTAACCGTCCAAATTTCCATAATCATACTGCCCAAGTGTCCAATGAATCTAAAGTCTATATACCACCAACCATCCATATACAAAATTCCAACTCAAGACAAAATCTAAGTGATAGATTCGTATTCAATGCCTACCCATACAACTTACCATCAAGACACAGAAAATTACGTACATTGCCAAATTGGCTCATGCAGGATTAAACCAAACTCACTTCGCAGACAGGACCCTCAAAGGGGATGCCAAGCACACCGGCGACCACTCTAGCTGTCTCGGTGGTCCGTGAGAAAGGCGAGTAACGAATCTTGACAGAATCCACCGGCACACCAATCTCCTCAAGCTCCTGCACACGGAAAAAAACACGGGCTACAGATTCACTACCGCACATCCAATCCAAGAATCCACAGCAGTGAGACACGGACACCGATCCGGTACCTTCCGGAGCTGTTCGCCGGCCGCGCGCGCCTGCTCGACCCCCTGCGGGGCCAGCCCGAACTCCGGCTTCGTGCCGTTCTCCTGCCGGCAGCAGACCAAGATGGCATCAGTTGGAGAACCTTGGATTGGGGTAGGTGATGGTTGGAGCGGGAAACCGAAGGAATAAAGTGGGCTGCTGGGACGGAGGGAGGGATTCGTACCAGAGATGAGACGATGAGGCCGCGCTCGTTGGGGACGCTGCGGCCGTGGCGGAGGATCCAGTACCTGTTCCGTAGGATGGCTGGAGACGACGAGCTGCCGCTCGCATCCTCCATGTCCATGGCGAAACCCGACACCCAATCGACCGTCTCGAAGCAGCACTAGTAACCAGTAGGGGAAGTCCAGCGCTTCAGCCACTTGATGACAGGATTAGGATCCCCCATTTGTCACGGAATGAATTTTATTCTCTTCTCTTTATTCTGTGGTATTTCATACGGCATACTTCGGCTGTCACAAGATAAAAGTCGTTCTCGCTCTATAAAAAGTCAGTTTTTTTAACTTTAACTAATTATATATATATAATATTAATATTTATAATACATAATTAGTATCATTAGTAGATTATTGAATATATTTTTATAATAAACTTATTTGAGATATAAATGTTACACGTATTTTCTATAAATCTAGTCAAAGTTGAAAAAATTTGATCTACATGTATCCTATAACAACTTCATTTACGGGAGGAAGGAGTACTCCTTTGAGGTTGTAGATTTGTGTTTAGTTTTACCTTAAAAAGACAAGCTAAATTTTGTTAGACAGAAAAAAAAAGGCATCCATTTGATTCGCTGCCAAAATTTTGGCACGCCAAAGTAAATTTGGTCATGGCTAGACTAGCACATCAAACAGCTCATATTTTTGTTTAAGGACAGCTAAAAGCAGGAGCAGCTGATTAAGTTTCTATTTGTTTCAGTTTTTATGGGCCCTTCTGTTAGTTAAAAACCATAAGCATAAACAAACAACTCATCTATTGAGTTTGCTTTTGAAAAGCTAACTTATGAGAAAATTAACTAAAAACTAGGAAAACATATGTTTTGAGCATATTTTCTATTTTTGGTATGTTGAGAATCTAAAAAAATATTACGCCAATAGCAAAAGCCAACAACTACAAGCCAGAAGCTAGCTTTTCAGTCAAAATCAAGAAAGTTACCGATCAAATAAACGGGCTCTAAAGTACCTTTGGATGGAAACTAGCGCACGCCAGTCCGAAGTTTGGTCATTGATAGCTCAAAACCCTAATTTGGTTTTGGTAATTGAGTGGCTACTAGTGGATTAACTTTGTCTTAAGTGTTGTTTGAACTAGGTGATGTCCACACCAAGGGTTGAGCAAGATGGCATTCATAGAGGTGATGAAAGAGGCCACAAGATGATCAAGTGCTCAACATTTAGAAAAGAAGAAAAACTAAACGCTATGGAATGAAGTCAAATGTATATGCTAAGGATTTTGTTTTGCCGACCAACATGCAATAGAGTGGGTGGTTGGATTTAGGATAGATACTTGTATTATAAAGATGGGAGATCTTAAGTTGAGATGGTTACTCGGACATCATTCAACGGGCGGCCGGTTTCGCTTGTGAGCACTCGGCTAAGGCTGTTTGTGCCCTGTGAATGTCCCTCGCACATTAGGTGCTTTGGGCGGCCTTGAAGCCCGGTGGGCCATCCTTCGAACCCTCAGCGATGCCCTGTCTTGTGGGGGGCGTGCCATCGTGCGGCTAGGAGACTTGATCCGTCAACAAATCAAATAATGAAATTGAAATGAAACCAAATGGAAACGAGTAAGGTAAAGATGATGTAGCTGTTAATGCGGCGGTCGGGACCGTTTCGTTAGCGCTCGTGTAGGGTCGAGATGGCGGACTAGAGGGGGGTGAATAGTCCTTTATAAAACTTAATCACATCGGCTAAACGAAACAAGTGCGGAATTTAAACTATCGGTCTAGCTAAGACTACACCCCTCTATCTAATTTCACAAGCACCTTAAAAGTGTAACAGAACCGACCAAATTATAAGAGCACAAGTACGAAAACAAGCACCGAAGCGCTCAAATTTTCAAACTTGAGCCCATATAATCCCGGTAGTCAATCGAAACCACGAAGGATTTCAAACCAAACTGCTTACAACCAGAATCGCATCATTCAACATACACATCATACGTTACATTTCACAAGTAGTTCCGAAATAAGTTTACACCACGGAGTAGCAAATATTACAAACCAAGTTTGGAAAGTAGCGGAAGCATAACACACACTAGTTGATTAATTACTGCCAGTCTTGATGATCGACAACCCGCAAAAGCACGAGAAAAGTACATAAAGACGATCACGCCCTAGTGATCTAGTCATCATCACCCGCAGGGTGGAGACACGTCTTGCAGAAGCCTTGATAGAGTATATCATCTGCAACAGGGGGGAATAAACCATGAGTACTGGAATGTACTCAGCTAGACTTACCCATCATAAACCAGAAATAATATGACACCAAGGATTATGCAAGGCTTACATAAGAGGCTAGCTGACACCACATTTGCATAAAGGCATAAGTAGTTGAAACTCTTATAACCTGTACTAGCAGTTATTTTTAGCATTTACCTGTCATCTATCTTAGCACCTGTACTAAACAAGCACTTGATTATCATCAAACAATTATTCACATTATTTCCATAGTAGGTATAAATTGTGGCAACATTGTATCATTCACTTAACCATCTGTTCAATTAATGAGATCTACGTTGCCGCTGCTCAAGTCAAGTGCTCACTAACCGGGAGCGACGGCGATTCGAATCGAATTCCTATCCAGCTGGAGGGGTATTTCTAACACTCACCGTGCAGACCCCTGCCAGGGTCGCACAGGCCACCTTTTCATATGATTCAGGAATCGCGGGTCCGAATGATGTCGCAACCCCAAGGGCGACACTCTGCCAGGTGATAGGGACTCTAACCCCCCTTGGTCTCACGCCAATGTCCCCAAGCACATCCTTTCTCTCCTCCAAGAAGCAACCTACCATTCGATTCCCGGCCTGAATCACATTACTCGGCTTCGCGGTCGGAATGACTTATCCGGCCAACTAAGTGTTAGACTGCGTTCAACATGACTCAAGGACGTACAGTGAATCGGTCCTTAAACGACTCAGACGGGCATAGCTCCACACCCAAGACGTGAAGTGTCTTGCGGCTGTACTATCGAACTCCCGCCCGGTCTCAATTTCATTTTAAAGCATGGTTCCATCCACGATAGCCATAAAAGCCACTCGGGACTCCTTTCTACATCTCACGGATGATCGGAAATCACCCGACTTCTACCGTACTAAGCAGGGCTAAGCATTGACACGTGTCTAAACCTAAATTAGGATTTAAGTACGATATCTGGACAAGGACAGGTGTAATGCAACAATTGTTTTCATCCAACTCCTACTACTTAATGCAGTAAACATTTAAAAGTACTCAAGATATATTTATAAAACGATGGGTTCAGCATGCACCGGGGCTTGCCTTTGAGAAAAGTTGAAGGCCGGTGGTCAGGACACTCGGGTAGATCTTCTGCAGGAGCTTCCCCGACATTTGGTTCTTCTGCTGACTCCTCCGGCTGATTCTGGATCTCCTCCGGTATCACTTGTTCGAATTCGATGAGTGTTACCCCCTCCGGAACACCTATTGCATGAGTGCATAATAAATCTCATGGATGCATAGTGAAAGATGCAGTATGCTCGGAATGAAATGCATTACAACACTTTTAAAGCTCTATTCAAATCACTTCAAAAGAGTAGGTGCAAATTTCCTCTCCGGTAGAGGAGTACTCACCTAATCTACTCAACCTAAGATAAAGCTGCTCTTCTTCAGTTAAGGCCCTAACACCTAACAATTACAAGAGTAGCATGTCTTAGGATACCACACCACATCTAATCAGCAAAATACCACAGTAAAACATTCTGGACAGCAGCTACTTGTTTTTAACATAACTGGAGATTCCCAACTCCAAAAGATATGATCTAAGACAATCTGGAAAGCCTACGAAATGCACTACAATTCATTTTCAGACCTCAACCCCAAACTCTTAAGTTTTCCATGTCAAATTTCATAAGTTCCAGAATCTGTTCTCTTTCTAAACAGAGAGTAGCAGATTCTGGACTGCTACTTCAAACAGCAATAACTCTCAAACTACTAAGCCAAATGCTCCCAAATTTTGACACAAGGTAGTTTATCAAGTTTACTACAACTTTGGTATTTACAAGTTTTCCAGCAACCATATTTATCAAAGGTCAAACTTAGAAATACTACCAGCTGTCCAGAAAACCTAGAATTGAAAGGATTTAATATTTATTTATGTGGCAAATATTCCTTAAAACCAAACTAATGCTACCACAAGTTCACATAGGTCCCAAAAACACCAGAAAGTAGGGTGTGACCGCCTAGAACATTTATTTATACTCACTTCTTAATTTACTTACTTAATTAAGTGGAATTTTAAACATATATGTAAATTGCTCCTAAAATTCTACAAAAATTACAGGGGGCTCTCTGACCTAAAAAGATACCACTGTAAAAATTTGAACAATTTTTATTCACAGGAACTCCCTAGTCAAAATTCACAAGTCCAAAAGGCTGATTTTTGTATAATTAATACATCATTCTGAAAAGTATCAAACAACAGATTTCATATTTTTCTTAGACACTCTAGGGTACTCAGACATTCTCTAAAAAGTTACAAGAACATTGCACATGTAGAAAAATTACTAAAATTCATTTAATTATTTCCTAGAATAACAAGATAGCCTTATAACTTGAAAATTACTTAAGCACTAATGCCCAAATTTTTACCAGAGCTAGGGCAAGTATAAAGTAACCTACCCACCAAATTTCATAATTTTTGGGATACTACAGCTCAAGTTATATATTTAACAAATTTACATGCATTTCAAAACACATTTAAAAGATCTATTAAATTCTCCCAGAAATTAAATATCACATACCAGATTTATATTTTTCTAAAATACTACACATCATGTAGATCATAACAAAATTTATCTCATGATTTTGAGCAAGTACAACCCTAGATCTACATTTTCCAAACTACCACAAAATTCTGTGACAAAAATAATTAAATGAAATAAATTTCAATCGAAACTGGGCCGGCCCGATTCACCAGCGCGGCCTAGCCAGCGCGCGGCTCGACCCAATGCGCGGCTCGGCCCAGCTCGCTGGCTCAACGGAGCCGAGACCGGGGGACGCCGACACGCGGGCCCCGCACGTCATAGAGAGCAGCGCAGGGCGCGGCTTTGCACGGCCACCGCTCGTCGACGGCGAGACCACCGGCGGTGAGGTCACCGTCGTGGTCTTCCCCGCAACCACCCGCACACCAGGGTACCCTTAGACTGACCGGTGGAGCACGGAAACACCGCCACCAGCGCGCATGGCGGACGGCCGAGGGCGACGACGGTGCTCCGGCGAGGTCCGGCCATTGTAGGCGCAACGAAGCTCGGTCCGAGCTTCTTGGACTCACGGGGAAGCTGAGGGAGAGGAGAAAAAGGGGTGAAAGGGGCCCGGCGATAGCTGGCCACGGTGAGCTCCAACTCCGGCGAGGTCGGCCCGCGACGGTGATGACGGAACCGGCGAAATTCGCCCTCACCTTTGCTTGACCGGCTCGTCGGAGGGGTGGCCGAGGTAAAGGAGGCGGTGGCGGAGGTGTGGGCGAGCTTTGGCGGCTTGCGGTGCCACGGCGCATGCTCACGAGCTCGCGGAAAGGGGCGGCGTCAATGGTGCTTCATTTTTCCGCCTCGGTGAGCACCACAGAGACGAGAGGGTTAAATGGAGGGAGTGGAGGGCAGCAGCAGCACTCGGGCAGCATGAACGCGCCAGCGCGCTCGCGAGTGGGGGCGAAGGCGGAGCATGGCGGCCACGCAGCGTTCTGGCCCTGCGCGCGGTCGGCTACGGCCGTCGGTGTCTGAACCCAGTTTTTTTTCCCGATTCAGTCATAATCGCGACGTCTGACAGCGTGATTTCATCGCCCCACCGCTCGTGATCAAGGCTGATTCGATGAGAGCCGTAGTTAACAAAAATGTAGAGCTATGTGAGGGCTTCAACATTGTCAATAGGGTCATGAGCTAACTCGGCTTGGTTAGTGAGATACCACGCCCCAAAGTGAGGCACATGGAAGCTGAATTGAGTTTCAGTCATTTCCCCCCGACTGAAACCCGATTTTTGAAGCACTCTAACTCATAAACCATTGGGAACCAGGCTTGGGTGATGTTGACAATGTTGTAGAGCTACATGAGGACTACAAGTTTGTCAATATGAGTGGAAGCTGGTTTGGCCTGGTTTGCAAACTACAAACTCCTAAAGTAGGCCCCAGTAAAACTGGAGGGTCAACTTAAAGACTTAGAAAAATTCTAAGTGTTGAGGCAGCCCCTCTAGCTGACTTGTGGGCCACTTTTGAGCATGTTCTGGTTAGTTTCATGAGATGGTCATATTGAGACTTTTGTTCCCCATAAAATTCTCTACAACTTTGCTTAAGGGTGCTCTTCCATGCAAGGTCTCTAAGCTAGACTTTTTAAATGGTCAAACTAGAGCATCCTAGGGCCAAATAGTGGTCAACCATCTCTTGGAGGGCATTTTTGCAATTTTGATCAACATGAACCTTGCTCCAAGAGTTACCCTAAGTATAACTAAGGTGTTGTAGGACATAATTGGCTACTCTACCTTTTTGTTACACTAACTATCAAGCATCCCATGATATGAGCCAAACAAACTCCTAGAAACAATCACATGTGTTGCATCACATAAAATAACAAACATGAATGATGCATGCTTATGCTTATGCAAATGCAATGCAATTATGGAGCTAAACACTTGAGGTGTTACAAAAAGGATCCTAATTAAGCAACAAAGGTGTCGGGCTAGTTAGAGCTCACCTAACCAAATTAGCTTGCAAGGTCACACAAACCTATACAACTAGTACTTCACACAACATGGGAGCTCCTACACAATTCTAATGAGCAAAAGCACAAAGCCACCTAAGTTCACTAGCAATGCTCACTAGCAATGCTACACAAGACAAAATAGAGAGTGCAAAACACTTAGCTACACAAACTAAGCAATGTGACTAACAAGGTCACTAAAACTAAATTGGCCACGCAAGGGAGCTACTTCTACACTACACAAGCAAGAAGGTAACTAGCAAATTACTAAAGCTAAACTAGTCACAAGAGCAACTACACAAGCACAATGTAAATAAAAGTAATACAAGCTTATGTTTCGCGGAGTGCAAACCATCGAGAAAGATGATGAAGACAATGTTGACACGGTGATTTTTCTCCCGAGGTTCACTTGATTGCCACCAAGTTACGTCCCCGTTGTGTCGATCGCTCACTTGATAGTTCGGCGGCTAATTGGCATCACCCGCCAAGCCCACACGTCGGGCACTGCAAGGACCTACCCCAAAAGTGAGGGTAGCTCAATGACACGCTCTACTAGTGTTGCTCTTCGCGGCTCTCATGGGGTGAGCATGGTACCCCTCATAAATCCTTCTCCGGAGCACCACACAATCTCCTTGCGTGCTTCGACGGAGCCACTAGCCACCAAGCCGTCTAGGAGGTGGCAACCTCCAAGAGTAACAAGTAACACCGGCTTGCAACACGAACACCTAGTGCCACTCGATATAATCTCAAAATGTAATCGCACTAGAATCACTCACTTGCAATCGATTCGCACTCTTGCAAGCACAAATGAGTTAGAGGCTTTCCTAGCACTCCCCAAGCATGCACACTAAGTCCCAAGGGTTCTAAGCATGTGCCAAGGCTGGCCACACACTCCTTTTATAGCCCCAAGGGCTAAAATAGCCGTTACCCCCTTTATTCTAATTTCTGCGCACTCACCAGACTCGCTACAGTAGCATCCGATCGCAGAGTCCGATCGCGAACAGAGAGGTTCTTGTAACACCCCTGGGTGTTAAGCACGCATTAACATTTCAAAGCATAAGCATTCAACATCACTTCGTGACTAGCATTGCATGAAATATAAGCCCTGTTAATTTTAAATTGGAAAAACAAATAATCAGAACCCTAATTTTGATGTAAGTGCCAATAAAGTGGTGTACTTTTGGGCATTAGCAATTTTAAATAATCTAGAATAAATTAACATGATTTTTGGAGCAATTCTTGAATTCAAGTTTTCCTCATATTTTGCTTTAAAAATATTCTAAACAAATAGATTTTTGATTAACAATTTAGCTTTAAATCCCAAATTCAAAATCTATTGAGAATTTTGAAAAATGCTCTACATGAAGGTTGTAGAGAATAAAATTTTGAACAACTTTTATTTTGGGCCAAAATTCTGAAAACCTCTTTTTCATCTTCAAATTCAAATTTGAAACCAATAAAGAAACCTGAAAATATTATTGATAAAAGAAAAAATGGGTTTTCCTCTTTATTGGGCCTCGGCTTCCCTTTCGGCCCAGTAACACTGGCAGCCCGGCCCGCGCCCGCGCCGTCTTCCTCCCGCCCGCGCGAGCGCCCGCGCGCGACGTCGTGGCGCAGCGGCAGCACTCGGCCGCCGCGTGGCCGAGCGACGGCGACGCCGCGCGACACGCGCCCCGGTGGCCTCCGCGTCCCCCGCGCCCGCTTACCCCCCCTCCGCGCGCTCGCCCGCCTCGGCTGCTCCCTTCATTCCCTCCCATTTTCGCTTCTCCGAGCGCCAGCCACAGCAGCAGCGGAGCCGCGGCCGCGCGCCATTGCCGCCGCCCTTCAAGCTCCCCCACCGCCGCGCCTCACTGGGTTGCGTCTCGCCGGAGCCTCCACCCTCCTTTGCTCATCCTCGACGTGCCCTTATTATGCCAAATCCGCAGGTGGGGAGGCCGAATTTGGCCGTCTTCTCCCCCACCGGTGAGCCCGCCGCCGTGGCTCCCGTCAGTCCCACCTTCCCGCCATCTCTTTTCCCTCCTCCCCGTGCGCACCATAATTGCCTCCGCTCGCTGGAGCTCGTGCGCCCGTCCGTGACCTCCGCCATGGCCTGCTCCGGCCTAGCGCCGGCGAGCCGCGCCACCGCCTCCGCCATGGCCGCTTCGGCCCGTGCTCCGCTCTTCCTCTCACCCCGATAATCACCTCGTTGGGTTCGCGCGATTGCGGGGAGTTGCCTGGTACTGACCTCATCGCCGGCGACTTCGCCGACGGCGAGTTTCCCCCGGTCAGCGCCTTCCTCGGCTCGGCTCCGGCTGACCGCTGGGGTCAGCTGACCCGTGGGACCCATCTGTCTGTCTCTCAGTGGGAGTTGGGGGTGAAACCGCGGTGTGCGCATAGCGTTGAAGGCCGGTTAAATTTTCGGTTTTAAAGAAATTGATTTTTCAGAAAATTTGAAAAGGCTTCTAAAAATCATATCTCAAGATTTCTAGCTCCAAAAATTGTGAAACAAATTTTGAAATGTTCCTCTTGAATAGATCTACAGTTTAAAAATATCTCATGTTATTTTTGTAACACTTTACTGTGCAAATCTATTTAATTGCTATAAATGCTGATATCTTAGAAATTATGTAGTAAATAAAATAATGAAGGGAAAAATGTGATTCTTGTTGCATTAATCTTAATTAGTGATGTAATTTCTAGGAAAAATACTAGTGAAGCATGTGCTGTGAGAAATTTTTGAAGTGTAGTTCAAATTCTTTTAATTGATAATCTTTGTTATTTTTAGTAGAGAGCAAAATTTGTATAGAACATGCATGTAATAATTTTTGTAGTATGTTAGTTTACTGTTAGTAACTTAGAAAAAATATGAAATATGTTGTTTGATACTTTTTCTAGTACAAAATAATTTCATGCTCATATTTAGGCTATAACTTGTTTATTTGGTACAGGCAGTTTTACATATTTAATTCTCATAAAAATTTAGTAGTAGGTTAGTTAGGGTAAGAGTAATCTACTGTAATTTTTGTAGATTTTTATCTACACCAGAGATAGGTATTGCTGTGTAACCCTAGTTAAATAGGGAATAAAAGATTATTCTTTAGGAGAAATTAAGAGTATTAAAATATGTTTGGTGTATCTTTGAAGCATCATTATGCCTTGCTGATGTTGTGGATGAGTTAGGTTGGTAGGATTTGGTCATTTAGGATCATTTGCATGTGTAAGTTATGTGCTAATTAGTAGAATAACAAGGTGCATGTTTTTAGGGTACATGTTCTTGGATGACGTGGACTACCTTGTAGAAGAAGTAGTTATATCCAAACTGCTCATTCCATGTGCTCATCTGCATCTCTTGTCATCAAAGCACTCCACCATAATCCGATGCATCATTCGCATGTTTACTTACGCACTTGCATCATACAGGATCGTAGGAGGAGTCGCAGGTAGCAGTACCGGAGGAGCAGGCTTGGACAGATCAGCAGGAGCCCCAGGCACAGGAGGTGCCCGAGGAGGAAGAGCCAGGCGAGGAGCTGCCAGAGTGCGTCGACCACCATCCTAACTCGTTCGAAAGAGGCAAGCCCCGGAGCATTTTAAGTCTCCTATTTTATACAAGCTATTCCTTATTATATGGATTATAGTTATATTTATATCGTTGCATTAAGTTATAGGAGTTGAGTGAAACCGTTGTTGCATTATTACCTTGGCCACCAGATTACCTTTTACCCGATTAGGTCAGGATCGAATAAGTTGCTTAGCCATGCTTAGACCGGTAGAAGTCGGGTGATTTCCTGTCACCTACGAGCTATAGGTGGATACCGGGCTATGGTTAGCTGTATTGGTGATCATGAAAAGTAACCAAGTGTTGATGGATAAACGGAGACCGGGCGGAGTCTTATAGGGTTTTGGACTATAGTGATTCCGTCTGTGTCGATTAAGAACCGATCGTTGCTCGTCCCTCTTGTCATGTTGAACACATGCCTCACATTTAGCTGGCCGAATAAAGCACCTTTCGACCGCGAAGCTAGTGACACTTTTCGAGCCGGGATAAACTCGGGTTGGCAGACTGGTGTTGAAGGGGGTGTAACGGGGACGCGAAGAGTGAGCCCAAGGTGCGTCCTGGCAGTCGGGCGGTCCCTGGGTAGTGCGATCCATGATTGTTATCCCGCGGCTTCTTGGAAAGTGTCATTGGTGATCTACGCGACCCTGACGGGGGAAGCATGGTTTGTGTGAGGAATAAATCTCCAGCTGGATAGGAATTCGATTCGAATCGCCGTCGCTCCCGGTTAGTGAGTACTTGACTCGAGCTACGGCATCGTAGTAACATTAATTGAACATTGATGGTTAGGTGAATGATGTTGGAAATGCTAAACCTGATATGGTAATCCAGATTGTTAATGAGGAATCAAGTGAGTGTTTTAGCAATAGGTGCTTACCTAGCTTGAATAGGTTGTACTAAAATGCTGCAAAAAGTACTAGTACAGTTTTTATAATAACTTATGCTTTTCGCAAATGAGTCAAGCCAGTCCAACATATAAAACCTTGCATACTCCTTGGTATCATATTATTTCTGGTTTGTGACGGGTAAGTCTAGCTGAGTACATTCCCGTACTCAGGGCATTGTTCCCATTGTTGTTGCAGATGGTCAGATGTACTATGGGTACTGCTCCAACTGTCTGTATCCGGCGATGGGCGACAACTAGGACCTTGGGCAAAGGTCACTCTGTTCGTCTTATCTAATGCTTTTGTGGACCATGACTATCTACTGGCACTGTATTTGAACTAAGTGTGTGTGTTAAAACTAATTGCTTCCGCTCTGTTATTGTGAACTATGTTGTAATAACTTTTATTCCAAACTCCGATGTATTCCACTTTTATTGTGAATCCTATGTATCATGTGAACTGTGGCTGCTAAATCAGTACGATCTTTGGTTGTATGTTGGTTGGTTTGAAATCCCTCGTGATTTCACAGAATCGCGGGTTATACGGGTTTAAGTTTGCTAAATTATCCGCCTCGGTGGAAGATTTTCTTACTTAATCTCGTATAATTACGTTGATCCGTCACAGCTGGTATCGGAGCATGATTTAGCATGTTACTGTTCACATGGGTATTTAAAAACAAAAGTGTGTTTTCAACTAAGCTTTTAAATTTAAGAGTGTGCCAGTGGTCATATCCTTTATGCCCAATAAGGACTCTAGGTGGCTTAATTAAGTACTAACTTGGGGGTTTGCATCATATTTTAAATTTCGTCGCTCATACGGCGTGCTATTGTATGAGTGCCATTCAATTGAGTGGTAATGTATGGATCAATTACCTCTACGCCTTGGTAAGTGAGAGTTGTGAGAGCATGGTCGGATACACTGCCGATCTAGGGGAGTGCTTATGTGATGCCGAAATACTTACGTGCCATGAGCATGCTCGTATGAGGGTATCCAAACTGTGGGGATTTCCGTCATGCAGTGACGATGCCGTCAATAGGACGATGATTCGGGTAGTTATTACCGTTATACTCGTATCTGGGGATGCGTGTAGAGCGAGTAGCTTACTTTACTGCTTTATTGCATATTTTCATATTGTGAGGTTCGGGCTGAAGTGACTTTCTGCAGGTACATAACAGCGCTTTCGAGTAGTACGTATTAGTTACATTACAAGAGATTGTTGTATGCCATCGTTTATTCCGTTAGTAGTTATTGATTTTCTAAGTTTGTGAGGACGTACGGAACGTGCATGCATCATGTTGTGTATTTCATTCATGGCATTGTTCCTCCCCTTATAAGTTGATTATCTCATTTCGATAAAAATGCCAACTTAAAAATCTGTTCTCAACACGGTAATAAAATTTTGCTACAGATGGCACGTACCAAGCAGACAGCCCGCAAGTCCACTGGCAGAGCTCCCCATCATCAGCTTGCTCCACGCACTCGTCAGCGCCACACCTTCCTTGGAGAGTTTGGGATGCCTACGCTCTTGTGGAGAGTGCTCAGCTATGTAGGCTATCCTGATGGAATGGAGCCCCGTTACTTTTGGTCGAATGAGCGGTTGGGGGAAGGACTTTTGGTGACTGTGGAAGCAGTAGTTCGTCCCCGAGGTGATGGTTCTGAGTGGACCGGTTGGCGTTTTGAGTCAACTGGCAGGACCCCTGAAGAAGCCGCTGAGAGGGCAGCCTTTGGGATCCTGAGGGATATCATGGATCGCTTTCCTCAGGAGTTGGCAGCAGCTATAGTTGGAGTCTTTCCGAGGGGCAACCCCTCCACTGACTCGTGGCAGCAGGCAAGAGGAAGATCTCTGGAGATTAGTGCAGCAGAAGCACAGAGCAGTGACAACCCCGCTATGAGCGTCATGTTTGCAGTGATGAAGGCCTTTGATGGAGTGGAAGGTAGTCTGAGACGTGTGTCTAGTGCTCTTGGTCAGGCTCATGATGACCGCCGTCAGCTTCAGAGAGATCACGACGCCGAGATTGAGAGGCTCAACACAGAGATGGCTCAGTTGACTCGTCAGAGAGATCAGGCTACCCAGAGGACTGTGGTTTTCGAGGGAGATGTACGTGCCTTGAGAGAGCAGGTTAGGCGATTGACCACCGCCAACAGGAACGCTGAGCGCATGTTGACTCATGTGCTCCATCAGAGGAATGAAGCCTGGTCCACGGAGAATGTGTTGAGGGCTAGACAGTTTGAGCTAGAGCAACAGCTGGCTGATGCAGAGGAATATAATGACAATCTGCATGAGGAGGTTCATCGACTGAACAATCAACTCAACCTCTATTTCCTCCTGGTGCGGCAGAGATGGATTTGGATGAAGATGAAGATCCCGAAGAGCCCGAAGCACCAGTTGGGGAGCACCACGACGCTGCTGATGGCGACAACGCCAACGTCTCTGACTTAGATAGCGACCACGATGAGTAGGCTAGTAGTTGTTGCGCTAGCTACTAGGTTCCGTCTGCATGATCTTTTGCTTTGTAGGCACATTGGGCATGTAATAATGAGTACTAAGGCTTTGATGTAATGTTGGAAAGCTTGGATGTGTTTGTGGCAGTGTCCGAACGTCAAAAGTCCAGTGTATGTATGCTGGCAACTTGGTTGTAATGGACGCGATGTGTGCGCTTTAAGTAATATAATTAGTGATGTTGTGTTAATTGGAATGACTTATTGTGCCCCTGTTTTATTGTATGAATTTATTCTCTCCAGTGAATTCAGTTCGGCATAATTTTTCATTCGGTCGCAATTTCTACAACATCACCTAATAATTACTGTTGCTGAAACATGCAGATGCCGAACACTCGTCGTACCGTGTATGGTGCCGCTGAGGCTGGTGGCAGTGCAGCTGCTAATGATGACCGTGATCCACCACCGCCTCCTCCACCCTACACTGCGGAACAGTTTTTCGCACAATTTCTTGGAAGCCAATGCAACATGGAGAGCATGCAACAGAATATGGAAGCTGCGTTACGCAGTATCGCAGATAACACCCGTCGGGGGATAAACCCGGGTGGGCACGAAGCAAATCAGTACAGCAGTTTTAAGGACTTCATGGATACTCGTCCACCGATCTTTAAGGAAGCCGCAGAACCCTTGGATGCAGAAGAGTGGATTAACACTATGGAAGACAAGTTCCGTGTCTTGAGGATGACTGAAGTGTTGAAGACTGAGTATGCAGCTCATCAGCTTCAAGGTCCGGCAGGGATGTCGTGGAAGCACCACCGCACCACTTTTCCTCCCCACGCTCACATCACTTGGAGGGAGTTCACTGAAGCCTTCCGTGGAACGTACATTCCACCTAGTCTGACCGAGATGAAGCTTGGGGAATTCCTGGCACTGAATCAAGGCACGAAGACTGTAACTCAATATCTACATGCATTCAATAACCTGAGCCGTTATGCTCCTGATATGGTGAATACTGAGACCAAGAAGATCGCTAGCTTCAAGAGAGGCTTGAATCCCAAGATGATGAAACATGTGGGTACAAATATGAGGACTAGTTTCAAAGACTTCGTTAGTGACTGCCTGAAGCAAGAGAAGAACAACAATGTTTATGCTACTTCCAAGATCCGTAAGAGAGCTTTCGAGTCGGGTCCGTCCCAGTCCAGAGCTCCAGTGTCCAACCGTCCAGCTTATCGATCGCCTACCCCAGGTGCAAGGTTTAGGCCACCGCAAAGAAAGAATCAGAATGCTCAGCAACCCCAGCGGAACTAGAAACCGTTCAAGATGGCATTGCCTCAAGCGAAGACAGGACAAGGCAGTTCATCTGGAACTGTGGCTCAAGTGAAGGGACCGTGCTTCAACTGCAACCAACCCGGACACTTTGCAAAGTTTTGTCCCTACCCTAAGAAACAGCAGACGCAGTATCAAGCTCGTGTGCATCACACCACCGTGGATGACATCCCTGAAGGAGAACCGGTAACAGCTGGTATGTTTTCTATCAACAATCATCCTGCAGTAGTCTTGTTTGATTCCGGATCATCTCATTCCTTTGTAAGTCAAGCATTTGTTAAGAGGCATGAGCAAAAGATAGTTAAATTGGAATGTGCATATAAAATCAGTTCAGCTGGGGCTGATCTGTTGACTAATCAGATAGTTCAGGGAGTAACCCTAAACATATCGAACCGGCAATATAAGCTTAATCTGATAGTCATGCCAGGGTTAGTGTTGGATGTGATCATGGGTATGAACTGGATGAATCAGATGGGAGTAGTAATTGATATTGGAGGAAGGAGTATCTCTCTTAAGGAACCCAGTGGGGAAGGCACCTTTCGGGTGGTCCTACCTCGGAAAGTAGACCTAGCTAGCACGACTTGTGCGGTCCAAACTACTCTGCTAGCCCAGATTCTAGTGGTCTGTGAGTTTCCAGATGTATTTCCAGATGAGTTACCTGGACTTCCACCAGACCGAGATGTTGAGTTTGCCATTGAGTTAATTCCAGGAACAGCACCGATCTCAAGAAGGCCTTATCGGATGCCTCCCAATGAGTTAGCCGAATTGAAGAAGCAACTCCAGGACTTGCTAAAGAAAGGTTTGATTCATCCCAGCTCGTCTGAATGGGGATGCCCTGCTCTGTTTGTGAAAAAGAAGAAGGATAACTCCTTATGCATGTGCGTGGATTATCGACCACTGAATGCAGTGACAATTAAAAACAAGTATCCTCTTCCTCGGATTGATATCTTGTTTGACCAATTGTCTAAGGCCAAAGTGTTCTCTAAGATAGATTTGAGATCAGGGTACCATCAGATAAAGATTAGGCCGCAAGATGTGCCTAAGACTACGTTCTCTACCAGATATGGCTTGTACGAGTATCTTGTCATGTCCTTCAGATTGACAAATGCTCCTGCATACTTTATGTATCTGATGAATTCCGTTTTCATGCTAGAATTGGACAAGTTTGTGATTGTGTTCATTGATGACATTCTAATATACTCAGAAAATGAAGATCACGCAGAACACCTCAGGATTGTCTTGACTAGACTCAGAGAACATCGACTGTATGCGAAGTTCAGCAAGTGTGAGTTCTGGCTTAGGACAGTTCCTTTTCTCGGCCACGTGTTGTCTGAAAATGGCATTTCCGTAGACCCTAGTAAGGTGCAAGAGGTTATGGACTGGAAGTCACCAACCTCAGTGCATGAAGTTCGCAGTTTTCTTGGTTTAGCCGGTTACTATCGTCGCTTCATATCGGATTTCTCGAAGATTGCCAAACCAATGACAAGCCTGTTATAGAAGGATCATAAGTTTGTATGGACAGAGGAGTGCGAGGCAGCTTTCTGCACCTTGCGAAAGTTGTTGACCACTGCTCCTGTTCTGGCCCAACCGGATATAGAAAAGCCGTTTGATGTGTTCTGTGACGCATCTAAGAATGGGCTAGGATGGGTACTAATACAAAATGGAAGGGTCATTGCTTATGCATCCCGTCAATTGAGGAAATATGAGGTTAACTATCCTACCCATGATTTGGAGCTTGCAGCAGTGGTGCATGCTCTAAAGATTTGGAGACACTACCTGCTGGGTAATGTGTGTAATATCTTTACAAATCATAAGAGTCTCAAATACATTTTTACCCAATCTGAGTTGAACATGCGTCAGAGAAGATGGTTAGAGCTGATAAAGGACTATAATCTGAACGTGCATTATCATCCCGGGAAGGCTAATGTAGTAGCAGATGCACTGAGCAGAAAATCACATGCTATTGATGTGCAACCGTTGTTTGAAGACGGGTTCAATTTGTTACATCCTGCTGTGTTGCATAATATTCAAATCAGTTGTACTCTGGAAAACCAGATCATTGAAGGTCAGAAGATAGATAAGGGAATTTTTCATATCAAGGAGAAGATGAAGAGGGAACCCACCAAACACTTTCGATTGGATGACCAAGGAGTGTTATGGTTTAAGGATCGCCTGGTAGTACCTAAGGATAGAGAGCTTAAGAACAAATTGATGGATGAAGCCCATCATTCTAAGCTATCTATTCACCCCGGAAGTAGTAAGATGTACCAGGAGTTGCGACCCCGTTATTGGTGGACTAAGATGAAAAAGGAGATTGCGGCATACGTTGCTCGTTGCGACATGTGTTGTAGAGTTAAAGCTCTTCACATGAGACCTGCAGGACTTCTGCAACCCTTGTCTGTACCCGATTGGAAATGGGATGATATAAGTATGGATTTTATCACTGGTCTTCCCACCACACAGAAAGAACATGATTCGATTTGGGTGATAGTCGATCGTCTTACCAAGTCAGCTCACTTTCTGCCAGTTAAGACAACATTCCGACCACCTCAATATGCAGAAAAGTATATTGCTGAGATTGTCCGATTACATGGTATACCAAAAACGATCGTGTCTGATCGTGGTTCACAGTTTACCTCTCATTTTTGGGAACATCTTCATAAAGGTTTGGGTACTAGTTTGATTCGTAGTACGACTTACCATCCACAGATAGACGGGCAGACAGAACGAGTTAATGCTGTACTTGAAGATATGCTTAGAGCTTGTGTACTATCATCCAGAGGCTCATGGGAATCCTGGTTACCGTTGGCAGAATTCGCTTACAACAACAGTTACCAAGAGAGTATCAAGATGGCACCTTTTGAAGCTTTATATGGCAGGAAGTGCAGGACACCGTTAAATTGGGTAGAGCCTAGAGAAAGAAGGTTTTACGGAATTGATTTTGTAGATGAGGCAGAGAATAAGGTCCGTATTATCCAACAAAACATGCAAGCTGCACAGTCTCGTCAGAAGAGTTATGCAGATAAGAGAAGAAGACCATTAGATTTCCAAGTGGGTGACTATGTCTATTTGAAGGTTACCCCAATGAAGAAGAAACGGTTTGGAATCAAGAGGAAACTGTCTGCTAGATATATAGGACCATACCAGATCATAGAGAAAAAGGGTCCCGTGGCGTACAAGCTACAGTTGCCAGAAGAGATGAGTTTGATTTTTCCCATCTTTCACGTATCCCAATTGAAGAAGTGTCTGTGTGTTCCAGAGGAGAGAATAGAACCTCAGGGTATTCGGATCAAGGCAGACTTGGAATATCATGAGCAACCGGTTCAAGTCCTAGATACTAAGGACCGAGTCACTCGAAATAAAGTGGTCACAGCCTACAAGATTCAGTGGAGCCATCATGATGAGAGCGATGCTTCTTGGAAAACGGGAGAATATCTTCAAACCGCATATAAAGATTTTTATGATAAATGGTTCGTAACTCAAAATCTCGGGACGAGATTCTTATAAGGGGGAGGGCTGTAACACCCCTGGGTGTTAAGCACGCATTAACATTTCAAAGCATAAGCATTCAACATCATTTCGTGACTAGCATTGCATGAAATATAAGCCCTATTAATTTTAAATTAGAAAAACAAATAATCAGAACCCTAATTTTGATGTAAGTGCCAATAAAGTGGTGTACTTTTGGGCATTAGCAATTTTAAATAATCTAGAATAAATTAACATGATTTTTGGAGCAATTCTTGAATTCAAGTTTTCCTCAAATTTTGCTTTAAAAATATTTTAACAAATAGATTTTTGATTAACAATTTAGCTTTAAATCCCAAATTCAAAATCTATTGAGAATTTTGAAAAATGCTCTACATGAAGGTTGTAGAGAATAAAATTTTGAACAACTTTTATTTTGGACCAAAATTCTGAAAACCTCTTTTTCATCTTCAAATTCAAATTTGAAACCAATAAAGAAACCTGAAAATATTATTGATAAAAGAAAAAATGGGTTTTCCTCTTTATTGGGCCTCAGCTTCCCTTTCGGCCCAGTAACACTGGCAGCCCGGCCAGCGCCCGCGCGCGATGTCGTGGCGCAGCGGCAGCACTCTGCCGCCGCGTGGCTGAGTGACGGCGACGCCGCGTGACACGCGCCCCGGTGGCCCCCGCGTCCCCCGCGCCCGCTTACCCCCTCCGCGCGCTCGCCCGCCTCGGCTGCTCCCTTCATTCCCTCCCATTTTCGCTTCTCCGAGCGCCAGCCACAGCCGCAGCGGAGCCGCGGCCGCGCGCCATTGCCGCCGCCCTTCAAGCTCCCCCACCGCCGCGCCTCACTGGGTTGCGTCTCGCCGGAGCCTCCACCCTCCTTTGCTCATCCTCGACGTGCCCTTATTGTGCCAAATCCGTAGGTGAGGAGGCCGAATTTGGCCGTCTTCTCCCCCGCCGGTGAGCCCGCCACCACGGCTCCCGTCGGTCCCACCTTCCCGCCATCTCTTTTCCCTCCTCCCCATGCGCACCATGATCGCCTCCGCTCGCTGGAGCTCGTGCGCCCGTCCGTGACCTCCGCCATGGCCTGCTCCGGCCTAGCGCCGGCGAGCCGCGCCACCGCCTCCGCCATGGCCGCTTCGGCCCGTGCTCCGCTCTTCCTCTCGCCCCGATAATCACCTCGTTGGGTTCGCACGATTGCGGGGAGTCGCCTGGTACTGACCTCGTCGCCGGCGACTTCGCCGACGGCGAGTTTCCCCCGGTCAGCGCCTTCCTCGGCTCGGCTCCGGCTGACCGGTGGGGTCAGCTGACCCGTGGGACCCATCTGTCTATCTCTCAGTGGGAGTTGGGGGTGAAACCACGGTGTGCGCATAGCGTTGAAGGCCGGTTAAATTTTCGGTTTTAAAGAAATTGATTTTTCAGAAAATTTGAAAAGGCTTCTAAAAATCATATCTCAAGATTTCTAGCTCCAAAAATTGTGAAACAAATTTTGAAATGTTCCTCTTGAATAGATCTACAGTTTAAAAATATCTTATGTTATTTTTATAACACTTTACTGTGCAAATTTATTTAATTGCTATAAATGCTGATATCTTAGAAATTATGTAGTAAATAAAATAATGAAGGGAAAAATGTGATTCTTGTTGCATTAATCTTAATTAGTGATGTAATTTCTAGGAAAAATACTAGTGAAGCATGTGCTGTGAGAAATTTTTGAAGTGTACTTCAAATGCTTTTAATTGATAATCTTTGTTATTTTTAGTAGAGAGCAAAATTTGTATAGAACATGCATGTGATAATTTTTGTAGTATGTTAGTTTACTGTTAGTAACTTAGGAAAAATATGAAATCTGTTGTTTGATACTTTTTCTAGTACAAAATAATTTCATGCTCATATTTAGGCTATAACTTGTTTATTTTGTACAGGCAGTTTTACATATTCAATTCTCATGAAAATTTAGTAGTAGGTTAGTTAGGGTAAGAGTAATCTACTGTAATTTTTGTAGATTTTTATCTACACCAGAGATAGGTATTGTTGTGTAACCCTAGTTAAATAGGGAATAAAAGATTATTCTTTAGGAGAAATTAAGAGTATTAAAATATGTTTGGTGTATCTTTGAAGCATCATTATGCCTTGCTGATGTTGTGGATGAGTTAGGTTGGTAGGATTTGGTCATTTAGGATCATTTGCATGTGTAAGTTATGTGCTAATTAGTAGAATAACAAGGTGCATGTTTTTAGGGTACATGTTCTTGGATGACGTGGACTACCTTGTAGAAGAAGTAGTTATATCCAAACTGCTCATTCCATGTGCTCATCTGCATCTCCTGTCATCAAAGCACTCCACCATAATCCGATGCATCATTCGCATGTTTACTTACGCACTTGCATCATACAGGATCGCAGGAGGAGTCGCAGGTAGCAGTACCGGAGGAGCAGGCTTGGACGGATCAGCAGGAGCCCCAGGCACAGGAGGTGCCCGAGGAGGAAGAGCCAGGCGAGGAGCTGCCAGAGTGCGTCGACCACCATCCTAGCTCGTTCGAAAGAGGCAAGCCCCGGAGCATTTTAAGTCTCCTATTTTATACAAGCTATTCCTTATTATATGAATTATAGTTATATTTATATCGTTGCATTAAGTTATAGGAGTTGAGTGAAACCGTTGTTGCATTATTACCTTGGCCACCAGATTACCTTTTACCCGATTAGGTCAGGATCGAATAAGTTGCTTAGCCATGCTTAGACCGGTAGAAGTCGGGTGATTTCCTGTCACCTGCGAGCTATAGGTGGATACTGGGCTATGGTTAGCTGTATTGGTGATCATGAAAAGTAACCAAGTGTTGATGGATAAACGGAGACCGGGCGGAGTCTTATAGGGTTTTGGACTATAGTGATTCCGTCTGTGTCGATTAAGAACCGATCGTTGCTCGTCCCTCTTGTCATGTTGAACACATGCCTCACATTTAGCTGGCCGAATAAAGCACCTTTCGACCGCGAAGCTAGTGACAGTTTTCGAGCCGGGATAAACTCGGGTTGGTAGACTGGTGTTGAAGGGGGTGTAACGGGGACGCGAAGAGTGAGCCCAAGGTGCGTCCTGGCAGTCGGGCGGTCCCTGGGTAGTGCGATCCATGATTGTTATCCCGCGGCTTCTTAGAAAGTGTCATTGGTGATCTACGCGACCCTGACGGGGGAAGCATGGTTTGTGTGAGGAATAAATCTCCAGTTGGATAGGAATTCGATTCGAGTCGCCGTCGCTCCCGGTTAGTGAGTACTTGACTCGAGCTACGGCATCGTAGTAACATTAATTGAACACTGATGGTTAGGTGAATGATGTTGGAAATGCTAAACCTGATATGGTAATCCAGATTGTTAATGAGGAATCAAGTGAGTGTTTTAGCAATAGGTGCTTACCTAGCTTGAATATGTTGTACTAAAATGCTGCAAAAAGTACTAGTATAGTTTTTATAATAACTTATGCTTTTCGCAAATGAGTCAAGCCAGTCCAACATATAAAGCCTTGCATACTCCTTGGTGTCATGTTATTTCTGGTTTGTGACGGGTAAGTCTAGCTTAGTACATTCCCGTACTCAGGGCGTTGTTCCCATTGTTATTGCAGATGGTCAGATGTACTATGGGTACTGCTCCAACTGTCTGTATCCGGCGATGGGCGACAACTAGGACCTTGGGCAAAGGTCACTCTGTTCATCTTATCTAATGCTTTTGTGGACCATGACTATCTACTGGCACTGTATTTGAACTAAGTGTGTGTGTTAAAACTAATTGCTTCCGCTCTGTTATTGTGAACTATGTTGTAATAACTTTTATTCTGAACTCCGATGTATTCCACTTTTATTGTGAATCCTATGTATCATGTGAACTGTGGCTGCTGAATCAGTACGATCTTGGTTGTATGTTGGTTGGTTTGAAATCCCTCGTGATTTCACGGAATCGCAGGTTATACGGGTTTAAGTTTGCTAAATTATCCGCCTCGGTGGAAGATTTTCTTACTTAATCTCGTATAATTACGTTGATCCGTTACAGTTCTAGAGACAATTTTTATTGACCGGACTCTCCTAGCGTCTGGTCGCTCTCCCTCAGCTTTTCTAGGCCCCGAACGGTGGCACAGGCGCGTCCGGTCGCACCCCGGAGCCAGAGTCCGGTCATAGCCACAAATCAGCCCTCTCAGTGGCACTGACCGGACTCTGTGACCAAACTCACTACAGTATGATTGGACTCGCTATAGTAGCATCTGGTCACAGAGTCCAGTCATAGACGTTCATTCGCTCGAATGGCCGTAACTCTTAGCTCCAAACTCTGAATTCAATGATCTTGGACATTTTGGAAAGCTTATGCTGAGGGCTACACATCCCACATACATACTTGATCCAAATCACAATGGATCAAAGCAGTATTCCAAATCAAGAACCATGACTTAATTCGAAGCACACCGAAAAAACTTTCTCTCTTCTCCAAGTTGATCAAGAACAACTCCAACACCTTTTCCTTTGCAAATGTGCCAACACCACCAAGTGTACACCATCATGTGTAAGTGTGTTAGTATTTTCATAATCATTTTTAAGGAGTTAATCACTCAGCTTGCCATGCCACTCGATCCTAGTAACGATGCAAAGTTAGATCACTCGAGTGGCACTAGATGACCGATATGCAAACAAGTTTGGCCCTCTTAATAGTACAGCCATCTATCCTAAAACCGGTCATAAACTTCTCTACACACCTATGACTAGTGAAATAAAATGCCCTATAGGTTATACCTTTGCCTTGCGCATTCCATTCCATCATCTCCAATGTTGATGCAACACATGCACCAACACGATCAACAATGATACGATCCACTTCATGTCATCACGTGATCATATTGGTTCATCGATCTTGACTTCACTTACTCTTTACCATTGCATCGGTCCATCTGCGCCAAGTCTTGCTCAAGCTTCACCGTCACACGTGGTCCCTTGCTTCGAAGCCTCCGACTTGTCCTTCACACTTGCAACCGGTCCGTCGAGCCAAGTCTTGTCTTGATCTTCTCCACCTTGATCACATGACTCAATGTCATGTCTCATGTGCATTGAGCTCCTTCATCAACACATGTGTAAGCCTTGCAGCATCTCCGAGCCATCTTTACCGTCATGGCATATGTTGCTTACACACATGTACTTGTGGACTAATCTCCTGTGTATCTCACATAAACACAATTAGTCCACCTAAGGTTGTCACTCAATTACCAAAACCAAACAAGGACCTTTCAGCTCGCCCATCCTTCGCTCGGATCCCTCGTTGCTCGGTTTCCTCTATCTGTCTTGATCCTGCATAGTGATGCGTCCCTAGTCACGACACCCCTTCAGGGGGCAGACAATGATAAGTTATCTATCCCTTGGCACAGCCGAGCATCTATTGACATTTCTTAGCATTACTCTTTACTAAGTTGTCATCCCTAGCATAATGCCAGAAATGCGTTTTTGGTAATTATTAATGACACTTGTAAACTCAGAGATAATATTAAAGTAAAGTATTCGCAAGCGCACAGATAATATACCATTGTAGCATTTTACCCTAGAATATACCGTGTATTGTTATTTATATTTTATCCATAGGGAGGAGCTATGGGGTTGTAGGCATAGAGATATTGACAAATATGTATACTTATGATAAAATCATTCCCTTGCTATAGCAGGGGTAAGTCAAGTGATAAATAAACGATAAATATAAGATAATAATAATGGTATTCTAGAGATAGAATTAGAGACCCATAAAATATAGTATGACTAAGCAGGAGATTCATTTAAAGTAAAAGATTCCTAAATCATTACTTATCTACTAAGTCTTTTGTACACCCAAGTATATACACTCTCATCTATAGCATAATTAATTCCGGATCTATGCATAAGGAACATTACTAAGGAAGATCAAGAACAGAGCTTGTCTCCCTTTTTGTAACCGTGTTCTACTTGCTCTACAAACGGGGAGTGGACTACAAAGGAGTCAACGGGAGTGTCACATCCGTGATCTACCACATGACCCAGAGTGCAGAATGCATCCGCAGATAAACAATATCTAAGCACCATGCTTACATAATGTTGACCACTTAATCCACGCGCATCTTGGGCTAAGCACTTTTGCGAACATATGCATAAACTCATCATTAATCATACTATATCAAGTATATAACAAGAGCAAACTAGGAACATAATAAATAGCAACAAAATATTGAAGTAGCTCAAAGTCATAAATAAAGAGATACAATGGCTTTACCAGTCTCCAGACGGCGGATCCGGAATCCTGAGCAATATCCCACACTCTACTTGAACCTTGCTAGCTAGCCTATGCTAGAAATTGAAGAATTGGAGCTCTATTCTCTTCTCTCTAGAAAGCCCTAATTTCTGGTCTGATTTTGACTTATGACAGCGTGTTTTGGAGGGGGCAGGGGCTGATATATATAGGCTAGAGCGTAATCCTGAGCCCTCAGATCAAACCGACTTGAATAAATGGCATAAATGCAATCTAGGAGGTGGTGGACGAACCGACGTCGAAGCGGAGACTTTGCCTAGCTCCAAACTACTACTAAAAACAAGAAGATTACAAGTAGAGAGGTGAGGTGTGTAGATCCAAATGTTGGTGTGTGTGAAAGGTGAGCTCCACCCTTTCTTTTATACTGCAACATGGTTAGTTTGGCATAGGAAAATTAGGAAACCAGCCAAAACTGCCTCAGCATGCCGCCATGCATCCATCAGTGGAAGCTGGGCCGAGCTGGTAGCCCCGGGGTGCAGCCGCACCCCTGGTGTGCCCGCACCCTGGTGGCTCCACCTAGCGACCACCTTTGTGTGGTTAGTTCCTGGGTGGGCCTAGGCCCCTTCCACGTCGGTGCTCGGCTCAGATTCATTGTTGGAGTGGGCCTTTGCTTGGTTCTTTGATGTAGGATCTGCATTACGCTTTCAAGGATTGCGCATTTTGTTTTGTTTTCCACTTGTATTCGAATGTGTGTCCTGTAAAACATGTTTCTTCCAATACAAGTTGAACTATGTCAAAGTAAATGCATATGTGTTAAAAGTTTGTTTATTTCTCCTATTTTGGATAGTAATTGGTGGTCGGATTTGATCGTTAGTGACCGCCAACAGCTGTGTGGCTAAGTCTGATGAAGGGGTCATGGCCGACCCCTGCCTTAGCGTTTGGTCAGGTTTTATTAGATCAGTCAGGCCTCGGTCATTTGGGCTCTTGCTGGCTGATATATCATGGGCCACTTGGCCTGCTAACTAATCAATGCCTTGAGGCACCCTGGGGTTATAACCCCAACAGTAGTCCCCAAGCGTTTTTGTGATTATGAAGTGATTGTGAAAGTGCTGAGATGCATGTGCATTTGAGCACGGGTTCGTAGTCGTGGTTTATTCGAGCTTTGTCTCTCGACCCCTCGTGGGCTGGCGCGTTCAATGCGGTAGGTGGTCATTGTGCTCCGCCTTGTCAGGACGCCCTGTCGATGTGGTACATGATCGCTGAGTCCTTTCATGTCAGTGCATCGTGTTTCGGGGTTCGCGACATAAGCAGGGCCATGTGGTCTCGTCGATGCTGTACCAGCCCTGCCTTTGGGAGGGTCTCTATTTCCTTGACCTCACGCAGGCATTTGACTTTGGCTATGACCTCCTGAGGTTCGCCATGCGGTGCAAGGGTCTCTAGCTATTTAGTCCGTCCTTGGGCCTATAAATATAGGCCCTCTCACTGTTTGTGGCACTCATGGCTATAACTACAAATCACTCTCTACTTTCCTACCGAGAGAGTGAGGAAATGGGAGAGAGAAGTTTGAGGAGAGCCATGTAGCTCCTATCACACATCCCTCTGGGGGGTCAATTGTGGTGGCCAAAGCCAGTATCACCCCTTCAACAAATGGTGCTGGAAGGGGACTTGCGAGTGGGGGTGGATTGAGGCGGTGTTCAAGCTAACCATAGGCGCTCGTGATTCTTGCGCACCCCAAACCCGTAGGTTTGGGTTAGCTAAAACACGAGCACCAAGGACTACAACCAACTCCTCCCAAAGCTGCCTGAGGTTCAGGGGAGGTGTTGTTGTCCCTCGGTGTTTCTGTCATGGCTTCTGAAGCATGATGGTGGTGGCCTGCGGGCTTGGTCCCGCCCCTGTCCTTCTCGTGCCTTTCCGCCCCAGAGGTTGTAGTGCTATGAGAAGTGAAGCAAAGCGATTTCATCTTCTTCCTTCTGCACTTGTAGTAGGCGCCTCTGGGGACCTCGACACTGTCGCCTAGGTGGCAGCGCCGTGGCTCAGTACCTTTTCAAGTGGCTTGACCGCTCTTGTACTTCTAGGGATTGAAGCAAAAAGAACGTTCTTTTCTGTATGCTTGGATTTCCTTTGTGCCTATCGCGAGCCCCTGGGTCGAGGGATCGGGGTCGTGGCTTTTGGCTTGATGCAAGGAAACGTATCCTCGACCTCCTTTAGCGCGTTCGTGAGGTTTTCTACGACTATGCAAAGGCTCGTGGGTCTTGGATCTTTCATTTTTTCCATGTGACCGAGTTGTGATCATGCTTTTGGCCCCCACATCGCTTCACAAGAAAGACTCTGCTATGTTACTCTGGTTGTCTGCTTCATCAATCTCTCCTAGAGAGGTCGTGGACCTCTAACAATTTTTGAGCCTTCAAAGCTAGCCCTAGGTCATTAGATCCGGAGATGCCAGTGGAGTTTCGGTCGTGGCTTGACCTCGAGGGGTTGTGATGCCCTGTTGCAGGTGAGTTTTGTTTCTCCCCACACGGGGAGAGGCATGTACACCGTAACCACGTGATCAGAGCGGTGCGCCTCATCGGGGTCAATGGGTAATTCGAGCGGGACCTGATATCCTCCCTAATCGACATGGAGTTCGGCTGTGCGTCATCGAGAGGCATCCCATAAATCATCGGCCGTCAAGTCTGTTGGTCCCCATCCACCTCCGCAGCGACCTGAGGGCAAGATGCCTCCCCCAGAGGAGGTCAACCCGGGTGACTTCGAAGCGGACGACTTAGACACAGAGAGATGGTCATGTGGCTCCATGCCATCGATTAGAGCTGTAGGGGTCCATCTCCTCCCTGCCCCTATCCCTTTTATGGCCTTGAGCCCTTCTATGGACCAGCCCAAGAGTGGGTTTCCTAAGCATGTCGCGGGGTCATGGTCGTGGCAGGTTATTCTACACACAATCTTGGGGGGGGATTGGCCTCCCTGGTCACGTCGTGGCAAAATGGCACCCACTCAAAAGTAGTCGTGCACTGTGACTCGCAGGCGCGTAAATCAAAATGATATGGAAAGAGTGGGGATGTGTGCAGCTTACTTGGTTCACGCCGCTGCATGGGCAACCGTCATTCCGCCTTCCCTTCGATCACTTCACCTGCTCTGCGGGGTTTTCCATGCGGTTAGTAAATGTGAATGACTATGCGTGTGCCTTGTGTGTCCTTAGCGGCTATAAATACGCTTGGAGTGGTATGGCGGGGAGGCATTAACTCTAGGTCACTTGCTCTGCCACTTCCCCATTCTTGCTCTCACGTATCCGGAGTTCCTTCTTCGCCGGCTAGAATGGACCGCGGCAAAGGGCCGTTGGAGGTGTCACCGAGTGGTAGCAGGGCGCCACCGCCTCTTTGTCCTTGCCTACATAATCAATCAGGGGTAAGTGCATTTGGATGAGGTTCAAGTTCGAAGGTCCAACCCGTATTGACTATGCATGTTTGTAGGGCTGCCTCCCATGCCACGTCCAGAGGGGCCGCATGTTTGTCCTCCTTGAATGATTGTCGTGAGTTTCACGAGCTCGTCCACGAGGCAGATGAGGCCCGCCTGCACTACTCCAACGCCACCCGCGAGGTGAGCCGGCTAGAGTGTTGCCTTGACGCCATTAGGGTGGCCCTCGAGGCCTTAGAGAGGGAGACCGCCACCACGCAGGTGGCGGCCGCTGACGTCCAGGCCCACATCGTGGGTAAGGTTGCTTCTTTGTCTTGTCGTCCCGCTCGTTGCTTGCCATTCTTAATCTTCCTCTGATCCTCCTATCTTCTTGTCGTCAGTGTTGGAGGAGTAGCTAGCGGTCTCGCACCATGAGATGGAGGAAGCTCACCTTCGGGAGGTTCTCTTGATGGAGGACCGTGAATGCGTGGTGGTGGCCGGAATTCGATAGGGAGCTGGTGTCGCCCTCACCACCCTACAGTTCCGTACCGGCCAGGACTTCCATTAGGTGGCGCCTGGGTTCTCGGACCATGCCAGGCAGACAGAGCAGGTCAGCGGCTTTGCCACCGCCGTGGCCGCCGTAAACGTGGAGGACATCCTCTATGGTGGTGGCCCGGGAACTTAGGTTGTACCTAGGGTCTTTTGATGAATAAATTCTATTAGTGTGGATCTCGTGCTTGTTTTTCATTCATGTGCTTGCCGATGATCCGACCATTTGAATGTCATAGTCGCGTGACCTTGCCCGGGGATCAACCCGTAGAGCTTAGCTAAGTGTGACACCATTTTCATGACCAAGGTGTCGTAGGACAGATTTGGCGGCAGCGTGCCTTTTGTTGTCCTCCCTCTTTGGGTCATGACGATCTTTCTTCTAGCGGGCATTGGTGCATGGTATGTCACAGTGTAGCACCCGTGAGTGAACCTTGTTGACTAGCACACGGGCCACTTGCGGTCGCACGCGTCATCAGAGTGTCGCTTTAACGGGTGCACACTGAGGCATATTGCGATCTCTAGGCGTGGGGATATTTCATTGATCGTTATGTGCAAAATCTCAGTTGGTTGAGAGTAGCTTTGATGCGAACTCTGAGTATCCGCGCCACTGCTCGACACGGCGAGGCCTGGAGTGCGTGGCTCATTGAACCGAGGAATGCGTTGTGTCATGAGCCCTCTAGCACTCATCGATCGCATCATCCCCGTGCTGTGCCATCACCTGTCTCGTCACATGTCGTGGCCAAGGTCGCAGAGCATGACCTCCACGCGCTCCCCTACTGTGTAGGGAAATCGTGTTCGAGTTTGGCCCCTGGGGTTGGCACACGACTGTCGCGATGTCATAATTTTCCTATTCACAGAGGTGGGCCTGCTGGAGGTTGCCTCCTATAGTGATGATCCTGTGAGGACCAGGCATCTTGAGCTTCAGATAGGTGTAGTTGGGGATGGCCATGAATTTGGTGTAGCGGGGTCAACCCAGGATGGCATGATAGGCGTTGGGGAAATCTGCTATTTTGAAGGTGAGCATTTCCGTGCAAAAGTTGGCTCGATCTCTGAACGTCACGGGTAAGTCGACCTGTCTAAGGAGAACAACCTGAAGCCTGGGTATAACTCCGTGGAACAGAGCACCAGATGGTTGTATTGCCGCCCACGAAAGCCCTATGGTCGTAAGTCTTAGTGTAGGGGAGGTTGAGGCCGCTCCCGCCGTCCATGAGGACATGAGATAGGCGGGTCTTGCCGATGATTGGGTCCACGACGAGTGGGAAGCGTCCCGGTTATGGAATGTGGTTGGGGTGATCCTTTTTGTCAAAAGTGATTACGGTTTTCGACCATTTCAGGAAAGCCGGGATGGCTTCGCCTAGGGTGGCCGCATTGACCTCCCTAGTTGTGAGCTTCTGTCAGTGTTTGGACACATATGCCACCGGTCCGCCAAAGATCATGAGGCACCCTTTTGGGTCAGGATACACATCCCCCTTCTCCTTATTGCCTACGACCTCGGATGGCGCGTCCATGCCGAATGCCTTGTAATCGCCATTGAAGTAGCACTTGATGAGGTCGCACTCCTCGAGGGTGTGCTTGATTAGATAGCCATGATTGCGGCACGACATCTTGACTATCTTATCAAAGCTAACATGGTTGAGCTTGCCAGTCTTCTACTTATGGACCTTGTCGATCGCCACGACAAACTCACTGTCGTGGCGCCTCTAGCTATCCTTCTTGCCCTTTACCTATCGACTGTGGTCTTTAGCCCCATCCACGGGTTCAGCTTGAGCCTTACCCTTGTATTTGCAAAAGATTGCACAAACGGCCTCCTCACCGGAGGCGTTGCTTGTCGTGAGGTCAAGCAACCCCCATGTCGTCCGTGGTTTGTAGTGTCCGAGCTCATGGATGAGTGCTTCATTGGTCGTGCCAAAGATGAACGTTCCGATCACGTCCGCATTTACGATATCGGGAAGCTCGTTGCACTGCTTGGAAAAGCGGTGGATGTACTCACGTAGAGTCTCTCCTGCTTTTTGTTTGTAAGCTTTGAGATCCTAGGAGTTTTCAAGGCGCACATAGGTTCCCTAGAAGTTCCCTACGAAGATGCACTTGAAGTCTGCCCACGAGTGAATCATGTCCGCAGGGAGATGCTTGCGCCATGCTTGGGCGCTTTCTGCTAGGTAGAGCAGCAAGTATTGGATAATGAAGAGATCATCGTCCGCCCTGCTCGCTTGACAGGCGAGGCAAAAGTCTTCCAACCATATGGTGGGGTTGGTGTCCTCAGAGTACCTGACAATATTCGACGGTGCACGGAAACGCGCCAAGAATGGCGCCTGCTGACTTGTGAATGCCTATGGGCTGCAGGCGTCCGGGTTTGGGCTGCATCGAGTGTCCTGAACCCTGGGATGTCGGCCATGGTTGTCCAGGTTGCTGTCACTATAGTGCAGTTGATCTTTGCTTGCCCAGTTTGGCCTAGGGCGCTTGGCGCCCTGTGCTAGACGGGCATTGTGGTTTGTGATGTAGCAGTTGGGCACTGGGGAGGTTTCCCGCCTACGCGCCATGCCACCGTCACTTGGCTGGGGCTTGCTTGGCGCGTGGGGCCCCTCGGGGGTGCCACGCGCTGAGGAGATCTGAACGAGGATGGCCTCGGGATGCCGCCTCTTCGCAGAGCTTTGAGGCTGCTACACCACCGTGGTTTCCAGCAGGTCTTGCAGCTCCTGAAGGATGCGCTTTCCTTCGTCGGTCAAGGGTTCAGGGGCCATCCGCATGATCATGGCGATTGGCACAACATTTTGGCTAGCTCGAGGGAAGACAAGCATCTCCCTCTCGCCCTGCTGGATTTGATCATACACGTAGCGTGCTCGTGCCCGCGCTCTCTCAGTGTCGAGGTGTTGCGGGCTAGGGCACCCGTCGTCGTGACATTCATTGGCCTGATTAGCTTCGCGGGCCCTGGCTTGTTCTAGGCGCTCATGGTCATACTCAGCCTGTTCTCCAAGGGTGCGTGGAATCGGATAGGCATCGTCCTCTGCGTCCTCCACTGGTGCCACTCCATCCTCCGAGAGATGCAACATGTTGCATTCCCTTAACGGATGGCAGCCCCCTCAGAATCGGACTCAGAGTCCGTGTTCTCAGGGGTCGCCAACAGGAGGTTGTAGATGGACTCCGGATCCTGCTCCATCATCCCCACAAACTCGGACGATTCTGGCGTCATCGAACGGCAATTGCGCCTGACTAGCTTTCGCTAGTGCGGTCATGTCCCTCATTTCAGAGGGCAGTGCAGTGCTGGGGTCCAGAATTCAGCCTCTGGTCGCAGGGGCCCATTTTAGGAGGGTTGGGCGAAAGCATTCGCCAACACGTGGAAAACGCGTCAACTTAGCTCTGGCTCGGGATTCGGCTCGAGATATGCGTCGATTCTGCATGCTAGCGCATCAGAGTCGATGATCGCGGGACCGGCTCGGGCCGGTCCGTGACCGGGCATCGAGATGTGCGACATAGCTGCATTCTCTTCGCTGAGCCACAGTTGACCCAGGCGTACGATTATGAAGTCTAGGTCCTCGAAGCGTAGAGCTTGGCCGGAGAGAAGACCGTTAACGAGAGCTGGCCCGTCGATGTTGGCGAGCTCGAGGCTTACGAAGCGGATGCGGCCGCCAAGGGCCACATCAAGAGCAAGTTTGATGTAAGTGTGGGGAGCCATCACTTCCTTCTCAACAATGAGAGTGCACAACTGTCCCCTACCTAGCGCCAATTGTCGGTGTTTTGTAAATCGGATTAGTAAATTTATACGATTGCCACGCTGCTCTAGAAAAACGACAATAGCATCCAAAAGACACAAGGATTTATACTGGTTAAGCCAGAGCCCTACGTCCAGTCTCAAAGATGATCGAGTGCGTGTTCCTCACTCGAATGCTCTAAAGTTCTTACAATGGGGGTACAAAATTGGTGGAAGAGATTGGAGAGCTAGAGTTGGGAAATGGACTGCCTAAAGGGAAGCTCCAAGAGCCCTACTACGATGGAGAATGAGTAAAACGGTAGATGATCGAATGGTTTCGGATCCCCCAAGATCGGTGCCCTTGCTACCCTTATATAGAGTTCGGAGCTAGGACGTGTACAAAGAAGAAGGTTCTCCTGACCGAAGGATCATGAGCCTGAGGGATGTCCTAGCTAACTTGGCTTGCAAGCTACGCCGTCTTGTTGAGCATATCTAGGCGTGGTTGTCATCATGGTCTTGTGGCCACGTCGCGACATGGTGTGATGTGGTGCTACTGTGCCGGCCATGGCGGCACTGTATGAACGGTGGGGGTTCGCCAACCATCCTGTGCAAAGTGGTCCTCGCCATGGTCTTCGTCATCGCCTCCTTGTTTCTGGGGGCATCGTACAGGAGTTGGTAGCCGCCTCCCGGGTCGTCAATCGCCTTGTTGGATTGAGAAGCTAAGGGCCACGATCTTGGTCATGGGGTCGTGGCTCCCGCTAGGTTGGATGGCCTCTAAGTCAAGACCTTCATCGTGGATCCCACCCCGTAGTAGGTGGTGTCGTACATGCGTCTTGTCGTGCTGTATTTGGCCGGTGGTTATCATACTGGTCGTCACCACCTTGGGCGGTGTTGTCTTATCTGAGCTGCGTGGCGCAGGGATGACGTCTGACCAGACTGAGGTGACCGCTGTCCCCTCAGTCCAGGCGGGTCAGAGTGGCATGCCTACCCTTGTCAGAATGGGCATGCCTAGCTGTGCTTGACCTCTCCCTGTTTCTCCCATGGGGTTAGGACGGTGGTGAGGTCGTGCATCTCTCATGCGCTGCGCGGCTAAGTCTGATGAAGGGGTCGTGGCCGACCCCCGCCTTAGCGTTTGGTCAGGTTTTCTTGGATCGGCCGGGCCTAGGTCGTTTGGGCTCTTGCTGACTGATGTATCGTGGGCCGCTTGGCTTGCTAACTAATCGATGCCTTGAGGCACCCCGGGGTTATAACCCCGACAATATGTCTAAATAGGATTCTAAGCATGCTGCCATGACACCTACAATGTTGAGAATGTAGTGGTAAAAGTCTTTAAGGGTCGATGTAGTCAATTAGCAGGGTTGACCTTCTCCTTCCGGAGTATCTTGGGGTCCATCCATGCCAAATCATTGCTATAGAAATTAATATCATGAATCACTACCAATAAATTTCCAAAGAAACCACAATAAAACTTGCTCAAGAACTAGAAGAACAACACCTAGAGATAGTTCAAATTTTTAGAAATAAATGCTACAAAATTCATATTTTCCAAAGCTATAGAAAGTTATGAATTTTTAAATATTACAACCTTTTCTGGAAAAACAGAGGAAAAAATGCATGGTTGGTTTGGGTTGTCACTGGGCCTTTGCTTCCCCCCCGCAATTTCTCTTCCATGTAATATTTCTAGAAAATTCCTAGAATGTACAGATTGCATGTCTTGCTTTGCTTGTTAGGACACTTAGAAATTTGCAAATAATCTGTTAATAGGTTTGCGTTAATTTAGTGTCCTGAATCTACTACGAGTTTTTCTTCCCAAGTTTGATTTATAAATGTTTTTTCATTTGTTTTATTCATCAGATTGCAATGTCTTCTGGTCTCTTGAAGAAAAGGTTCGGATGCACCACTGGAAAAGAGTTTTTTTTTCGGTGTTTTATGTATTGATTGATGGCAACGGTGCAATTTGTGGGGCTCTAGGAGATAGGCGATGGCATCGTTAAGATTCAGAATCTAAAATGTTAAGAAACAGACCTATTCTTCCCTAAGGTCATCTATTTTTCACTATAAGTATAAAAAGCAAGCTGTGAATAAATGCATAGAGATTTTTTTCTGTGCAGCTTGCAGAACCATGCTAACTCAAGAAAGTGGGGCTGAACCTTGGGTGTTTGGTGCTAATGAGAATCAGGAGATGGAGGAAGAGGTGGAGGAGGAGGAGGAAGAATATGAGTCCAGTGATCCAGAACCAAGTAGGAAACGCCACAAGGCATCTGATATTTGGGAAGGCTTCTGGATACTTAAGCAGCGTGGTAGTCCTGCTAAATGTTCTGCTTGTAAGAGAATTCTTGCTAACTCTGGTAAAAGCGGCGCTTCTCTCTTGGTGTCTCTTCACTCAAATGTTAAGAGTCCTGATTTCAATGCTGCTAGAAGAGCAATTACCATGTTTATAATTTCCAGTGGGCAATCACTTTCACTTGTTGAAGATTATTTTTTCCAGCAACTTGCTTGTAGTCTTAATCCGACGTTTCCATTTTGCCGTGCCATTCTAGACAGAGATGTCATGAATCTTTATGAAAGGGAAAAGAGTACACTGAAATGCATCATATCTGAAGCATCTGGAGGACTGAGTTTCTCTGTTGACCACTGGAAGTCGAAACCCACTGGAGACAAGTATGTTGATGACACGTATATTTGTGTCACTGCTTGCTTTGTTGATGCTGATTGGAACTTGCAGAGAAGAGTTGTGGGATTCAGACTCTTGGATTTTCCTTATGATGCCCCGTCTAGAGCTGAAACTGTGGCATCATGCTTTCATGATTTGGATGTTCACAAGAAAGTCACGAGCATTACTTCTGACAATACATTAGATGATGCTTCTGTGGCTAGTTCACTTAAAACACTCTTGCGAGATGAGGGCAAGTTATTGTTTGATGGTGAATTGTCATATACACTGTTGCACGGAAATCTTGACTTGGGCTGTGCAAGCTGGTCTAGAGCTGATTGCTGATGTTATCGAGAAGATCCGTCAGGGGATTCATTATATCAACCATTCTGCTGTAAGGAAGGATAAGTTTTTTCAATATGCTAAAGACATGTTTCATTTGGATGTTAACATCAAGTTACGTGCTGACATTGTTGTTTACTGGGACCTCACTTACAAAATGCTTGGATGTGCCTTGTATTACAAGGATGCTTTAAATCATTTTTGCATCAACACATGAAACCTTTTTATCTCACTTTCACCTTTCCGATGAAGAGTGGAACAAGGTAGCAACCATGGAAAAGTTTCTAAAGGTGATTTATGACATGACCTGCACTTTCTTAAGCAAAGAGTTTAAAACTGCTAGTTTATACTTTCTTGGAGTATATAAAGTTTACCGATTGCTAGATGTGATAAAAGGGAAAGAGAACTTCATGTCTGCTATGGTGAAAGAAATTAAAGGCAAGTTTGATAAGTATTGGTCAGAGTATAGCATAATCTTGGCTTGCACAGCTGTCCTCGATCCTCGTTACAAGCTCAACTTAATCAGTTATTGTTTTAGGAAGATCTATGGCGATGCTGATGCTAGCCAACATGTTAATAGAGTTGTTGCATTGCTTAAGAGATTATTTACTGAATATGAAAAGTCTTCCTCCTTATCTTCAGTTGGGACAAATGTTCTTGAATGCCTTACAAAGGATGACTTGTTTAATGATTATTCTCCACAAAAACAAATATCAGAGTTGGATTGGTATTTGGAATCACCAGTGATGGATCTTAATGTTGATTTGGATTTATTGAAATTCTGGAGTGGCATGTCCAAATGTTACACTGACCTTGCAAACTTGGCCCGTGATATCCTTGCCATTCCTGTCTCCACTGTTGGTACTAAATCTGCGTTCACCATGGGGGAGAAAGTCTTGAATCATCGTCGAAGTGGACTCCGTCCAGACTTACTTGAGATGTTGATTTGTCTCCATGACTGGACATGCCCGAAAGACAGAAATGGTTTTGCATTATACTCTGTTAATCTAATGCTTCGTTATTCATATACGTCTGTAAATTTTATTACTTTCTTTTATAGCGATACATATAACCTCTTTTCTTCTCTAATCTATAGGAATCGTTGTATCTGCTATAGAAGGGTATTGTACTGAAGATGAGGATGAAGAAGATGACAAAGTGGAGAAGAGCATAGAAGTGTCTGATGATGAGGATGAAAGAAGGTGACGAAATGGAGAAGAGCATAGAAGTGTCTGATGATGACAATAATAATGGTGCTGGTCGTAGCGGCGAGTAGAATGGTAGGCTGCAACTGAAACCTCTTCACTCGTTTACTTCATAAGGGTATTCAGTGTTTCCTGGTGTGCTGCATGACATATTTTGGTGTTTGCTCATTCCTTGGTGGGCAAATTTACATACTCTGTTGTTAGAAATCTCGTGGTACTAACTAGCAGATCGTCGTTTTACTAGTATTATTCTCTAGGTTGTATCTGTGCTATGTAGGATATAGATGCCAGACCAGACCTTATGCTTGAAATTGTTGCTTACATGCACTATGGAGCTGTTGCCTCCGGTGCATGGATGATACCCAACAATAGGCAGTTATCGGCACACTTTGTCATCCTTACTTTGTAATGAAAAATTGGAAATGCTCGACTGAAATGGTGGCAAGATCTGGTGGTACTTATATTTCCTGAGAGGTTGAGATGACCTTTTCTTCGTCATAGATCTGAGCTGCTGAATAAGTATTTGTTAAAAACTGTATGCTTTTTATCTGAACATGTCATTGGGCCTGAAAAGTCGTTGTTCGCCGCTGCATTCTTGCCGGATTTGCAACCATGAACTCCTAGAAAACCAGTTCTATGGCTTCATGTGTCGGAGCTTTTTGGGCTTGATCCAGCAGACCATCTCAACCATTATGATTCATGAACCATGTACTACTGACTTGATCTTTCACCATTGTTGCATTGTTGCTGAACGACAGTAGTTGATGGCCCTTGTCGTAATGCTGGCGTGGCTGAGCTGCTGGGAGGCGAGCTGATCTCAGCTTGACCTGGGAGGTAGCTCGGGTCCTGTTCATCTCGGCTTTTGGTGCAGTTGGCAGGTGACCGATTGAGCTGTTTGCCTGTTGTTTGTCGCTGATATATTGCTAATGCTATAGTGGTTTTTGCCACGTCTGTTGACAAGGAAATTGCATGGCATCCACTAAGCAAAGAAGAACAAACTGGGGGAAAATGGGACCCACATGTCAGACGTGGTAACCGGTATATTGCATCTCCTTCCTCTCCCCTCGGCGGTCGCCCCCGCGCTATTACGGGCTGTGAGACGCTCACTCACCCCTCCCCTAAGGTTGTCAGCATCGTCGCCATCTGTAATCCTAGTACCTTAAATTTTATAGCCTGTCAATGCTGCGTGAAAGCTTCATATGATCCTATACAAAATTTCATAGTATCCTGATACTACGAACCTACTATACCATGCAATATATATGATATAAATGACTTCTTAAATGATGTAATTGTGCTAAAAATACTATTTAAAGTTGGGGTGTTGGAAATAATATCAAGAATTGCACTTAAAAGTAAAATAAATTTAATATTATAGCATTCAATCTGTACATCTTATTACAAATTTTACATGCAATATATAATTTGTAAAATCTAATTGATATGATCCTATGATCTGATACTATCAGACAAGAAACAATGCTACCTAGGATCCTGCCCCCAAGACTATCTCCAATAGAGTACCCATAAGGGCATTCAAATCCAAAATGAGTCTTCGAAGGTACTACTTTGGCCTCCAACAGAGTACCTATACGGAAGATCCATTTTGAGTAGCAGGAGAGCACAACCCAAATATGAGAATCCTCTCTCCTGAAAACCCATTTTGCAGAAAGAGTTCTTTTGGGGTCCTGTTGTTAGAGAAGACCAAAAATGGATATTGAACTCTTTGTCTGTAGTGCTACCCAAACGTCGAATGTGTCTTATATTTTGGGTGCCGTTGTTGGAGATAGTCTAACAACCTTGCCCTCACCTGCCTGCTTGAGTTGGCTCGTGATACAACTTGTGCTACAACTATTGTTACGGCCGAACAGGGACTTCTAGCACCTGGACGTCCGGCGCCAGCAGCACGTTCGGACACCCGCGCCTGCTGCCTGTCCCGTGTCTGGCTTTCCCGTGCAGCCCCCACGCATGCTCCTTTCCCCGTGCCTATGGCGTCGGGTCCCAATTTGACCGTGCATGCTTGTGGGGGGAATTATCACACCCGCTGCCTTCAGGAGCAGTAGCGACGGGCCATGCCAGGGCGTGCACTCCTGTTGTCTGCATGCTGCTGCTGGCGCGTGATGCTGCTGTTGACCGGCCGCATCTAGGAGAGAAAGAGAGCAGCCGAGCATGGTGCAGCTTCGTGCTCCATGCTTGCTGCCATGCCCATGGATACACTTTTGTGCTCCACGCCTGCTGTCACGCCTGCTTGGCTTCCTACGCGTACGTGGGGACCACTGCACCTGAGGAGACCATCTCTATCTGCGCCCACTAGCCGTGCTTGCTGATGAAACACTTGCAACATAAAGCATTTGCTGCAACTTACGTCCGAAATAGATGAAACATTTACAACATACGCTTGCAATATATGCAACATCCAGATAAAACACTTGCAACTTATGTTTCAAATAGCTAAAACATTTGAAATATACACTTGCAACATACGTGTATAGTCAGTGCAACATATGCAACGTCCAGATAAAACACTTGAAACATACGTTTAAAACAGCTGAAACATTTGAAACATACACTTGCAACATACGTATATAGTCATTGCAACATATGCAACACCAGATCTACTTTTGCAACATCCAGATGAAACATATACAACATACATCTGAAACGCATGGAACATACGGTTGCAACATGTGCTCATCTACTTGCTGTACCAAAATGGAGGCTCGTTCACATGAAGCTCGATGCCAGCACGGAGCTCGAGGTTGCCCACGGTCGATAGGCGGATGGACTGCGAGCAGATGGATCCCGACACAGCGGGAGGAACGAGGCGCGGGCGAGGGTGCGTGACACGAGGCATGAGGCACGCAACGCGAGGCACGGGGGCAGGCGCATCTGTCCCGTCCAAAAAGGACAGATGTCCTGACGGTATCATTATGGGTACAAACAATAGCCTTGCATGGGAGACCTTATATGGTTAAGAGCTTCTAAACCATGGCGGCGGACCCAGCCGAAAATATGAGCTAGGGCGAATCGCTAAGTACGGACACAAAACTTTACCGATAAACCGGTCTAAATATATATGTATAATTGTATATCATATCTATACTGTAATCTCACATAACAATTATGTTCTAATATATAATTCAACAAACAAAAGATACAAAAGAAGTTTGAACATGATTACCTTTTCACATGAAGAGTACATAAGGAGAATTTTTGTTCTATAGTCCAGATAATCTAACATACAACAAATGATCAAAAGAAGTTTGAACAACTGTAAAAAAGTGTCAAACATGTAGGAAAACTCACTGGCTGCTGTACCGCGGCGCCGCCCAATGTCTCAAAGCTCGCTGGCTGCGACTCCGTGGCTCGGCGCCTCGGCTCTCGGCCGCCCGGGCGCAGGGCCGCCTGCCGACATAGGGGCTAGCCGGCTTGGGACGGGGAGCTGGGGAGGGGAGGCAGGGAGCGTGGCCTGCCGGTCTGGAGCGCCACCACCGCTAACTGCAATGTGAATCAGAGGATGCACATGCTAGGTGCGTCCTTGCCCCTGCAAGCTGCAACTTGCAGCCTTAAGGGTCAAAATGGGCCAAAAAATGGGCCTGGGGTGGGGTGCACCTTGTTAGTTGTTGGCCAGACGGCCCAGGTGCCCAGCCATCTTCTTCAACCTCACGCAGGAATGCGGTGGTGCTAGCTCGACGGAGTAGACGGACGCAGGGACGCTGTTGCCGGCCGGAGAACTGAGGGTAGTAGTGATACTCGCCGGAGGGGACCTAGGGCGGCCGCCCAAGCTCGCCCTATAGGTCGGTCCGCCTATGGGCACTGCTTGCGCTAGAATTGTTGTTATAGTCACCGGCCCTGTTTGGAGGAGATTTTATGGAAAGTGCTTCTTCAAGAAGCTGTATAAATAGAGTACAAGTGTGATCAGAATAAGCAGATTTGATTTAGGTCCTCTGCAGTGTATAGCTTAAGTGGTGCCAACAGAGGAGAGAAAATCGGAGCACCACTCTATATACTGCAGCAACCGATGCCAGTGCTTGAAATTTCTGGAGCGGAGCAAGTAGTTGCTCCGCTGCCTACTTCTGCCTTGTGAATTAAATAATCAAAGCTGGATGCTTTTGCCTAGTACTCCGTACATCAGATAGATTGATGTAGTATTTTATATAAATGCTTTTTTCGTTTGTGGGACCAAGAGTGATGCTTGCACACTGTGGCTTGATGGTGCCAGTTCCGATGAGTCTACGTGTATCGAAAAAAATTTCAGGCACTACTAGTGCGCTTTGGAGGGCCTTAGGTTCTTCGTTTAAGTACAAATGGAGGAGATAAAAATAAGCATGGCCAGAAAAAGCTGTAGAAAAGTGCATCGTTTTGCAGTTAGTTTCAGCTTAGGGCTTTCTTGGCATGGCTTTAGGAGTGGCTCTGACTCTGGCTAAAGTCCTGCCAAACAACCATCCATGATACGGCTTTGACAAAGAAGTCCAGAGGAGCCAGAGCCATTTTGTAGCTAGAAGTTGAGACCGTGCATGAAAACGTGATTCTCCCAGCCCCTCCTCACAAATTTGGCATAAACTATAACAGAGAAGTGCCACTGGAGCTACTTTTTCTAAATGTTTTTCAAAACGGCTTGAGCTCCACCAGCAAGGCCCTATTTGGCTGGGCTCCTTCAGGCTCAAGCTTCATGCTACAGTATCAAATAAGCCAGAGCTGAAAGAGCCATGAATCATGGCTTCTCTTGGTTCCACGTTCATTTTGGCAGGAGAGAGAAAAATAGCTCTTATGAATAGTGTTGTTACGGTACGATGTAGAAGAGCTAGAGCCACTAGAAGCCCTACCAAACATGCTCTAAGAAGCTAGAGCTGAAGCACTTTTATGAGGAACCAAAGTCATGCCAAACTAGTTCTTATTTTAGCCATAATTAGCTTATAAGCTATACTTTTTTTTGCGACCGGGGAATATAGCCCGTTTATTATTAAGAAGAAGAGAATTACACGACTAGGTACGAGGGAACCCTCGTAGCACAGATTACAAACCACTAAGCTAGTGGTGAGTGATCCGAAATACAACTTAGGAACAAGAAAAGGATAAAAAGCGATTGCCCTCAACACCTGAAAACCTACAAACTGAGCTTGCAAGAAAATTGATACAACAACACAAAGGTTGCCTACAAACTAGACCATGCCTTGGGTAGCAAAGCATTCACCTAGAGAAGAATAATGGCAAAGCATCCGTCAAAGATTCCAACAACGACCAAGAAGAGGGCCAACACACTCTCGGCAACGAACGTGCCAGAGAGGGGGCCAAAGCGCCAATAGCGGCAACTCCGCCAGGGTAGAAGCGACCAACAACAATGGCGGCAAAGGCTTATAAGCTATACCAAATCTAGAAGATTTCAAACCTGTGGATTTTATTATTAGCCTTGAAACTATTTATGCTTAATTATAGAAATGACACAACGTATATGGTCACGGTTTCCATAGTAGGGGTCATGGCCAAAGTTTATTTTTTTTAAAATTACACAGTACAGCGTAGCGTAGATACACATAATTAGCTTAAATTACATGGAATCCTACTTGACACAAATAAGCCCGTAGTTTGGGCTTGGGAGTAGTGTAACCAGATGATGACATGGAGTCCTACGTGGACTCTATCCGTGTGGGTACATGTTGTTGTTGGTTCGGTCAGGCTGGTCATACCGACCGAGAGAGACCTATATGTATGTAGAATAAGATATACATTATATAGCAGGGGATAGATGCCGGATAGTGGTAGCTATAGCTGGGACGACGCAACGCAAGCCGATGAACGAAGCACGTGCCTGCATGCTCTGGAACTGAGAACACGACTGCTTATGCCCTTTGGACAATTTTGGGAAGCGGCACAGGGTAGCGGTGGATGCATCCGGCCCAGGGTCCGCTGCCGGTGTCCGCCGTGGGCTTGACGCACTCCCACACGACGCTGCTGCAGTCTATACCCGGGCTGAATGAGATCATGCACAGTCGGTCACCCTTCTTCATCCATTGCTTAGCCTCGATGTAGTCGAGCTCGTACAGCAGCGAGCTGCTGGCCATGTTCCCAAAGCGGTGCAGCGTCATGTGCGACGCCTCCATGTCGCGGTCCGAGAGGCCTAGCCCCCGCTGCACCTCGTGCAGCACCCTGCGCCCCCCGGGTGGATGCAGAAGTGCTGGAACACCTTGCCGAACGCCGGGCGGTAGTAGCGCCGCCCCTCCTTCGTCCCTGCACTAAAGAGCCTGTTTCTGACGATGGAGAGCCCGACCCGGAGGAGCTCGGAGACAGGCAGCACGGCGGGGCCGAACGCCGTGATGTGGCCCTTGAGCGCGTTCGCGGCGACGACGGGCAGATCCTTGGAGAGGTTGATGCCCGTGATCCCCTCGTCGTCCTCCTCCTGGAACGCGCACCGGTAGTCGCTGTCCCGCGCGGCGGTCAGCGTGCGCACGATGGGGCCGAGCCGGAAACGGGCGCGCTCGGGCGAGTTGGTCATGATCATGGCGGCCGCGCCCATGCGGAACAGCACGTTGGGCACCAGCATCTCCCGTTTGGTTCCGGTGTAGAGCATGGACGAGAGGATCTCCGTGGCTATGACCAGGACGTGCCTCCCCGGCGGTGCCACCCGCAGGAGGTTCCTGGCGAGGCCGATGGCGAGGTTCACGCTCTGCACGTCGTCGCGGAGCTTGTACCTGTTCACCACGACGTCGGCGAACACCGGCGTCACCGTGGTGAAGCTGCACGCGACGATGACCGTGTCGATGTCCTCGGGGTTCAGCTTGCTCCTGGCCAACGCCTTGTCGACGGCGGAGAAGATCACCAGCTCGGCTTCCTGCCGGGACGCCTCGATGCTGCGGTTGGGCGGGATGCAGCGGAACGAGTCCGGTACGCTCGTCTCCTCGCCGATCGCGGACTTCTGGTGCAGCCGGACCATGAAGCTCAGGCTCTCCTCGTCGATGAGTTTGTTCATCAGGCATCCGTGTTCCAGGGCCGTCGCGAACGGCACCCTGTGCCGTGGCTCGCCCAGGAAGCAGCCATAGTCCACGAGGTACACCTCCCGTGCCCGGTGAAGGCGCCACAGCAGCATGGCCAAACCGGCACCAAGGATCACTAGGATCAGGACGTGAACCGGAAGCAATCCGGCGATCACGCCATTGCTAAACGTCCATGATGCACTCTCAAGCATAGCGGCAGCAGGTACCACCGCCATATGTATGGTGGTGTGCACCACGTACGTTATTCTATGCACGACGTCGCTTCACTCTATGCCAGCAACTACTATGCTGCATCCATATATATGTGAGGGTGTGGTGGTAGTGAGTATTTAAAGGGCCGGGAATGCCAACGGTACATATACAAATTAACTATAAAAGGGACGAGTTTAGTTGGGAGTTGGCAAATAAAGTTACGTGCAACTATATGAATGAATGCAGGCACAGATGCTTCAACGGTTCAACCTCGGCCCGAAAACTCCAAACGGTGACGGCATTGAGGCCGCCTAGCTAGCTACCCTATTCCGCACCGTCTTGCTTCAAGATTCGCACGCTGGTCAACTGGCTTTCCCACCCTTCTCTTTCTGGTACTATATGTCGGACGTCCGACCTCACATCCGGACGTGGCTCGCGCTCCTCCACTCCCTCGCCTTATCGTCATCCGCTCGCGCTCCTCCTCTCGTTTGCCTTATCCTCATCCACTTGCCCCACATCGCTCAGCCCGCTCCATACGGAGACACTCGCGGCGCTGCCCCGCCCGAGCCGTGCACTCCCTGCCCGAGCCACGTGCCCCTGCTTGCGGTAGCAATGAGCGGCTTGCCGGTGCCGCCCCCGCCTAGGCCGCTCGCCGACGCACCCCTCCCGAGCTGCTCGCGTGCCCCTGCCCCCGCCCGAACCGCTCCTTCCCTGACCCTAGTTTCCTCCTCGCATGCCCCTGCTCGCAGTAGCAACGAGTGGCTCACCGGTGCCGCCCCCGCCTAGGCCGCTCGCCGGCGCACCCCTCCCGAGCTGCTCGCGTGCCCCTGCCCCCGCCCGAACCGCTCCTTCCCTGACCCCAGTTTCCTCCTCGCATGCCCCCGCTCGCAGTAGCAACGAGCGGCTTGCCGGTGCCGCCCCCGCCTAGGCCGCTCGCCGGCGCACCCCTCCCGAGCTGCTCGTGCGGCGCCGCCCCGCCCGAACCGCTCCTTTCCCGACCCTAGCATCCTCCTCTGCAGCGGCTCCTTCCCGCACCCTGACGTCCTCCTCCCCACCCCGGCGGCGCCCCTCCCCCCCCCACACCGGCGTCCTCCCCCACAAGGAGCTCTGGACGCCTGCAGATCCGGTGGCCATGGTGCTCCCCACGCCAGGCTCTCTTCTCTTCCCCCATGTTTTAATTGTGTCTTTCAATTGTTTCCGAAGCTTTTAGAGGTACGTTGCAGTTGAATCATATGGATGTTGCGAAAGTAGATCGGGAATGTTGCACTTTTGTTGCAATAATATTTTCCAAATTGTTTCAGTTGCTTTTCAGTCTTACGTTGCAGCAATTATTCCATGTTGTTTGCAAGTGTTTTTTATTCGAATATTGTTTCATATGCTTCAGTCTAATGTTGCAGCAGTTGTTCCGTGTTGTTGCAATAATATGTTCATGGTGTTTCAGCTGCTTCAGCCTAATGTTGCAGTAGTTGTTCTATGTTGTTGCAATAATATGTTTATGGTGTTTCAGCTGCTTCAGCCTAATGTTGCAGTAGTTGTTCCGTGTTGTTGCAATAATATGTTCATGGTGTTTCAGCTGCTTCAGTCTAATATTGCAGTAGTTGTTCTGTGTTGTTGCATGTGTTTTATTCCAACTTCTTATGTTGTTCAGCCAGGGAGGGGCGAGGTGGGGCGGACGGGGGCGGATGGTTTGCCGGGGCCTAGCGGGTAGAGGTGCTGGGCCGGCGGACGCGAGTGTTGTTGCCATGGAGGGCGCTGGGCATGCAGCATTGCTCGTTGCAGGCGTGGGGCAGACGCGACGGGCTGCAGAGCGATCTTGGGGCGTGCGGACTGGGGCCGGGGGCGTGCTGGTAGTGTGGGGTGTGGAACTGGGAAGGGGTGCGCGCTAGGGGACAGGGCCGTAGCAGAGGAGGTGCGGCGGGTGCGACGCCCTAGGGCCCAGCTTACTAAGGGGCCCAGACCTAGGTATGTGTGGAAAAACATTCAGTATGGAGTACCCATGAAACATCCGTCTGCACCTACCATAGATTAACAACACTTGTTTATGCAAAATCAACCATGTTACCCGTATATCTCGGTGTAGTTTTTCTTTTCAATGACCACTCCTAAATTTATACTTCAGTTACATATATTAAACTATTATGCATGTAATGTCCGTGCTATGAATCTGTAGTAGATGTCCATTGATGTTTTATGGGACCATCACAGTGAATTTTAAGGGCCCACATCACTAATTTAGCAAACTATCAGGTGGCTCTAATTCGTGTCTGAGTGACTGTATATATGCCTGTGCATGTACGGCATGTCGGGCATCTTATATCAAGCCATACGGCTGTGGCGTGGATTAATGCTTCATAGGAAAACAAAATTAAGGGACTGTTGGATGGACGCTGTAGGACCACATGATTCATTCGGAGTACGCATCGCGCAACTGTATCGATGTTTAATGTTTTAGAGGCATAAATGCGTCGATCCCAACTATGTCACAAACAAAAATTAGTAGCAACTTGTCACACAACTTGCAATGGTGATAGGAACTGCATAGGTCCCAGAAGTTTTATAATTTAATCATAAGAAAATTGATAATATAACCGTTCCACTATTCACTACTTCAAAAAGACTATCACTGCCGGGTCACTACCCATATCACTGCTGGAAAATGAACCGCTAGAAGCAAAAGGATCTAGCAAGGGCTTATAGAGGGGGTGAATAGGCCTATTTTTCCTTATAATCTCGATTAAACTGTCAGATCATGGAGCCTTTACATATCCCTGCGGAGCCTTCGCACATCAAAGCGCAATCAAACTACAGAAGAATCTAATGAATAAAACGTAGATTGAATGTGATACCAGCATTTCTACAGAGTGTGTTGAGCTTCTCAAAACAGTTGTTGCACCTAGTAATCGTGGAGCAAGTAGATCGGATGCAAACCCTAAAAACAAATCAAACAAAAGTAATAGCATACAATGAGTACAACAAAATTAAGGGACTATTTGATGGATGCTGTAGGACCACAGGATTCATTGGGAGTACGCATCACGCAACTGTATCGATGTTTTAGGGGCACAAATGCGTCGATCCCAACTATGTCATAAACAAAAATTAGTAGAAACTTGTCACACAACTTGCAATGGTGATAGGAACTGCATAGGTCACACAACTTGCAATGGTGATAGGAACTGCATAGGTCCCAGAAGTTTTATAATTTAATGATAAGAAAATTACTAATATAACAGTGCCACTATTCACTACTTCAAAAAGACTATCACTACCGGGTCACTACCCATATCACTGCCGGAAAATGAACCGACGGAAGTGAAAGGATCTAGCAAGGGCTTATAGAGGGGGTGAATAGGCCTGTTTTTCCTTATAATCTCGATCAAACTGTCAGATCATGGAACCTTTACATATACCTGCGGAGCCTCCGCATGTCAAAGCGCAATCAAACTACAGAAGAATCTAATGAATAAAACATAGATTGAATGTGATACCAGCATTTCTAGGGAGTGTGTAGAGCTTCTCAAAACTGTTGTTGCACCTAGTAATCATGGAGCAAGTAGATTGGATGCAAATCCTAAAAACAAATTAAACAAAAGTAATAGCATACAATGAGCACAACAAAAGTTACACTAGGATTTATCCCTTCAGCTCGCCATAAAGACTTGCCTATGTCCATGTTGCTGAGGAAGCCACCAAAACTATAGAGTCTCTTTCAACCCGCTCCTCTTCTTCACCCCACCACCAAGCTAAGGTAGTATGTTAGAGGTTTCCACTAACTCACAAATGGCAATACAAATGTCCCAGTGCTCAACCGCAATGAATTGGGAGCTCCCAGGCAACCTCTAGACGTCTAGGAGCAAAGCTTTAAGAGTAACAAACACACCAGGCGACTAGGGCTTCACCAAGTTCTCAAGAACAAGGGAGCTTGATCTTCTCTTGCTTTTCCACACTTTTTGGACATGGGTGGGTTGGGGCATCAATGGAGGAGAGAGGGATAGCAGCTGGTCGGGTGGAGTCATTGAATCAGGAAGATGACCGTTGGGGAGAGAGGGGAGAGCTAATACTCCCCCTCAGCTCCGACAGCCAACCAACAGACAGAGCATGGAGGATCTACCCATAACACGCAGAGGCTCCACAGAGCGGAGGGCTCCGCCTCTGTAACGACCCAAAAATCGTTACAATTTTTACAAGCACTTTGAGCATAAAATGCATCTAAAAATTCCTAAAATCAAAATTCTTGCATGTTACTTGTAAATTTGCTGAGCATCATGTATATTTTACTTTCAAATTAGAATTTACTTGTGCATAGACTATCCAAAACCGAGCACTGTTTGTTTTGGTGGATAGTCTGTCATCCCACCACTGGACCGTCCGTCAGGACATTTCACAGACTTAGAATAATTTTAGCCAACTCGTGCCCTGAAGGAGTGTCCGTCGCCACTGGCAGACTGTCTGTCGAAACCGTTGCACAGTCAGCTAGTTTGCCGGACCGTCCGACACCTCTGGCGGACTGTCCATCAAATTCGGTCGACAGTTGTCCCAAGCAGTTGCTTTGTTGTCACTCCCTCACCTCTCACAGGCCCACATGTCAGCAAGTCACACACACAAAATCCACCAGTTAGCCCACCCTCTCCCTCACTCTCTCATTCCCATTTCCCCCACGCCAAGCACCAAGAAAAGAAGAGAGAAAGGAAGAGAAGAAGAGAGGAGGAGGAGGAGGAAGGAGGAGAGGAAGAAGGGGAAGGAGAGCAGGAAGAGAAGGATGGCGCCCTGCTGCTGGAGCCTCACCGGCAGAGCACGCCGGCAGCCACCTCGACATCGCCAGAGTTGGAGGTGAAGCTCCCAAGGTGTCTTCTTCAACCTCAAGACATGGAGGTGCCCAACTCCTGATCTCCCGCCTCAAGCCTTCCCAAGCCAAGCTACCGCAGTTGGAGCTCCCCCATGACATGGTGAGCACATCCCCAAAGTCCATCTTCATCCTCCCCAACCCTAGCAAGCCTTCCCTTGAGCTCCATGCCCCTCCCATGGTGGATTCGACCATGGATGAGCTCGAGCTCCACAAACCCCATGCATGACACAACCAACACTTGGAGAAGCTTCCTTACATCATTAGAAAGCCATAGAAACAAACCGCACTCAATTCGAAGTCCGGATGCCCCGGAAACCATCTCCGACATCTTTGCGCTACTGCAGTTTGTCATTTTGATGGATAGTCCGTCATTTTGGCGGAGAGTCCGCTAATTTATAGCCAAACCTGAGAGCAGCCTTGGTTTATCGGATGGTCCGTCGATCGGGTCGGAGTGTCTGATAAATTATTGAGACTACACAGCCCAAACTTGTAAAATTCATAGAAAATTCATTTTAAATCCATAAATTGTGAAAACAAGTTTTGTTGTGTTCCTTAGAATATTCTCTATCATCTAAACATAAATTGACACCAAAAAATATATTTTAATTTTGACTTAAAATCATGCATTTTAATTTATAAAATGCATAACTTAATCTCTAGGTGTCCAAAACTTGCTTTGTTAACTTCTTTTAGGCATGTGCTACTTATGAAATATGTTTTGGTGCATCATCTCAATGCATTTATTTACTTAAGCATATCTTTTGTGTCTCACATATCAATTCAACACTATGAATCTTTCACTTTTTGCACAATAAGCACACGCCCTTGGTTAATTTGACTCCTAAGCACCGTAGGGACATAATAACCCAATCTCATACACATGCAATAATCCTACATGAAGATTTAGACTTCGAGTTGATAGAACTGCTCACTGTCAGTGATTTGGCGGAGGGTCCGACCTCACTGGCAGAGGGTCCGTCAAATACTGATGCTCTCTGTCTACAATTAAATAGAGCACATTATAATTCACCGGAGCTTCCGACGAAAATTTGGCGGAGAATCCATGGAATTATATTTCAGAGACAGAGAGTTATAAGCTGTAGTCTTGAGTTGATGGAGTGTCCACCACACCCCATGGAGTGTCCATCAATTCATAAATATTTATTCCTCGAGAGCTCGAGAGCACCCAACTTCTAGCGGAGAGCCCGTGACATTCTATGGAGAGTTCTCTAAATTATAAACCTAGGATATTGAGGAACCCGAGAGTCCCCAGTTTTCACTGGAGTGTCCGTCAACTGGACCGGACTATCCGATGGAGACTGTATACCAGAAATGCCTAAGTCCTAAATCACCGGAACATTGTTCGGAACATTCCAATAGATGACGGAGAGTCTGTCACCTCTGACGGATAGTCCAACAATCCCAGTGTTCTCACTAAGTCCCTAAACCGGCGGACTGTCCGACATTTATACCGGATTGTTCGATAACACAAACCGACAGCACATATACCCTATGCCACCTACACATACTATATATGATTAAGCTCTAATCAAACAACATCAATGCATATTATGTCATGTCATCTATTCTTGTGCATTGTACTCATCAAGCATCATATTTATTAATTGCATCTTGCACTCACAGAGGAGTTGAGCCACACACCGCATCTCTCTCACCTTATGCTATCTCTCATATGTTCTCTTTTCCATATAATGTCTTGCATACATAATCATAAGTATCTCATACATATGCATACATATAGGTACGCGATATCGGAGAGATGCCAAATGATGTTCCAAGCTATGGGAACCTTGGTCTTCCAATAGGCAGGCACCCCACTACTATGAACCATATTTTGGATACTTATTACTTGTTTCATTATGAGTTATGCATTTCATTCGAATATGAATAACAATTCAACATTGCTTCATTAACTTAGTACTACTCATTAAGTAATTAGAGCCTTTCACTTAATCAACAGGGATTGGAACGCTTAATTGCTTATTTGCTTAGCAACGTTAGAAGTCGAGTGTGAGAAGGGAACTCACTCTCGCGAGTGTAGGAGCTCAACCGGGATAATTAATTACTTAAAACTTATGAGGGTATTAACTTGATTCATAGATGTTCAAATATGACTTAGGATCAACCCCCAATTTGATATTAATTAATCATGATGATCAATTTGTTAATCTCTACTCATGCGAGGGGTTAGGTCACTGTGAGTGTGGGATCTCAAGTGACGTAGCTAGAGCAGTTAAGGACCATTCATTGAGGTAGCAAGTTTGTGTAACCACCCATACAGGCCACGTGCCCAATATGGGTGCGACAAGCCAAGTAACTAATTGTGACCGTTTTGTCATTGAACTAGCAAGACGGTGGTGCTAGTTAGATGGTGGTAGCATTAACTGGGAACCAATCGAACCTTTTGTGGACACTCTAGCCGGATTAGGGAAAGGTTAGAGACGTGAGGCAACCCTTACTCGGGCACGGGTATGGTGGTTCATCCCGTTCTCCGTGTGGGTATAGTTGTACCTCTGCGCAGAGTCTTTTGAAAGCATGAAGTCCTTCGGGACAAAACCTATTGTTCTTTCTTCTATACCCATTGTAGTGTTGGTGAAGAAACTTGATTATGAGATGAAGTATAACGTTGATCACTTTAATTATGTTATTCATTACTACTTGTCATGAACTAATAATTGCTAATTAATTTAATTATGAATCATGAGCATGTCATTCTTTTAATGAACCTTGTGCTTTTATGCAAATGTACAAATGTCTATTAATCCCTTTTGCATCCACCATATATATGTTCGAATTAAGTCCTGTGAGTATGCAATGTACTTGCGGTGCTGCCGTTAAGTTGTTTTGCACGTAAAGGACATTGGCAGCCATCTCACCCCGTCGTTGGTGGCAAAGTGGGTGAATGGCAAGAGCTGTCCGAGCTATGGTGGCGACATCCATGGGCAAGGCGACCACCCTTGTAATCGGTAAGATGGTCGTTGGGTTGTCACTACATTCAGTCCTATGTTGTATAATTAATACATAATATTCAACAAGACTTGTAATATATGTTTTCCACTGAGTTATGTACTTCGATAATGAGATGTAATCTTGATTTGTGGAGGCTATTGTGGTATGATAATCAACCGACATTCTTGGTATTGGTGATGTGGATTGTATCTCCAGGGAAGTCACCGATGTTGGTTTTCTTAAATTGAGTTGGTCAAGTGGATGACTCTCGATTTAGGTAAATTAACATGGCGGTCCCCTATAGAGCAGGTATCGGAGCTCACGGTTGTCTGTTATACACTATTGCCACACGTTCAAGGAATAGCTTAACATTTGAATACATGAGCATCGAAAGCTTAACTAAAAGATGAGATCATAGGTAGTTAGCTAGATGGGCAACTAAAATATGAAATATTTCACCTAATACCTTATTGGAATTATAGTTTAGCTACTAGTTCACTCTCTCCTTGGGCTTAATTAATGGTGCTAAGTTATTCTTTAACTCATCTTGTCTCTCATGGATAATTGGTTCGTATAAAAAACATACCCCAACCCATAGCCTCTCTAACTTTGGTGTCTTATCTAATCCATACTCTGGTATTCGTTTTGCATATTAACTCACTCTTGATCACTCTTCTCTAAGACCATATCTTTATTTTACCCATACAATGTGAAGGAGATAGATAGTTGTTTAAACTTTAAGGACCTTGGCTTGGCACCAACATGGAATTTCTCCGCAGCCGGCTTAAAGTGACCGCATATGCCTTAGGAATGGGTTGAATAAGAGCTAAGATTAGGACGTTTTTACTAGGTTTTGAGAGTTGAAGTTAATTAGAATCGGGTGAGAATGAGAGATAACTAGGAAATGTTTATAGCCCCATGTTCTAAAAAATTTCAGATTCATGTTGTTTGACTTGGGATTGCATATGGGTGTTAGTAATTTGAGATTTCGGCAAGCACAATTACTTGTTCATTGTCATGGTTTACTATATGAGCTCTCACTAGATTTAAATTCTTATATATTCATGTCTTGCTCCCAATACTAAACTTATTAATATGCTCAATCTCATATACACTGCCATGCTTAAAAATGACATGTTCTTCCTAGTTTTACTTATAATACATAAATCATTTCTTGTCTTACCTGTGTATCATATATTATATGTTCTTGCTGCTAGTTTAAGGTATAAGAAGTGAATAAAATTTCTGTAATATATTCATGTGCTAGCTTGCTGAAATTTTGGGAAATCCATGTCCGTGTGCAATCGGTGTTTGCACTTAAGTGATCTCTCATCGCTTACCAAGTTTTAGCTTGAATCCCTTTGTGAAAAGTAGTTGAGTGAGAATGACGTGTAGTTGTGCATCCATGCTGCATACATATGCATCTCATTGCATCCATTTTGTTCATGCAACACATATTGCATCTCTTTAGACTGTCAGTTTTTGCTCATTTGACTGTGCAGATTTAAAATCTTGTGCTTTTGACTTAGTTAGGCCTCGAATGATGTCTTGGTGAAAACTAAAAAGTTGTAGTACTTTTCTCAGGGTTTCCAAAATGTTAAGGAACACAATTTTTAGTGAACTAGAACTCCATATGCACAATTTTGAAGTTCATGTTAGAAATCTGTCCATGTTTATGCAGATCTGGAACATTGGAATGTTTGACCTTGATAACTATTGAATTAGCTGTAAGTGATAATAAGAAAGCTATAGATGATTTCATAAGATTTCCAGAAAGTCTAAGAACACCTTCGTTGCATGTTTATAACTTCAGTTATGGTTAAATTAAGTAACGGTTATGCTGCAGTCCTGAAAATGCCTGTGCATAGAATTTAACCTTGTTAACTAGATTTTGCTTGTATGTTGATAGTGTTAGCTCATGAATTTAGTGATATTAAATTAATACACCTGAGATAATTTGCAAACTTGTTGTTCATGTTGATCAAGCAATTAACTAATGAAATAATCATGTATGTATGATGCTTTAAAATTGTTTTGTGTGTATAGTTTGTAGAGCTTTGAACATGCTTGTTGCTTGATGGGCATAGTTTTCAAAACCATGTTGATCTCTCTATCCTTGCTACATTCCTTGATTATGAGCTACCTGAACCTTGCCTTGTTACATACAACTTTTGATCTGTATCCTTGTTGCATCCCAATTTCAGTTTGTGCTAGTCGGGATTATTATGTTGGTGTGCTCTATCACAGTATTGTGATCGCTGACCTTGGTGCCGCGACGGAACCTGGAGTCCCTGTGTGCTGCAGCCACATAGAGGTGCTGCTCGGTGCGCGCAGGTATTGAGGAATATGTGATCATGATCTATCATTGATCCACGCCAATGTGTTGTCCCAACATATGCAACTCATCCAACATTTCCTTGATGACCCACATACTTCATTCCTATGTGTCTTGGTCACATCCTTGCCTTAATTTCACCTTGTTGCATTGCTCTTCTCAATAAGATGTTTATAAATGGTGTGCCTTGCAATGGTATGAAACTCTCTCCTTTGAGGATGCAAGGGAACCAAGGCTCCTCGTGGATTGCAAACACATGAGTAGCTTATGGATGCCCCCGAGTATCAAGGGAATTGTCATGACCGTTGTAACGCCTTATCGATGAACCTCCTATTGAAAGTGATGCACCTTTCCAAACATATTCCTTGCTGCGATAAAACCATTCCTTGATGTCTTCCCTCACCTCGCCCTTTTTCAAATCTTGAGGACAGATTTCTCTAAGGGGGGAAGAGTTGTAACGACCCAAAAATTGTTACAATTTTTCACAAGCACTTTGAGCATAAAATGCATCTAAACATTCCTAAAATCAAAATTCCTGCATGTTACTTGTAAATTTGCTGAGCATCATGTATATTTTACTTTCAAATTAGAATTTACTTGTGCATAGACTATCCAAAACCGTCTGTTTTGGCAGATAGTCTGCCATCCCACCACTGGACCATCCATTAGGACATTTCACAGACTTAGAATAATTTTAGCCAACTCGTGCACTGACAGAGTGTCCGTTGCCATAGGCAGACTATCCTTTGAAACCGTTGCATAGCCAACTAGTTTGTCGGACTGTCCGACACCTCTGGCAGATTGTCCGTCAAATTCGGTCGACAGATGTCCCATGCGGTTGCTTTGTTGTCACTCCCTCATCTCTCACGGGCCCACATGTCAGCACATCACACACACAAAACCCACCAGGCAGCCCACCCTCTCCCTCACTCTCTCATTCCCATTTCCCCCACGCCAAGCACCGGGAAAAGAAGAGAGAAAGGAAGAGGAGAAGAGAGGAGAAGGAGGAAGGAGGAGAGGTAGAAGGGGAAGGAGAGGAGGAAGAGAAGGACGGCGCCCTGCTGCTGGAGCCTTGCCGGAGGAGCACGCCAGCAGCCACCTCGACGTCACCGGAGTTGGAGGTGATGAGGACATCACTCCTTCACATACACACAATGATCCACTGCTGGACATTCAAGGTCCAATCACTAGAGCTCGCGCGCGTCAATTAAATTTAGAGGTGAGCTCGTTCCTAAGTAACTCTTTATATGATTCTAAGAATAGATTGCTACCTAATGATTATATTGTGCTTAGGTATGAAGGAGAGGTCCAGGAAATACATGGAGGAGGGCTTGGAGGCGTGGAGGACCAGCGAGGGCGCCCGAATAAAGATGGAGGACCAAACCAAACCAAGTTCGAGTCCACCTCGGAATCCAGGACCAGTCTGCCTTAAACTGGTCACCCAGGACGCATCCGGACTCCGTTTTCGATGATCCATATATGGATGGAAAGCTTATTTGATAAGGAAACCAACCCAAGTGGTCTCACGTCAAAAGCTATTCGGAATCAACGGGAATCGTCGAAACAAGTCACCGTCCAGAATCTGTCAGGGCGCTGTGTCGCCGTCTTTTGGGCCGTTTGGGCCTTGTAATGTGTTGGTACTTCTCAGGGACGCGAATAGGGGTCCTTGGACGTCCCTTAGGCTATATAATAAGTAGTCGCCGCCTACATTAGGGTGGGGTTTTGCTTAGATTATTCTGTTAACAACAGTTTCGCCGCCACCGTCGGTTTGTGAGACCCCAACTTTGTGAGATTAATCATTCATCTGCAATTTGGTTGCATTCCTTTGTGTTCTTGCTTGTGTTCTCGATTTGCAGGCAAGGACTTAGCCTTCTTGGCGAGGTTGACTGTGCAACGCCGGTCGATAACCAGAGGAGTCGTGGTGCTGCGATTGCGGGGTTCAGAGCCGAGTTGTTCGGAAGCCGGATCGAATTGTGTCGTGACTCCACCAAATCGAGAGTTATCAGAACCTTTCGGAAGATCGGGAACCCTAGTTCACATCAATTGGTAATCAGAGCTTCAGGTATACCGTCAGGTTCAATTTTACCCTAGTTTAGTTTGATTTCGCCTTCGTCCTAGAGTCCACAGAAAAGCCAAAAAAAATTTAGTGTTTTCCTATCCCAGAAACCACGTTTAGCCTTTTGCATAATTCTTTTCAGATTCCGTCGTGTTGAGTTTGTGTCCTAATCAAGGTCTTGTTGCTGGTTAGGTTGTGTTAGAGTCCAGTTCGTGTGTTTTCTCCATCGTTTCCTGTCAAACCCTAGCCACCATGACCACTTTTGTACGCATTGTTCCAGTTTTGTCCTCTATTTCGTAGTCCAAACTTAAAACTGGTCCAGTTTTCGCGTACGAACTCGGATTTCGACGTTCCAGATATCAAAATCGATCAGAAAAAAATTTCGGATCCGACCATCCCCAGCTTGGCTGGGGTTCGAAAATTTTATTTTGGTCAAAAACTGGTCACAAGATCCTCTTTTCGTGGTCACAAGCTTTTCCTCAATTTTGGACCCATCTTCTGAATTTTCCACAGGTCACGTCTTTCACTTGTTTCAGCTCAAATTTTTTGTGGTTACTTCTTGTGTGCTCCTAAGTGAAGAAAAAATATCAAAAAAATAAAAAGAAAAAGTCAAAGATTCCCAAAAAAACAACGACAGCCCAAAAAATAGAAAAATTGAGAGGGGCAAAAGAGGAACAATATTTAGAGGAGCACATAGAGGAGACAGTTTGTTATAATTGTGGGCGTGTGCTATCTTGTGATTGTTTCTTATCACTCTTGCTATCCATCATACTTGTTTCTCTATTTTGTTATCACACATCTGGTATTTGGAACACGTTAGACCAGCAACGAGAGCAAGTATTTGGGACTATAATTCAGCATTACTTTCTGTTTTTGAATTGTGTTCCACTCACATATTTGGCCTGCCTGCCTTAAATCCACATACTTCTTCTGGACAGTATAAGTTTTGATTCCTGTAATCGCAGTGCTACGTCTTCCAGGTATCCTTGACCTTACTGGTAAGAACCTTGTAAGAGCTTGAGAAGGGGGCTCTTTTTTGCTGCGATCTTGAGAGGCACTACTCCACCTACGTAGTAGATTATTAGGGATAACTTTCACTGTTTGTTCCTGTTTTGTGTCTACAATGCCAGGTGACGGAGAGGATACGGCACCCAAAGACTGGTCTGAGTGCGTCAGCCAAGACCAGCTACAATCTGTTGTAGATAATGCTCAGAGGGAGATGACTGAGGCAATAGCCAAAGCTGTCACCGACGCGCTCATTGATCTCAAGCTCGGCAACACCCTTGAGAGATTGGACAAACGTTTGTCTGCACTAACCGACAGGGTAGCTGCCTTGGAAGCGCAGCCGCCACCCGTCCAAGAAGTCCATGATGGCAGCAACACCGGAGGACACGATGATGTAGTATATGACACCGATGGTAATGTTGATCAAGCAGCAACAAGACAAAACAGATTACGCCATCGTCTACGTAGAAACGCCACATGTATGGGTGGCGCTCAACACTTCAACCGCCACCAAGGTAGTCGTAATCGTGCTCCCGATGATCCTTATGCTAAGGTTAAATTTAAAATACCTTCCTTTTCGGGCCATTATGATGCTGAGGGATATCTTGATTGGGAGATGATAGTCGAGCAGAAATTTAGTTCCCACCTAGTGCCTGAGGAACATAGAGTTAGACAAGCCACTAGTGAGTTTACAGATTTTGCTATCATTTGGTGGACTGGTTTAGCTGCAGACAATGCGACACCTAGTACCTGGGAAGAGCTTAAGGTTGCTATGCGTGATAGATTTGTGCCACCATCATATCATAGAGACCTCCGTAAGAAACTGATGCGTTTAGAACAGGGAGATAAAGCTGTGCAGGATTACTATGGTGATCTTCAAAAAGGATTAATGCGTTGTGGCATAGTGGAGGGACCTGAGGATTCTATTGTTCGTTTTTATTCGGGTTTGAGGCGTGAAATTCAAGACATAGTTGATTATAAGGAATTTAACACTGTCAACCAGTTGTTTCAGTTTGCTATGCTTGCAGAGAAGGAATTGCAGGGGCGTGACTTGCAGGGCAAGAACAAGGTTGGCACCACATACACACCGCGATCTTCGGGGCTTCCCAAGGCATCTTCCTATCGGATGCAACCAACCGCGAGCAAGGATAAGTCTGGAGTCAAATCATCTTCTCCACGACCTTCCGGTTCAGGTAAAAATTCTGTGCAGGAACCTTTAAAGAGTGCATCCTCTGTCGCCTCAACGGGACGCACTCCTGGCGTTCAGTGCCACCGCTGCCATGGATTTGGGCATATGCAGCGAGAGTGCCCTAGTCAGCGAGCATACATTGCTACAGACGATGGGTACATCAGCACCTCTGACATTGAAGATGATGAGGATCAAGAACAAGCTATTCAGGAGGACGGCGAAGTCTTTGGTAGCGATGACACGGCCGCTTACATGAACATCATTGTGCAGCGAGTGCTTAGCACACAGATACAACAACCTGAGAAGCTGCAACGCCACAATTTGTTCCAGATTTTCTTTGTAATCAACAATCGACGAGCACGTGTCATCATTGATGGAGGTAGCTGCAATAACTTGGTGAGTACAGATTTGGTCAAGAAGCTTGGCTTGACCACACGACCACACCCCCATCCGTACCATATTCAGTGGTTGAATGATTCAGGTAAAGCTAAGGTAACACAAACTTGCAGAGTCTCTTTTTCCATTGGTACCTATGTTGATTATGTTGATTGTGATGTAGTACCTATGGAAGCTTGTTCACTTTTATTGGGTCGTCCTTGGGAATTTGATAAAGATGCTATACACCATGGTAGAAGTAATACATACACTTTTGTGCATAAAGGAAAGAAAATTACTTTGGTTCCTTTGACCCCAGCTGAAATTGTACAACATGATAGAGCACGAACTGCTAGTTTGCATGAGGTTAAATCTGAAAATCAGCAAGTAGCAAATTCTATTTACCCACCTAAACAGGAGAAGTTAGCACCTAATGTTCAGGCTCAGGGAATTAAATTGAAGGGTGCTGTTATGCTTGCAAGAAAAAGTGACCTTGCTGAAATTTCTGATGACGATGTATGCTATACTTTGGTTTGCAAACGAACCTTGTTTTCTCTTGATGATGATGTTAGCTCGGTACCGCCTGCTGTCACTAACCTTTTGCAGGAGTATGAGGATATTTTTCCAGCTGAGATACCCCCGGGGCTTCCACCTATGAGAGGGATAGAGCATCAAATTGATTTGATTCCGGGAGCATCATTGCCAAACCGCGCTGCTTATCGAACCAACCCCGAGGAGACTAAGGAAATTCAGCGGCAAGTACAAGAGCTTTTGGACCGTGGGTACGTACGTGAAAGCCTTAGCCCTTGCGCTGTTCCTGTAATTTTGGTTCCTAAGAAAGATGGTTCTTGGCGTATGTGTGTTGATTGTAGAGCCATTAATAATATTACCATTCGATATCGTCACCCTATTCCTAGGCTTGATGACATGCTTGATGAATTATGTGGCTCTGTAATTTTCACAAAGATTGATTTGCGTAGTGGCTACCACCAAATTAGAATGAAACTTGGAGATGAATGGAAAACAGCTTTCAAAACTAAATTCGGATTGTATGAATGGTTAGTAATGCCTTTTGGGTTGACTAATGCACCTAGTACATTCATGCGCCTAATGAATGAGGTTTTAAGAGCTTTCATTGGTCGATTTGTGGTAGTTTATTTTGATGATATCTTAATTTATAGCAAGTCTTTGGATGAACATATGGATCACTTACGTGCTGTTTTTAATGCTTTACGCGAGGCACATTTATTTGGTAACCTTGAGAAGTGCATCTTTTGCACGGATCGAGTCTCTTTTCTTGGCTATGTTGTAACTCCACAGGGAATTGAGGTGGATGAGGCAAAGATTGAAGCCATTAAGAGCTGGCCGGTTCCCCAATCCATCACACAGGTGAGGAGTTTTCTTGGTCTTGCAGGATTTTACCGCCGCTTCGTCAAGGATTTCAGCACCATTGCTGCCCCTTTACACGAGTTGACAAAGAAGGGTGTGGTGTTTCATTGGGGAAGGGCACAAGAGGCGTCCTTAGACACTTTGAAGGACAAGCTTACACACGCACCATTGCTGCAACTTCCAAATTTTGGTAAGACTTTTGAGCTAGAATGTGATGCTAGTGGAGTTGGCATTGGAGGTGTTTTGATGCAAGATGGTAAGCCCATTGCATACTTTAGCGAAAAATTACATAGCCCTGTTTTGAATTACTCCACGTATGATAAGGAATTGTATGCTCTTGTACGTTCTTTAGAGACGTGGCGTCATTATTTGTGGCCTAAAGAGTTTGTTATTCATTCGGATCATGAATCGCTTAAGTATCTTCGTTCACAACATAATCTGAATCGTAGACATGCTAAGTGGGTTGAATTTATTGAATCTTTTCCTTATGTTTTCAAACACAAGAAAGGGAAGGATAATGTGATTGCAGATGCTTTGTCTAGGCGATACACTTTGCTGTCCCAACTTGAATGTAGAATTTTTGGACTTGAAACAATAAAAGAACAATATGCGCTTGATCCTGATTTTAAAGATGTGTTGCTGAATTGCAAAGGGGGACGTTCATGGAACAAGTTTGTGGTCAATGATGGTTTTGTATTTAGAGCTAACCGCCTATGCATTCCAGTAGGATCCGTTCGTCTTTTGTTGATGCAGGAAGCGCATGGAGGAGGGTTGATGGGACATTTTGGTGCTAAGAAGACGGAGGATGTTTTGGCCACACACTTCTTTTGGCCAAAGATGAAGAGAGATGTTGAGCGATTCGTGGCACGTTGCACCACATGTCAAAAAGCTAAGTCTCGCTTGAATCCACATGGTTTGTATATGCCTCTTCCTGTTCCTTCTATTCCTTGGGCAGATATTTCTATGGACTTTGTTTTGGGATTGCCTAAGACTAAGAGGGGGAGGGATAGCATTTTTGTTGTGGTGGATCGATTTTCTAAGATGGCACATTTTATACCATGTCATAAAAGTGATGATGCTATTCATATTGCTGACCTCTTTTTCAAAGAGATTGTTCGTTTGCATGGTATGCCTTCTACTATTGTTTTAGATCGCGACGCTAAATTTTTGAGTCACTTTTGGCGCACTCTATGGAATAAGTTGGGTACAAAACTGTTGTTTTCTACAACTTGTCACCCACAAACCGATGGGCAAACAGAGGTAGTTAACCGCACTTTGGGAGCCATGTTGAGAGTTATTCTGAAGAAAAATTTGAGGATGTGGGAAGAATGTTTGCCTCATGTGGAGTTTGCTTACAATCGGGCAACACATTCTACCACCAAGGTAAGTCCTTTTCAGGTAGTGTATGGATTCAATCCCCGTGCTCCAATTGATATTTTGCCTCTACCTACTAGTGATAGAATTCATGTTGATGCTAAGGAACGTGCTGATTTTATTTTGCAAATGCATGAAACAACTAAGCACAACATTGAAAAAATGACTGAAAAGTATAGAATTGCTGGTAGTAAAGGTAGACAAGAAGTGAAGCTTGAACCGGGTGATTTGGTTTGGTTGCACTTGAGAAAAGATAGATTTCCAGATTTGAGAAAGTCTAAGTTGATGCCTAGAGCTGATGGTCCATTTAAAATTGTTGAGAAGATTAATGATAATGCATATAAGCTTGAGTTACCCCCCGAATTTGGGGTTAGTCCCACTTTTAACATTTCAGATTTGAAGCCATACTTGGGAGACGAAGATGAGTTGGTGTCGAGGACGACTCCAATTCAAGAGGGGGAGGATGATGAGGACATCACTCCTTCACATACACACAATGATCCACTGCTGGACATTCAAGGTCCAATCACTAGAGCTCGCGCGCGTCAATTAAATTTAGAGGTGAGCTCGTTCCTAAGTAACTCTTTATATGATTCTAAGAATAGATTGCTACCTAATGATTATATTGTGCTTAGGTATGAAGGAGAGGTCCAGGAAACACATGGAGGAGGGCTTGGAGGCGTGGAGGACCAGCGAGGGCGCCCGAATAAAGATGGAGGACCAAACCAAACCAAGTTCGAGTCCACCTCGGAATCCAGGACCAGTCTGCCTTAAACTGGTCACCCAGGACGCATCCGGACTCCGTTTTCGATGATCCATATATGGATGGAAAGCTTATTTGATAAGGAAACCAACCCAAGTGGTCTCACGTCAAAAGCTATTCGGAATCAACGGGAATCGTCGAAACAAGTCACCGTCCAGAATCTGTCAGGGCGCTGTGTCGCCGTCTTTTGGGCCGTTTGGGCCTTGTAATGTGTTGGTACTTCTCAGGGACGCGAATAGGGGTCCTTGGACGTCCCTTAGGCTATATAATAAGTAGTCGCCGCCTACATTAGGGCGGGGTTTTGCTTAGATTATTCTGTTAACAACAGTTTCGCCGCCACCGTCGGTTTGTGAGACCCCAACTTTGTGAGATTAATCATTCATCTGCAATTTGGTTGCATTCCTTTGTGTTCTTGCTTGTGTTCTCGATTTGCAGGCAAGGACTTAGCCTTCTTGGCGAGGTTGACCGTGCAACGCCGGTCGATAACCAGAGGAGTCGTGGTGCTGCGATTGCGGGGTTCAGAGCCGAGTTGTTCGGAAGCCGGATCGAATTGTGTCGTGACTCCACCAAATTGAGAGTTATCAGAACCTTTCGGAAGATCGGGAACCCTAGTTCACATCAGGAGGTGAAGCCCCCAAGGTGTCTTCTTCAACCTCAAGACATGGAGGTGTGCGACGCCCGATCTCCCGCCTCAAGCTTTCCCAAGCCAAGCTGCTGCAGTTGGAGCCCCCCACGACATGGTGAGCACATCCCCAAAGTCCATCTTCATCCTCCCCAACCCTAGCAAGCTTTCTCTTGAGCTCCATGCCCCTCCCCACCATGTATGACATAACCAACACTTGGAGAAGCTTCCTTACATCCTTAGAAAGCCATGGAAACAAACCGCACTCAATTCGGAGTCCGGATGTCCTGGAAACCATCTTCGACATCTTTGCACTGCTATTGTTCGTCATTTTGATGATAGTCCACCATTTTGGCGGAGAGTCCACTGATTTATAGCCAAACTCAAGAGCAGCCTTGGTTTATCGGATTGTCCGTCATTCCGGTAAATTACAGAGACAGCACAGCCCAAAATTGTAAAATTCATAGAAAATTTGTTTTAAATCCAAAAATTGCGAAACACGTTTTGTTGTGTTCCTTATAATATTCTCTATCATCTAAGCCTAAATTTTAACCAAAAAATATTTTTTAATTTTGACTTAAAATAATGCATTTTAATTTATAAAATGCATAATTTAATCTCTAGCTGTCCAAAAATTATGAAACTTGTTTTCTTAGCTTCTTTTAGGCATGTGCTGCTTATGAAATATGTTTTGGTGCATCATCTCAATGCATTTATTTACTTAAGCATATCTTTTGTGTCTCACATATCAATTCAACACTAGGAATCTTTCACTTTTTGCACAATAAGCACAATCCCTTGGTTAATTTTACTCCTAAGCACCGTAGGGACATAATAGCCCAATCTGATACACATGCAATCATCCTAGATGAAGATTTGGACTTCAAGTTGATAGAACTACTCAATGTCAGTGATTTGGCGGAGAGTCCGACTTCACTGGCGGAGGGTCTGTCAAATACTGAGACGGTCTGTCAACACTTAAATAGAGCACATTATAATTCACCAGAGTCTCCAACAAATTTATCGGAGAGTCCGTGGAATTATATTTCAAAGACAAAGAGTTATAAGCTATAGACTTTAGTTGACTGAGTGTCTGCCACACCCTGCGGAGTGTCCGTCAATTCATAAATATTTATTCCTTGAGAGCCTGAGAGCACCCAACTTCCAGTGGAGGGTCCGTGCTGAATTATAAACCTAGGATATTGAGGAACTTGAGAGTCCCTAGTTTTCACCGGAGTGTCCGTCAACTGGACCGGACTGTCTGATGGAGACTGTATACCTGAAATACCTAAGTCCTAAATCATCGGAACATTCTTTGGAACGTTCCGCCAAATGACGGAGAGTCCGTCACTTCTGACAGAGAGTCCGATGATCCCAGCGTTCTAATTTCACTACGTCCCTGAACCGGCGGACTGTACGACAATTATACTGGACTGTCTGATAACCCAAACCAACAGCACATATACCCTATGCCACCTACACACAGTATATATGATTAAGCTCTAATTAAAATAATACATTTTATTTTATAAAATGCCTAACTTAATCACTAGGTGTCCAAAAATTATGAAACTTGTTTTGTTACCTTCTTTTTGGCATGTGCTACTTATGAAATATGTTTTGGTGCATCATCTCAATGCATTTATTTACTTAAGCATATCTTTTGTGTCTCACAAATCAATTCAACACTAGGAATCTTTCACGTTTTGCACAATAAGCACACGCCCTTGGTTAATTTGACTCCTAAGCACCGTAGGGACATAATAACCCAATCTCATACACATGCAATAATCCTACATGAAGATTTAGACTTCGAGTTGATAGAACTGCTCACTATCAGTGATTTGGCGGAGGGTCCGACCTCACTGGCAGAGGGTCCGTCAAATACTGATTTTGTCTGTCTACACTTAAATAGAGCATAGTATAATTCACCAGAGACTCCGACGAATTTAACGGAGAGTCCATGGAATTATATTTCAGAGACAGAGAGTTATAAGCTATAGTCTTGAGTTGGCAGAGTGTCCGCCACACCCAGGGCTGGACAAAAAGCTCGTTAAGCTGGCTCGGTGGCTCGGTACAAAAATGCTCCGATTAGACTCATTTTTCTTTTAAAATAAAAATGACTTGATTTGGAACGACTTTCAACTTCGGCTCGGCTCGTTAGGCTCGGCATGAAGTTGGGTCTTAAACAATGCAGGAAATAATGATGAATAAGATTATACCAATTTCTAAAAAAGCTCAAAAAAACTACGGTTGGCTCGATATCCCACCTTAGCCACACCCCATGGAGTGTCCATCAATTCATAAATATTTATTCCTGGAGAGCCCAAGAGCACCCAACTTCCAGCGGAGAGCCCGTGACATTCTACGGAGGGTCCTCTAAATTATAAACCTAGGATATTGAGGAACCTGAGAGTCCCTAGTTTTCACTGGAGTGTCCGTCAACTGGACCGGACTGTCCGATGGAGAAATGTCTAAGTCCTAAATCAACGGAACATTCTTCGGAACGTTCCGCTAGATGACGGAGAGTCCATCACCTCTGACGGATAGTCCGACGATCCCAGTGTTCTCACTAAGTCCCTGAACCGGCGGACTGTCCGACATTTATACCGGATTGTCTGATAACCCAAACCAACAACACGTATGCCCTATGCCACCTACACATACTATATATGATTAAGCTCTAATCAAACAACATCAATGCATATTATGTCATGTCATCTATTCTTGTGCATTGTACTCTTCAAGCATCATATTTATTAATTGCATCTTGCACTCACATAGGAGTTGAGCCACACACCGCATCTCTCTCACCTTATGCTATCTCTCATATGTTCTCTTTTCCATATAATGTCTTGCATACATAATCATAAGTATCTCATACATATGCATACATATAGGTACGCAATATCGGAGAGATGCCAAATGATGTTCCAAGCTATGGGAACCTTGGTCTTCCAATAGGCAGGCACCCCACTACTATGAACCATATTTTGGATACTTATTACTTGTTTCATTATGAATTATGCATTTCATTCGAATATGAATAACAATTCAACATTGCTTCATTAACTTAGTACTACTCATTAAGTAATTAGAGCCTTTCACTTAATCAACAGGGATTGGAACGCTTAATTGCTTATTAGCTTAGCAACGTTAGAAGTCGAGTGTGAGAAGGGAACTCACTCTCGCGAGTGTAGGAGCTCCACCGGGATAATTAATTACTTAAAATTTATGAGGGTATTAACTTGATTCATAGATGTTTAAATATGACTTAGGATCAACCCCCAATTTGATATTAATTAATCATGATGATCAATTTGTTAATCTCTACTCATGTGATGGGTAAGGTCACTATGAGTGTGGGATCTCAAGTGACGTAGATGGAGCAGTTAAGGACCATTCATTGAGGTAGCAAGTTTGCGTAACCACCCGTATAGACCACATGCCAAATATGGGTGCGACAAGCCAAGTAACTAATTGCGACCGGTTTGTCCGTTGAACTGGCAAGAAGGTGGCGCCGGTTAGATGGTGGTAGCATTAACCGGGAACCAATCGAACCTTTTGTGGACACTCTGGCCAGATTAGGGAAAGGTTGGAGACGTGAGGCAACTCTTACTCGGGCACAGGTATGGTGGTTCGTCCTATTCTCCGTGTGGGTACAGTTGTACCCTGTGCGCAAAGTCTTTTGAAAGTTTGAAGTCCTTCGGGACAGAACCGGTTGTTCTTTCTTCTATACCCATTGTAGTGCTAATGATGAAACTTGATTATGAGATGAAGTATAATGTTGATTACTTTAATAATGTTATTCATTACTACTTTTCATGAACTAATAATTCCTAATTAATTTAATTATGAATCATGAGCATGTCATTCCTTTAATGAACCTTCTGCTTTTATGCAAATGTACAAATGTCTATTAATTCCATTTGCATCAACCATATATATGTTGGAATTAAGTCCTGCAAGTATGCAATGTACTTGCGGTGCTGCCTTTAAGTTGTTTTGCAGGTTTTGGCGGCCATCTCACCCCGTTGTTGGTGGCAAAGTGGGTGAATGTCAAGATCCGTCCAAGCTATGGTGGCAATGCCCATGGGCAATGCGACCACCTGTTGCTAGTGGGAGTGTATATCATAGAATAGTTGTAATCTATAAGATGGTCGTTGAGTTCTCATTACATTTAGTCCTATGTTGTATAATTAATACATAATATTCAACAAGACTTTTAATATATGTTTTCCGCTGAGTTATATACTTCGATGATGCATGAGATGTAATCTTGATATGTGGAGGCTATTGTGGTAAGATACTGAACCAGGATTCCTGGTACTGGAGATGTGGATTGTATCTCCAGGGGAATCACCGATGTTAGTTTTCTTAAATTGAGTTGGTCAAGTGGATGACACTCAATTTAGGTAAATTAATTTGGTGGGTCCCCTGCAGCCCCCAAGCGCGGAGGTTCCGCACATGCTAGAGAAGAATGGGATTAGAATGCTTCTGGCTTTTGTGGCTGGGTGTATTTGATATGTAGATGGATATTGAGCACCTGGATCATCCTAGCACACATTTAGTGTCCCCCTTGTTAGTGTGGCTTGTCATAAACTTAAATTCAAAATAGAAATAAAGTAAACTAGCTCTTTGGGCCTTTCCAAGCTATCCTTTTGAGTTGGGGTATCCATGTTTCTTGCATCCACGATAAGTGATATGTTGTCAAACACTTACAAAAGCCATAAGAACTTTAATTCAATACTACAAATTGATCTTTCACTGTCGCCACTTTCACTGCCATAGCAATAGAAGCGACCATGTGATACTTCCACCATCGGTTCAAACGATAGCGAGGCCTCCTGGGAATGAAACCGGCAGTTTAGACTTCTACCACCGATGGGTTAACGTTAGATGTGGCAGTGGTATTGGGGTTGCATTTGCTCTATCGCATGAAAAGCTGGGTCGACTGGGATACGCATTTTGTTCGCCAACCCTAAACTAGTGTTTGGTCAAGCGGCGGTAAATTCAGCGTGAGTGTTGAATTGCCTCAACTTCCAAGGCCATCAAATCACCATTACTTCCACCGCCTAAAGCCTAAGAGCCGTACCCACTGCTCTATATATACTTCAAGCTTGGTGCCTTCTAAAACCACCCATCTTCTTTATCCATCATCCCCTTCTCTTCCAATCTATAAAGAAAATGTCGGACAGCCCCATCAAGTTTTCAAGCAGCCCGTCGTCCAGCGAGGATGACTTGCCAGCCCAATAGTCCTCTGAGGAGGATGTCTCCTCCGATGACTGGAGGTCTTCTGATTATAGTCCTCCGTGGAGCTCTGAGAAGGAGGACCCAGAGGAGCAGAACGAGGAGGACAAGGATGAGGACGACGCCGACACCGAAGATGACGACGACTCCTCCAATGACTCCGACTCTGACTCTGACCTTGCCTTGCCTCCTCCCAAGCGAGCGAGGTCATATGTTTAGATTAAGTAGTTTATAGTTAGTATAAGTAGTTTTAATAGTTTAGGTTAGTCCTTATGCTTCCGGATGAGTACAATCATATACTCATCCAAATTGTATCTATATGTTACATATACATGATGAATCAATGAAAAAAAATCTATTCGCGCAGATTTGATCTCTTCAATGCCATATTTTTTATATGGAATGCAAAACAAGTTCTTTCCAATACTACTTCCAAAATGCCAGTGCACATATTTGATCTCTTGATGAATGTTTTTTGTTTTTATGTACATTTGTGAATGAAAAGGGAAAAACTATCATTTACGGTTGCGGTTGTTTCTAGGAGAATCTAAAATCATGTTAACCACTGATAATCACCGTATTATAGCATTGGATTAGCGTGGCAATGATCGGCTTAATACGGATGTTGTTTAACTTATCCCGTGCTGTCCGTTCTCGCTGTCGATCAATCTGGACTGTCCGTTTGGCAACAAACCTAGAAGCACCTGGCCTATTCCCAACTCCCCTCGGGTCCTATCGGCACCTTGGCAGCGGTTCAACCAACTAAAAACCCCAATACAAATCCATTAGTTCTCCCCACCTATTGTTGCTTCATCCTCATTCTCTCCACTCGTTGCTTCATCTTCGTTTTGACCCATCGCCTGTACTTACCCTACCTTGAGCACCTTGCATTGTCATAGTGGACAACACTCCATGAAGGTTAGATGGATAAGGTCACCCCCTGTTAGCATTTGGTTCCAATTGGTTTTGGGCTCGATCAGTTTTGTTCATATTAGGAATTTCTTCATTGCAATAGATGTCTTACTTCGAAAGAAACCATTTCAATGTGAGCAACCTTGTGTTTTGGCAGCTAGGGGTGGCACCAGGACCCCAGATGATGTTGTTAACCTGGACCAACTATTGATTATTGAAGCCACTATCTGTCACCTTCTCGGACCACAAAATTTGAGAACCGTTCAAGACCCTGTTTGTGGAGAGATTTTTGTGCTTTGTAGGACTGGACAGGAAGTAGACATACTTTATAGATACAATGTGTCCATGGACAGTGATGCTGTCATTTTCACTATGGTTCACTACCTCTGGCTTTTGAACCATGTCAACCAATTGAGTACCTTAGCAACTGCCTACCCATCCGACATTAAGTCTTAGAATTTGTGAAACTTTTATGTTAATGAAGTTTATATATATACTGATGAAACCTCTGGATTAGTATGTATAAGTACTACATAATCGTTGAACTATTGCTTTGGCTAAACTATTAATTGAATTAGATGGTCTTGATTGTGGTCCATGTGTACACCTCTATGTAAGCACAAAGGATCCAAAACAGGCCTTCTTCTACCGGCGGATAGTACCCTGAACCAGCGGTGACACAACATTTCATCTTGGTAGGAGTGTGAGGGTTTTGAAGGACATTTTGGTGCCTTGGTAGGAGGCAAAAGCGTAGACAAAAGACTTGGGCCAACCTCTTCACTCAGAGTGTGCAACACTTTGAACACTGACTGCTCCATGGCTGCATCTAGTTCCAACTCGTCCCAGTGGTTGGCACCATCCTAGGGCACCATCGCGAGAAGAACACCGGCTTCCAGCAGAGGAGGATACAATAAAAGGGGGCCGCCCATCCCATGCCATGCCAAGAACCACCCCTACGCATACTAGCCACCACTTTTGTGCCGCTACGGCTTGAAGACGCATTGGTGGATTTCGTGGAGTGATGGAAACCCAGGACGTCAGTACCACAAATGTTGTAGGACAAATAATGTAACTCAATTTCTTTCTTGTTCATTCTGTTTTCGCAATGCAAATGCTAAAATCCCGTTGCACTTATGGTAATTTAGTTTTTTCGTAGCCCAACTTAGATTGCGGGTTCTTTAAGTGGCATGATCCCTAATATGGAAAATTTATGAGGACTTTGATTTTGGAATTACGTAACAAGATTTGGGAGCTGAAGGCAGAGGCCAATGTTACAACAAATGAAGAACATCAGGATGAGGAGGAAGAGATTATGCCACAGATTGAAGAAGTGGCCAGGGTTCCAACGAAGATGATGAAAGATTCTGTACCTTTGAGAAAGAAATATGCTTTCTGTTCTTCTTTCACCTATTTTGTACTTACCTTAGTTCTTGGCATGTTCATTGGCAAGTTGCTTAGTTCACTACAGTACATTCAAGTATCAATTTATGATGTATCAGACTAAAATCTGTCACTTTTGTATAACTATTGTTAAACTAAATGTAAGGTGATTATCCAGGTGTTCAATTTATTGAAATGTAAATGCTAGTACATCCAAGTATCAATTGATGTGTCGGACTGAAATCTATCACTATTGTATAACTATTGTTGAACTAAATGTAAGGTGATTAACCAGGTGTTCAATTTATTGAACTATAAATGATAGTAGATCCAAGTATCAATTGATGTGTTGGAGGCATCCTACTTCCCTAGACACTGGGCCCTAGTATAGGGGCAACCAATTTATTGAACTGTATATACACTCCTACGGTCCTACCACACCTTCCTCCCATCCATTCCCCACTCTGCTCCCTTGCTCTACTTCACCCTTCTAGCGTTAGACGAAAGGCAGTCTCTCGCGTCCTCACTGCTTCTTCACCTCCAACCTCGCCGATGCACAAATTTTCAGCGCGCCGTCCCTGCTTCTCTGCTCCATCCGGATCTAAGGTAACTGCACTGGATCTGCTCCTTCATGGATTCTATATTCCTTTGTATTGCTCTCTCGTGCTCTCTGCTCCTTCACCTCCAACCTGCACCAAGTGGGAATAAACCCTGAGTACGAGGGGTACTCAGCTAGACTTACCCGTCATAAACTAAAATAAAGTAACACCAAGGAGTATGAAAGGCTTTCTATGTGAACTAGTTGAACTCATTTGCGAAAGGCATAAGCACTATAGCTGAATCATTTTTAGTGTAGCATAAAGTTAATAGTTATTACCTATCAACTAGATTAGCACCTGTACTAGAGCAATCAGTTTATTAAGGCAATCGATAGTGACCAAGTCATGTTTTAGCATTTCCAACATCCACATAACCATCCATGTTCCATAAATATTACTACGATGTCGTAGTTCAAGTGAAGTGCTCACTATCCAGGAGCGATGGCGATTCGAATCGATTCCTAACCAGCTGGTGATTTATTCCTCACACAAACCACACTCACTCGCGAAGTGAACTATAGGTCACCAATGATATTATTCTAGTAACGTCGCGGGACAAACAGGGACTGCCATACCCAGGGGCTGCCCGACTATCAGGAATTAGGCCTTGCCTGCCCTTGGGCTCACTCTTCGTGCCCCTGTCATACCCCCATCAACACCAATACGTGCGCCCAGCGAGTCGATCCTGGCCTAAATAGTGCCACTAGCTTCGCGTTGAAATGACTTATTCGGCCAGCTAAATGTGAGGCATGTGTTCAACATGACAAGAGGGACGAGCAATGATCGGACCTTAACCAACACAGACGGAAACTATAAGCACACAAGACTCATGTCTTGCTGCCCAACATTCCACCCGGTCTCCATTTATCCATCAACACTTGGTTATTTCCATGATAGCATCCATAGCTAAAAGTACCCAGGTAACCACCTATAGTTGCCAGTGATAGGAAATCACCAACTTCTACCGGTCTAAGCAAGGCTAAGCATTTAACTCGGTCCTAGACTTAGTATAGGTGAAAAGGATATAATATACCAAGGTAGTCAAGGAATATATATGCAGCAACGGTTGCAAACAACTCCTATAACTTAATGCATAAAATATAAAGGATGTAGTATTAAAGATTTGTAAACCGTAGGGAGAGAAATGCTCCGGTGCTTGCCTAGGATCTAACACTTAGGTTAGTGTTGGTCAGATGACATTCGCTTGGCGAGCATCTCCCATCCTGGCACTTGCTTAGTTCTTTCATCTTCAGGATAGGTTCACCAAACACCTTCTTCGGGTTTGGCTCCATCATCACATCCTTCATGTGGTTCATCTAGCATACATAAATGAGACACAAGATGCATGTGTATGAATATGATAAATGGTAACACAAGATGCATCACATAAGCATTCAAGACAAACACGAGATTATGCAAGACATAGACACCAATAGCTATTTAACTAACAACACACAACCAATTATAGAGAGCAAGCACATCAAGCATGACACAAGTTTAACAAGATCACAAGTATCTTAACTTGACCGTCCTCAAGGGCATAAGCCACACTTAGCAACACATGGAGTAAACAACCACAACTAGCATCTGTCTATTTCTGGACTGCAACAACAGCTGCATGTTTGGATCATAACTGGAGTCATACAAATCCAATAGCCATGAAACAAGACATTCTGGAAAGCTTATAAAATTGTCTACAATTAATTTTTAATCATATTAGCATGATTCTCAAGTTAACCAAGTCAAACATGCATATTTACAGAATCTGGTCCAGAGATTCCAGAGGACAACTATTTCTGGATCCCATCTTGGAACAGGCATAACTCACAAATCACGAGGCCAAATTCCACCAAAAATTAACACAAGCTAGATTAATGAGTTATCTACAACTTTGTTATAAGCATATTTCTCAGCAACCATTATTTTCATGGTGCAATTACCAAAGTCCTAGAAACTTTCCAGGAAAGCATCAGTTGTAGGAATAAATATTAACTTATATTCCAAACATACATACATTTGGCCACAACCATTGTAACCATCATAGAGTACATGTTAAAGGAACACCAGAAAGCACAGTGCTCATCACTAATAAATTCTTTTAATGCATTTCTTAAGTTTACTTAGATATCAAGGTGTATTTATGAACATATACAAAAAATGCACAGTAAAATCTACAAAAATTACAGTAGCTTCTACATACTATCAATAGACTACTGTACAAATTTTAGGCCATTTGAACATGTATAGCAATCTCTATGGAAAATACCAAATGTCAATGCAAGAAATCATGTGAAAGCAAGGTAAACCAATAACTCACTCATATAGCAACCAATGAAGTGAAATTTTTATGGCATGCTACTCATATGATGTTTGATGTGTGGTAAAAATTTTATGTCCATGAAATCACGAAGGATTTCAAACCAACCAACATACAAGCTAAGATCATACATAGTTTAGCAGCCATAGTCACATATTACATAAAGTTCGCAACATGGTCTGAATACATCAGAGTTTAAAACATAAAGTTATTACAATACCAAGTTCGAAATTCGATAGCAGAAGCAAGTAGTTTTAAAGCCACATTCACACACACTTAGTTCAATACAGTGTCAGGTATTGATCAAGTCCACAAAAGCAAGTAGATGAGACATAAGGAGTGACCACGCCCATGGTCCTAATTGTCGCCCATAGCAGGGTAGAGATAGTTGATGCAATATCCAAGTTTAGGTTGGGGCTCATTCCATAGGTCTAACCTTGGCATCTTCATCACCACATAATATGCCATGTTTGAGCTCAAACCCACTTCTTAACTGGTGATAAACACCAGGGGTGTTACAGCCCTCCCCCCTTAAAAGAATCACGTCCTGAGATTTAGGGCGAAAGACTTTCCAGGGAAGAGCAGTATGTTATCCAATTTACAACATCTGCAAATGCATTGGCTACTTAGCTTCAAGCATTAGAGAGGCTTATCTAGTTAAGACAACTTTCTAATACTCGCTCTATGTAGAAACTTTTGTCGGAAGAATTTCCTTCATTAACTTCCATGAAGCATAGTTACTTTGGGAGGAATCCAAGACAATACCGTATTTCACTAGCAGTGTACGGAGTTCATTTTGGTTCTTGAAATAACTACTCACATGCGTCTCTTTCTCCAGAGAACATAGCATGGGTAGAGACAGTTGAAATCCTTCGTGATTTCATGGACTACTGGGATTATAGGAGCTTAAGTACGGGAATTTAATTGCTCCAGCGATTGTTTTTATACTTGTGTTCTTATAATTTGGGCGGTTCCCTTACAGGCATTGTGCTTTTCTTATGTTTTCTAAGTGCATGGTTTTGATGAGATACAGGCCCGATCTTCCGAGAGGTAACCGGTAAGTTCGATTCGTGGAGATCTCGACGTTGGCGATCCGGCTTCAAATCAGACACGATTCGAACCCTGCAACCGTTACACCACTGCTCCGTTGGTTATCAACCAAGCACAACTTGATTGACCTCGCCAAGAAGTCTTTTCCTGCAAGTGAATCGAAGAACACAAGCAAGAAGGTAAAGACACGCAATCTGAAATTGCAAATATGAATAATGCGAATATCAATAGAGGGTTCAAGAACTCGGTTCCAAAGGACTAATCGACACAGTAGAGGAGATCAAGAACAGGGGCCCTAGATCACTGTAAAAGGATTTGTCACCACAGTTACAATGAACGATTCAGTTTCTCGATGGAAAACTAAACTCTAAACAAAACCCAATTGTCTAGCAGCGGCGGCAGCTGTGTTTATAGTCTAAGACTTGACCTAGGGTTGAGGACGGCCAGGGGTTGGGCGCCCACAACTTGGGCTTAAGGCCCGACACGATACATGGTCAAGTTGGCCCAAATAGGTGATGCAGCACCTTGCTGTGGTCACACAGAATGATCCACGAATCTTCTGGAGCTGAGACCAGATCCAAAACGACGGCGTCGTCGTCCCCTTTCCAACGCATCCAAGAACGCCCCGTTTTGATGTCGTATGAGAGAGTTATGACCGAAACAGTGACGACATGTCTGCTGAATCCGAGGGTGACGTGGCAGCTGAGTCGGGGACGAATTACAACTTGGGAAAGACCATAGCGTCGGTGTGTCCAGCGTGGCGATGTCCTCATCATCCTCTCCTTCTTGAATTGGAGTCATCCTCGACTCCATCTTGACGATGTCCTCATCATCCCCTCCTTCTAGAATTGGAGTCGTCCTCGACTTCATCCCATCATCAGCGAACTCCTGCAAAAGGTTAGTGACAGTAGGCAATGCACCAGACATAATAGGTTGACAAAACATAGTATAACATGGTGCATCAGGATTATCACATAACTCAGCAGTAGCAGAAGTTGTAGCAAGAAAAGTACCTCCTTTTAACTTAATCCCATTATTTTTAGCAATGTCAGTTGGAGGTTTATTTTTAATCTCTTTAGCATGTTTAATAATTTCCGTAGGAGACAAAGGCAGCAATGTAATTTTCTTGTCCTTATGTATGATAGTGTATGTATTAGTTCTACCATGGTGTAAAGCATCATTATCAAATTCCCATGGATGACCTAACAAAATGGAACAAGCTTGCATAGGGACAACATCAAAATCAGTAGTATCATGATAAGAACCTGTGAAAAAGCTAATGCGTGCTGATTTAGTTACCTTAGTCTTACCACTATTATTGAACCATTGAAGTTTATATGGATACGAATGTTGTCATGTGGTCAAGCCAAGCTTCTCAACCAAATCTGAACTCACCAAGTTATTGCAACTTCCGCTATCAATGATAGTGAGAACACGACAACCCTGTACAATGAAATACATGTGGAACAAATTGTTTCATTGGATCTTCATCTCTTCTTCATGTCCCACACGTGTACTCAACACACGCTGCACAAGAAGGCTAGGGTAGTCCGTGGCAGCAGCCACAGAGTCAATAATGATGGCCTCCTTGTCTTGATCGCCCTCGGTGGAAACTGCATCAACGTTAGCAGCAAGGGCTAAATCATCTTCAACATCACTAGCACTTACATATCCATCCTCGGTAGCAATGAAAGCACGACGACTGGGGCAATCCTTCATGACATGTCCCATGCCTTTGCATCGGTGGCAAATGATTTTAGCGCTGGACGAGGAGGAGCTAGTAGAAGCACCAGGAGTGGCACCTTTCTTCTATACATTAGACAATTGACTTACCCCGGAAGACAATGTAGGTGTAGATGGCTGTGATGCAACAGGAATCTTGGGTGTATCCGGTGCTGAACGCTGCTGAAAATTCCTCCCATTGTTAGACCTGAAAAGCTGGTGTTGTTTGCGTCCCTGTACTTCATGTTCTGCCTTAATAGCAAGATGATACAATTGGGAAAAATTGCGCCATTCTTTGTAATCAAGTATGTTCTATATATCATGGTTTAAACCACCAAAAAATCTAGCACTAGCATCATTATCATCTTCATTTATACCACAATGGGCTAAGCCAATAAGCAATTCTTGATAGTAAGCTTCTACTCCTTTATCACCTTGTTTTAAAGTTTGTAGTTTCAAACGTAAATCACGTTGGTAATAAGGAGGAACAAAACGAGATTTCATACGTTGCTTTAAAGCATTCCAAGTTTGAGGCACAGCAGCAGCATTATTAGCATTGCAAAGATCACTCCACCAGAACAAAGCAAAATTAGTAAACTCACTAGTAGCAATTCTAACTCTATGCTCAGCAGGAACATTATGAGAATCAAATTTTTGTTGAACAGCAAGCTCCCAATCTAAATAAGCCTCTGGATCAATATTACCAGCAAAAGGAGGAAGGCTAAATTTAATTTTAGCAAAAGGATCATTATTACCATGATTATTACCTCCCATACCGCGACGGTTGAAGTTGAGGTGGCGACGGGCATAACCGTCAGCATCTGCATCGTTATCACCAAAATCACCGGCATCGTCATCATCAGCACGATGAGGTGGAGGGCGTTGCTCGAGTTGTTCTATGCGGGTGACCAGATTGTTCACATTGCACGTCAGCTCAGTCATAAGATTGCGTTGTTCAGTCATGAACGTTATAAGCTCGCCCTTGGACACCCAATCATTGAAGTCCGTCGAAGATCCTGCCATGGTTAGAAGATAGAAAAAGACAACACCAAAGTATTATCCCTACCAACTAAAAGGAACCAAGTGGTGGTGGTGAAAGTGGAATGCAAAATCACAAGCGGCTTACCACCGTCTTGCCTGTATTCTTACCAACGCCAAACAAGAGCAAAACCAACGTGATGAAGTAATCTGTTGTTAAGCATGGGTAACAGTTGCAAGATGAACATGTGCTGACAGAAGAATATGTGGAGCTATGGGTAGGCACACAATATGACAGCAAGGATTAGCAATTAACGAAAGCAGATTAGCGATTGTTCAATCCAGATCCAAAGTACAAATCACAGCTGCCGGCTAAGACATGTTGAGATGTAGCGCAATAAGGTGAAAACAAAGGACAATGGAAAGAACGCACAGAACAAGCAAAGAACCCGGATTTTTCCTTTTTCCTGAATTTTTCCCTGATTTTTCCAAATGGCACTAGTAGGAATCAACTTTTTTATTTTTTCACTATTTTTTTATTTTTCTCTAAACAAGGATCACAAAAAGATGCAACCACAAAAATTGGCACCTACAACTGAGGTGGGATGTGGTCTACAGAAATACAGCACGTTCTCTGAAAAGCGTGCAAAAACTTTGACAATTTTTTTTCTTTATTTTCCTGAATTTTTTTGGCAATTTTGATGAAACCAAACAGGGCGAAGCCGAGTTTGGGTTGGCTCCAAATGGTGTCAAGAAGCTGCTGTAAAAATTTCAGACTTTTCTGATAAACGAGCGAAAAGTTATGCCTGGGTATCTCAAGTTATGTTTTCCGGAAGGCACAACACGGCAGTGGCAGTTAGGGCAAAGCGTCCCTAAACTCCAACACCAATCACAAGATCATCCCTATGAATCCAACAGCGACAGTAGGTATTCGCCTGATGATGTAAGGAGGGCTGCGATGCAGGCAAAATAAGAGCGGCTGGCAACCTATCTAGGGTTTGCGCAGCGGCGAGAAGTTACACAAGGCGGCTAGCGGGGCAAGTCGAGTAATGTGGTGGCTTCGACTTGTTATTTGGGAACGGTGGATGGGATAGCGGCGGAAAACAAAAATCACAGCAATGGACGATTGAACTACGACCACGAACACAATCCTAAACCAGCAACAAGACTCGACCACGGACACAAACTCAACAACGCAAATCTGAAACGAAATTGCAAAGGCACAAAAGGTGATAGGACAACGGAAATTGAAATATTTTTGGGCTTTTTGTGGACTCTAGGTAATGAACAAATATGAATCTAAGGCAAACGAGAATATACCTCGTGGTAAACCTAAAATCTCTGATACCAATTGATGAGATACAGGCCCGATCTTCCAAGAGGTAACCGGTAAGTTCGATTTGTGGAGATCTCGACGTTGGCGATCCGGCTTCAAATCTGACACGATTTGAACCCTGCAACTGTTACACCACTGCTCTGTTGGTTATCAACCAAGCACAACTTGATTGACCTCGCCAAGAAGGCTTTTCCTGCAAGCGAATCGAAGAACACAAGCAAGAAGGTAAAGACACGCAATCTGAAATTGCAAATATGAATAATGCGAATATCAATAGAGGGTTCAAGAACTCGGTTCCAAAGGACTAATTGACACAGTGGAGGAGATCAAGAACAAGGGCCTTGGATCACTGTAAAAGGATTTATCACCACAGTTACAATGAACGATTCAGTTTCTCGATGGAAAACTAAACTCTAAACAAAACCCAATTGTCTAGCAGCAGCGGCGGCTATGTTTATAGTCTAAGACTCGACCTAGGGTTGAGGACGGCCAGGGACGAATTACAACTTGGGAAAGACCATAGCGTCGGTGTGTCTAGCGTGGCGATGTCCTCATCAGGTTTGGCCTTCGCCTCAATGTAAATCTATGTGCCTAATATTCACCATCGAACTCAAGTTGGCTTCCTTTCAATCTGAGTACTGGAATTGTGCTTTTCTTAGTTTTCTAAGTGTGGAATTGTGTGCCTTAGTGTTCATCACCGTATCATATGGAGGTATCTGGGTGGTAATAGGACCTAGCCGCTAGTGATGGTACTATGCATTCACCGCCGCTTAGTTGCAAAATTTTCAATCCCGTGTTTGAACCTCCCGCGCGAAACTGATCAAAGTTTGATTTCCGCGTGCCATAAAAGTTATGTAGAGAGCAAGTAACCTACTCCAACATCTCCCCTAACCCCCCGCACCCCCACACTACCACCGCCCTCCCTCCCCCCACACACATAGCTTTTCTTTTCCTCATTGCTATTGTTCGTCATCGCCGCTCCTGCTCATCAGCACTGCTCAGCCCTTGCTGCGCACTGGCGCACATCGCTAGTTGCTTGCACAGATCCACCAGCAAGCGAGCTACTGCTATCACCGGCATTGCCACTCGTGCTCACCGCCGCTAGATCCCAAGGCAAGTGTAATAAGGCCTTACTTGCATCGCCGTCCCTTCTCAAAACTCATCTCCTTACTAATGTTTATTGATGCAATCCCACGGTAGGGCGACCTCATATCTTCGGCTGGTGGTGTCCTTCTATATTAAGGAGGCCCCCAACATGAGGAACGTAGTGGATAGCCTCTTAGACGATGTGCTTGCCAACATCTTCATCTACCTCCCCACCCAGTCCTTATGCTGCTGCAAGTGTGTCTATCACTCCTAGAGGCACATCATCTCTGACTCCTATCAATGTAAGAAGCTTTCATATACTATCATCAGCTTCTTCTATGGCAGCTGGTGGAAGGGCAATCGCCACTTCACCAGCATCACCGATGAATTGCCCTCCTTGTCCTTCTTGCCCTTCCCCCTTAAAAAGTCCTAGTCTCAGATTATTGTAGCGGCCTCGTCCTTTGCTAGTGTGCTGGGCCTAATGGATTACGTCACTATGTTGTCTACAATCTGACGACCCACATATGGCATGTACTACCACTTAGCATCCATTCTATTGGTCAGGCTTGCTTAGGTTTTGACCCAACATCCTCGCACTTCCATGTGATTGAATTTGTTGAGGTGGAGGGTGCGTGCGTAGGTGTGGAGATCTACTCATCTAAAATTGCAGTATGGATCTTTAAAGAATCTGAATGGGGCAAGGGTAGTATTATTCTATGTTCAAAATCGAGAAGTGTTTTTCTTAATGGTTTTATGCACATGCTTGAGTACTCTACGATAGTTGTTGTGGATATGAAGGGAAAGACATGGAGGACAATTCATAAACTAGATGATGCTGAAATGCCCATCCATCAAGCTCAGGGTCACCAGTGTGTGTTGTGCTGATTTTCACAATAGGTCTTGGCTTTTAGTGTGGATACTTGAAGACTATGGTACTGATAACTAAAGTTTGAAGCATATTATGGACATGGAGTAACTTTTGGATGCATGAATATTAAAGTTGGTTCTAAGCTTTGTGATGAGGAGTACAGAGTGATTACAGCTCACCCAGAATAAAATTTCATTTTCCTTGTTGGGAAGGATAGAACATTGATTGCATATAACATGGACCGCAAAAAGGTTCATGTCATTTATGCACGTGTCATCTGCTTTTGTAGATCAAGAGGGCGTTTCCATATGAACAGGCCTTACTATTTTCCTTATGTTCCCTTGTTCATGGAGTCATTAGCAGAGCAGTAAAGGTGCATTTCCTGCATTTCATCGTCACGACGGTCTCTGTTCAGGTAGGCAGTTGTTTTCATTCTATGTATGTATAGGCCAATTTTGGCTTGTTAACTAAAGGAATGGTATGTTCAATATTATTAATTCTGCTACTTTGTTCAGGTTGTGGATCAGAGATAAATAAGAGGGGTTGCATGGTGCATTGGCTACACCAATCCAAAGGATGCACTAATTATATTCATTTTGCCTTGCAAGCAGGAATGCCACATAAAAGGAGCACAGCTATGTCGTTTCGTTATGTAAGTTTGTATACATCAGCACTTTTAGTATGCTCTATGTACCGCTTGTGTTAGGACATCAGTTGACAAAGATGTTATGGTAGCGTCCATTGTTATTGTCAAAAGTACTCTTGTTTGTGAACATGATTTATGGATGTAATGGTTATATATCTGTATGCTTTGTGTTCATGAAGCTATTAAGGGCACAACTAAATTAGTAATTATTGTGAAACTAGGTGAAATTCTATCACTGTCGCTATAGTATGATGTGGCAAGGATCAAAAGTATATCACTACCGTAGTAACCTGACACCGACTAAACGATCATCAAAGGAGGATCGTGGTGCAAGGCGACGATGACCATGACCTTTGTACTTGTGGATCATATGCTGAAGTGATGGTGGTGTTAACCTCTACATAGGCGTCTCGGCAATTGAACCGATAGTGAACCTACACCACTGATAGTTGGGTCGAAGTACGAGGCGACGGTGCTGGTAACCACTACACATGCGGTTGATGTGCCCACATGACGGTTTTGATAGCCTTGACATAGTCGGATCATTTGCCAATGCGTCAGTGTTAGTGTACATCCATAGCTGGTTCGTGCTCCAATGCGACTGAAGTAAGGACCTAATCACGGACCGATCATAAGCCAATCGGCGGTGTTAGTGTACATCGCAGTCGGTCCCAGATGCCGACAGTGAAGGCTATGACCATCACTGTCGATAGCTTACTGCCAAGGCCAAAATTGGACTGCAATGTGGGTTATGACATGGCTATGAAAGGTGAGAGTGTAGTAGTGATTATGTGGTCAACATCACCAAAACACACTTAGGGCTTGATTGCGCTTACAATCTCCCCCGATTTGGTGATTGTTAACAACACAATTAAACCATACATTTAATTTAAAGATTGAGCTTTGAGAGTATGGATACAAGTGTCCCCCTTAATATATGCAATCTTTATATTTGAACTCCAGAAATGTCTATTCAAGACATGCATTGCATATATTAAAGCAAATGTGCAAGGAATGTTGTATCCATACAATCATGGGGTGCAACAAATTTGTGTCATAAAGATATGTGATGCATATGATAGGTTATGCACACATGTAAGTCAACTGTGTCTATAGACCACAAAGCATTCACATTAGGGCGTGGAGCCTCCACGCACTCTGTGCACATGTAGGGACCATGACACCTAAGAGGGGGTGAATTAGGCAGTTTAAAACTCTACTTTTAAACGATGGCCTCTAATTGCCACCTTAGCAAAACCTTTGCAATAAGTAAGCTATCTAAATGTGGAACTATGATTTTGCTAGTGTGTTGCTATCTCTAGCACAAAAGGAGTTATGCAACCTAAGTTCCAATCCTATCAACTAAGCTAGGAATGTAAAGCACACAACCTAGGTAGCAACATAAGTGCTGAAGCTAAAGAGTAAGGTATACATGCAAACTCCCATCGATGATTATGGTATTTTTACAGAGGCATCGAGAAGCACGTAAACTTCCCCCTAGTCCTCGTTGGTGCCCCTCACAAGGAAGCCCTCGCAAGGGCCAAGCTCCTAGTCAGGTAACTTCATGGATAGCCTTGGGTCTTCCCCACATGCAAGTGGATCTCCAATGTGCCTTTCAACAAGACTCCCTCAGACTGCTCCCTATCGTCTCCACTATTAGGCTTTCGTCCCAAACTCCGTGAGCCTTGTTCTCTCCATACACAGTGGCAGCCACACCACAAACGTTGTTGGTGTGGTCTCGTAAGACTACAAGCCTGACCGAGTACAAAAATGGTGGGCGCAAGCACCTAAGATCAAGAAGTATGCAAAGCTCACTAAACACTAGGCCTAAACCTAGAGCAAGCACATGTGAGCAAGGTCTAACTAACCTAAGCGCTTTACAAAGCACCTACACTAATCACTAAGTGATCTATGAAGTCCTAAGCATATGAAGAGCACTAGAATGGAGCATCACCTCCCTTGGTATGTTTCTCTGGTTCTGCACACATCAAATGGGCAGTTGGGGGTGGTATTTATAGCCCCCATTAAGAAACTAGCCATTGGGACAAAACATAGAATTTCTGCACATGCACTGGTTACCATGGTGCCTGCACCGGACACCAGCACTACCTTGCCATGTCGACTAGCCGTTGGCATGTTAGAATCTGACCGTTGCAATGACTCATGACCGGTGCACTTGTCCGGTGCTACACCCATGATGAGTGGTGCCCTTTGGTCCTTCTCCAACTGTTTGCAACCTTCTCTAGATCCCATGAATGGTGCTCACGACTAGTGCAGCACCGGTAATGATAGATGCCTTTCTGGTTGCTAAAACCCACACTGCAGACTCTGTGAACATGGTGACCGATGCACACTGGAGTGATCTGTGACAACCGGTGCACCTAAGATGACCGGTGCACTACTGTGCAACTGCTCATTCTCCATTTCTTCATCCTTTGATCATCCTGATTTCTTCTTTCTTGCGTCTTGGATTCTTGTCTCCTCTTCTAGATTGTCAACACATTCTAAGATCTTCTTTTCGGTGTTGATCAAACTCTTCTGACTCCAAATAAATCTAAATCCACCATGCAACCTATTGGACTATAAAATAATACTAGTAATAGCACAGACAATCAGCACAGACCTAACATGCTAGTAATAGCATATAATTAAGCATTCTAGCATCCTATTACAGCCACATGAGTCAAAACATCCATGTCCATGACCGTAATCGCCACACAAAGGCGATGCAAAGTATATATTACAGACCACATAGCAAAAGAGACTTTGACTCTCACTTCTCACACTACAGACGACTATAATGAGAAAGATACATCTCAAATCTTGCTCTCTCCCCCTTTGTCAATGAGTGCCAAAAAGAAGGGAAAGAACAAGAGAGGCTATGCTCAATCGTCGTCCCACTGCTGCTAGCTCCAGTCATTGTCAATATTGCTATCATCAAAGGTCCTTGTTTGGTTTTGGTAATTGAGTGACAATATTAGGTGGACTAATATGTCTTTGAATGAGATACATAGGTGATTAGTCCACAAGTACATCATGTGTGAGCAACCTATGCCATGGAGGTGAAGTGGCTTGGATATGTTGGAAGGCACACACACATGTGATGAAGGAGCTCATTGCATATGAGACATGACATTGAGTCATGTGACCAAGGTGGAAAAGATCAAGACAAAACTTGGCTTGATGGACTGGTTGCAAGTGTGAAGGGCAAGTTGGAGGCTTTTGGAGCGATGGACCACATGGCGGTGAAGCTTGAGCAAGACTTGGCACCGATGGACGAAAGCAATGGTGAAAAGCAAGTGAGGTCAAGATCGATGAACCAATATGGTCACATGATGATATGAAGTGGATCATATCATTTGTGATATGGTTGGTCCATGTGTTGCATCAACATCGGAGGAGATGGAATGGAATGTGAGAGGCAAAGGTATAACCTATAGGGCATTTCATTTCACCGATCATAGGTGTGTAGAGAAGTTTATGACCAGGTTTAGGATAGATGGTCGTACTACCAAGAGGGGCAATTGCATATTGGTCATCTAGTGCCACTTGAGCGATATAACTTTGTATACGTGTTAGGATCAAGTGGCATGGTGAATTGAGTGACTAATCCTTTGGGAAATTGTCACACCCGGTTTTCTAAAGAACAAAACCAGACTAATCATATGTGTGCCCAGGAAGTCCACACATATGTCAGAATGAAAAAGTATCAGAAACAATGTTATTATATAACGTAGACATAGCTATATTAACACTTACATCAGAGTATCGCGGAACGGTGACTAAACTTCAGGCTTCATTCTTCTCAGGGACGGCTGACTGGTGGCTCCGTATGCCAAACACTTCTGATAGACTTTTGGAAACTCCACTACATCTTTTATCCTTCTTCTAAGCAGCATCTTACTACACACTGGAGTGTGGGGGAAATAGCAAGAGTGAGTCCATGTCGAACTCAACAAGTATAACACAGGGTTCATGAGGCTCAAAAAGGCTAAACACTGTTTGACTGCATTTAGCTTTTATTCATCATGTAATTAGCAATTGAGTAGCATCAAGGTATTCCAATTCTCATTAATGAACCAATGATCAATTGTAATAAGGATAATGAATAGCATTAACATGAGCATAATAGTAACAACAATAATTAAGCATGATATAACAATGGTGATCAACTATTCTGTAAGAATCCCCAAGGCCGCTCGTATCCGTGAGCACGGCTAGTATACCAGTTTATTAAACTCTGCGCAGAGGTGTACACTTTCACTGTGAGTCATGATTTCCATATGCTAAGGGGTCATGAATCCCTAAGCACAAGAAACCATATAAAGCCATTCAAAAGTTCGTCTAACAAGTTAGGGCCATTAGATTCACTCGGCAGGCAGATGTAGAACCCCCCTTCCCAGTGGCACAACAACCGCAGCCTATACACACTAAGGACAGGGGCTCGCCCTACACCCAACGTGGCAAGCCATTCTTACGCCATTTAAGGTAACCTCTAACAAGCTAGAAAAGGTCTCTTGAACAACTAAAGCCAGAGCCATATAGCCCTCACAGCTGTACTGTATGTCCCGGTTATCACTTACAGGTAAGTCCTTACGGAGAGTAACTAGAGCATCAAAATAACCCACATGCTCTAGCCCCCTTTCAACAGAAATAAAATCATCTTAATTGGTTGATTGCATAATCCATTAGTCAAATTACAATATCATTGTTCATAATTAAGCACTAGCAATAGCTACCCAAATGCATAACCCATAGGTGACAAGGAAACAAGATATCAATAGCTAAGTTATAATCTCTATGGTTGTCAAGGTGAACACATGCATATGTATGATAATTTCAGTGAATAGGACAACAAGGATGGTCCCATGTTATACTTGACTTTTTCCCAAAGTTAAGCTGCTCGGAATCTTCAGTTGCTATCTTTCGGTCTCCAACTTTTGCTTCTGTTGTCGGTCCTCAGCTCCTAGTCTACAGCGCTGATGAACCACGCTTCTACTCGCAACAACCAAGCACAACAAACAAACAACAAACACACCTAAGAACAAACATCATACAAAGGAGACACTTTAAAAGGAAGCGCACCAAACATCACGGCTTGTTGCTACGGTTACGAGAACGCAGGAACGACTAAGGACGGAACTATCGTTACTGAGGACACGTCTATCAAGATTGACAACATAACTAAAGAAGAAAAACTATACACTTGATCTATTTTGGTTAATGAATTAAGGTGAAAGATATTTCAGAGAATTATCCTAAAGTTGAATTAATCAAATTATGTTTATATTATATAAAAGAAACAACTACATGCTGGATTTATTTTAGCCGACAAGATCATGAAAAAGTTATTAGTTCAGACCGATTAGACAAATCATATTTGAATTTAACACTAAGCAAATTAGTCATATAGATATTTGTATACAAAAACACATGAAGTAAAATCTATATTGATTTTAATTATAAAACTAGATGCAAGTGTATTCACCAATTTATTTAACCATATATAGAAAAGCATATGGCAACTAAACAAAAGCACTTATGTTTCAAGGTTGAACTAACCATTTTATAATTCAAAAGATATTCAGATTGATATTAATCAAGTTAACATTTATTTATGTAAGACCAAATTTATAAACCTAAGTTGTAATTCAAAAAGGCATTGAATAAATATTAATAAAATTGCATCTAAATTGGCTTTATCCGAATCATGTTTAAGTTGGCAAATAATTATAGAAAAATCCATATTCTCCTATGTTGTTTTTATTTGGAAACCAGTTTGCGTAATCATTAATCTAATTAATATTTAACTTACAAAATTTAGAGATGTGAGGCATGTTAAAAGTTCCTAGTAACATGTAACTTATAGTCGGCACAGCTGTACCACAACCAAAACAGAGTTAAACTTAGATCGCTTTTAGTTAGAAAGCTATTAAATAAATATTAATATAATTAGCATTCAAGTTAATAAATTCATGGTCAAGTGACATGAAAAACATCGATACTAACTAAATTATAATCATAAACACACCAATCATCCGAGTAATCATACACGAAGCAAACAAAGCGACATAATTAAAATAGTACACCAACAGTAGCAAAATAATATAAAAAGTTTGTAAAACTCTTCTACACGTTACTACGATCACACAAACGTAAAGATCACGAAATTCGGATTTAAAACGTGAAAGTTATGGATTTTCTAAGATTTCCTATAGATAAATAATTACTTAAATATAAACTTGAAAATTAAATTTCCCAAACCTACTGTACAGCTATACTAACATGTAGAGCTCGCAAATACGAATCTAACGCAACTTGAACGGGTCAAATCGGAGTTAAAACGAAGATTTTATGACCAAAACAAGTTTAGTGGCAAAACTGTAAATAATATCATCTTCTACCTTAGGTCTGGAGGAGTTCCGGTCAACCATGGTGGTAACTCGCCGGAGAAAAACAAGATGAGATGGGAACTCAATGAAACGGCGATGGATTCACGCAAACGAATATACCACGGTGTAGAGAACGACGAGGGCTGCCTCTTGGTGGTGGTGGTTGGCGTCGGGACGCGACGGTTTGGCCGGAAAAGCTCGTCGGAAGTTCGCCGGAACGCAAGCTGTAGATGCAGAACTTCGGTGAGGGGTGGAGGGAGCTATGAGCGGCGGCTCGCGATAAGGGTTGTAGTTCTGAAACCAGGGCATCGAGGGCTACGCCGGCATATATATATAGTCGTAGGGTTTGGAAACTTTCCGGAATTTCTTAATTTCGGGATTATTTTAATTCCGCGAATAAAAATAATTCCAGAAAAATAGCCCGGAGCTCCGAAAAATCATGGGAAAAATCCTGGAGACTCTTGGAGAGATAAGGAACTCAACTAAATGAGTTTGGACTCATGAAAAGATTGATAAAGAGATCAAGGAAAAAGATTAAGCTCACGGAAATTGAAAATTTAAATCCAGAAAATGCCAAAAAAATTTCCGATGAGAAGTAAACGTCATCCTATGGTTTTTTAAAAAAATAACACTCACCAACACCAAAGACAAGCATCACACAAACACCACATTATCAAATTGATATGAAAAAGTTTAAAACCACAATTTTCTATATTTAAATTAGCAGCAACTTAACTTATCTAATAAATTTATTCAAATATTGAAATCATTTATTTTATTTAGTGTTTTGTAAGCACAACCCAAAATTAAAAATTTTGGGGGTGTGACAGAAATGTTTGTGAAAAGCTAACACACATGCACAAGGTGATGATCACTTGGTGGTGTTAGCAAATTTGCAAAGCTGTTGGAGAAGGTGAAGAAAAGGAGGCGAAACCAGGCTCAAGGTGCTGCCCCGAGGGCACTGCCACCCCCTGTCAGGTGCACCACCACCCCTGTAGCGGTGGCTAGCTGGTCGAGGCCGAGAGCAGTGGTGTTAGGGCTAGCACAGCCATGCCATGTTCAGTGGCACCACCACCCCTAGGGCGGTGCCCACCTGGACTTCGTAGAGAGTAGCAGCACAGGAGGTGGTCATCATCGGTGACAGTGTACACCACCACGTGCAAGGCGGTGCACTGCCAAGTGTTGTCTAGCGCCACCGCCGCTTTTCTCTAGAGGCTGGCGCAAGCGAAGTTAGGGCCAAGGGGGCACCGCCTTGGTCACCGCCATGGGGACGGCGGTGCACCACCCTAATTTTCTAGAGAGATGGTTTTCGGGGGCTGGCTAGGTGGTCACCGCCACCCCTAGGGCGATGCCACCGCCACCCTATCCGATGACCAAGCCGTTGGAATTTGACCATTGGGGAGGGCACCGCCGTGTCCGGTGCCCTCGCAGAAACCAACAGCTTTGCTCTAATGGCTCTATTTGGCTTGGGGGCTATAAATAGAGGTAGAGCTCAGGCTTGGCTGAGGTTGAGCACCTTGGGGATGTGTTGCCCTTGTGTGTGCTTGATTTGAGAAGCCTCTAACTCACTTGTGCTTGCGAGAAGTGCGAATCCATTACGAGTGAGTGATTCTAGTGAATTGCATAGTGAGGTTGCATCGAGTGGCACTAGGTGATCGAGTTGAAAGCCGGTGGTGCTTGTTACTCTTAGAGGTTGCCACCTTCTAGATGGCTTGGTGGTGGTCTCCGTCGAAGCATGCAAAGAAGATTGTGGGGTGCCCCGGAGAAGAGATTGTGAGGGGTATTGTGCTCACCCCGTGGGAGCCGCGAAGAGCAACTCTAGTTGAGCGAGATGCGAAGGGCAACAAGTGGTCCGGTCATGTCAAGTGCTAGAGCTTGTGGTAAGCACTCCACATGGGAGAGTGTGATTTGTGGGTCACCACTAGCAAGAGGACCGGCAGTAACCTTGGAGCTTGTCTCAACGGGGACTAGCGTGTTGGCAAGCAAGTGAACCTCGGGATAAAATTTACCATGTCAACTTGTCTTCCCATTGGTTTGCATCCTTATGACACAAGCTTGTATTTACCTTTCATATATTGTGCTTATGTAGTTGCTCTTGTAATTAGTTGACTTGTGTAGTTTGCTAGTTACCTTCTTGCTTGTGTAGGATAGAAGTAGCTCCCTTGCGTGACTAGTTTGGTTTAAGTAACCTTGTTAGTCACATTACTTAGTTTGTGTAGCTAAGTGGTTTGACCTCTCTAATTTGGCTTGTGTAGCCTTGTTAGTGAGCTTAAGAGCTTTGTGCTTTTGCTTACTAGTTTGTGTAGGAGCTCTCCCAATGCTTGAAGTACTAGTTTGTGTAGGAGCTCTGCCAACCTCTCCTCCGACAGTGTCATGCACGGGGCTTGACACAAGAAAAGTCCCTTCGCGGCCTCAGGGGCCCGAGGGCTCCCAGACCCACGTGTCAGACCCTCGAGCCGACCTCCTTCTCCACCAAGAACCTCTAGAAGGCGCACCTGGGAGAGGCCGGTCCAAGCCAACATAGCCTGACACTCAGCATGTCAGAACAGAGCAGCTAGATGACACCCATGGCTTCTTCGGCTCCACGACATTGCCACAGTCCACAGAGCGTTGCTGCAAAACTCTCCTACACTCCGACGCATGTAGACCATAGGCTCAACCCCCCAAATCGCCATGTACCCGACCTATCTTAGAATATAAGGGATAGGTCGGATCCTAAGAAGGGAGAGGATGATTCCAGACAGATCATTTCACTCCTCACCTATCTGCTCGAGCTCGGCACCGAGAGCAAAGCAACACAGAAAGAGGGGCACCGAGAGTTCCTCCACCACACCCATCGTCTTCCTCCTCTCCGATGAGGGGAAGGCTCCACCGGCGGCGAGGCAACCTCAGGATACGCACCGAGCGATCCCCTACCAAATCTCTCTCCTTCTCCTGTACACTCTGTTGTAACCCCCTCGATTTTGGGTGCTCTTGAGTAGAAGGATCATCAGCTGCTGGGCGTAGGACACCGATTGGCCCGAACGAGGATAAACCGTTGCGTCCCCTCTGTGATTCTTGTGTTCTTGAGTCCACCCGAGCCACCAAGACACGTACTCTGACACCACCTCGAACAACAATGCTTGCCGCGGTTTTGACCCCGTGACAGGTACTAGATCGTGGCTCTTTTGTGGAGGTTTCCAAAAAGTTTTAGGCTTGTGATCAACTAGTTGACATACCTATGGTGTTGGAGGCTTCGCCACAAGGATAGAGTTATAGTACGATATATGTTGTAAAACTATGTCTTTTGCAATGAATATTTATACGCTATGTAATAAAGACATTGTATTTGATATTACCTCTTATTTATAGCTATACGTGTGATTTAACTTCCTAAACACACATATGGTATGTATCTTGTTTTGTCCTTAAAACGGGATACTACACCAAGTGAGAGAGTTTGGGACATAGCTTACATGGAAAGTGTTTTCTAGACGTCCTAGCGTATCTAGTTAGTGACGCCAGTGTATGTGTCACGACTGAAGTTATGAGTAGTTTCTGAAAATTTAGTTTGGGACATGCTCCTTTTAAAGTATTAGTTCTCTTTAGGCTAAAAAATCAAGGGGTGACCACCGGGGATGGGACGGGAGATGTTTGTCGAGGTAGTGTGGGTGCATGGAGCAAGCAGAGGAGGGAAGCAGCGCCACTTGAGGACGGAGGAAGGGAGGGAGGGGAGAGAGAGCAGAGAGGTGGGACCATGGGAAGCTAAGTGAGAGAGATAATAGTGAATTTGATTGGTTTAAGATTTTTAGTGGACCCCAGACCTCATTAACAATGGCACTTTGTAAATCAATTTTCAGTGGCAGCTATTTTTTTTAACCATCTCCATGACTCTTTAAAATTTACTAGGTATTTTAGAAACAGGCAGTATAGTTTTTTACCATGTCTGAAAACTTTGTAAATAAAAAAGGTGTCTCCTAAATTCCAGTTTTCCTTTTAAAATCAGTCTTGTAGCAGCGTAGTGCCAGTTCATTTTCCATATCACCGGCACAAACATATCTTTATCCCTATCAGTTCTTGCTATTTCCTTCATTTTTTGCCAGCGCGAATACACCGACTCGGATAAGGTGGCTAGTAGTGCTCGATCTTAATTATATTAATTACCTACGTGGAGACAAAACGTAATATTGACAAAATAAATTGAGACGGAGATTTGCTACGAAATCGAGAATGGTACGGCCTGACGCTTGGGGGAGAAGACAAAAAAAAATAATCGTGGCGGTTGGCTACCCAATCATAGTTTCATCCGTACTGCTGCTAATAATGCCAGTACTTTCGTACCCTGTGGCCATGAAAAAAAAAACATTATTTCACTCCGATCTTAGCAAAGCATGCATTGATCCTCTTGCAGACACCCTGTCACAATGCAAGCCAAGTCACATGTTCAATAAACTAATAAGTTGTGTTTATACTCTGATGATGAGTGATTTCTTCAACCGATCTTGCGTGTGAATCCTATATATGATTAATTCCTGTACAGCTAACTGACTCGATCAGAGAAGAAAAAAGATGCATGGAAATGGAATCTCCAGCTTAGATCACTTGGTGCATCATCCACTCATATATCGATATTTAATCTTTATTATTGTTCTCTTGCTGAGCTTGCATTGCTTTTGCCGAGTCTGATCTGATCATCAGCTCCGTCCACGCGTACCATCAGCAATAATAGTACATGTGGATAGTCTCGTGTGATGATTCCAGAGTGAACTAATATTCTTGCATGTGATGACCGATAACGTTGACAGTTTGAGACAACATGTTTATTTCACGTACGGTAACAAGTCATAGATGTTGGGGGATAACCCACCGGTTGGGCACCCTAATCGCTCGCCGCTATTCGCTCCTAAGACAAAATTAGCTTTTCGGCTCAGGAGCGAAAGGCATTTCCATTAAGGGACCATTGTCCCTCAAGGTTTCTTCGCTTAAGGGCAGCCAGCATAGAAAGTTGCGAAGGGCCGATAGTCAACTCATCACTTTTACACCACAAGCGGCCATGTTTCGTTTCAGGGGGTCGTCTCATGATTTCGCCGAGAAAGCGAATAGGCAGGATCGGATGGAGTGAAATAAGGACTCGAAGGCGGCATGGTCCCCGACTCTGTCAGAATGGTGCGGCGCTAGCGGCACCCGAGGGAGGTCATGCCTGGGAGAGGCCCAAGAGTGGAAAGAGGAGTACCCTCAGGCGAGGGAATATGCCCCGTATGGGGAGTAGTTAGAAGGCCATTTTGAGCATTGTAAAACCTACGGACCTGTATAAATAGAGCCCCTAAAGGGTCATGTAAAAACAGAGATGAATGAAACCCTAATTTTCCTCTGTGTTTTGTTGTTGTCGTTTCGCCATCTTGGTATTGTCTTCCCTTTCCCGCACTTTCGGTTACCGGAGTAGCAACCTGGTGTTCGAAGACTAAGGGCCTAGAACAACAATAGAGGAAAAATTCGGATATTTATTTGGTTATAACAAGTCCATGATCGATCGATAACATGACAATTTGGGCTATTTTTGTCACGGGTGTTCCTATATATGAGCTTTGTAAAATTCAGTATATAGTCCGTGTCCATTAATTTAATCTCGATCCTAACTACCAATATAGAGGACGAAGACAAACTAAGCTTGGCAGCATTGCTCTTGAGATCTAAGACAAGCTTTGTGGATGTAATAGCATATATACTCCCTCTGTCTCTTTTTATACATCGTTCTCATTTCCGAGAAGTCAAACGAACTCAACTTTAACCAAATATATACAAGAAAATATTAATGTTTACAGTATACAGTTAGTATCATTAGATAGATCGTTGAATCTATTTTCATAGTAAATTTATTTGGAGATACAAATGTTGCTAATATTTTGTATAAACCTAGTCAGAATTAAAAAAAAGTTTGACCCCGCATGTTCCTCGTAGTGATAAATATAATGGGGGAGAGGGAGTATAACTGTAGGAGCGCGGGAGTATAGTTTTAGGTTAATCTAGGCATGTACTTAATAAGTATGAAAAAATAACTCCGTACACCATTATCATAGTCATAGATGACGCACTTTCGTACCCTCTGTACAGGAAAGACCATTTTTCCATTCAGACCATTCTGTCCTCTTGCAGCCGCTGCATCACATGCCAAGTACCGCTGCATCACATGCCAAGTACGATGTCGATAAATTTTATGCCCTAAGAGTTTTGTCTCTCTCTAATCTTCTTGAGTGTTGTTGCATGCATTTTGTTAACATGCATTGCATATTCTAGGTAACATCGATGGATTGATCGGAAAACTCGCCAAGAAACAGCCCAAGCAGCCTAGCTAGGTGTTGTTATGTTACAGCTATTTGGCTCAGTTTCTGAAGAAAAAAAAATCATGTACATTCTAGCTACAGCTGTAGGAGCACATAAAGCCAGCAGCACGCAGCACCAAACAACAGTATAAGAGGAAGCCCACCATGCTCACATGCTCTCATCCCATCTCTTCTCCCTCCCCTCTTCTTCTCCTGCCACCTTGTCTTTTGCTGGCCGTTGCCGGCGCCAAGAACTCTTCTTCTCTGACCAAGAATCCGGCAGCCTACGTACTAAGGCACGTTCTTGCATTGCATCGATCGAGAAGTGTCGTGGTTGTTGCGATGATGGCCATGAGCTACTTCCGGGCGCCGAGGCGGCTCTACGGGAGGAAGCAGCAGCAGCAGCAGCAGCAGCAGCAGCAGCAGCGGGAGAGCGCAGCCCTGCTGGTGGACGACGACCAAGGCGAGGCGGCGGCCGCGGCGGGCGCGGTGCCCAAGGGCTACTTCGCCGTGTACGTGGGCGCGGAGTCCCGGCGGTTCGTGGTGCCCACGAGCTACCTCAGCCAGCCGGCGTTCCGGGAGCTCATGGAGCGCGCCGCGGAGGAGTTCGGCTTCGGCCAGGCCGGCGGTCTCCGCATCCCCTGCCGCGAGGAGGACTTCCAGGCCACCGTCGCCGCCCTGGAGCAGTCGAGGCGTCGCGGCGGCGGCAGGGCGCGAGGGTGGTCGGCGGCCGGACCAACGCGATGGGCGCGTGCCAGCTAGCGTAGGAGCTCATCATCTTGACATAGAGAGATGAGATCATTCTTCAGATTGCAGAAAGATGCAGGCATTTGGAAGACAGACTATTATTTGGTTCTTTGATATATGATAGCAAAGTTAAAGGATCGATACGAGCTGTGTAGATAGACATAGACTTAATGGGATGAGTAGTGGTGGGTGTTCCCTGCAAATTCTTTGTAAACTGACATGAAGATGAAAAAGGAAGATTTGATCAGAATGTCTCATCCATAAATAAATTCCCAGCCTCGTCATGGGGAGTAATTAGTTGCTTCTGTTTCATCCATGGATCCTGAGATGTCAGATGTTTAGTCCTAGTTGTGCTGAGGTTGCTTGCAGAACCTCAAGATTGAAGAATGCCTAGCTGGATGCCTTCATTCCACTCCGAAATTGTCCTAGTGATGCATGAGAAACATTGGTTATATAACTTTTCCGTTGCAATTCTTGGAACACAAATGCATGCATTGTCAAAGGTCACTTCTTAGTAGTTCTTACAAAGAGGATCTTGTATAGATGCTACCAGGAAACAAGCATGGCACTGAAGACTGAAGCTTCAAGATTGTGTATCTGTCAGAATACATGCATGTGCTCTAGCCATGTGCAATTGTACGTCGACCTCATGGAATTCTATAAAACAACGGAATTCTTAAGAGGTGTGTTAAGCTAAAGAAGAATAGGCTGTTGTTTCATCCAAAGCGCAGAAAACTCCATGTAGATTATTTTATTAAGAACTAAGAAGGCGACATCTTAGTACAACAACACCATGACAGCCAATTATACGACAGAAATAAGACGAGCTATCTCCCAGAACCCGTTGCTGCGTTGGCCGTGGCTTTCTAACCAAATTCAAGGTTAAAGCGGCAATGGCTTGCCTTCAATTCTTTGAGTACTTCATTGCAACTTTGCAACTTGATTATGTGTTCTCAAGTAACCTTGCCAGTGCGACAGAATACAAAGTTTTTTTTTATATAATGACACTCAAAAAAGTGTCTCACGTCTTATATATCTAAAGAAAAATAAATGCCAGTATAAAAGATGAACGATGAGACACAAAACAACCTCTAACAAATAAGATTACATCAAAGACCAAAGCAGTCATCTTCTTCCTTCGAACGTTCACAGCCTGAGATCACACTGAAAAGACAGTAAAGGGACATCTGGAAACACCCTCACCAAACAAAGCTTCAAAAGCCACTCGCCAAGTTTTATGTTGGTATGATGTGTATCTTAAGATTTGAGCCACATGTCATGGTTCGATGTGGCCCCAAATCTCAGAATACATACATATAACCTTCAGCTCACATTGAACGCTACTTGCCATGATGGTGACCGAAACTTACTATAACAGTTCAATATACAAGACATTGACGCGCGGATATATGCAGACTACAAACTAGTACCTCTCAAATTAATTCATCAATTGAACTGCCACGCTGCACGCAGTCGCCAGCAGCATGATTCGGCTAGTGACGGCATTGCATTCAGAAATCAGGAGGATGAGCATTTTACCACCAAAACATTTCCATGCTACTAAACCCTGTTAAGACATTTGAACTACTACATTGCTACTCTAAGGTAAGTATGACCAAGAAAAAAACTGTACATGGATAAAAGTTAAAGCCACCTAAGATCTACATTTTGCTAACAATTCCGCCCTCCACACGTTTCCATGGGAAAGACTTATGATCCAGCCTTGTTTTAGGCCTGACACGCACTACCCTACTCTGGTTGGACTACATCCGGAAATCCATCACGCAGACGGTGTTGTTAGAGAAACAGGCAGCAATCTTGCTGCCTTCTTTGTTCCAGCACACTTCGAATATGCCCCCACTACCTCTGTAGGTCTTCAGGACCCTGCCTTCTTTCACAGACCAGATGTGTAGGCACTGATCCAGGGACCCACTCGCTAAGTATTCGCCGTCAGGGCTAAATGCAACAGAATACACAGGTTGCCTGCAGACACAAACTCCGTTAACATCGTAAGCAAGCACAATAAAGTATCAGAATATTTTGCTTTTCATTCATGGTATCAATACCTATGACCAGACAAGCTGTACAGAAGGCGTCCTTGCTCAACTTCCCAAAGCTTGATAGTTGAATCAAAAGATGCGCTGCAAGCGAAACAGAATAGTCAATCAATGCTGTGATGCAGTTCTGGTCCTACGAGGCAACAAAACCAACTCCAGACAGCTGTACAATCCTAGTTACATCTATAACAATGATCTTATCTCTGTACGTGAACAATCAGCAGCAATATGAGATAATAATCCAAATGCTAAACTGGCTGGAAACCAAATGCAGCAAATTTTGTTACTGTTGACCCTTTTCTATTCTTCCATGATGATTTCTTTTTTCTTGGAAGGGATGATGCTATGTATACCACACATAAGAAGTATGACACTTGATTGTAGCGAATAATGAGAATCATTAATAACCAACTACGCAAGAAAAACTGATTCCCAATAACACTACTAATCATGATACCCATGGGATACTAGATCTCAAAGAACCACAGTTGTGAGTCCAGTATGGATAACCAAAGTATACCTTACAAACTTGAAGGGAATTAATTAGAATGACAATTTGTAGTGTATAACATCTACCCAATTTCAAATCATGTAGCCAACCTTGGATGTAGCTACAGATGTGCTGTCAATTCTCAACCATGAGCTATCCAAATAGGGATGCAGGGAGTCTAAGCATTGACATAAACTAACAAATAAAATAGTATATAGGAATTTTATATTTGCTCAAACAGTTTACCTAGCCAGCAGCAATTGCTGATTAGGATTGTTTGTTCCTGGGCCTGTTGGGCTCCACCGAATAGTGTATATTTCCTGAAAAATACAGTTAGACCATATTGTAGACAGTTACATAAGTTCAAGAGATCATAAAAGAAGGCAGGTTTGACAGACCTTGGTATGCTCCTTGAAATCAAATACACATTTGTCTTGTTTCATACTCCATATCTGCAAAGGGAAGGTAAAAGAGGAGGGGGGTGGCTTTATTATGGAAGGTAGTACTGTAGTAGTAGTAAAAGCACACCACAAAGGCAGCAGTTGTTAACCCTAGGGAAATAAATCCAATTCACACACCATTCAATGATTACCAAATCTAAATAAGTAAGAAAACAATCCGTTCTATCCCTCATCAACTATCAGAAAAATGTTTGCTTTTTACCCTAACATTCAAGGCCACATCACTGGCTTTGATGGTTCATTGAAAACATACAAAATAAGAAATGTGATATGGACAGAACATTGTGGCAACAACTGATCAAACCAGTTAGATGTCAAAAGTCCATGGAATTTGGAGGGTGGGGTTGGTGACGGTATGTGCATGGGCCAAGGAGGTATGTGGTTTACACTCATAGAAAGGCTATATGTACTCAATTGCACATCTAACAGATACAGCAGATGATATACAGGTAAACAATACTGAACCAACAACATATATTGTACCATTTTAGCACAATAGTGAACAAGGGAGATTACCATCCGTAAAAGTAAATGGACAACTTCATTTTAGAAAGAAATATGGCACCTTTGCTGTCCAATCATCAGAACATGAAGCCAAAAAAGAACCAGTCGGATCCCACTTGATAGCATTAACTTCACTCTGGAAAACATACATAATTGCTACAATGAGGTAACACTGGATGCTACTTTTCCAAAATTAGTAATACAAAATGACAAGACTTGTATATTTGTATGTGATTACACTTGTGTGCAAAATTACTTGTCAATAATCATAACCGTTCAATAAAAGAAATGAGACCAACCTAGGAGGAACTAGGCAGTCTTTCAATAAGAAATTAAGAAGAAATAGGCACCCAAATTCGAGTTGATGACTCCAACCTTGGTTGTTGGGTGCATGACCACACTTCCCACCAACCAGCCAAACTAGGCACACATCCTTATAACCGTTTAATATACCAGGAAGTATCAACAAACTGTTTGCATGATTTTTTTTTAGGATAATAAAATAAATGAAGTATCAGATATCAGGAGAATGTGTGGTCTTTTTAATGTTCAGCCTTCTATTTCTATTTTTGAGTTGTATAGATAATCGAGAAAAGAAAAATGCACACACAAACATGCAGTTTGACACATGCATTTTAAGAATCTAATCACTGAGAAGGCTGACCTGATGACCACTGAATGCTTTAACTGGACGCTGTTCCCCAATCTTGCAAACATAGATCATGTTATCGGTTGAACATGTTGCAAAAGAGTTATTATTTCTCCAATCAACATCTAGTGTTGGAGCTACATAGAAGCAGGTGGGAGTTAGGTTTGGTCACCACAGATACATCTAGTGCAATACAGAATGAATTATCAGGTTAAAACAAACACAATTCTGGAATCCCAATTGTACCTGAATGAAATTCAAACTGCTGCTTGCATTCCCATGTCTTTGTATCCCAAACAATAGCAGTTTTATCAACACTTCCACTTAGGAGAAAATCTCCTTTCTTATTCCATTTCAATGAAAATATGGGCCCCTTGTGTTTGAACAGTGTCTGCTTAAGGTCTCCTGAAAAATTCATTTCATCACACGAAAGGATGACATAACAGGGGGTAAACAAAACATCTAGGCTGTATGACCTATATATGATTTCTTCAAATGAGTTTATGCCAGATCAAATTTTAACACATACATGAATAAGAATAAAAAGCAGCCTATCACCAGATCATCTTTTTAGAGACATTTAAGGCACAATGAAGAATGTGCACCATTAGTCAAATACAAGAATCCTACAGTTACAAGGGCCCACATTGTCAATCAAAACAAACTTTAAAATCGGAATGAAGAGCTAAAGCCAACTACGTATGGATACAGAAACAGTTGTTCACTCACCATCTCTACTCCATATTCTTGCCTGTCCATCGTAGGAGCCTGTAGCCAGTAGTGTACCTTCACCCTGTAAGGGATGGCAGAAAAGCAAAAACAATGATGAGTATGAAATAGTTAAGGAATGTAGATGCAAACATAGAATTTTGGCATGACACACAAATTAACAGGTAGACTAATAGAACAGGTGGCTATAAATAGCATTCTATGATATGTTCCCATTGGTCTTCACCCCAGAAACATGAAATGTAAGAAAAACATGGGATATAGACAAAATTTCACAGCAGCAAGAAACTCACATTCCAGTCAAGTGTGGTGACATCCTTGCTCTTTTCATTGGTCCGACCTTTAAAATGTTTCAAAACATGAACACCGGGAGGAGATGATTGCATGTTGGAACCACATGGACCATCTGGAATTGTCCAGATTCTAGCGGTTGAGTCTCCTGACCTAGCAAGTTTGAAATATAGTATTATATCAGTCAACAAAAAGTTGAGACATAGGGTCAAAAAAACAAAAAGTTGAGATAAACATAGGCAACTTTCATGGTAAATATCAGGGTTGCAAACACATAAATTGCAATAAATAAAAGACTGGGTGGAATATGGGGACTAAATAAAGTACGTGGACATGCAGAGTTTTGTGAAAGCCAGATTAGTGTGGAAAGTTAACTTCAATAATTTTCATATCTCCTGTAATGCACCAGATTGGCACCACGTCATCTTCTCCCACTCCTGATTCCCCGCCCATCTAGAAACCATGGAAAAAAGAAAGAAGAAAATGGCAAGAAACAAAAAAAAAAAACAAAGGAACAGCATGCAACCATGCACTCACAATTTTTTTCCCTTCAGTTACCATCCTACATTCCTAACCCATGTTACTCCTCTCATCCACTCACCCTCCCAGGATCTGACCCACATTAGCAAGGATAAACCCACTGGAGCAGCCGAAGACAATGAGAAGGATGGCAGGCGATGGGTGAGTATCGGCAGTAGCAACAGGTGACGATGAGTGCATTTGCAGTGGTGACAATGGAGAGCTCAGTGCCTCATCAGAGCAGGGGCAATGGGCAAGCCAACCTGTGAAAGGCAAGATCCCATCTCCAACTGATCGAGAAAAGTGTGCCCACTGATCGAAAACAGTGGTGGCCGCTGGCCACCAATCTGCAGCTTTTAGCCTTTTGGCAAGGGTGATAGTCCTCACTGCAACCACTGTCTAAACCTCTGGCTGAGTGTCTGAGAACATATGTGCCCAACTGCGAAGCTAGCAGACAACCCTCTAGACAATGGCAACAAGCTCCAATGCTTCTTCACTGTGCTCCTAAATGTCTCCAGCCTCCACCATGGACAGATATGTGAACCTGCCATAGCGTTGCCTCAACCCTCTTCAATCGAGGTACAAATGGATTCATCTTCCACAATTACCAAATTTGAGAAAAGTCAGAAAACACATTTTTCCTATTCTTCTGACAGCAAGGAGCACTGTGCTCCTAAATGTCTCCACTCTCCAGCCCACCATGGACAGATATGTGAACCTGCCATAGTGTTGCCTCGCCCCTCTCCAATTGAGGTACAAATGGATTCATATTCTATAATTACCAAATTTGAGAAAAGTCAGATAATTACATTTTTTCTATTCTTCTGACAAGGAGCATTGCCTCAATTAAATGAATGATGCTAGCTGGATCTTTTCAATTTTGACAAGTTAAATGTTATGTGATCTACAGTTTGTCAATTTAGAAATTAGAAGCATCAATGTATGTTAATAAGTCAAAAGGAAGTGTCAGTCTAAACTAAAAACCCTGCAGACCCCTAAATAGTGTGGTTCTGGAATGCTACATTTCCTGTTTAAGGTTGCAGAGGAATATATTAGTGACATATCTAGCCCAGATGTATTATAATTTATTCTAGCGGACCATCTATGCAAGCATCGCTTTTGGTTCTCAACTTTGGGTGAACCTTGTTCTGAAGGGGAACTTTTGTCACATGCACTCTTTTGTACACTTTAATTATTATTAAGCACCTCTCAATGCAAGCTTCCTTTATGTACTCACATACAAACACATGTAAAGAGGTCACAAAACTATGTGTATATGATGAAAAATTATTTATACAAAATACTCCTATAAATATTCTGTTTGCTACAGATTAAGTTTCCATTGCAATGCTCGGTAATGTCCACGAACCTGTTAGAGGCATATGTCATGGGTCTGCCTAGTGGCTAAGAGACACGCCTCAATTAGAGACAAATCTTTTCAACTTGCCTTAGTTAGCTGATTGGGTTAGTTTGGAAGGTTGGAGGAATAATAGCAAAGAAGAGAGGAATTATAGGGAGTGGTTAGCCAGGGAGGCTATTTATCTGTAACCCGTATGGGGATTAGAGGAGAGCAGAAATTAGAAGGAAAAGCCTTCTCTCTTGCTCGGCCATGGGCAAGGCCCCTGGTCGGCCCCCTCTCTCCCTCTTAACCCTAGCCGTGGCCATAACATCTGGTACCGGAGATGCCAAGTTCCGATGAGGGCGACATGCAGCCAAAGACATCACCGATGCTGCGCCGGATCCCATTGCCAAGGCAATGGCCAACCTAGCCTAGCAGGAATCCCGACCGTCGGCAACCACCACCACCATCCCGCCGGTGTTCCCCTGCGGCTTGCAGAGCTATGAGACGACAGTCATCTCCATGCCAGATTCGAAGATGGAGATTGCTCAGGAGCAGCTGAGTAAGAAGAGTGCCAGCCACATGTCAGCGGCAGTGTGGCAGCAGGCTGATGCGCACGGCCTCCTAGCGCGTCGGCGGGTGCGGGAGATGTGCGACCTTCAGCTGATTCAGCCCCGCACCCCTTCGCAGCTCCTCCAAGTTGCGCATCGCCGTGCAGAGGACCTCGACCTCGTCCGCCGCATTAGGGATCTTGGGCATATGGTCATTGCTGCACCGCCCCCGCCCCTGCCCCAACACCCCCGCCCGCCGGGATAAACTCAGAGTCTGGCGGCGGCGGTTGGGGAGGCACAACCCTCCTCCATCGGGAAGCTCTCCTCTCTGTGCGCCGCGGACAAGCAGCCATCCGGCGGGAAGAAAGCATGGCGCACCACGTAGCGTCGCCGCATTCTGCCATCAACCACCGCCGGGGGCGCCTCCGCTGGTCGCTGCTGCGGCATGGCCACCCTGCTGCATTCTCGGTGATGTGCATGCCGACAGCGCAGACAGGCGGAGCACCATTTTCCTCGGCAAGATGGGTGGCTGCAGTTGCTGTGCCTAGCTCATCTGTTCGGATGGGGCTGGACCTGGGCTCGTGGCTCGGACTGGATGTGGTGGCCAAGCTGCGTGGGCTGCTGTGCTTTTTTTTCTTCAAGACATCAGCCCATATGCGAACTGCTCCATGGGATCCAGGTGGTTATACGTATGCAGTTATTGCATTCAGACGGTGTCCACCTTCCATTGAGGAGGCCACCAAAATAAAGAGTCCAAATCTATTTCAGGTTGAGAGTAATAAAATGAGCCGAGATGTAAAAGACTTGTTTTTAGGTGTTAGATCTGTGTCGAGTCGAGTCATCGTTATAAGCTGGTTAAGTTGCAGCTCGAGGATGAGCTGCTTATCCAGAGGGGGGGTAGTGTTAGAGGCGTATGTCATGGCTCTACCTAGTGGCTTAACAGCCACGCCTCAATTAGAGGCAAATCTGTTCAGCCTTGCCTTAGTTAGCTGATTGGGTTAGTTTGGACTTTGGAAGGTCGGAGGAATAATAGGAAAGAAGAGAGGAATTATAGGGAGTGGTTAGCTAGGGAGGCTATTTATCTGTGACCCGCTCGGCAGTGGACAAGACCCCCGGCCGGCCCCCTCTCTCCCTCTCAACCCTAGCCCCGCCATAACAGAACCCAAGATGCATCAAAAAGATCTGACCACTGATCACATTTTTGGCAATGATGGCATGCAGCTGTTTAGTGTGCCAAAGTATATGGCTACAGGAGCACAAAAAAATCATAAATACAAATATATATGCAATATAAAAAATTAAGGACACACCCTGAAGCTAGAAGAGAACCAGTTGGACTCCATGCACAAGCGAAAACCTGAATACAAAGAAAGAAATAGTAAGAGAATATAACAGATTTCACTAGTTTTAAGAGGGAAAAATAGTTGCATCCTATAGGACCCTGCTAACCTCTGAACTGTGTCCTTCCAAAACAGTAACATCAGTGTTAGATATCTCCTGAGCAGTTGTACTTACATCCATTGGAGTGGGACCTGTGGTATTTACGATTAGTAAAACATGGCATCGTGAAGGTAAAGTGATACACACAAAACCAAGTCTTGACACCAATACTTCCATGAGAAACTGTAACTCCTTGAATCACATTTCTCTTCTTTAGTTAATTATTACTACTGAGGTAGTATTTGGTTCAAAATGGTAGCATAAATGGTATTGATAACGAAAAGCACCTGGATGGAACTAATCAAGATAACAAGGGATATGTTTGGTCGGGAGCAAGTGTAATGGAAACAGTTGAAACTCTGCCCTTTCTCCTCTGGCAGATTTCTACTTCTCACATTGGACCATCAGCCGCAAGCAACCAGAGAACTCAGTAAAGTTATACACACAAGACCAAGTCCCAAAACCAACACTTCCATAAGAAACTGTAACTCCTAGAATCACATTATTTTCTTTAGTTAATGGCTACCATGAAAAGCGACTGTAATGGAAACAAATCAAGACAATACGGTCTTTGTTTGGTTGGGAGCAAATGTATTCGGATCAGCTGAAAGTCTGCCCCTTATTCTTTGGCAGCTTGCTACTTCTCCAATTGGAGTAATGTTTTCAAATATCTAATTGACCCTAGTCGTCATGGCACCGATCAGCCCGACTAATTGCGACTAATCGGGACTTATCGTAATGCATAATGTAATGGGATCAGCTGAAACTCTGCCCATTGTTCTTTGGCATCTTGCGCCCATTGGAGTAATATTTTCAAATATCTAATCGACCCTAGTCGCCATGGCACCAATCAGACTGACTAATTGCGACTAATCATAGTGCATAACTGATCGCCATGGCACTGATAAGCCTGACTAATCACGACTAATCGTGATTAGTCGGATGACTTGATAACTTGCATTGGACATCAGCTGTAACCAGACAACTCGGTGACAATCGAGAACGACAACGACAGGGGCAACAACGCATGCACAGTGAGGCCAGAACCAAATCAGGTGGGATTGGAGGGTGCTGATGATGAGGTGCCAGAGCCAAATCATGTGACAGGGGGGCTCCATAATTCGTTGACAGCTAGGCGTCGGAGAGACACGTGCATGGCAGCAGAGGTCGATTCAAGGTGCCGCCAGCCATTGGTGGCAGGATATGAAGCGTAGGATTGGACAATCATGAGAAGGGAGCGGCGGCACCATGATTTTGGAAGGGGATCAACAAGTTGTATATTTTTCTGATGCAGGATATTTTGGCTGGTAATGGATCTCTATTGGGCTGTTATCAGACGCCACGCAGTTTAGGGTCTGCCCAAACCAGGCAAAAACAAATGTGATCATGTCACCTTCTTATCTGATCATGGAGTAGAACAAATGAACCAAACAGCTCCTGAATTCCCATGAAATCGAAACACAGTATCAAAAATCAGTTCCATGCCCAAGTTTTTCATAAGAGAGATCAAAAAATATATTGCGTTATTGAGAGGATTAAGTGCCTGCTTGGTTTGTTAACAGAATTTGCCATGCCAAAAGTTTTGGAAAGCAAAAGTTGAGAAAAAATGTTTGCCAAAGATTTAGCAAGCCAAATGTGAGATGTATAGTTCCAATTTTGTGTACTTTTCAAGCACTAGCGCAGGACAATAAAAGGCATATGCTTAATAAGCACAAGTCCACATACTACATTACATAGTCCACATTAACTGGAAACTTGTTCGCACTGCAATGTAAACAGTACTCGACACATTTAGAAAACATCAAACATTGGCACATTGCTAAGTTAAGAAAACATGCAAGCATGTCAAAAGTGTACTCACAATTTGCTAAAAGTTGTGTAATGGAACACGATATAAGACGAGTAATATAGCAGGTAGTAATTAATCACCTCCACCAGCAAGAGAATCATCCTCGTGCTTAACCTTATCAATACGCTCTGCATGCTGCCTTTCTCTTTCTTTCTCTTTTTCCTTCTCTTTATCATGGTCCCTATCTTTTTCAGATTTGTCCTTCTCCCTGACTTGCTCTTTTTCTTTGTCGTGGCGTTCCCTCTCCCGTTCACCACCAGGACGTCGTTCATGCTCCTCATTACGTTCTTTCTCTTTTCCCTTATCCTTCTCACGTTCAGTTTGAGATCTCTCCATTTTCCTCTTTTTCACAATCTGTTGCAACTCTTCAACATCTTTTGTGATGATTTCAAGTGGCTCCAGAAGCGCAAAATCCCTCTCAACTTCGTCATCATTCTGAAATAAGAAAGGTGGATGGTGTCGCATCAATTGGCAGTAGTAATAAATACTGCAAGATAAACAGGCTTACCTCATCGTTATTTGCTTCCAGTTCTATGTACTGGAGGCCTTTCTGCACAATAGTGATAAGAGCACCAGGTGGGACTGCATTGCCATCAATGCCACCCTTATGGATCCCAGCTTCATAACCTAGAGTAAATGCAGCATGAATAAAACCTGAAAAGAATGGTTGGAAGAGAAACTATTAGCAACCAAAATCACACTATCTTGCTTGAGACATGTTGGTGCGCAGCCCTCCTGTCTATGGATGTTGTCACTTGCAAACAATTTTTAGACGAAGGGAGTGGCAGCCTAGCAGGTGATGAGAACACGCCATCATTCACCAAGAACCAAAAGCACTAAAGGACATGAAACAACATCCTTGTTCTTGTAGAGGCAAGAAAGGCTTTTAGGCATTTACAGAACAGAGACAATAGTGATGAATCCTCTAGAGCTAAGTTCCATTATACGGTCTATATCTAGTTTCTGCATTTCAGGTAATGGCAGCAAAATGGCAACAGAGGCCAGAAGAGAACAAAACTGACTTTGTTTTCCAGAATTTACCCATACAATTGATTCCAAAAAAGCTAAGAAGAAATCATCTTTCAAATCACAATCAACATATTCCCCAACCCTGTCCCTACCATCATGCTACCCTAAAAGGCATCTGACCTAATTACCATTCTTGCTTGTCAGATTCCCATTCTCCTACGAAACACGCCACAGTTAATGGGAGGGGCAATGTGCTGCAGCATCAAATTCCCAAAAAGCTATAATTTACCAGCAAAACATGTGATTTTTTTTTCATGGACCGTGGAACCAAACCATGGGAGAAGGAACAGACAAAGGTAACAATATTCCTGTTTTCTTAGCTGAGGCGCCAAAGACTGTTCACAGCTAATAGAACAGTTCCACCCAAGTTAAGGGTTGTATCTAATTTCTTCATTTCAGAGCAACAAGGGGAAAATGGCCAGTGAGGTCGTTGAACTAGCACCGAATTTTCCTTAAATATAACACGAATCACTCCCAAGAACCATCAGAAATCGCATTTTCCATCCAAATACGCATAACTCCGAACTCGCCCCCAATCTACAAGTCTCCCTTAAACGGCATCAGACCCTAGCAGCATCTCACCGTACGGGACCCTTATTCCCTAGAGCAGCGCACGAATCCGCCACAATCCAACTGGGGCAACTAGCCGCCCCGCAGCAGCAAAGCTCCTAAACCCTAATCGGTTCAAAAAAAAATGAGGAAAGGTCTCTGGGCACAAGATGCGGGGCGGAAGAAAGGGGCTGGAACGACGCACGTACCTGACTCCTGGAGGTAGCGGAAGACGAGGAAGTTGAGCTCCGTCGATGTGAGCGCCCCCATAGCAGGCGGCGCTGGGGAGGGCGCCGTCGGAGCGACGGAGGAGACGGGGAGGGACGGAGCGGCGAGGGCTAGAACGGCGGCGTGCGATGTGGATGTGTGTCGCTGAGAAGGGTGGGAGTGTCATGAAAGCCAGGGCCGGGCACGATGAGGACTGCGCGGAACTTAAGATCGAACGGTGCAGAGGCACGTGACACAGAAGGACGGCTAGATCAGCACCACGCCGAGGATCTAATGGTCAGGGACAACCGGTTCATAGACAACACTCACACGGTAGCTGTTTGATTTCTATTAATTATTAATACTAGGTTCATACCCGTGCGTTGCTACGGAACAGCTAAACTTTTATATTAAAAACACACGGATCGCACGATAAAATGACAATACTGTGAAACGCACCATCACAGCGAACAAATAATGTCCTAATAATTTGAGCACGAAATTGTTGCATTGTTAAAAAAAGATAATATGAGCGTGATGTTCAGAATGTCAATATTACAAATTGAATTTTGTGCATGGCTAAAATTCTCATTGATGGTTTGAATCATCAAGGTATGCATTTATAGTGTTGTACATTTGTGCATATACACATAAAAGTTCATATCACCGTAACAAGATTAATTGATTCCTCAACCCTTTATAACTAACCATCTCTTTGAGTTATCAGTTTGCTTCATACAGGACTGGTATACCAAGGCCACCCTTCTTCATATTTTAGATAATAACGTGCCTTCAACCATATGCCCCTAGTATTGAATTATGATCCAGTTTAGTATGGCTTCGGCGCTTTGAAACATTGTCCCATTAGTATCTGCAATTAGTAACTCAACGAGATGTAGGCAATTATTTGATTCAATACAAAAGACCTGTAATGAACAGACTATAATTCTAACATACTATGGGACCATTATACTTAAGAAGTCACAGATCTTGAAATTGCAACAAAGCTACTCACCCTTTCTAGAACACAAGTAGTTACAGGAGGCAAGCAAAATTTCAATGCAATTCAGATTTCAGAACTCGGTATTGTATATAGGAGAAGAGAGTGACTCTGGAATAGGAGATGATCCCTGCAAACAGCATCCTAAGCTGTCATGGCCCTGTGCACAATCAGGTTTTACATAGTATTAGGAGATGATGTGTACCTGTACCCACATGTTGCAAACAATTTGTGCAAAAGGAAAACTTAAAATATGGAGGTATTCCTGTGTTCTTTGTTATTTTCCAACTGTGAGGTAGATTAAAATATATCTGGCAGGACTAACTACTCAAAAGTCACCACTTGCTATGAAGCTGATCAAAGTACAGCTCATTGTGCATGGATAGCCTTGACAATTCTTAATACGCCACAGCTCATTCTGCATGGATAGCCTTAATGATTCTTAAAATCGAAAGGAAAAAAGGTCGCCACAAGATTAGAGCACATAGCAGTCTTCCCCAAGCTCTAGACAGTACAAATTTTGGATTGACCGGTTGCCAGCGAGGCACAGAGGCTTCTACTCTCCTCCAGGCTTCAGATTTGGTGCTCCACGGCGGCAAGAACCACAGCCAATGACCCAATTCCGGCCCTGCAACAGTAACCAGCCGGAAACCGCCCCCAGAGAAGAGATCACAAGCAACTCATGACCACACAAAACCACAGATCAGAGCAAAGGCGATGGGCGCGAGGGGGAGCTGAATCTGGCGTCAAGATCACACCTTTGCGTGTCTCGGTGGCTGCGGCAGCGGAGGAGGGAGGGAGACAATGCCAGAGAGGAGGATGTGCGAGTGCTGCATTACTGGGCAGACACAAGTGCCACGGAGTTTGCACCCGCCGGCCTGGCATGGCCATTCAGTGCTGGATTGCCGCCGCTCGATCCAATGTGGCGACGCCCCTCCACCGGCTTTAGCAGGCGCGGTGGCGACGAGGATCACCTCGGGTGCCACCTGGCACCTCACCCGCCACCCATTCAGTGCTAGATCGCCGCCGCCGCCCAATCCGCCGTGTTGCAATGGGAACAAAGCAATAGATGATCCATGCGTAACAGAAGGAACACATTTAGTATGCTTTGAGATATAGCATTCATGTGATGAAAAAGAAGAGCTACACAGAACTCCATTGACCTTTTCATGTGTTCCTTCTGTTACAGCACCATACATAGGCAATGCATGTATTTTAAATAAAAAAATTATATATTGTAATGGCTTATATTACCACAAAAGTGTTCAGAGCATACTCCGGTGCCAACGCGGTAGCCCTCGCTGCTTCTAGTGCTCGAATGTAGATCCTCCACGGCGGTGCTCCTCATTGCTCCTGCTCGAATGGAGATCCTCCGTGCAAGAGCCCGAGACCTCTGAGGGTAGGGAGGGAGTGACGGCCCGTTGTGGCCTCGTCGGCGACGTTGGTGTCATCGAGGCCCAGCAGCCACGCTGGAGCCGCCCCTCCCCGACAGATCGTGGCACCATCTCCAAGCATTTGAACGCTGCTGGCCGGGATGGAGGGGGTGCCTGTGCCACTGCTGCCCGGGAGGGGACCGAGCTCTCCGGTCGGCCGTGTGGCGACGCCAAAACCGCTATTCTTGCCCCGCGTCGAGGATCCATGCGGCGACGCATTGAGGCTCCAAGCTTGGCTAGGGTTTTTTCCGAGAAGAGAGGGTAGGCAAGAGCGTGGAATCGCGGGGAGCGCGTGATTGACGCGACTCGCGAGGTAAAGTGTACGCGAACAATAAATATATCACTAAGCCATTAACCACCATTAACATCAGTTGAACACCAAATGTAAATGCAACAAATTTCACTGATATGTGTTTCCTCCCATTTCAACCAAAATAATGAACAGTAAGCAGAAATATTATCATTCAGCCTCACTACCCGGACCAAATATTTGGTCTAACATAAAAGGATGGACAAAATGCATGCATTACATCAGATTTTAGATTATACAAACTGCTAATGGAAGCATTTATATGAGGGCAAGTTAATTAAATTGGATCTAAAATGGTCAAGATGGATATATGAGAAGAGATGCCTACCTGTGGTCTGCGATTAATAAGTTGTCCACTGAAATTTGTATCAAATGCCATGGAAGTGCTATGGAGTCTGCATCAAAATCCTGAATAGTTGGAGCAACTTCTTTTCTCAGACCAAGCTTATCGGTAATCCAGCTCCAGATGCCATTGCTTCTATTGAAGAATGGATAAACTGTTTCTAAAGTCCTTCATAAATCTGCTTTTCTGCCCGCATGATTCTGCAAAAAGAATCAGAAAGTGATAAATCAGATAATTCTTCAGTGTAAAAATAGAGCGCAAAAATATTTATCAGACTGGAAATCAAGCTCAGAAACAATGAATTCATAGATGGAAAATTATTAGTTATCTGCATATAGGGCGGCATGATTTAACTTGAACTGGCATGATTGATTGGAGCAGCCCTCGGTGAGCCATGCCTGAAAACTTTACCCCAAATTATGTTATTACTTTTGAGACAACAAAAAATCAGAACCTTCTCCTTAAATTGAGTATATTTAGTTTAGTTGCTAGAACTACGGTTTAAAAAGATTACCTATGCTTTTTTATCATAAACAAGTGTGTCGAACTTGACAAAATTTGCACCAGCAATATTCTGCGTATAATCTAGATGGTCAGGCAAAAAAAGCTGACCTATATCCTGGGTGCTGGGCTGGGGCCACATCCCCTGTGACATGATTTTCCAAAGAGTAATTGTGTTGCTAACAACAATCTGAAAGCACGCATGCGTCACAGGATAAGGGGTTAAGCAAGAACCTCCAAAATAAAAAAGCAATCTAGGACAAACTTCTTTGTGATACCTTGAGTTTACACGGAAGAAAGTAGAAAAAATTAGATATATATGGTTCTGTCATTTAGGATGGAGAAGAAAAAGAAATTACATGGTCGAGTTACATGGTTATCTAAGTCAATCTGCAACAGCAAGGAACAAAATCATCCCATCATCTACCCGGGACTAAAAAAATTCCATGAATAATCTTCCAGTATAGTGCTATCTGAACCCTGAATGATTCAAATATGAATACACATATGTGTCAACAAACACACAACACTCCCTTCCAATTGTCAGCAGATGAATGGTGAAGCTACTGATTGAATAGACAAAAAAACATTTCAACCTGAATAGATGAAAAAAGAACATTGATGGCTGTGAAATCTCGATTAAGTGTGCTTCATGATTCAGTCATGCAGACCCTTCTAGGCAGCAAATCAGAGTTATTAGGTTTAGAAAAGCATAAACTTGGACTGACCTATTTTTTGCCCCAGTCAAGCATTAGTAGAGCACGTGTGCCTAAATCCATACTGAATTGAGATCCTTTTCCTCCTTTTTATTTTGTTTTGTTTGTGCCTCTGCATACCAATTGCCGGACAGTGAACAGTGAATGGAGGCATTGATTAAACAGATAGATTGTGTTAAAGAAAAAGAAGCACAACAAAATCAATAAATTGACAGGAGAGGACTTCTCAAAATCAATAAATCGATGGCACAAAACCAATCATACTTGTAATTGCTCCATCAGTTCATGAGACAAAAATGAAAGTGGTAATTGATCATAACATTCGATGATTTTGAATCTGAAAATCAACAATCAAACCACTTCAGCTTACAATTGCCGGACCTGAACAATAGGTAGCAGTGCTGTAGGCGATGTGCATTGGGTTGGGTGACAGCAGCGCACGATAGAGGTGAGCTAGAGGTGAGCGACGGGCAGTGATGCCAGCTCTTCAGCACACGTTTTCACACGAAATAAGATCTTGCTGCCATATGAATTTTCTTAACTGAAATTACAGGGATTGAAACTTTAGCTAGCATGAATCATAAACAAACCTGGCAAAATTACAGGGATTGAAATTACAAAGGTTCAGTTTGGTCAGAAAGCAAGTTGTTGGGTTGAGTCAAATTTATATGGCAAAGGTGCTGCTGCATCCTTTTTTCAGTGAAGGCTGGTTGCTAGTAGACATGGCTAGCTAAACACACAGGCGAGGTGCATCTATAATCTATAAACATAATAAAAAATGTCTACTTATTTGCTTGGCATGCAAAATTAGCTAGGACTGTAAGAGGTGAAGGGAAATGCTCACAGCCACACTAATCAATTGACTGTATATTCCTGTTTTTTTGTTTGGAGGCGACAGGCAAGGGCATTGATATCAAAAAAAAAAGAAAAAAAGAAAAAAAAAGGCAAGAGTGTTGTGCAATGGTTCAGTAATCACCTCATCTGGTATTTATATGGTTGCATCTACCGTCAACACATGAAGAATATGACTTCTAAGATCAATGAAGGAATACCTGATTAGCCAACCTTGGGAGACGCAAGCCTGAAATGATGCAAGGCGCGGTAGGATGCAGTCATATAAGCAGGTTCCAATAGCACCTCGTTCACACAGCCTTTTCAGCATTAGAGCAGGAACATGATTAAACAAAATTTGCATGATCTCAAATATGCAGCGACCATCATATGGTCGTGTTTCTCATGCTTATCCAATTAATATCAAATCATTCGCTGAGTAGCGAAAGTAGATCATTCAGAATACGATGAAATCATAAACCACACCTGAATACCTGATAAAGCAGTTGCGGTAGGGGAAAGGCAGCGCCGAGGGCCTCTTCACACTCGTCCGCCTCCTGGTGTCTGGGGGTCGGTGTCGACGGCGTCGTGTGGCCTCTTCGCACTCGTCCGCCTCCTGGCGTCTGGTGGTCGGCGTCGACGTCGTGGCTGGCGTTGTGTGCGTCAGGACGCGACCGCGTGACTGGCGGCGAGGAGACGACACCATCCCTGGCGGGTGAGGCCGACGGTGAGCAGGTGGAGATCGCCTCTCCCTAGGCCGTAGCGGCTGGAGGTCGCCTCTTCGCACTCGTCAGCCTCCTGGTGTTCGGCGGTCGGCGTCAACGGCAGTGGTGGGTGAGAGGATCGTGGCCGGCGTCGTGGCGGGAGTTTCGCTTTCCTCTACCTCCTCCTATCCTGTCCCGTCCCGTACTCCCGTGTAATGAAAAAACAGTCCCTGGACAAGGTGAGGTAATCACGCGGCCTTGCTGAGTTGAGACCGGCGATTGCTATAGGGCGATCTTGACTTTCTTTCTTTTTTTCTGATGTAGCGATCGTAACTTCCTTTAGGCTCCCTTTGGCAACACAGTTTCCCGGGGGGATCCCCTTAATTTCCCTGGGCCGAGAACCCCGTGCCAGTCTCCCCCGTGGAAATTCTCTGCGCTCTTTGGAAGCCCACCAACTCGGGTATTGAAGCCCGTTTCCCTGCGTTTTCCGCGCGGAAGGAAACCACGAGCCCTGAGGCCGGGAGGGTTTCCCTGACCCTGTCGATTCGTTCGCTCGGGCTGTAGGGCAGCTTGTGAGTCGCGAGGCCGCCGCCGGCGCCGCCGGCGCACCCAGCATCCCGTGGCCGGCGCATACCCGGTGGCCGGTGACGCATCTCTCCCTACGGCGGGCGACGCATCTCTCCCCGCCGACTGGACTCGCCTCTCCTCTCTTTCTTGCCTCGACTCCTTCTCCTCCGTCGCCGCCCCTCCGGCCTCGCCTCGACTCTCTGCCGCCGCCGCCCCTCCGCCCTCAACTCGACTCTCCTCTTCCATCCCCGTCACCGTCCCACCCACAGTCCCCTTCCGAACCTCCGTCGTCCCCGCTTCCACATCGGCTTCGTCCCCTCGCTAGAGAGACGTGACCGCTGCAACAGCTAAAAGGTGGGCTCCAAGATCCACATCAGCTGAAACGTGACCGCTGCAACAGCTGAAGGAAGGCAGTCTCGATCTGGTATGCACCCGCTCGATTCGTCCCCCTTCTCTATGGTTCTGTTGTATAGTGTTGAATTCAAGTGACCATATGCCTAGATGGTTGTCATCATCTGTGACGTGCTTGTTTCATGGTTGATCCAGTTTGCTTGCCCCGATCTGGTTGATCTAGGGTTCACTAAATTGTTGATTCATAGGTGCCCAAATATAGTCGATCTAGGGTTGTCTTGCTTCTTGTATTTCTTGTTTCTAGCACTAACTGGTTCTGGTAGATCCAGTTTACTGGTTCATGAATGCACTTGTTTTTTTTTTGGAAACACATGAATGCACTTGTTGATATGTAGATATGTAGAAGTCTTTAACTGATGTGTAAAACAGAAAGAACATGTGTTTGAGCATCAATCCTGAAAAAAAATATGTAGCAATTGTTGGCACCAGTAGTTGGCAGAGTCATCATTAGACATTCATTGATTGATTAGTTTATTTACTTTAGCTTGTTACGTGAGTGTATCTTGTGTCATGTTCTTTTGCCTTCTAGTAGTACAGGAGTTGCAGCTTGGTCTTTTCAGCTTTGCAGGAGTAAGGTCATCCTGTATTTTAGTTTTTAGCCTCCTGCTAGCTGATAGTGCATTTCAAGGCTGAAGCTTGATTTAATTGCTTTATATGTCATGCCTTAACTGTAGCTCTTGATTTAATTGGTTTAATATTTCACATGCCTTAACTGTAGCTCTACTTGCTTATATATATATATATATATATATATATATATATATATATATATATATATATATATATATATATATATATATATATATATATATAATATGTAATAATATAGTTCCATATGTGTAACTCTAGATGGCTTCTTGGGAGGAGCTTACTAGGAACTTTTTGTTGGAAGAGGAAGAAGAAGATCAGCTGAAACTCTGAAAAAATTGAATGTCTCACAGTTTCAGCATGTGAGATGTTTAAAGTTTTCAGAGTGTAACATAGCCTGTAGATCAAGTTTCCAATGCATCTACTGTTTAACTGTGATAGTACTGCTAACTATAACTAGTTCATATCCGTTTCTGTGATTAATTCAGTCAATATCTTTTCCTGTTTACATTTAAATGACTTTCAGTGAACTGAGTTATCATCTACTCTTTGATTGTGTTAGCATGTACTGATTTTCATATATTGATTACTTTCAGTGAATAAGATTTTTAGATGATGATGCAGTCAACTGACAGCTTGATATTTACAACAATTGTTGACACTAATCTGTGACCATCCTCAAATTAATTGATGTTTCCCTTAACTAGATTTGTCATGCAACACATTGTTTCTGTGTTTCTGTTAGCCTAGGTTGACACTTGTCATTTATCTAAGCATCTATGTAGTTTTGAGAACTTTCCTTCCCTGAACCAGCAACCTTTTGTTCCCTGTACAAAGTTATGCAATTTCATTTTAGCAAAGTTTACTAATAAATTAGGGTATGGTATTCATCAATGTTTTGAGCACTTACCTATGAATTAGTCCTCTAGGCTTGTAGCTGCAAGCTATTTTACCTATGAATACTATTGTGCATTGCCATTACTTCCTATTTGCTGTGGCATGCCACATGTTTACCCTTGGTTGAAGTTGATGTATTCTAGCAGCACTAGATTAGTTTACTTTAGGTATGTCTCTAGCTACTAATGTTTTTCCTTGTTTACCTGCAGGGTTCTGGTGTGGAAGCAAATGCATGATTTGAGAAGAAAATTGTTTTTTTAGCTGCAGTGCCTATGTGACAAGCTTATGCAAAGGAGTTCTTTTTTTTCTCTCGAACACTGCTTATGAAAGGAGTTGAACCATATTTTTTTTCATATATGTCTTGGATATCTGGATGGAGATGATCTATGATTTGGTGACGAATGGATTAGCTAGGATGATCTATGATTTGGTGACGTAGTTCTAGGAATTCTGTTTTTTCTTGATTTTCTTAGACATTGTTTTCAATTTTGTTGCATGTAGAAGTAATTCCCAGTTCAAAAAAATATGTGTATTTCTGGTCATGAAAACATACCCACGCACGCTTGGCTGTAAGACTGGACACGGACGCTGTGTTTAGTTAATTTCCCTACGCCGGACACCTTGCTGCCAAATGGCAACAGGAAAACTACCCCCACGCGTGGTTACCTGCCCTGTGAAGAGGCGGGAATGATAAGTCCAAAAATTTCCACGCGCAGGGCTATCTTCCCAGGGAAAACTTTAGTGAGAGAAAGGAAAACCGGAGAGGGAGGGAGAGAACCGCGTGACGCACGCCGGGTGAGGAAGAAAAAAATCGGAGAACCCTGCGATGACGGGCGAGGGTACGTAGCTAATCGCCAGGGGCGGGGATCGCAGGTTGGGCAGACCGACGACCCGAAGAATTTTGTCGCACCAAAAGTTGTCCACCTTTTACTCTTTTTAGTTGCGAGAGATTTACTCCCTCCGTGCAGAAAAAAATACAACTACGTGTTGCGTGCCAAAAAGTAGTTCATGTTTGACCAAATTTTTAATGAATACTATTCACATTTATGGCTCTAAAATAATTTATTAGGAAAATACATTTCGTAATTAATCTAATGATATTTATTTCATACCATACATATTGATATCTTTTTATCTATAATTGATCAAACTTAAGATATTAAACCATGTCACTGTGCTAGAATTGCATTCTTTCCTGACGGAGAGAGTATATTTATATTTATATTTATATTTATCTATATTTATTTATATTTATATTAACTACAACTAAAAAGTAGTCAGGGCAATTGATTGCCCTCCGACATCGCTTCACTCGCCCTGCTAAGGTGTCCTCTGGCTATGTTCGCCTCATGCCCAGCACTAACCCCCTCCAGCAACAACGCACACAAATCCTGCCAATTACAACGCCTCTTCCTTAAGCATCTCTCCTCAAATCACGGCATCCTGATCTCTCGTCGTCCCCTCCATCCGTATCTCTCCACCACCACCCCTACTCGGCTACCCCAACTACGGCAGTCATCGCCTTCTTCCTCGCAAACGCCATCAACCTGACCCCATCCAGCGGCGGCGATGAATGTCACCTTCTTCCTCGCAAACGCCATCAACCTAACCCCATCCGGCGGCGGCGACGAATGGGCCACTATGCTCCTATCAGCAGCACGCACGTGCCTCTCTACCCACCTGCTCTCTAGCATCGGTGATGACATGCCACTTCAAGGGCATCCTCGTGCTCCTCCTGCCTGAGGCAGGCGGCGATGGTGGTGACTACTACCTCCCCTTATTGTCTACCTGTGGGGCGCCCTCATTAACCCATGGGGCTCCTCGATTGGACAGCATGGTGAGCCGATTTGATGGCTCGATGCCTTGATTCGGTGGCTCGGTGCCCTGATCTGATGGACAGGCGCCCCAATGGAAACCCTATTTTTGGTTTTGGTAATTGAGACAACCAGTGGACTAACCTCTTTGCTAAGTGCGTGTTTGGGCGAGGTTAGGTCCACACCAAGATTGAGCAATATGGCACTCATGAATGAGACGGAGGAAGAAAGTGAAACAAAATCCAAGATAAGAAGGCAAAGGTATAAATAGGATTTTGTTTCACCGGTCAAAACACAATAGAGTGTGTGATCGGGTTTAGGATAAATAGTCGTACTATTAAGAAAGGATTTGTATAGTTAAAATGGTTATCTAAGTGCCGCTAGGTTTGAAAATACATTCATATGCATCAGACCTAGTGAGATCACGTGAAAAACCATTTGAAAAATATTTGTGAAAATGCTAACTCACTTGCACGCATGGTAGAACACATTTGTGGAGTTAGCACATTTCAAAAAGGGGATCAAAATCGAGCTAGAAATGCCTCTAATGCTGATGGTCACCATCGGACTAAGCGGCACATGGTAGTGCGGCTGAGTGTTAGACTACCTAGGTTTAGACATCGGAGCGGCCGATGCAAGGCATCGGACCAATCTGATGGCCTTTGGCCCTCTCTAGACCGCTCTGGAAGGTATCGCACTGGGAGTCTATGCTTCGATGGGTGCATGGCTTGCACCATCAGAGTATAGGGTTTTCCTGTTCAGCGAGCGGTCCCACACTCGTCAGCACGCAGGATGTTCATATGTGACATCTTTATAATCCGATGTGAAGCATCGGTGCAACCCGATGGTGAAATTTGCTCTCTGGATGGCATCAGATTGTGTTGGGCATTAGTCGGATAATGCCATTGGAGCAAGCTCACTTAACAGCTACTATGTGACAGAGAGTGCACGTGTGGCATCAGATTAAAGAGAGGAGCATCGGTGTCAGTGTCTGATGACCGGTAACATGTTACGGGGCACCCGGAACGGTGATTGGTGGGCTTCGACAAAAGCAAAACTTGATAGTGAACGCAAAGACAGCGATTTATACTGGTTCTGGCCGCTTGGATAGCGTAACACCCTACATTCAATTAGGTGTGTGGTTTTGCGTTGGATTATTATGCATGATTGGATGTATAAGGGGTGCTCTTGCCTCTCTTTGTATAGTTTAGAGCGCACACGTAGTCATAGTCGGATACTCCCTCTGTCCCACAACTATTGACGTTTTGGCACTTCATTTTTTTTGTCCATGACTCAACATGCTATGCACCTAGCCACAGGTATTGTCTTGATTCAAACAATAAATGTTGTACTTGGTAGGTTTCTAAAACGCCCTTTAAAGTGGGATAGAGGGAGTACCTACTCAATCGTGAGTCATGATATAATCTTTAAATCTTCAGAGTACAGGGGATGGCTATTGTTTTGTGTACCGTTACTAGACAAAAATATATAATAATAATAAAGAACACGAAATCAAATGATGTGACATGCCAGAGGACACCGACTTGACTAAAATGAAATTCCGGGAGCTACCAATTTTGAAAGGTTCGCCCTTTGGTCCAACATTGCGAAGTAAAGGGCAATATACATATACCGACATTGCCCCAGTACCAGTAGCATCTGCAGCTTCTGACGTCGACATCGGATATCCTAATCCCAATCGAAGACCAGGAGTACAAGGCATAATAAGGACCAACGGATCAACATATCATAAGACTAAGGAGCTACTGAGGCAGTAAACATTCAATCTTAACCCTAAATTCCCAATCCAATTCATCAATTGAGTGATTAACATGCAGAAATCAGCTGTGATTAACCCTAAACAACGATTAATGACATTTTTCGACCTTACAATTGTTATTATTTGATTATATAAATTTTAGTCAAACTTGAGGTACTTTGACTTTATTATTTGATTATATAAATTTTAGTCAAATTTGAGATACTTTGACCGTCCAAAAAAGTTAAAATGACTTTATTATAAATTGGATGAAGGTACTGCCAGGACAATTAGTAGAGCTTTTTCAATTATAGAATAGATATGGTTGTCAGGACAATTAGCCATTTTTAAGTCAACGATTATAGAAGAGGTACTGCCAGCTTCGTTAAGGTGGATTAACATGGACATAAGGTCGATATAGAATATTGCTGTTGGACAATCATGGTTACCATCATGTGTATCGTATATTGAATATTTGCTTTGTTTCTTCATCCTTATGAATCAAATACTACAATTAAAATGTGCAAAAATCATGGTTACCTCATTTGCGTGATGTTTGCTTGATTGTGAATATTTTTTTAATAGACATGTGCCTGAGGCGCGTACATATCCACCAGTAATAAACACAAAATCAAATGACGTGACATGGCAAAGGATACCGACTTGACTAAAATGAAATTGCGGGTTCGGTCTTTGGTCCAACATTGCCAAGCAAGAGTGGCAGGAGATGCTTCTGAAAGGGGCAACACCAACTATATAGCAACATACAAGCTAGTATATATGTATGTTACTAACTAACGATAGTTGGCATACCTATAGACGTTGACGGGCCTAATGAGCACCATCGTTACCAAATCCTCGCCAGTGGTTGTTGGACCGGCGACCTCGCGCGGCAACGCCGATGGTGGAGCACATTAAACTCTCGTCCTTCAACAAGGCTCTTGCATTCTCCCCGTTCACCTCGTTCCCCGTGGTAGGGGCGGTGGTAGGGGTGGTCGCCGGGGAGGGTAGTGCCAGGGGAAAGGCACGCCGACCGCGGTGGTGGTAGCACGCATGCAGCAGCCACGAGCTCGATGCGGTGGGGTATGGGTGAGGAATAGAATATGACCTGCGAATCGTTATTTTCTTTGTGTAAACAGTGGTAGGTGGGTAATTTTGAGCAACTCTAGGAATCCATGAGTTTTTGGAGCACCCCTTGTAGATTCAGTCCTCAGATCTGAAAGTCTTGACAGATCTGAATCTATAGAGCGAAGATGTTTGGATAAAAGAAATTAGATGTAAAATAAAACTGTTTTTGGTGGATCCAAAACACTTAGAGCTTTGCCAAACAGGGCCTGGCTAATTTTAGCTTATTTTTGGGTTAGCTAGCAATTAACTCTTATATTTAAATAGATCCTTACTTGTATGGGAGTGTTGCACCGCCAGAGCCAGAGCAACAATTGACCAAATACTAGTAGACCTAATCCATACCTACTCGTGAGTGGCGATATAATCTCTAACTATGCAAGGACGGCCATTGTAGAGTATAATAGAAAAAACACGAAATCAAATGATGTTATGCACATTCTAGAGGATAGGGAGACTTGACTAAAGTGAACTTCCGGAAGCTGTCGATTTTGAAAGGTTCGGTCCAACATTGCGAAGAGCGGCGGAGATGCGTGTGGAAGGCAGGAAGAGCTATATTTAACCAACTACTACTAGTATATGGCAGTACAAAGCTAAATGAGCACCATCGTTACCAAATCCTCGCCGGTGGTTGTTGGACCGGCGACCTCGCCGGCGACGCCGACGGTTGAGCACATCAAACTCTCGTCCTTCGACAAGGCTCTCGCATTCTCCCCGTTCACCTCGTTCCTTGTGTACGACCACGCGATCCACGAGCCAGCGGAGACCGTGAGGAGTGCCTTGTCGCGTGCTCTGGTCCACTACTTCCCCGTCGCCGGCCGAGCTGTTGTAGGGGTCGACGGCGGCGAGCTCCGCATATCTTGCACCGGCGAGGGCGTACTATTCGTCTCCGCGTCGGCCAACTGTTCCCTGGAGGACGTCAAGCTCTTTGACCCGCCTTACGCTGAGCTTCTGTGGGAGCTCGCCGTCGTCTACCCCGAGGAAACCTGCCGCCAGTCGGACCCCTTGCTGCTGGTGCAGGTGACGGAGTTCTCCTGCGGCGGGTACGTCGTCGGGACCACGTGGAACCATGCCCTTGCTGACGGCACGGGGATGGCGCAGTTCCTACAGGCCGTCGGCGATCTCGCACGGGGGCTACCACAGCCGTCCGTGCTCCCTGTCAGCTGCGGCGACGACTCGCTCCCGGAGCTGCCTCCGTTGGTCACCTTCATAGAGAAGATGATGGTGACGCTCCAACCACAGGGGTTGGTCTACCAGGACATCACAGTTCCATGGAAACTCGTCGACCGTGTCAGATCCGAGTTCGCCGCCGCCGCCGGGCACGGCGACGACGAGCCATGCACCGTGTACGAGGCGGTGGTGGCCGTGTTGTGGCAGTGCCGCACCCGGGTGGTCATGTCCGACCCCGACGCCGCCGCGCCGCTCGTCTTCGCAGCCAACGTTCGCAAGCACGTCGGCGCCAGGGACGGATACTTCGGCAACTGCGTCACGTCGGCGGTGACCGTGCCACGGAGCGGCGAGGTGGCAAACGGCGACATCAAGGACGTCGTGCAGCTCATCAAGTGCGCCAAGCAGGGGATACCAGGCCAGTTCATCAAGAACGACGACGTCGCCAACGGAGAAGAAGGCGGTGGCCTGCACCGGCAAGCGGATTATTATTCTGCGCCTACGGAGATAGAGCAGCTCGGTGACGTGCTGTTCGGGTACAACGCGTTCTACGTGTCGAGCTGGCGGAACCTCGGCTTCGACGCGGCGGACATGGGCGGCGGGACTCCGGCGAGGGTGATGTGCCACGTGGAGCTGACGGCGGTGCCCAACTGCGTCGCGTGTGTGCCGTGTGGCGGGAAGGACGGGGCCAACGTGTTGACGCTGTGTGTCAGGGAGGAGCACGTCGACGCCTTCCTCGGGGCGCTGCAAAACTTCGTCATGTGATCGATGCATCGCATATCATTTTCAGATCTATGGAAGCAGATTGTAAGCCAAATAATTCACACATGTATGTTGATTCGTATCTGTAATCGGAATTGCTCTCCTATTTGATGTCCGGACCCGATAAAATCATTCGTTCATTCTTACCACATAATTATTTATTCTTATCCACTCGTCCATAGCTCAACCTAACATTTCCTATCTTATCTTCTACTTTCAATCTTTATTATTTAGTATCTGCACCTAGAACATCTCTGGCTTCACATCTTCCTCGTCTCCTCTCACACTAATTAAGCCAAAGCTGATGGCACAACAAGCTCGGCCATGCTTGCCATCTCAAGACCAAGCAATCCCTCATGGTGAAGCCTAGAGGTGAGAGCGCGGTGACACAGGGACGGGAACAACGCTGGTGCCCGCGCGAGCTCTAGCCCACAGTCTGAGCCCTGCACCCCTCTGACTTCGAGACTAGCCCCTCCTCCCTCCCCGTCTTGGATGGATCTCTATTGCTACGTTGGTGGAGCATGAGGCTCTGTCGCGTTTATGGGCAAGAAGCAAGAGGCAGATAGTGGTGAGCAGAGGGCGATGGGCGTGTGGGCAAGGCTGGAGCTCCTCGCCAAGATCTGTTTTAGTGGATCCTTCATTCTTTGTGATGTGTTAGCAGATGATTGTTTATGTTGCATTGACTCATTCGGGATGTTGCACCACATAATAAGCGGATTTTGATATGTTTCTATTCTAATGCATTTTTTTGGATGTTGCAGCAATTATAGCTATATGTCCCAACAATAAGTTGGTCTTGTTGTAATGACTTTTCTTTGGCTATTGCTAGTTTGTTTTGGTCGAGATCGAGATGGGGACACACATGTGTTTTTCAATGTTGCAGTTGCATATTTTTCGATGGTACAACAAGGACCTAGTTTTGAAACATTTCTCTATTGTGTTACTGTAGGTTTTCTCTAGTTATTTCATAAAATGATTCAAGATGTTGCAACAACTGTGTTTTAATGTTGCAACGTGTTTTCTCTAGTTGTTTCATAAGATGATTTAAGATGTTGCAACAACTTGTTTTAATGTTGCAGTCATATCTTTCTCTTCTCTTCACTGCCATGTTTGGACGGTGCAGCATGAGATTGTAGGTTGGTGCGTGGGTGTGCTCCACTGAGGAGGGGTCTTCCACCATGGCCGAGCGAAACGAGCACATGGAACATGATGGGAAAGAAGGCTGGGTTCGTGGCGTGGCAAGCATGTGAGCCGAGATAATTGTTTGATCATGGAGGTGGGTCAACACAGCTTCTGATATTTATTTGCATCTGGACGTCCGGACACTAGTAATTTCTGGTATGTAATTTGTTTTCGAGTTAATGAGAAATATTGTTATTCATGGCGTCTGATGCATAACTACTTAATTAACTACATATATATGGTGCATCTTATATTATTATCATATATAGTCATACGAACAGCCTTGTTGCTTCTCGTCATTCCTCATTGACTACTTTACTAGTAGTCGGCAATGTTTTGGTGATTCATCAGATGGTGACGGAAAGACCAGTTGATTATTAGCGATGCAAAGAAAGAAAGTCTAAATAAACAGAGTAGTAGTTGGTTGCTCATCTCAGCTCTCACCTAACTTGTCGATAGCTATAAGCAACGGAGCAATTCGACACTACGCCCATGGAATATCCGTTTGAAAAAAGTCAAAATTACTCCTCTTAAATTTGCCATATTACATGTAACTCAAACTAACATTTAGTTTAATTTACTCCTTCCAACTTAAAAAAATCTATCTTATCTTTTTTTTAGAGCAGTAACCGAATCAATTCCGATTAAGGCCTCGTCCGGTTAGCCCAGAATGGGCCATTTCGTCCCTAGAAACCATTCCGGCTTTGATTAAGGTTATACAAATTAGCGAACCATTTCTAATTTCTAGAGAACCGAACGTTGTCTAAGTCGTTATGATACGCAAACAGGCTGGTGGCCCGGTGGCTAGCTTTCATGTTGGCAAAGCAGCCGGTAGGGATTTGAACCCCCGCACGGCACCTACCTCCTGAAGGCCGCAGCAAGGTAGCGCTGTTTTAAAAAAGTCATTAAAATATCCACCGCTATTAATAATTTGTATAATAAAATATGATCTCTAGTTCATTCAACACCTCCCTACCTCTGCAAGCATAAATATGAGATGTTATCCTTTTGCATTAACATTTTATAATCTTATATATAGTAAATATATATTTGGCCGCTAACTAATTCTAAATGATAAAGAAATCAACTACAAAGGTTTAGATCTTTTCAAGGACTATAACTTTGGTATAAGTTTGTTAGAAAAATTCAAAAATTTGAATATCAATATATGAGAATATCGATATAGAAGTAGAATAGATTAGTTGGGAGCTAGGGAAAGTTGAGCTATACTTGGGTTCCGAAGAAGTCCTCAAAAGTCTGGTGTACTTCTTTTTTATCCTTCTTTTTGTAAGACTTGAGTATTAATATAGTTATCTTCTCATTTACTTGAACTCTTTCCATGGTTATGTAGTTTAGGCCTTAGCTGTGTAACAAAGTATGGGTAGAGTAGTCGAATCATATCTTACATTTTTACATAGGTTTCTGATAAGTGAAATTAGAGGACAAATTTAGAGTAGAAGTTTTTAAAAGGTTTAATTCACTCACTCCTAGATGTTACGGTCTCTTTAAAAGGTACTAGTGTAGAGGCGCGCGCCATCACGCGCATGTACAGTCATACGTAAAATTAAAAATATGGAGAAAACACTGACTAACAAGCTATATAGATATATATTTCGGATATATATTACACATGTTGCTCGTGTTTGCAAAGAGTTGATATTTGAGGAATACATTTAGTTTCCTACATAGCATATCGGTCCAGGGAATACATTTGCAGTTTTTAGATTTCGAACAAACAAACAGGCAAGTTTTCGATGGGATTACACACCCATAGCTATGAGCAGTTAGTGAAGGTACGATAAAGAAACAACAGGCTCAGGCGTTTTTTTACAGGACGGCCTTTTGTTTGGGTGGTCTGGAACCCATATTAGCTTTAGGACTACGATGCTAAAGAATGCTGGTCTAGAATATATCCCTGCGCACGTTACAAAATGGTGAAGCTGACATACTGTTAGATGGCATTACCTGGTGTAAGAAACAACACAGTGAATCAGTAAACGATGGAGTTGAGATAGAACTTTTTTTTGTGTTGCAAAAAAAGTGTCGTATGCGATGTGCAAGGCTATGGCTGTGTTTTGCAAAAGTGTTGAAAACAAATGACCGCAACAGAAATCGTATAAGTCTAGATTAGATTATGTTTTAGAGTAATTAAGCTGCGGCTCTAAAATCTGAATGTCCATCTATAAGGTGCAGTACCATATATGTGTAGGTCATCTGAAATTAGGATCATAAAAAGGGGTTAGGTTCATTTTGATCCCAACCTACAGTACCACTCCATAGGCTTCCTCTGTTTTCCATTTGTATGATATCCTTGGTTTTATCTTGAAAAGAGTTTTGCCTGAAACTGTATCCATAAAACAAAGGTAACGATCCATATAGTGGGATGTAGAATCACTAAGAACACATCGGCTTCCCACTATATATATGCGCAGCTGTTGACACTGACCATAGCAAGGCTCCGAAAAAACTAACAACACCCAAAACGAATGCTTACCACTGGTTCTGTAATAATCAGGTAATAACCTGGAACTCCCCTAGTATGTTATTCAAACTATCAGAAAGCCGTTTTTTCACAAGGTGAAGCAGACAGGCCATGGACAACAGAACATCTGCTATGCTAGTGGGAAGTAGGACTGCATATCTGAGCAACACATTACACATGGTATGTTAGTTTTAGGCAGGCAAAAAATTGTAAGAGCATCATAAGAACAAAATACAGATCCACCTTGCATCTGCTGTGGGCAATTGCAGAGCTGAACTCAAAGGATCCACTGACCGGAAGAAATAAACGATCTTAATTGCAGCAGCGTACTTGCTATCGAGGACACCAGGTCAGTGTCACGTGTGATCAACAGACGTTAAAACATCATTTGCCCTGAAACTAAAGGAACAACCATCTCAGTTGAGATTGGACAATACAACGTGCACATTAAAAAATAGCAGGTCCACTAAAACATGGTGGTAAAACGTGAAGCAGGTTAAGCCTGTGGCCTAACCCTGCAGGTAAATGAAAATAATATTGCGTTGCCTTTTTAGCTATCTGCAAATATCAAGAATGGAGGCTGGCATAAGAAAGATTAGGAGCTGGAAGTAACGGTCAGTCCATTTCACATAAATTTTAGTCTGACAACAAAGCGAAGGATAATAAGGTGTTAGCACATATGCATAGAACCTTGTTGTAACTTGGGGAAACTATCATAACGCTTGTAAAGGCAAGCTATCAAAATTTGCTTTAAAGATCTTGTTATCACCAATATATCCGTTGAAAAGTCGAAAGTTAGTTTGTTTACATCATTGGCAACAAATTAAATAGATGGCTTTTTTTGTTTGCAATATATGTTTCATGGGAACATTGCAAAGAATAAAAGGAAAGAAAATAGCTATCATAGCCATAATAATTACATTCAGATGTAGTCATAGGCATAACTGTCATATAGAATAGGAATGCACAGTAAACAGCTTGAAAAAGAGAAAAATAGCACCAAGATAAGACTACCCCCATAGACATGTATCTAAATCTAAATAAGTAAAATTAGCAAATACAGGCTGCAACATTAAAGCTTGATCTGATTGGCACCAGACATGCAGAGAAACAAAAGGAAAGCAAAGGTTAGAGCATAGGCAGTTCACCTGAGGAGCAGTGCAAATACAGAATCCTATGTAATGACCGGGACACTATGAAGTGGAGCACAGAGAGTAATTTGTCGAAATCGGTAAAACTCCTTTGAGATCAAGCACACTGAGCACAGAGGTAGCAGGAGTTAGCCTGACCGGAAAGCACGAATACAGCAAATTAGGAGAACCGAAGCTAAAACAAAATTGAGAAACAGAGGCTAGAGCATAGGCAGCTTACCTGAGTAAGGCAAAGGGAAGATCATGTATGATGACAGGAATACTATGGAGATCAGTAGAACTCCTTTCAGATCTACGTGTGCATATGATGATCTACCAAGAAAAGGAAACCATTTTAATATTCTTTAAGCAAGGACATTTTGGAATACTATGAAAAGAGTTATGCATATATATACATTTAAGATATTGGTAAAGTAAGAGGTGTCATAAACAGAACCGTACATACGAGATTCTAGAGGAATTAGGATAGTTTGTGGTCCTGGCTCTTAGCATAAAGCAAAGAGATATATATGTTCATCCAAAGGTGTAGACATGTGTCTCGTGTAATTTGTCAGCATATTTATTTTCAATTTCATTCTGCAAGCATAATTAGTTGATACAGATAATATTGTAATATTGGAGTTTCTTATATTGTCCCCGACTGACTATGTTAAAGCACTATACTACTAAGTTAAGCGTTGACAAAACAAAAGTCTTTGAAGATTGTAGGTGCCTGGTTGTTGCAAAATACTTGTACTTGATAAATCTGTGGAATGAGACAATTACCAGCTAGGCGGTATGGAGCAGACCAAGATACCCAATGTGCAAATCTGGCATCCTTCAAATAAACCAACATTAGTTGGAGCAATAGCTTTGTGGCAGCAACAACAGTGGTTATGACAGGGTTCTATAGAGAAGCATCTATCTGCAAGGCAGCGACGAGCAATGGACACAACAAGGAACGACAATGGTGGCTGTCCAGTCACAGCACGTTGAACAGGTCTAGAAGGCAAATAAAACAGTGTAATGTCTGTAAAAAAAGCGGATGACGTGTTTAAACTGAGTACCAGGCTAAAAACATGAAACTAAAATTGTGTTAGTGCAGACTAAATCTTAAGGCAAACAATGACAGGGAACAGGCCATTTAGAAGGCAGGATTCAATTCTATAAATCTCATAGGCTGTTGCATGACAAACATAGAACAATAGTCAAAATACTTCAATCGGTAATTCATGAGTAGTTTCAGACCTGACAGGCAACATGAATCTAACATAACCAGGCAGTATGAATCAGTACACGCAGGGTTTATTCAGACTGAGCTAATGTAAGCCAAAGCAAAGATAAAATAAAGCAGATGAAAAATCACTGACCGGTGCATTGGTTTGTAATTTGCACAGATGAACCTAGAATTCCAACCTGATCTCACTGTGCCTATAGCAACAGATGAGCAGGAAACGCGGACGGTGTACCTAGTAACACAAGGCTGAGGATTATAAAACGGCTGCTAGCGGCAAGTTGCACCCTGTAATTTTGTGGACATTTTATCTTTCCTCAAATATGTCATCCGGCATGATCATGAAAATAAAGAGCACCCAATATGCCACTGACCGTACCTCAGCTTTCGCCAGGGATGTCCCCTTCCAATCAGTGGCCGGTCAGCAGTTTAGTTGCATTTGTCATATATCTGCTTCAAGCTTCATGGCACGATGCATTTCCTGGAACAATCCAGAACAGAGCAAATTAGAGGTATTTGCCTCCTAACCAAACATCGTATTCATCTATGAGTTGGACCTTTTGCTATTGGCACAGTTGATAACTAAACCTAACCAAGCAATTCAGTCCAGTTTGTAGCAAATAAAAAGGTAGGAACCAAGTAAGCATCCACAACAAACGTGCAGCAGTTAACTCTAAATTTGCACTGGCCGAAAAAAGAAAGAGCATAGCAACCTCTTATTCTTAAAAAAAGACAAGATGCAAGGCACCAAGCAGGATGGCCTACCAAATGAGTTGAAGTATGTGCTCCAAGATCATCATACAACTTTATGACAAACCTTTCATAACCAACCCTTTTCTAAAAAATGGACCTTACAGGATGGAACAACCAATTGTTGTTTGAAAATATGTCCTCTGCACATTGCATAGTTTTTTTTTTGACTGTCAACGGGGGGGAGGCGTTCCCCACCTGATTTATTTGATTATAATGGCCCCAAACGGCCTCATAAAGTACAGAGACACCTAGATGGTTACAAACTTACATAAGCGGTTAGCATTTCACAGGTGAGCGTCCACGCCTGGACGGAGGGAGGAAGGTGATGCCGGTCGCCGCCACACCGCGCGGAGCCGTTTCCGGACTCGCCCGCGACGATGGGAGGCGCGCACCGGCAAGCGTCCACGCCTGGACTCAGGGGGGTGAGTGGTGGCCGCCGCCACACCGCGCGGAGCCGTTCCCGGACTCGCCCACGACGGTGGGAGGCGCGCGCCGCCTAGACGGAGGGAGGGGTGCGCCGGCCGCCGCCACACCGCGCGGAGCCGTTCCCGGACTCGCCCGCGACGGTGAGAGGCGCGCACCGGCAAGCGTCGACGCCTGGACGCGGGGGAAGGGGGGTGCCGGTCGCCGCCACACCATGCGGAGCCATTCGCGGACTCGCCCGCGACAGCGGGAGGCGCGCGCCGGCAAACGTCCGCGCCAGCAAGGCGGGGGAAGAGGATCGAAGAGGACGCCTCCAAGGAGGGAGCGGCGTCCGCAGACGTCGCCGTCCGGGCTTTCGCCCTAGCCTCCACCAACCCGCTTGCTCAGGGACGTGACCGCGTCGGCTCGCGGTGCGCCGTGCTGGAGGAAGGTGCGCCAGCCGCCACACGGGGACGGCAAGGGGACGTGACGCGACCACGGCGGGTCGCGGTGCGCCACGCAGGGAGAAGAGGTGTCAAGCGCCGCCACACGAGGGCGACTGGCCCGGGCGCAGGGCGAGAGGGGGGGTGGCGATGGTCGCCGCCAAACCGCGCGGAGCCGTTCCCGGACTCGCCCACGACGGAGGGAGGCGCGCACCGCCTGGACGGAGGGAGGGGTGTGCCGGCCGCCGCCACACCGCGCGGAGCCGTTCGGGCTCGCCCGCGACCGTGGGAGGCGCGCACCGGTAATCGTCCGCGCCAGCAAGGCGGGGGAAGAGGATCGAAGAGAACGCCTCCAAGGAGGAAGCGGCGTCCGCAGACGTCGCCGTCCGGGCTTTCGCCCTAGCCTCAACCAACCCGCCTGCTCAGGGACGCGGCCGCGTTGGCTCGCGGTGCGCCAAGTTGGAGGGAGCTGCACCAGCCGCCACACGGGGACGGCAAGGGGGCGTGACGCGATCACGGCGGGTCGCGGTGCGCCACGCAGGGAGAAGAGGTGCCGGGCGCTGCCACACGAGGACGACAGTCCCAGACCCAGGGCGAGGGAGGTGCGCCGGTCGCCGCTGGACCAGCAGCGAGCACCACGGTGTCGCCGCCCGTGTCGCCCAGCGGGGCGACGCGGGGGCCTTCGCGAGCAACTTCGCCGGATAGAGGCGCGCGGCCGACCTAGAGAGCACCAGGTAGACTGACGGCAGCAGTGGGCTCGCCGGAAAAGGAGTAGGGGTGAGAGGTCCAGCTGAGGAAACGCCAGATCCGGGCACAAGGTCGCCGGATCCGGTGCCGCCGGACATGGGCGTCGGGCTCCGGACCCCAACTGATGGCCAACGGGAGGGGGCAAGGGGCACGGCGAGGAGCTTCGCTGCGGCCGGTCCGCAGCCATCGCCAGCGCCCGAAGCATCGAGGTGGCTGCGCCAGGCTCCGGGACGGAGAGCAGCCCGCCGCGGACGCCTGCGCGGATCCGGGGCAGGGACGGCCGATCCGGCCTGAGGTGGCTCGGATCCACAGCCCCGGCCGCCCAGACACGCCGACGAGCATCCCAGATCGAGGTCGCGAAATCTGGGAAGAGAGAAGGAGGGAGAGGAACAGGAGGGAGGGAGAGGGTGTAAGCAGCGCCGCGGCGGTGTTGGCCGCCGCCGCCGCGCCCGACGGCAGCGGCGGCGGCCGGAGGTGGAGTGCGCGGCGGGAGCTCCTGTGGTGGTGCGGGTCGCCCTCGAGTCGCCTCCGGAGGGAGACGACCGAGAGCCAACCGTTCCAATCTTCAGGTCTGAAGGTTTTCACCGCGAGAAAAAAGGTGTGGCCAATTGCCCGCACATTGCATAGTAATGCATCCATCTCTGAATATTTTATACCAATGCATCAATCTCTGTCAGTTTAACATAGCAGGTATCTTTTTTGGAGGCTCCAAGACCTATGATGCACATGAAGCCAGTAATCATTATGTCTAAAAGTAAAGCATGTACCAATAGGGAAAATAGGAAATTACACTCATGTTCATATGTCTTGCTGTGCTCACTTTTTTGTCATTAGAGAACTATCGAACTGAAGATATAACTTGGACCTTCGTAGGCATGACAAAAATGAAAACTGAACTGAATCAAGTATCAAACTCAATGGAGAGGAGGTAACTCTCAAAATCCAAACTACAACACTATATGCCATGCTCTCTTATCTTTGCATACTGCACAACCAAATTTCTGCTGGACATGAATATGTATGGAAAATCTTGATAAAGGGAAATAGAACAATAGCACCAGGGTGTCACACCTGATAGTCCTAAAAATTAAATCTTGCTAAAAAGGGAATTATCAATCAATAAATCCTACGGAAGAAATCTGAAATGAGGCAGCCCACATCAATCCATGGCAATCAGAAAATAGACGATGTAACTGTGAAACAAAAAAATATGGAGAGATGAAGGGCGAGGTGGTCACAGCGGGAAGGAGAGAGGGAGGGGGGTGGAGATGAGCAGATAGGCAAGGGCGAGGTCTACGCGGGGAGCGCCGTCGACGCTCTGCTTCCACCGAGCTAAGGCGCCGCTGCCGCCAACGACGAGGAAGAGGCAGTTAGGGTTTCGTTGAACGCACGTGGACTACCGTGAGGATGCAGCGCAGGGGGAAGCCGCGGTGAAGGCCACCGGCGGGGCACAGGCACGCCGCTCCGTGGCAGGGGACGGCCACCGGCGGGGCGCACGCGTGGCGCGGCGCCGCATGCCGAGGGCGCCGCCTCTCCGGCCATCTGACGTCACTGGGCCTAGCCGGCAAGAGAGGGAGGGGCAGGGGAGGGAGGAAGGAGAAGGGCGGCCGCCGTCGCTCCGAGGACCGGCTGCCGTCACCGTTGCCGTCGGCCGCGTGAGGAGAGAGGGAGCGAGAGGGAGCGGAGAGGATAGAGGGAGAGGAGACGTCTAGAAGCTGAAGCAGGCCAGGGGAAAACGATTAGTACAGAGGGAAGGAGGTAAAAGTTAAACAGTAACCGCAGAAGCTGATATCGGTAGAATCAGGTGGGAACAACCGGAGCCGTCGATCGTCAAGATCGAACGGACGAAATCAATTACGGTGACGTGGATACGGCTCCTGGCTTAGAACCCCCCGACGTCTATAGAGTTAAATACTGTTCATGCATGGCTATTGAAGTGGTGACTCGTGGGTGTAGGCCACTATATCTTCTTCATTAAACCCTGTAAGGCTAACACAAACCTGGAGGGAGTAATAAAAAGACAATTTTATAATGGCATTTTATAGTAATTTAAAATTTGATCATTACTAGAAAGGATTTCTAAATAAAAATCTAATGTTGTCATTTTTATAGCACAAGAATTTCCCATTTAACTAGGCTAATTGTTGATCAAAGATAAGGAAGCTTAAAATTATGTACATAATTTAAGGACAAATGATTTACTTAATAAACTCAGCACTCACTTATAATAAGGAAAAAGAAAAAGAAAACTCGAGAGCACACTCCACAGTCTGCATTTACGGCCAATCACGGCCAATGATAAGGGGGTGTTTAGTTTCCACTAAAAAACTTTATACCCCATTCCATCGAATATTTGTAAACATGCATGGAGCATTAAATATAAATAAAAATAACTTATTGCACAATTTATATGTATTTTGCGAGACGAATCTTTTAAGCCTAATTAATTCATGATTGAACACTAATTGCATGAAGACTAATGGCTATAGTAACATATACGGTGCAATACCCGAAAACTTTAAGGCGCCTGAACTAAACGCGCCTACTGAGATCTCCAAATCTGAAACATTTCATCCGGCACCCACCGTCGTACGTGGCACAGAAGCAAGTGACCACATCTCCAGTCACGCTGACTCGTGGGCCCTACACGCGGACCTCGCCGTACCACCGACCAAAAACTCGACACCGCCCCGTCGCAACCCGCATGACCATTGGCATTTTAAGGCCTCTCCTTCCTCGGTTGTGCGAGTGGAAGAGGGGAGGGTGAGATGGAGACGGGATGCGGCGCCGGACAGAGGCTGGAGGAGGAAGGGAAGCAGAGGGAGCGGGAGTGGGAGGAGGCCGCTGAGGCGGTGGCGTACGACTCGTGCACCTGGCCGCCGCCCGTCGTCGCGGTGTGCGGCCCGGGAAACAGCGGCAAGTCCGCCTTCTCCCGGCTTCTGCTCAACACTCTCGTCGACAGGTAAGCAAGCCAAGCGCACGCCCCCCTTCTCCCCATCTCCACAGCTGGAGTTCGTTTGGTTGTTCGATCGCAATCGGCAATCGGGTGGATGTTGCCGTGTTGAACTGCGACTCTGCCATGAGTGATCGCTTGTGTGGCTCCTGCTGTCTTCTTTGTGCCATGGTTCTGGACTTGCAAGCACTCCTTGCGCGGCGTCCCTCGTGGATGTTGGCGCCTCCTCAACCCGCACTCCCGCCAGTCCGCCACCACCGCCGCGCTCTCCCATTGCCGTTCCATGACGTCCTCCATCCACGCCGTCCTCGGTCCTCCCCTCGCCGCTGCGTTCACTGCCGCCACCCGCGTGCCCGCCGCGTCCGCTGGCGCCGTCACACACGCGCTCGCGTGCAAGCGCTGCCATCATCATGTGGTTCCAATAATGTCTTCGTCTCGACTCTCGACTGCCCTTCCAAACATGTACTGCAAGCTGTGAGCTATTTCTGATGCCCAGAGGGTGTCTGATGAAATGCCACATCGGAATGCAGTGTCCTGGGCTGCCATGGTGTCAGGGTATGCCACAGGGAAATGTTCTGAGGAGGCCTTTGAACTCTTCCGGCTGATGCTTCAGAAGTGCCCATTGGAGCAAAATGAGTTCGTAACCACATCAGTTACGCATTTTTTTTTGAAGCGAGGACATCCCCATTTCCATTAGTTGTTAGCGCAGTTAGCGTGCCACTGGGTTGCTTATCGGGGTGCAGTTGCATGGGTTGGTATTGAAGGATGGCTTGGTGGGATTTGTGTCCGTGGAGAAGACAGCCTGATTAAATTCCTGTTTGATGAAGAACTGGGTGCACTAGGAGAACCTTATGAAGAAGAACAGTTGGAATTCATATCAACAGCATATAACTGAGTTCCCAAGAGGCAAAAAAGATTATTACTCCGATTATTTCGACCACAAGGAGGAATTAAAAGGAAAACTAAAAAAAATATTTGTTATGATTTTTTTCAGTTGTACCTGCACCTGAATACATAAATAGTAGAATTATATTTTTTGTGGATCTCCAACTATATGGTACTTTGGTAGGTACTTGTAACATCTACCTTCTATAACTTAGCTCCATTAGAAACTTATCATAATTTATGAATCATAAGTGCTATTTAGTATTCGCAATATTGTTGCAGAGGTGATGTTGGTTATATCCACTCAGTGATGTAATGCATCAATCTTCTTAGGTATTAATGAAGGTAGAGTGGTAGACACAAGAAAATGGATTTGGAGATAGCTTTAGGACCAAGGTTCTGAATAGTATAGCTTCTTTTGCCCCAAGCCCGAAGCAATGGTCCCACTTGCTGCTATACTAGGTACAACCACAATGAACCAAATGACCTTGCTGTTTTGTTAGTTAAAAATAATCTAACAAAATTGTTTTCATACTTAGATATCTACTGCTATTTGTTTCATTGCGCTTCCTCCAGTATGTATCAAAATGCCCAAATACATCTCTTATAAGTCTCAGCTATGAAAAATATAGCTGGACCCCTTATTTTCATTTTTTTATTAACACTAATATTTTCTCTGGTGCAAATTTTATCTGCTTGAGTGAAAAATCAGTCCATATGCCGTTGGATTATTAGCAAGCAAATGGATTAAGAATGAGACTTTTTATTTACATGTTCTCATGTCAAAGCTTAGCTAATTAGTACCAATGTAGTGTGATCGGTATGTGGCCTCTGCTTTGAAATTACAGTTGTACTATCTGCTACAATATTTTAGGTCAAATTATATTTCACACTTTACGTATTTATCACAACTTAGTTCCGTTGCTGAGTTAATTCAACTTATATTCAGTAATGTTGTAGTAGTCATTCCTTTGATCCTATATTTAGATACAGGAAAATTCGGCAAAATCAAATGAGTTCCAGAAACGTTCTTTTAAAGAAATGAGAAGCACTACTTTTTGTTGAATCAGTTTCTTTTTTTATTTTTGTTTATTTATTTATTCAGTATATATCATGTATTTACATGCATATCTTGCAATTTTAATCCTTGATATTTACACATTTTTGTTAGTTAAAAATAATCTGACAAAGTTGTATTCATACTTAGATATCTACTGCCATTTGTTTGAACCATATTTTCTTGAAGCAAAACAAATTATAGAAAATGTTATTGTAGTTGAATGAAGTGTTATCAGGCCCATAGTTGGCATATATTATAAGATGAAGAAAGCATCACATTGATTCGAATTAAGTCTTATGCCATCAACAATGAATAATGAACATTATCTTTTATGTAAAGTTCCTTAGATATGTTCTGTACTTCTTTACTTATTCTGAGGTTAATTCCACATGTTCCAAATACAGATTAGGTAATATTTATTTATAATATAATCTTGGAAAGAAATTTGAGTTGTACAACAGAAACACAGCAGAAATTTTACTATGGAAACAACAGAGTTAGTATGATCATATACTCATATATGCTAGTGTTGATTGAAATCCGGATCTACTACACTTGTTGCAAAGTACTCATGTCACTATAATTTTTTAGTTGCGCTTACGCTGAAAATGTGATTTCTCATGATTATCGAAGGGTTCTAAGTTGAGGTTATTTGTTGCTTTCTGAGAAGTGTGTTAACTTTCATTTGAGCTCGTGCTCTTTTTTCATAATATTTGTTTAGGTTGGTGTGGGTGAAGTGTTTACTGTGGTCTGAACTAGTTGGGTCTATTTATAGTTCCAAAGGAGTGAAAAGATATACCTTGTTTTTCTGCAGTCTGCTTAGTCTAGCAGCGGATTTGTTAATAAGGTGTTAAATTGCTTTCATTGTTCATTGTTTCAAAGTTAAACTAGTTTTTCTCACTCAAGAACTTGAGATGCTCTTTAATCAATTTGTTACTTAGTTTCTTACTTCACTTGTTGTGATTAGTTCATAAGCTCAGGTACATTGTTGTGATTACTTCATATGCTCAGGTACAAGAAGGTCGGATACCTGGATATTGATGTTGGTCAGCCTGAGTTCACCCCTCCAGGGTTTGTGTCACTTCATATTTTTGAGGAAAAGCCTAAAGGTGTAGTATTTAGATTTTTCTCTCTCAAAAATATCCTTGTATAAATTTTGTGCTCCTTTTGTTGTGATTGATTAGATATTTTGTCACTTCTGTTATGATTGCAGATTTGACAATTTTATACCTGCGCAATCCAAAGAGGTAAGGTGACGTAGCATGATCATTATGACTTCTTAATGTTGTACTGCTGGGAAATATCTATAGTTAAATGATGAATATGGAGTCTAACATGTGATGACTAAATTAATGGTTTTGTGAAATTATTTTCTGGATTCATTTGTAAAATTACTTCTTCACTGTCCTATGGTTCAAACATTCATGTTCTACCACCTCCAGTCAAAAATATTTCACACATTTGACTTTGTACCGTCTTCAATTCGTCTCTTTGACCACCTATATCTTCTGGAACCTGAAATTTAAAATGAGAGCCCTCTCGTTTTAAGACTATCATGAGAACCCCCTGGATACCGTGTGATCAAGATTTGACACACAGGATGAATTCCGTGTGGCAGTTTCGTCTTCCACCTTGGCCCTCTTCCTCGAGCTCATGAGCTGCCCCAAACTGCCATCCATGGCTGACCTTTAGGGGTGGGGGTTTTGGGATCTGGTTGCGCTTCTCTCCCTCTGACCGGCAGGTCAGCTTGGCAGTAGGCGGCATGCTAAGGTGGCACTGCACTGGCAGACACGGGGGTGTCGGCAGGCAGTTTGTGCGGTGTCGAGGCGGGGTGATCTTGCCGGAGTGGTTCGAGGAGGGTGGGGTCTAGGGGCGGTAGCAGAGTTTGTGGACGGCACAGTGAGCTGGTGGTGCCTGGCCACTGGCCGTAGGCTGCGACAGAAGGTGATGGTCGGGTGGATGCGATGGTGCCAGGGAGGAACCAGAGGCTGCTTGGAGGCAGGTCTGGGGGGTGAGGGCAGCAGTCAATGGGGAAGCACTCGCAGGGGATGGTGGAAGATGCGGCTTGCAGGGACGGATGGAAGAGCTTGCTTGCAGAAAATGAACCTGGATGGTTCTCATTGTAGGTTAAAACGAAAGTGCTCTGTCTAGTTGCTCCCCTTCCGGAATGTTTCTAAGAATCCTTCAAATTCATGAGATTTATAAGTTATTAGACAAATCTACACGCGTCAGTTGTATGTTTGTATGTTTCAAAGCTAAGTAGTTTAAAAGTTATTAATGTTTGGGTTTGAACACTTTGATAATCTTGGTAGCTTGGGAGGTCTGGAAGCATCGTAATGATTGTGTCTTCCAGAACTTAAGGTCGAGTGTTCAGGAGGTTATCAGTGCTGTGCACGGAGAGCGGTCTTTGGTGTATGGCCGGGACCTCCAAGCTCACACAGCTTCTATCCAGGTCGCTCCCCTCTGGAGTATAAGTCATGGGAGTTGTTGGTCGTCTTTTAGTTAGTTTGTGGCGCGTTGATGTACTGGTCTCCTTAGTGTGTGTGTGTGTGTCCTGGTGCTCGGATTGGGTCTCCCAGATCCGTGTACTTGTTTTTCTATCTTAATGAAATGACGCGCAGTCCTCTTGCGTGGTTCGAGAAAAAAGTTATTAATGTTTGAAGTTTTTAAGGTTTGACCAAACCCTGTCCTAAACGACATGTTTTCGTTCCCAGAGGTAGTACTTCTGAAAATATTATGGATCCTAAGTTTTAGGAGGTCCTGATTGTTGCAAATTTTGCATAGTGAAGATGTGCTTGTTCAGTTCCTTAGGGTTGCAAAGTGCAGATTTCCTTTCTATTCAAGGATTAAGGAGGGGGAGGGGGATAAGGTTTTAACCATTCTAATTTATTTCATATTTTTTTTGTGCCTACAATATTCTTTTTCTATCATGTAGCTAGTAAATCGGTGATCATCTGGAATCTGGAACCTATCTAAGCCCTGTTACAAATATTCTAGGTGCTTCTTTTTTGGCGATATTTGTGCAAAAAGGAACCCGAAACTTCTCTTGACTTACATATTTGGCCTTCATGATTATTTCCTTCAAGAGTTCTATTGCCTTGGTGAGGTTGAAAACCCCAAGAAATCAGCTATACCACTTGTTATTAATACTTCAGGATGGGTAAAAGGTAAGATTTGATTGCTCCTTCCTTTTGATAGTAAAAGTGTGCAATGGTCCTTTTGATAATCCTCTGCTTTGTTGAATCTCTGGTTTGTTTTTCTGAACTCATCGATCGTGTCTGTGCAACATTTAGGTACTGGGCTTCAGATTCTAACAGAGATGTTGAAATATGTGTCCCCATCTCATGTAATTCGGGTATCCACAACAGTAGAGCGTAAAAATTTACCAGGGGGAATGTTTTGGATGAATGAAGGCGAAGGAGATTCATCAGTGAATTTAGTTGAAATTCCTGCAGCACAGAACTCTCCTCGTCAGTGAGTATTTCATAAATGAAATTCGTGTGTACTTTGACTGTTATTACCTTTTGCTAATGGATGTTTCCGTAATGCAGTCTGTTAGCAAAGAAAGAGGCACGTATTATTCGTCACCTCAGGCTGATCGCTTACTTCAGGCAGTGCTTACCAAGAGAGTTCCCTGTTTTCTGTTTTGATGATTTGGTTCAAGGCTTTGGTTCTATACATCCATTTCGGCTTCCTTTGTCAAAAATACATGTTATTGATCTGCACTGCCAGGTGACATTTTACTACCACTTTACTTTCATTCTAATTGTACTATTTTTTTTTGAAGAAAACTTCTAATTGTACCTTTTTTTTTAAAAAAGAAAACTTCTAATTGTACTCTTTTTTTTTGAAGAAATCTTCTAATTGTACTCTTTTTTTTAAGAAAACTTCTAATTGTACTATTGTCTAGCTTTATATGTGGGATGTAGTAATTTTTTAGCTAACCCTTGCCTTCAGTATGTTCAATGTAAAAAGTGGTATTTGCTAAATTTTCCAGTTGATTGTTAACTGAAATAGTATGTGGAATATGTGGCAAGGCTTAATACCTTACATTCTCTTTTTGCATTAGTGCCACATGCATAGAAAAGCAAAAGGCGCATATGGATGTGATTGGTGGCTATTTGATGAGGAGGTGTTTGTTTTTTTTTTTTTGACAAATGAGGAGGTGTTTGGTTGTCTTGTGTAAGCATGTTGCATTTGTAAAGATTGTGTTGGTTGCCAGACTTGTATTGCTTGTGGTCACCTCATTCTTATGGTGAGATTAATATCTATCACCTCCATCTTCCGGCCACCTTGTCCTTCATCTGTTCTTCCTTTCCTCAATCGGCAGCAGGCTACGCTCTGCCCCATTCAAGCCAAGAACTAGCATCAAATGCAATCCACAGCAGGCCACACCTTGGCTTCTCCATCTCAACTGCTCCTTCCTTAAATCAGCATGCTAGCTCCTCCAATCTTTCTTGGATTCCTCTCTTCAGCAGCCAATGAGTTCTTTAGGAAAGGTGCCAAGTGCCTCCTTGCTAGGATCAACCAGAGGTGGTGGCAGCGAGGTAGTTTCGGCGTTGTTGTCAGAGGACAACTGACAGCTGCTCAGCACCAGTGCCCTGTCCTGCATGCTGATGGAGCTGGACCAGGACTCCCCGCCACCACAGCCGAAGAGACAGTGATGAGTGATGACAGCACGGTGAAGCTGTTTTTTGAGGTGCGGTGGGGCCAGAAGAAAAGGCGGGCACACCAGGAGGATGGTGAGGTCAACCATGAGCCGAGCATGCTAATGAGCTGTGAGCTTTTCGTCCAGCCCTAGTGAAGGCCAACACCGCTGTGCTGCGTGTTACTGGAACCAGGTGTCGCCTTGGGTGGTGGCGCAGGGGATGGGAGGTGGAGGTGGGGAGGTGAGGGGCAAATGTCCAGGCCCACTGGCTTGTGCAAAGCTTGTGCTCCCCAGTATGCCCGATTTTGGGTGCTAACTAATGCAGCTTTCAGAACCCTTTTTGCATTGTGCATTGCTGCATTAGGCCTAGTGCCCTAGTTCATCCAACCTGGCACAGGTAGGCTGCATTATGGAAGGCCTGGATTATGCCCTTATGCAAGCAACCAAACATGACCTGTATGAATTCAGGCATGAAGTCTTAACTTGGTTGGGTCATATCGTAGACAGTTAGACCTTGGATTATAAAAGTTAATCTACAACTGCAAGTGTATAGTTGCTAACAACCTACAATTTTGGTGTAGTAGAAGACGAACAATGATGAACCTACTAGCAATCTAGCATACAATGGCTGGTTGGTTTCAAAAGTATAGAGCCAACATAATTACATAATTATGAGAGATGTCTAATTCATTTCCTTGAGACACAGTTGATCCGATATGGATTATATTTCTATTTTTAGAATTTTATGGTAAGGTATTGATATGAAGTCCATGGGGTGTGCTTTTATAGGTTTCACTTTCTGGTACTGATGTGCAGCGCTTCTTGAATGGCACAATTGTTGGTGTGTCAACAAATGACCCTCCTCTGTCAACTGAATGTTCCACTCCTTGTTGCATTGGACTTGGTATGGCAAGTTTAATTATAATTTGGTTGAACGGTTTATATTTTGGTAGCCTTTTAACTAATTAAATTTGTTTTTGAGATTCGTTTCCTGTTACTATTCTTATGCTGAGTTAGTTTTCAGGTTTCATCAAAGCCATAGATATTTCGGAAGACTGTATTCATTTGATAACACCTATTTCTCACAAGCTTATGGAAAAGGTCGACATCCTTTTTCTGAGCTGTATTGCTGTTCCTAGTTGCCTCTTGCAGGTAATTGTCTGCTACTTCAGTTATTTAAAATGAAATGAGACGTTTGTAATAAGTTGCCTACAGTTGCTTATGATGCAGGTGTTGTAGTTCATGACTAATGCATCATTTTTTTGTTACCAAAGGAATACTCCTAAATCCTAACTAGTGTACATATAATATTACACTGATTACCAGCATTTTCTTGCCAAAAAAAACCTAACTACTATACATATATTACACTGACTATCAGCATTTTGTCACCCCCCCCGCCCCCCCCCCCCCCCCAACCCCAAAAAAAAAGAAAAGAAGAAAAAAAACGTTTACAATAGGTGATGTGTGGGATGTTGTATGCTTCACATTATTTATGGCAAACAGTGCATCGAATAGTCAACTAATCCAAATATCTTAGGGCGTGTTCGGCGCGGCTCTCCTCCGCACGCTCTCCTGCCGGAGCCGAAGCCCTTTCGCTGGAGCCTCAAATCGAGGCTTCACCTGCCGTACGCCAAAACGGCTTCTGCTCTCTCATTTCACGGCAGGGCTCCTCCGGCCTGCAGCGTTTGGTGCAGCTCCGCTGCTGGAGCCGGTGCCGCACCAAACATGCCCTTAAACTTCCTTTGCCCAATATGACAAGCATAACCTGGTGCAGGACACTAGTATCATGAGTTGATGGCTACTACTAGCTTTTTCCCTTGTGATGACTGCCATTTTCTACTGATTTCATATATACTCACTACAACAACAACAACAACATAGCCTTTTGTCCCAAGCAAGTTGGGGTAGGCTTCATATATACTCACTGCAGGAATTAAAAGTATACCTAGGGAGGGACTAAGTTTTGGTACCTAGATACCAAGAGGACCATAAAAATGTTTTCCCATTCTAATATAAAGTGCAATTGGGAGTTGGATCTGTTTGATAACTAATTATTCATAAATGTTAAACCAAGAAGAAAACAGTGATGTGGTTTCATTAGGAAAACCACAGTTAAGTGTTCTTCCCTTGTGGGTCCATGACTTCCTTCTCATTGGTACTTGAATTTGCAGGTCTCTGATACATTAACCGATATAACAGACAGGCTGAGGGAACTCTAGATCTTTGGAGATGCTTCAAGCATGGTCTACAATTCAATTTCAAAGCATGGTATACATTCAAAGCATTACGGATGCCAAGTCTACAATTATTAAAAGTGACGATGAACAATTAAACTAAGATTGCAAAATTAATAGGCCCGTACAATATCAATTTCATAATGTATTGGTTAAATTACCTTGAAGATTAAAAGATATGGACAAACTGTTGATAAATTATACTTCAATGTACATGTTAATATTCTGTTATTGAATATGCAACATTATATATTCTGCCTCTGATTAGCTTAAGTTTTCCTAGGTTCTGACGTGATCAATGTATATGTTAGATATTTTAGCCTTATTAGGCCACGTTTAGTACAGCTCTAACAAATCCATAGTTAGTAGATTACATTGAAGTGGTTTAAATATTTACATGTAGTCTAAACTATAAAAAAATTAATCATCTAAATGCTTTGAATGTATCTCCATCTCTAGCTTTGAATATATGATCTCTCTTACCTACAACAATACCTATAGTTTCAAGAAACCTATGGATTTGTTAGAGCTATAGTAATGTCAAACAGGGCCTTGTTTGTAAGAGTGGGGATGCATTCCCTCCTTGTTTTCTTCTTTTTTTGCCAACATAGGTGCATCATTATTTAAGAAGAAAAGGTCCAAGAAAACAAGTATAAAGACACTACAAAACACAGGAACTCTATATATCTCGCCTAGAAAGGTTTTTTACGGTGGAATCTGCCTCTCCAAGTTTAAGTCTCTAACTCAATATGGGTACGCCCATTTTTTTATTTTGTTACTAATCTTTCCACGGTAAATCAATGGTTAATTTGAAGATATACTAGGAAAGGGCCTATTTGTTTGAGCTTTTGGCCAAGAGTCCTTTTTGTTGGGCTTACTGTAAGTGCTTTTGCTTCCTAAAAGCCAAAAGCTAAACAAAAGGGGTACCCCTCCTACCTGCTTCTTGGAACAATCTGCTTTGATGATAGTTCAATTCTCACAACAGGTGAAGAGGTGCTTCGTTCCACCGGCTGTGGAACCGTGACTTTCAACAAAATTACCTGTACTGCCATCGGTTATGAGATACCGATTGGTTTCTTCCCCCCTTTCCCCATCCGTGTCATGTGAACAAGGCAGGTGTGCGTGAAGAAGGGTGGGCACTAGGGTTTGGTGCTGCGATGGCGCTTCTCTGCGCTCTACTCCGGCAGCTGGTGCAGCCCCAGCCTCGACGATGGCACCCTAGGCGTTGCCACAACCAGCCCCAACCTCGGTGACCCAAGCATCGCCGCCCGCTACTCGATCTTAGCACCCCCCAAGGGCCGCGCCCACCGCCCAACACCGGTGCACCAAGGGCAGCACCTGCCGCCCTAAACCCTGACACCCCAAGGGCCATGCCTGCTGCCCCAACCCCAAGCCGTCCTGCATCCCCGTGCCAAGACTGGCGCCCAGCAGGCTGGATCCGCCCCAACCTCTGTCGATGTGCAGCCTTGTCCCCTCCATTGATGTCAATTTACAGCCCTGCCCCTCTGTTGATCTATAGGTTGGATAACCCTCTGCACTCTGTTCTTGTCTCTTTCCCAAATTGCTTAATGCAACATAAATGGTGTCATGGTTAGAATCTAGAATATCAGCACGGTGTATATGGTGTTTAGCATTGAATGAAATCAGTTTTATGTTTGATTCAAGAATGAGTGATAAGGAAGATTGGGCTGATGCCTTTGTGAGGCATTTGATCAATGTTTGCAAAGGAGAGATAGAAGATGTGAATAAGCTGATGGGAATTTTCACTAAGACTGGTTGGAAAAATCTGGTAGCTAAGTTTGAAGAAAAATTGGGTCAAAAACGAACAAAGAAACAATTGAAGAACAATTTAGACAATATGAAAAAGGAATATACATGGTTCGTGGAGTTCAAGAATTGTGCCACTGGGCTTGGATGGGATGAGGGAAAGCAAACTGTTGACTGCTCTAAGGAATGGTGGGACGAACATCATGCGTAAGATATGGTATCATTGTTCATTTATTATTTTTTCATGCTTTGTATGATGTGCCTTGCTAATTTTTTCAATTAATTTCATAGATGCAATAATCCTGACAAAAGAATCAAATGTAACCATGTGAGGTTTAGAAAACAAGGGCCAAAGCACCTTGATGATCTACCTATATTATTTGACAAGGTACATGTTAGTGGGACTAGTGCATCTAAGATATATCCTCTGATGAAAGTGACGAGGACGTAGTTGAGGTACAAAAAACTCTAGATAATGATGATGTTGAGTTGGCTGCTTTGAAGAAATCAAAACCTAGGAAGAAAAAAACGCAAGGGCTTCTGTGCTGCTACTGAAGAGAAGGATGATAAGAGCCCGTTCTTCTGTCTATACAAGAACACATGTTTGAAGATAGAAACTGCACCAGAGAAGATCTCCTCTAGTGTTGAAGCATCATTAGCTCCTCCACCCAACCTAGTCCCTACCATTGCGGAGGCCATGAAGGTGGTGAAAGATTGTGGGGTGCAAGAAAGAACTACTCTAATGCATACTGCCACCTTCTAGATTGTGAAGCTTGAATTCAGGGAGGTCTTTAGCTCTCTAGAAACGAATGAAGGATGCCTCGATTTGATTGAGAGGGAGCATGAAAAGGAGATGATGAAGCACCTATGAACCAATATTTATTTCCCTATGTTGAGATTGTTTGCTTGTGTTACCTAAGAGCCATCTAAGTATGTGCACTAGATAACTCTAGATCTCACACAAGATCGATCTCTATGCAATCAAGTGAGTAGGAAGGGTGCTCAAGCTCTCCAAGGGTGCAGATATCAGTAGAAATGGCCAATAGGGCCTCCAAGCCCAAGCACACCTCATATATATAGCCCTCATCAAAATAGAGTCATTAGGAGCTTGTTGTTGGCTCTTTTTTGGGGTCACCAAAAAAGTCCAACGATCATCGGAGAAAGTTTTAAGTAGATCCAACGGTCTAGATTAAACTAATCTAGCCATTATCTAAGCTTTCTCTGGTGCCTGCATAGTGGCACCTATTGGTATTTCTTATGTCTATTGGAGAATTCCGTAAGTGCACAGAATATACCATTGCAACACTTCACCCGAGAGTATTTCAAGGTATCATTATTTATTTTATCTCAATGGAAAGCGGTAGCTAGGAATGATAATAAATGAGAGATCCTTATGTTTACCGCAGCTTAGTATCAACTAGAGGAAGGGGGTAATCGAAATATACGAACTGCATCTGCACGTACTCTTAGCAACAACAATGGCCGAGCCTTCTGCCAAGCGTGCATGGACGGAGGAGGAATCGGAGCCAGATGCCAAGCACGCATGGACGGAGGAATCGGAAGATGAATCCGATTGCCATTGACGGATGAGTCTAATGATGAAGTTGTGCCCAACAACGTCAACAAAGATCCGTTCAATCCCTTTGGGCATGGTGAGTTGGCGACATGTGGGCGCTTTGCCTCCTTTAGAAAGACTTTTAGGAGGATGAACATTGTGCTAACAGAGCTCGGTGATACAAGAAATGATGAGATACACAACCAAGTTTTGAAGAAAGTGACCAAACAAAGGCAATTTCGGTGATATCATTGAAATTAGTGATAATGAGCTTGATGAAGAAACAAGCAAGGAAGCTGGGATAGTGTTTGTTGAAGCAATAGCAAGGAAGATGCACTAAGTACCATTCCTGAGATGGAACCAACGTGGACCATCTTACAAGAGTGTAACGAAGAAAAGTTGATGGTCAGGGAAACAAATGATGAGCAGGACAACCTAGTGATGAAAGAAGGCACGGTGCACCCTGAACAAACTGCTAGGCACCCTGAAGGCCGCCTCCAAGGAGGTCACTGACAAGAAGGGAGTCTGAGTAGCAAACATGTAATTATCTTATGTTTTCTTAATTATACTGATAGTGAAAATTTTGCTTAATTATCATGCATGTCTATTGCCTGCTAATTATTAGTTCCGTGTTATTATGGGAGGAACACCGCCGAGGCGCTTCTACGTTCTGATCCCAGAGTTAGAGAACGGGCCAAGGATTCTAGGTCTACGCGATAACATATCATACCGCGGTTTCTAGATCCAAACCAACACTCGATCCACCAGCGGCAAGGACTAGCTGCAGACCTGGAGACCAAGAATGATGCATCACCTCACCAAACTTCACCCTCAGTGAGGTGCTCTACCTTCCATCTTGTAACCCTCACGGTCAAAGGATGCAGATCTGCTTCTTGACCGTCAGAGTTGCAAGATGGAACCTAAAGCACCCAATCTTGAAGGACTTCTCAAAGGATGGAGAAGGAGCACCTCACAAAAGTTGCATCATCATCTGAGTGAGGTGGTTTATCTGCCATCTTTGTACCTCTAAGGGTCGAGGGATGTAGATCTGCATCTCGATCCTCAAAGGTACAAAGATGGAATCCAAAGCACCCAATCTTGAAGAATGAGCACTCACAAAACTTCACCCTCAGTGAGGTGCTATACCTTCCATCTTACAACCCTCACGGTCAAGGGATGCAGATCTGCTTCATGACCCTAAGAGGTGCAAGATGGAATCTAAACCACCCAACCTTGAAGAACGAGCACCTCTCATTGAGGTGCTTTGTATTTCATAATCTTGCTACCTAAGGGTCGAGGGTGCTACCTCTGACGGTTGAGGGATGCAGATCTGCATCTCAACCCTCAAAGGTAGCAAGATTATAGAATATAAAGCAACCAATCTTGAAGCCCTTCTCCCAAGTCCCAACACCAACATCTCGATGAGGTGCCTGTCTTCCATCTTGCACCTCTCATGGACTATGAGAGGTGTCAAATGGAAGACAAAGCACCTCTAGGAGATGAACAAAGATGATTGGCTCACGAGTGTGTGGATTGAGCCTAAGAGGTGCATCCAGTCCCGACTTAAATAGGCCAACCTTGAAGATGGAGAAGCGGAACTGTGTAGGTAGTTGGTAGTTATTGGGACATTGAGCACTCACATCTGTGTACCCAAGGCAAATACGACACTTCAAAACAAACAAAGTGAGTCACAAGGATCACACGCATTGAGTTATTAATTTTTATTAAGGCAAAAACTATATATAAACGACACAAACGAGGTACAACGGATCCGTGATATACACATGTGCATGAGGGCATACAAGGTACGCCGGTTCCCGACAGAAGTGGTGAGATGATGTTGGAAGTTGGGACATTCAACACTCACGCCGAATTTACCGCCGGTAGACCAAACAGTTGTGTAGGGCCGACATCCATAATGCGTATCTCAGTCGGCTTGGCGTTCCATACGACGGTGGAATTCAACCCTACTAGCACCGCCGCATCGATGGTTCAACCATCAGTGCTAGAAGTTTCATCTACCAGTTTGATTCCTTTCCAAGCCTCGCTATCGATCCAACCAACGGTGGAAGTATCGCACTGATGCTTCTATCTTCTAGGACAGTGAAAGTGGCGACGGTGGTCGCTCAATCTATAGTAGTGATTCATGTGCCCAAACTTGACTCCTCTCCTCTCTATAAATAGGAGCTCTCACTCTCATTTATAATCATTACACACAACACGCAAGAGTGTTGTCTTCTTCATTTATCATAGTAGTAGCAGTAGTATATATAATTGTGAGTTATAGTGAGTGTGAGCTTAGCCATTGTAACACCCAAATTTTAGAGATAATGAATTTTGAATAAATTGGATAACAAATAATGGTAAATTAAAATAATAATAATAAAATATATTTGGTGATGCATTCATGCTGTTGCATTTATTTTGTTATGTGGTGTGGATTTGTTTTATTTTATTTTGGATTAGAAAATTTATTTGAGATATTTTTGGAAGCAAGTAAATAAAGAAAAGAAGAAAAAAAAGAAGAAATACTTACCTGGCGGCCCGATGGCCATTGGGCCGAGGCCTGCCTATCCTCGCGCGGCCCAGTCGGTCGAGACCGCAGCTCGCGCGGCCCAGTCGGCCCAGCGCCGCAGCAGCTCCCTTCCTCCTCTTTTCTTCCGCTGACGAGTGGGGCCACCTTGTCATAACCGTCTTCTTCCCGTGTTCGACGAGGACTCCGACCGGAGCATAACCGCCGCCTTTCCTCTTTTGGTTTTCGGGATTTACGAACCGAACAAGGCCTCTTGAGGTTATAAATAGGAAGAGGAGATCCTCTAGTTTCCGTTTTTCATCTAAAACGCAAGCTCCATCACGTGAAATCGAGCTCTAGGGTTAGGGTGGTGCCGACGGGTTTTGGCGGGCGCGGTTGAGGCTTTCGGGTGGACCGGAGGCAAAATTCGTCGCTTGGGTGAGTTTGTTTTCTTCTCCTCTTACTTCCCATGCTCTCAATTGGCGTTTTGGCGATGTATACCGTAGTTTTGAGAGCTTGCCGCGGCCGGCAATGGCGCCATCGCTCCCGAGCAGCCGCGCGCCATGTTAGGTCTACTATAGCCGGTTTTTATCGGGTAGTTGAGTTCGCGTGGAGCTTCTCCACCGTTTAGACCAAGTCGTGGGTTGAACGGTGGCTTTGAGGGGGAGAGTCACCAACGCCGGCCATGGAAGGGCCGCCGGCCATGGAGGAGGTGCCGGTCGGGTTTGGGGAAGAAGAGCTGGAGATTTACTGTGACGTTGCTGGTGATCGTGAGCCGTCTGATTCAAGATCAACGGCCCAGATTAGAAGATACCCCTTCGCGGGTAATCTTTCTAAAGAGACCCTCGGGTTTTTGGAAATCAACCCGCGGTCCTTAGCGTAGTTCTGAAAATACGTTTTCGCGTTGTGAAGGCGTATTCTTTTCTGGTTTATTCAAAAATACGTTTTCAGGAAATTACAGTTTTGCCACTGGAACTGTTTCGGTCATAAAAACTTCGTTTTAACTCCGATTTGATCCGTTCAAGTTGCGTTAGGTTCGTAATTGCGAACTCTACATGTTAGTGTAGTTGTACAGTTAATTTTGATAATTTATTTTTCGAGTTTATAATTAAGTATTTATTTATCTATAGGAAATCTTAGAAAATTCATAACTTTTACGTTTTAACTCCAATTTTGGTGATCTTTGCGTCTGTGTGATCGTAGAAACGTGTAGAAGAGTTTTATAAACTTTTATTACTGTTTTGTTACTGTTGGTGTACTGTTCTAATTATATCTCTTTGTTTGCTTCGTGTATGTTTGATTGGATGCATGTATGTTATTGATTGATGATCGGGTATAGAAGGTGAGCAGTATTTGGACGATTCGGAGTATTACTTTGAGCCAAGTCAACAGTATCACTTGGAGAGTTTTGATCAAGGCAAGTATAACACAGGACTATCCTTGTTACCTATACATCGAATTATCATACATATGCATGTGCTTACCTTGACAACCTTAGAGATTATAACTTAGTGCTTGTTGTCTTGATTCCTTGTCAACCTTGGGAATGCATATGGGTAGCTGTTGCTAGTGCTTAAACTAAGAACAATGATCTTGTAATATGATTAAATGGATCAAGCAATCAACCATTAAGATGATTTAATTATTGTTAAAAGGGGGCTAGAGCATGTGTATTGTTTTTGATGCTCTGGTTACTCTCCATAAGGACTTATCTGTACGTGATCATCCGGGACATACAGTACAGCTGTGAGGGTTATATGGCTCTGGCTTTAGTTGTTCAAGAGACCTTTTCTAGCTTGTTAGTGGTTACCTTAAATGGCGTAAGAAAGGCTTGCCACGTTGGGTGTAGTGCGAGCCCCTGGCCTAGTGTGTATAGGCTACGGTTGTTGTGCCACAGGGAAGGGGGGTTCTACATCTGCCTGCCGAGTGAATCTAATGGCCCTAACTTGTTAGACGAACTCTTGGATGGCTTTATATGGTTTTCGGGTGTTTGGGCTTGATCTCCCCACTCATTTGGAAATCATGACTCACAGTGAAAGTGTACACCTCTGCGCAGAGTTAAAAACTGGTATACTAGCCGTGCTCACGGATACGAGCGGCCTTGGAACATTTACAGATAGATGATCACCATTGCTATATTATGTTTAATTATTGTTGATTATTATTATGCTCATGTTAATGCTATTCGTTATCATTATTACAATCGATCATTGGTTCTTTAATGGGAAGCGGTTTACCTTGAAGCTATTCAATTGTTAATTATATGATTAAAAGCTAACCGCAGTTAAACAGTGTCTAGCCATTTGAGCCTCATGAACCCTGTGTTATATTTGTTGAGTTCGACATGGACTCACTCTTGCTATTTCCACCATAACAGATGAAGATTATGAGGAAGATTATCGTAATGAGTACTAGTCTTGGAGTCAACCAGTCAACCGTGTCCCTGTGTGGAGTTTTCGCTGGAGATTACTATTAGTTATTATTATTTATCGTTTAAGACTATGTCTTAAATATTTATTCGCTATGTAATAAGCACTGTGATGACACTATGTAATTTGTCAACTTATGTGTGCGATCATGACCTGGGGCGCACATGAGTATTTTATGCATCCTATTTTTGTCCTTAAAAATGGGTGTGACAGCCATCCTAGTCTTCAAGGTGACGCTCTTGTATCCTTTACTTTGTAGAACTTTTAGTATTTATTATACTATCTTCTCTACTTTACTTTATACCTCAGTAGTGTTGCTACTCTCTCTTGCTAGTAGTAGTATTACTTGGTTGTATAGCTATACTCAGTAGTATAATTGTGTATGCTTGGCAAGTAATAATCATATCCAACCATTTGGTTCCTCACTTCAAGTTGAGTGCTTTGACCTGTCGTGCAAGGTTGGAGTAGTATAGTATAGTGTAAACATGACGTTTAGACTATAGTATACCTTGGTCTACGGATTGTCCCACATATAGTTTGTGGTAGGTAGTCGATGGTAACAACCCTATCTATCCTCTATATTCCACTTAAATTGTATAGTTCTTTGCTGGAATGGTTTGACACCCTTCTCATCCCGGTCTATTGTTTGTCAGGTCCGTCCTTCCATATGCTTGGTGTGTGTGTGTGATTACTATTGTCTAGGTGTACTTGGTTGTATAACTAGTATATGCTTGTTTCGACTAAAGCAGTAGAGAAGTGTCTGTGGCTCCACTTATCTCGTTGTCCTCCCAACTAGGCTATCTACCTACTTTTTTCTTTGTGAGACTCTGTTGTGTCTGTTGATCATTACCCTCATTTATCAACTTACCCCTGATAGGCTTCAGTACATTAATTATAATATAGTCAAATCACATATTCATTAGTATTCATAGCCAAATTTCCTTGTGGATAAATAAATACGACACCTTAGAATACTTCTGGGTGAAGTGATACAATGGTATTCTATGTGCTTACGGAATTATCACTTGAGCATAAGAAATACCAACAACATATATATCATATTATTGGCAAATATAATTATAAAGGAGAGTATATGGTGCATCGTGTCTACATATGTTCAAATCATAAGTCATATTTTATTGTGCAAAAATATGATCAACTAGAAGGTTGCAATAGCTATAATCTTGTCATGTCGAGTTTCTCTAGTTTTGTTTTAGAGAAACATGATAAGTCACAAGAAGGGGAGCACTCTTTGCTACTACCTACAACATGTCCTTCAGCTAAGGTTAAACCAAGGACGGTTTGCTATCAGGAAGGTGATGATGATGAGGACATGACACCTATAGATACGCCCATGAAAGTTAAAAACAAGGTGACCATTGTTCCTATATGTTTGCAGAATTATATACTAAGAATTTGGTGCTACCTAATTTTGTCGCTTTAAATATGCTTAGGAATTAACAGTGATGGTGATGATCTAAACTTGGGAAAGATGGTTTATATGGCCTCTACAACTAATAGGGGTGTGGACACATTATGCACAAGATCAATCTTGGAACGCAAGGTTATGAAGTTCAACATTCAGTTCGCCAGTAGCCCGACATTACTTCATTCGGAAGGCCATAACTCATCCATCCGGAGTGCGATTGAGGTCAATGAGAACTTGATGGAAATCTTGTTTAATAAGATTTCAAATGGAACTAATATCATCAACAAGGCCTCCAAATCATCAAGACATGTTGCAGCTATTTCAGCTGAGTATTGCGAAGTCGTCATGGGCCTATTAATCACCCTTGGGACCTTGGACCAAGTGGGAGCACTCCACAACCATGTGGAGAACACCTAAAGTATGTCCAAGAATGTCCTCATTCTTGGCCACCACCTTAGGAGGACAGAGTGGGCATTCAAGTCTAGTTGGAGGCTCAATATGTATCAAGTTCGAGTCCATCTCGGACTCCAGGAGCAATCTGCACTAAAATAGACCCCTAGCACAAATACAAACTCCTTTTTCAATGTTCTATATATGTACGAAAAAGATAAAAATATTACCTTACCAATAGTATTGGTTTCACGTTAAAGTTCCTTCGGAATCAACGGAAATAATTGAAACAAGTGGATGTCCATAATCTGTCAGGGTGTTGCGTGGCCATCTTTTCAGTTGTTGGGCCTTGTAATGTGTCAGAACTCCTTAGAGATGCGAATAGGGGGGGGTCCTTGGCCACCACGTACTTAGACTATATGTCTAGTACTTTTTGACCAAGTTAGGGTTTAGATTTTACTTTAGATCAATATATCTTCGAACAGCCACCATCATCAGTTTTGAAACCCCACATTCCAGTGCTTAATCATTCATCTACAATTGTCACTTCAATTGTGTTGCGTTCTTTCAAGTTATTACTTGAGTTCTTCGATTCACATACGTGGATTAGCCTTCTTGGCAAGGTCAACTGGATTGTGACACATTTATAACCAAAGGAGTCGTGGTAATAAGGTTGCAAGGTTCAGGTCATTTGATTTGGAACCAAATCGGTGTGTCGCTCTCCAACCAAATCGATAGTTGTCTCCACCCGATGGAAGATCTAGAACTCCATCCATCACCTCTACTACCTAGGACATCTTAGACTCTCTACTGTCTAAGCCTTTGCCCCATCTAATTAATAACACAACCTCTCTTTCTTCTTCTTCACTTTTTGTGCCACTTTTGTTTTGCCTCTTTCAACACACATTATACTTCTACTTTAGCTTGGATAAAATTAGTATTTCCCAATTTTGTATCAACATCATTACCCAAGTTTATACCACAAGCTAAAACTACTTTTTCTAAAATAGATATATCAGATTGTGGGGTATGGTTAGAGAGTCTGGTTACGGCACCTTTCTCCTGTATCTCCTTCATGAGAACTGCCTTCTTTAGCATGTTGATCCTAGGGTGGGTGTTGAGTTAGCTTCACTCCATCTTCCTTACTCTTGGGCTCTTCTTCCTTATCTCTTTGTCTTCATTATTGTCTTTCTACTCTTCTACCCTACTACTTTCATTATACTGTGTAGAATCTTCCTCCCTGTTCTCTCTCTAGCTTATTTTTAGCAACCTAAGCTTAGAGGCAGTTGACCCAGCCGCCTCTATAAAGCATCTATAACCGCCTCTAAAAATATTGGTTGTAGTAGTCATATTTTGCACCTTTTGACAACATGTATACCCACCATGGTTGACATCAGTAGGATGTCCCCTAGCCACACAAAGGGCTCAAGACCCGCGGGCAGCATGCATATAGCCGTCCTATTGTATTTAGAACATTAGGGCTTAATTTATGTACAAATATAAAATAGATTTTACACAAAATCATGTACAGAGGTTGCATTACCGGTTATGTGTTATATGGTGTTCACAACCGGTTGTGATAGTAGTCACCCAAGACATGTCAACCAATTTAATTGTAGAGTTATTTTTTTAAAAAAAAATTGTAGCGTTACATTGACAAACATCCAAACCAAACATGTGCATGCTAATGTCTTTATTATATGGACACATACGGCCCTTACACAGGAAGGTTCAAAATGACTCAAATGCAGGGTACTGTATACAGACTTTGCAGCTCTATGCACTACCGGACAGGGTTACTTTGCTGTGTGCCCCGGATCTTGCCGTGGGTCAAACCTCGGACACACGGCAAAGGGCACGTTTTGCCGTGTGTCAAACCTGCGGCACACGGCAAACATTTGACACACTGCTACTGCACCGTTTGCCGTGTGCTTAGCCCAGGGCACACGGTAAACCCCCTATTTGCCGTGTGTCGCTCTCGGCAAACTCCGGGCTCTTGGCAAACGGTGGACGGCCGTCACCGGAGCCAACCGCCGTTAATATTTTGCCGTGTGCCCAGACTTGGCACATGGCAAAGGTGTTGTTTGCTGTGTGCCCAACGACTCGCACACAGTGTGCCTGTGTGTGGGCACACGGCAAAATGTTTTTTATCTGCTGGCTTTTAAATTTTTTCTGCTCTCTCAAAACAACATTATGTGCTCCATGACAAAATTTGATAATTTTTTGTATAAGTTTACTATATTTAAGTAATTAATAGCTTTTCTTTGCATTTTTTAAATGAGGTCAAATTTGAACTGCAAGTGATTCAAATACTTGGAAAAAAATATTAGAAAAATGATATTCATGTTACTCGACCCCATTTGAGGATACAATGTTGAAACAAAAACGAATTTCGAACATCTTGTTGAGGAAACATGACCACAAACGTGCGCCCAAACGTATTAAAAAAATATAAAATATGCTAACGAAGTCTGAAAATCATGAGATTTGTACAAGTGTCAAGTCATCATATGTGGAGGTTGTGGTAAAAATTTGAGATGGTTTCGCAACAGTTGTCACATACAATGCTTATAAACCGAAGAATCTCTGGAAAAGACTCTGAGAGCTGAGAAGGAAGCGGTATGACTTGGAGTCGACTCGAATTTCTCGTTGGGATTTGACTTCGAAACATTTTGTATAGGCAATACACCATAGAGATGGTGTTGTGTCAAATTTTGGAAATTTTTCGGATCTGTTTCGTATTTTTAATTTATTTGCAGCAATTATAGAATTTTAATAGTGAAAATTTGAATTTGAGAAATAACCACATGAAATAATGGTGAAATATTTGTAGAGACATCGGATATACATAGTTGAGTCCATTTGACTGAGAATTATCCATGTACATTTGAACAATTTTTTAAAACAGGTCGTGGAAAATAAAAATATCACCACATGAAATAATGATATTCTTTGCCATGTGTCATGCGGGCAGCACACAGCAAACTTATCTCTTTGTCGTGTGCCTCTCTGCATGGCACACGACAAAGTAGTAGAACTTTTTTTTCTTCATATTTCTTTTTTATTTAATTCATTTTTCCCATCCCTGCTGTAAACGGAGGATGAAAAAAAATTTGTCGTGGGCCGGATCGGCGGCACACGGCAAATGCTGGGCTTTGCCATGTGCCACATCACAGGCACATGGCAAACGCCGGTCTTTGCTGTGTGCCGCATCACGAGCACACGACAAACAAAATTTTCCAACGCATCACGGGCACACGCACACACACGCGGACACACACATACACACATGCACACACTCCACACGCCATCGCCGTCGCGACTCGTGCTGCCGGCGGCCGCGCCCGCCGCGCCCGTCCGCTCCTGAGCACCCCCGAGAGGCCCTGCGCGGCCCGGTCACGCCCGAGCGCCCCCGAGCGGCCCCGCGCATCTCGGTCGCCCCCGCGCACCCCTCGGCAGCCCCATAACCCTGCCCGTGCGCCCCCCGGCGGCCCTTGACCCCACCGGCCCCGTACCTCCCGGTCGTCCCCGGCGCCCTCGACTGCACCCCCAAGCGCCCCGCGCGCCCCAGCTGCCCCTCGGCCGGCCCTGCGCCACCCGGCCGGCCCCGCGCCCCCGAGCGCCCCGGCCGCCCCAGGCGCCCCCGAGGTCCCGGCGGCCTCACCCGCCGGCCGGCCCCATGCCCCCGGCGGCCTCGCCCCTCGGCCGACCCGCTCCACCGCCGTGGCCGCGGCCAAGGCCTCAGCACTGCCCACCCTGGCACCGGCCCGCCTATCGCCACCACAGCCCCTTCACCGGTGACGAGCATGCACTAGGTTCGCCAACCCTTCATCCATTCCTGCTATGTGAAAATGGAGTATTAATTGGCGTGATTAAGGTTGTCGGTCATTGTGCTGTTGTATTGAACATAGTGGTTGTCAGCCATCGTGCCGTGTTTTCTTGCAGGTTTTGGAAACCTCCCTATGCAGGGGAGGTGCTACCGAAATTTTTAATTGACAAAATTATGTTTTTTGCAGAGAAGAGCCCGTCGGACCCTGACCGTCTTCCTCACCATTGTGGGTCTTCCTGCACCGCGTTGACTCGCCACTGCACCATCTCGCCACTGCCCCGCTAGCCTAACTCCACCACCACCCAAGGTATAACCCCTAATGCCATTGGTTCATAGGTGACGTAATCGAGTTAGGCGTCTCCCGTTCGAAAGAGATAATGTTCGAAATATGCAGATATTTGCATATTTATAACCGTATCTGTTTCGGATTGTCCATGTTTCTTTGGACAGCTCGAGGATGTGTAGATGGGGTTAGTTTCCATGGTCTACTCTGATCCAAGGCAGAGTTTCGGCATCACCTCCGTGTTGTTCTTCGGATACACATTCTCCCTGTCGAGATGTGTATTTGGAGAACAGTGGGGAGATGCTGCCGAAATTCTGTCTCCGATCGGAGTAAACCGTGGAAACTAACCCCATCTACGCATCCTCGGGTGAGATTAGGACCTATCCTCACCTATTAGAGAGTAGGAACATCGTGTAGATGTATTTCATCATTCTTATTTTAGTCCCTGATCCCTGATATGTTAGAGATGGATGACCGTGAGTGGATGTACACGGGCCACCCAAGTCGGGGTTCGTTTACCGCTGAATGGATCGAAAAGACCAAGGCTTTCTTGGAACTAGCATTTGACAAGGCTAAAGACGTGCGTACCACTTGGTGTCCCTGTAGCAAATGTGCAAACACGCGTCGCCAAACAAAGGAGGCTATGGAAACACATCTCGCCAAGTACAGATTTATGGCAGACTATACCCGGTGGATGTACCATGGTGAAGCTGATCGTGTGAGAGAGGAGGTCATGAGACCATGTTTCAATAATTATGATGATGAGGGCGGGGTAGGAGACATGTTAAATGACTATCATGAAGCACACTTCGGTGAAGGATGTACGGAGGAGGAGCCAGAGGCGGTGAAGGATGTACGGAGGAGGAGCTAGAGGCAAGCGCAAAGGCGTATTACAACATGTTGTCCGCTGCACAGAAACCCCTTCATGGCCAGACAAGAGTTTCTCAACTGGATGGCATTGGACGCGTAATGGCCTTAAAGTCCCAGTATAGAATGAGTCGAGATTGCTTTGATGCTATGTTGACAGTTGTTGGCAGCCTACTTCCGGAGGATCACATTCTGCCAAAGAGCATGTACGAGTCACAGAAACTGCTTCATGCACTTAAGATGCCATATGAGTAGATTCATGATTGTCCGAAGGGGTGCATTCTTTTTAGGAAAGAACATGCGACCGCAAAGTACTATGCGAAGTGTGGATCCTCTAGGTTCCTAGAGGTAGAATCTAGTGATGGTTAGAAGAAGCAGCTTGACATCCCCGTGAAAATCCTACGGTACCTTCCTTTCGTACTGAGGATCCAACGGCTTTACATGAGCGAGGAAACCACGAAACATATGACATGGCACAAAAATGGACGTCGATACAATCCTGACAAGCTGGTACATCCATCCGATGGTGAAACATGGACTCACTTTGATGTGGTTCATCGTGACAAAGCTCTAGAGGCTCATAATATATGTGTTGCGCTGACAACAGATGGGTTCAATCCTTATCGAATGATGGCTGCCCCATACACTTGTTGGCCCGTGTTCGTTATCCCCCTCAATCTCCCCCCCCCCCGATGTCATCTTCCAACGACAGAACATATTCTTGTCGTTGATAATTCCTGAACACCCGAGGAATAGTATGGGTGTGTTCATTGAGCCGGTGATTGATGAATTGGTCTGTGCTTGGGAGGAAGGGGTATGGACGTACAACCGAGCTACGAAGAGGAACTTTAAAATGCAAGTTTGGTACCACTACTCGCTGCATGACTTTCTTGCATATGGCATATTTTGCGGCTGGTGTGTTCATGGGAAGTTCTCATGCCCAGTATGCAAGACAGCTCTGAGGTTCATTTGGTTGAAGAAGGGTGGCAAGTATTCTTCGTTCGACAAACATCGATAGTTCCTCCCTCTTGATCATCCATTCAGACAAGATATCAAGAACTTTATGAAAGGTGCCGTAGTTATGGACCCTGCACCGCATATGATGACCGCTGCTGAGGTTTGTGCTCAGATAGATGCTCTCAGGGTTAATCAAGAAGGTGGTTTTGTGGAATATGGTGAGCAACATGCATGGTCTCATAAGTCGTGTTTGCTGAGGCTCCCCTATTTTGATGACCTTCTTCTTCCACATAACATTGATATAATACACACAGAAAAGAATGTCACCGAGGCACTTTGGTATACAATCATGGACACTGAAAAGTAAAAGGACAATATTAAGGCTAGGGTGGACCTGGTGAAAGGTCTTGATGGCTAGAGGGGGGTGAATAGCCTTATAAAAATTTCTACAAAGACAAGCTAAACAAGTTTATCAATATAACAAATAGCGAGATGCGTGTTTTGCTTAGCCTACAGGGTGATTGCAAGCCACCTATCCAATTCACAATTCTAGTATATTTGCACTCAACCGCACAACTCAAACCGAGAAGGAAACTACAACTAGCAAGCTACACAAAAAAGCTACTCTAGCAAAGTAACTAAGAAATTAATACAAGAGAGAGTTAGAAGGGTATCACCGAGGGGCGAAGTATTGAGCCAACCAAACAATATGATCAAGAGATGAATTCCACAATATACAACCACCGGGATCGATCAATCACAATAAGAATGATGACACAAAGATTTATCCCGAGGTTCACGTGCTTGCCGGCATGCTAGTCCCCGTTGTGTCCCTCTTCACCACGTGGTTCGGTGGCTAATCGGTCTCACACCAAGCCTCTCAAAAGGCGCCACAAGAACCTACCAAATGGCAAAAGGTTGCAATGACACGAGCAATTTACTAATGTTGCCTTTGGCGCTTCGCCGAGGTAGGCACAAATCCCTCACAATCACCGGAGGTGGCCAAGAACAATCACCAACTCTTGCCAAAGCCTCCAAGCTGCTCCAAGCCGTCTAGGTGGCGGCAACCACCAAGAGAAACAAGAATCCCGCAGCAAATCAACCACCAAGTGCCAACTAGATGCTATCTCACAATGCAAATGCACTTGGATCACTCAATCTCACTTTGAATAAGCAAAGAAGCAAGAGAGATGAGTGGGAGGGGAGTTGCTTAGCTCAAAGTGCTCACAAGTATATCAAATATCCAAGAGAGAGAGCCTTAAGCCGGCCAACGAGTATTTATAGACGTACCCCTTCAAATATAGCCGTTACTCACTTGAAACAGCCGCAGTCGCGCTGACCGGACGCGCTGGTCGCGTGGACCGGACGCGTCGATCGCGCAACGGCTCTTTTTCGAAACACCGACCGGACGCGCTGGTCGCAACGACCGGATGCGCTGGTCACGACCGGACGCGCCGGTCCCGTGACTGACCGGACGCGCTGGTCAACCCAGAGCAGTGCACAACGAAACAGCGACCGGACGCGCTGGAGAACTTACCGGACGCCACAGTGCCAGCGTCCGGTTGGAGTCCAGTAAGCTCCCTGATCGACCGGACGCATCCGGTCGACTGTGACCGGACGCGCTGCACGTCCGATCAACCAACTGAAAAACGCGCAGACGCTGAACGCTGACCGGACGCGTCCGGTCAAACAGTGACCGCGTCCGGTCCAGCGTCCGGTCACTACTGTGACCTCCGTTCGCCTCCGTTTCTTTTTCCGACTTTCGGCGTAGTGGAAAAAAGTCGTTTCAACTCCTCGAAAACGCCTGAATCCCGCCTCGCAAGCTCGGCGGGAGGGAGAGAGGACCCCAAACCCTCTCTACCGCTTAAACTCAACCGCCTTCGCAAACGTGCTAACATCACCAAGTGATCATCACCATGTGCATGTGTGTTAGCATTTTCACAATCATTTTTTGAGGCGTTATTAGTTCTATCCAAATGCATATGACATGAAATGCACACCTAGTGGCACTTAGGAGTTCAATAGCCGCGTCATTCCCCTCTTTATAGTACGACTATCTATCCTATAATGTAACCACACCCACTAGGTGTCTTGGTTACTAAAACACAACCCTTAAGCATATACCTTTGCCTTGATCACGTAGGGTTGTGTCCAAATCGAAGTGTGGCCATCATGATCACCATGTCCATCTTGCCACCAACCTTGGAATGAACTAATCCACATATGCTACAAACAACTTAGGCATAGGATTAGTACTTAGACATTGTCACTAATTACCAACACCAAACATAGAGCTTTCAATCTCCCCCTTGTTGGTAATTGGTGACAACCCTTTCACAAAGATATTATGATAAAATTTTGATTGAACCCATGTCACATTGTCCAAGTATATTACCATGTGTAAGAATTATGGACATGTGATCATGAATTCAAATTGATAGCAATGGCTCCCCCTACATGTATGCTATATGTTTGGATTTTGGAAGCATACATGTTAGATAGGAAAGATTAGGAGCATTGACTACCAGTAGGTGCTAAGTGTTTTAGATTATAGACCTTTGAAGCGTGATACCATCGGAGTAGCGATAAACACCATCTTAGCACCTTGTGTAGTTAGATACCACTTGGAAAAGCACAAACATAACTAGAAACCTCGTGAGATCAACATTATAAGCAAGGTTCTAGTACCGCTTTGAAAAACATGAAGCAAGAGAAATCTAACTACTTCCTATTCATGCTAGTATCTCAATACATCATTCAAATTATACTAGCAAGTCACCACACAAGCAAAGTATTGGAGAAAAAGAAATGCATAACTATGCATCATACATGTGAGGTGCACATAGAAATGCAACAATCATGTTTAAGAGCTTGCTCCCCCTATTTGTGTGCTCAAAATTTTAGTTGATCCCAATTTTCTTATCAATTCTCCCCTTTAGGTTAGGTTTTCTCCCCCTTTAGAATCTATCTTTGTGAACAATATTTTCTCCCCCTTTGGCACCAATGACCACAAGGGACCAATCTTAGATAGATTATCATGTTGAACTATGGGGTGAGGATCAAGTTTGTGATTCAACCTAGATTGCTTGCATAAAAAATGCTTCGGTTTGATCCAAGGGCAAGCTTCTTCACACCTCACTAGAAGGGTTATCATTCACCATGTTGAAGCAAATACTTAGACAAGTTTTCTAGATTAAACACTTAGGATCACAAGCTACTTAAACAAGTTATATGCTACCACTAGATCATACAAGTCATGGAAACAATAGTGGCACCATATAAACTTCAAATTCATTTGATTTTCATGAATGAGCCTAGAACATGTAAATTGTGACTAGATGCACTAAACAAGTCCTTAGCATAGAATGTATGATATGTCAACCAATTGTACCTTGGGGCTAGAAGGAGAGGCATGTCATATCATGGAGGTGCATCAACTCATGTTGGAGAAGTCAAGTATGTTCAACTCATTCTTTAGCTTGTGAAATCTCTTCTCATCAAGTGGCTTGGTGAATAGATCGGCTAATTGATCTTCGGTGCCCACACTCTCAATAGCAATGTCACCCTTTTGTTGATGATCTCTAATAAAATGATGACGAACATCAATATGCTTTGTTCTTTGATGTTGAACCGGATTGTTGGTTAGCTTCACGGCACTTTCATCGTCACATAGTAATGGCACATTCTTGAAATTGATTCCAAAATCCTTCAAAGTTGCCTTCATCCACAAGATTTGTGCACAACAACTACCCGCGGCGATGTATTCGGCTTCGGCGGTAGATAGTGTAATACTATTTTGCTTCTTGGATGACCATGAGACAAGTGATCTTCCCAACAATTAACAAGTCCCGGAAGTGCTCTTTCTCTCCACTTTGTCACCGGCATAGTCGGAATCCGAGTATCCAACTAGCTCAAAGCTTGCACCTTTGGGATACCATAATCCAACATCTTGTGTATGCTTTAAGTACCTCAATATTCTCTTTGTTGCCTTCAAATGACTTTCTCTTAGCGAGGCTTGAAATCTTGCACACATGCATACACTAAACATCACATCGGGTCTTGATGCCGTCACATAGAGTAGGCTACCAATCATTGATCTATATAGCTTTTGATCCACCATGTTGCCACTCTTGTCACTATCCAAACTTCCACTAGTGCCCATTGGGGTTGTAATGCCCTTTGCATCTTCCATGCCAAATTTCTTGAGCATATCATTGATGTACTTGGTTTGGCTCACAAATGTTCCTTCCTTCATTTGTTTGATTTGAAGTCCAAGAAAGAAACTAAGTTCACCGATCATTGACATTTCAAATTCCTTTGCCATCATTTTCCCAAACTCATCACAATAATCTTGATTGGTTGAACCGAAGATGATATCATCAACATATATTTGCAATACAAACAAGTCTTTCCCAATCTTCTTGGTAAAGAGAGTAGTATCCACTTTGCCCATGACAAATCCTTTGGATATCAAGAAGTCCCTCAATCTTTCATACCATGCTCTAGGTGCTTGCTTCAATCCATACAAAGCTTTTCTCAATTTGTAAACATGATTGGGTTTCTTGTCATCTTCAAAACCGGGAGGTTGCTCCACATACACCTCTTGAATGTACCCATTGAGAAATGCACTCTTCACATCCATTTGATATAGCTTGATATTATGAGCACAAGCATAGGCAAGTAAGATCCTAATTGCTTCCAATCTTGCAACCAGGGCATATGTTTCACCAAAGTCAAGACCCTCTATTTGTGTGTAACCTTGAGCCACTAGTCTTGCTTTGTTCCTTACTACTATCCCATCTTGATCTTGCTTGTTGCGAAAGACCCATCTTGTTCCAATGACATTGTGATCCTTAGGCCTTTTAACTAATTCCCATACTTCATTTCTCTTGAAGTTATTTAGCTCTTCATGCATTGCATTTACCCAATCCGGATCTCTCAATGCTTTATCAATGTCCTTGGGTTCTTCTATTGACACAAAAGAGGAGTAAGCACAAAATGATGCCAATCTTGATCTAGTTTGAACTCCCCTTTGTATGTCACCAATGATGGAATCTAATGGATGATCTCTAGCAATGTTAGTCGGTTGAAGCACTTGGACTTGATTGCTTGGATGTTGATGTTGATCATAAGTTGGAGATGATGAACTAGCCACTTGTTGATCTTGTTGCACTTGAGATGATGTACTAGCTTGATTTTGCATTAGAGTCCCACTAGCTTGTGTAATTGGACTTTGGAGCATTTGATCTTTGTTGTCATCCACATCAATCACTTGCTTTGGCCTAATATCACCAATATCCATTTCTTTCATAGCATTGGTCAATTGAGTTCCTCTCACATCATCCAAGTTATCTTCTTCATCTTGAGAACCATTGGTTTCATCAAACTCAACATCATGCACTTCTTCAAGTTGACCACTAGCCAAATTCCAAACTCTATAAGCTTTGCTAGTAGTTGAGTAACCAAGTAGGAATCCTTCATCATATTTCTTCTTAAACTTGCTCAATCTAGTGCCTTTCTTCAAGATATAGCATTTGCAACCAAATACCCGAAAATATGCAATGTTGGGCTTTCTTCCATTCAAGATTTCATATGGTGTCTTCTCTAGAAACTTGTGGCAATAGAGGCGGTTGCTATAGAAGCAAGCCGTGTTGATTGCTTCGGCCCAAAATGAATGACTCACATTATACTCATTCAACATTGATCTTGCCATATCAATTAAGGTTCTATTCTTTCTTTCAACTAAGCCATTAGATTGAGGTGTATACTTGGCTGAGAATTGATGCTTGATTCCAAGCTCCTCACATAGCTCATCAACTCTTGTGTTTCTAAACTCACTTCCATTGTCACTTCTTACTTTCTTGATTGTGGTCTCAAACTCATTTTGTACCCTCTTGATGAACTTCTTGAATATGTCAAATACATCACTCTTGTCCACAAGAAAGAATACCCATGTGTATCTAGTGAAATCATCCACAATCACAAAGCCATACTTGTTGCCACCAATGCTTGTGTATGTAGTTGGCCCAAATAGATCCATGTGCAACAACTCAAATGCCTTGGAAGTACTCATAATGCTCTTTAATGGATGAGTGTTGCCCACTTGCTTTCCGGCTTGACATGCACTACATAGCTTGTCCTTCTCAAATGTAACATCCTTCAAGCCTCTAACTAAGTCATGCTTCACTAATTTGTTCAATTGCTTCATGCCAACATGACCAAGTCTTCTATGCCATAACCAACCCATACTTGATTTGGTGAGTAAACATGTTGAGAGTTGAGTGTCACTAGCATTGAAATCAACCAAGTATAGATTCTCATATCTAAAACCTTTGAAGATCAAATTGGAGCCATCAACACTAACTATCTCCACATCATCAACACGAAATATGCACTTGAAACCTAGATCACACAATTGAGCAACCGAGAGAAGATTGAAGTTCAACTTTTCAACTAGGAGCACATTGGAAATGCTATGATCATTTGAGATTGCAATCCTTCCAAGAGCCTTCACATCACCCTTACTATTGTCACCAAATGTGATCTATCAATGCCACTATCATTTGATTTGAGAGAGTTGAACATTCTTGAATCACCGGTCATATGTTGTTGTTCTTGTTCATTTTATTACAATTAATCTCTAGATGCCCAACTTGCTTGCATCTATAGCAATAACGACCATTGCTCTTCACAAAGCAAGACTTTGGAGTAGCAAAGGCCGCCTTGCCCTTCTTAGGAGTATAGCCCAAACCCTCTTTGTTAAGAGAGAACCTTTGGCTACCCAAGCATTTTAGCAAGCGGGCATCCCCACCATAGGCATTGCCTAATGCGCGGGTGAGATCATCCACCTCTCTCTTGAGAGTCTCATTCTCAACCACAAGCGATGCATCACTAGTAGTAGAGGTAGAGTTGGTTGTGGTGGATGATGATGAGCTACATGAAGCATTAGTAGGACCAACAAATAAAGAGTCATTAATAATATCACATGTTAGTCCAATATCACAAGTGACAATCACTTGCTCCTCCTTAGCTTCCTTCATGAGCTTCTCCAACTTGAGGTCCTTCTCCTTGATGAGCTCAAGTAGAGAGGAGTGGGCTTCCTTAAGCCTAGTGTGAGCAACTTCAAGGTCCTCATGGTCTTCCTTTAGACACTCACGAGAGGCCTCTAGCTCATCAAAGGATTTCCTAAGAGTTTTGAGCTCTTGTTCAATTCCTTTGCACTCCTTACTCTTTTTGAGAGCAACAAGCTCCTCCATCAAGGCATCATTTTCATTGCTCTTGGCAATGAGCTCTTGCTCTAAGATTTTGTATTTCTTGGTTGTCCTCTTGTAGCCCTTGCTCATTTGATCTATTATGCCCAATAGATCATCCTTGGAGTAGTCCTCATCCTCCTCATCATCACTCCTACAACCATCACTAGCACAAGAATCATCATCACCATCATCATATTTTACCTTGGTAGGCTTGGCCATAAGGCATGTCGATGTAGTGTCAAAGATGGATGGCTTGTTGGAGAGGGCAATGCTTGCAATGGCTCGCCGAGTGGTCCTCTCATCATCACTAGAGCTATCATCATCACTATCGGAGTTATCACTATCCCAAGTGACCACATAGCCACCACCCTTCTTCTTCTTGTTGATAGTGAAGCTCTTCTTCTCTTTCTTCTCCTTCTTGTCCTTCTTGTTCTTCTTCAACTTCAACTCCCCATCATGATATCTTTTGTCTTCATAGGGACACTTTGCCACTACATGATTGGGGCTATTGCAATTATAGCAAAGCATCTCCTTTGCCTTCATGAAGTCCCTTCTCTTTCTTGCACCATATCCTTTCTTCTTCATGAACCTCCCCATCTTGTGCACTAGGAGGGCCATGGTCTCATCATCGAATGGATCATCATCATCGCTCTCCACCTTACTCTTGCCCTTAGAAGATGAAGCCTTGAATGCAATGGACTTCTCTTGCTTGACCTTTATCTCCTTCTTCTCATCTTCATCTTCATCATCATCATATTGAGCATCGGTCATGATATCTCTAAGCACTTGGTTTGGAGTCACCTTGTCCAAACCCTCTCTTTGGATCATCTTCCTCAAGATAGCAAACTTCTTAGGTAAGTTCATCAAGAACTTATGTGAGAAGTCCTTGTCCTTGACATCTTCTCCTAGGCTCTTAAGATCATTGACAATAACTTGTAGCCTATAGAACATCTCCGGTATGGACTCATCATCCTTCATCTTGAAACTTGCAAACTTATCCTTGAGCATATAGAGCTTGGCACTCTTTACCGTTGAAGTGCCCTCATATGTTTCCTCTAATCTTGTCCACACTTCACTTGCCATCTCAAGATCCTTGATTTGCTCAAAGACCTTTGCATCAATCCCATTGTAGAGAGTGTTGAGAGCCATAGTGTTGCATTGGTTGTTGATGCGGTCATTGTTGGTGAGGTTGTCGGGATCAATGATAGCATAATCATGATGTGTCACCTCCCAAACCTTCTCATTAATAGAGCCAAGATATTGCTTCATCTTTCTTTTCCAATGATCAAAGGATGAGACACCATCAAAAAATGGAGGCTTGCCCCCGACATGGTTGAACACAACTTGAGCCATCTTACACCGAGGTTGTTAAGCCTTGCAAACGGTGACCACGGCTCCGATACCACTTGAAAGGTCTTGATGGCTAGAGGGGGGTGAATAGCCTTATAAAAATTTCTACAAAGACAAGCTAAACAAGTTTATCAATATAACAAATAGCGAGATGCGTGTTTTGCTTAGCCTACGGGGTGATTGCAAGCCACCTATCCAATTCACAATTCTAGTATATTTGCACTCAACCGCACAACTCAAACCGAGAAGGAAACTACAACTAGCAAGCTACACAAAAGAGCTACTCTAGAAAAGTAACTAAGAAATTAATACAAGAGAGAGTTAGAAAGGTATCACCGAGGGGCGAAGTATTGAGCCAACCAAACAATATGATCAAGAGATGAATTCCACAATATACAACCACCGGGATCGATCAATCACAATAAGAATGATGACACAAAGATTTATCCCGAGGTTCACGTGCTTGCCGGCACGCTAGTCCCCGTTGTGTCCCTCTTCACCACGTGGTTCGGTGGCTAATCGGTCTCACACCGAGCCTCTCAAAAGGCGCCACAAGAACCTACCAAATGGCAAAAGGTTGCAATGACACGAGCAATTTACTAATGTTGCCTTTGGCGCTTCGCCGAGGTAGGCACAAATCCCTCACAATCACCGGAGGTGGCCAAGAACAATCACCAACTCTTGCCAAAGCCTCCAAGCTGCTCCAAGCCGTCTAGGTGGCGGCAACCACCAAGAGAAACAAGAATCCCGCAGCAAATCAACCACCAAGTGCCAACTAGATGCTATCTCACAATGCAAATGCACTTGGATCACTCAATCTCACTTCGAATAAGCAAAGAAGCAAGAGAGATGAGTGGGAGGGGAGTTGCTTAGCTCAAAGTGCTCACAAGTATATCAAATGTCCAAGAGAGAGAGCCTTAAGCCGGCCAACGAGTATTTATAGACGTACCCCTTCAAATATAGCCGTTACTCACTTGAAACAGCCGCAGTCGCGCTGACCGGACGCGCTGGTCGCGTGGACCGGACGCGCCGATCGCGCAACGGCTCTTTTTCGAAACACCGACCGGACGCGCTGGTCGCAACGACCGGACGCGCTGGTCACGACCGGACGCGCCGGTCCCGTGACTGACCGGACGCGCTGGTCAACCCAGAGCAGTGCACAATGAAACCGCGACCGGACGCGCTGGAGAACTGACCGGACGCCACAGTGCCAGCGTCCGGTTGGAGTCCAGTAAGCTCCCTGATCGACCGGACGCGTCCGGTCGACTGTGACCGGACGCGCTGCGCGTCCGATCAACCAACTGAAAAACGCGCAGATGCTGAACGCTGACCGGACGCGTCCGGTCAAACAGTGACCGCGTCCGGTCCAGCGTCCGGTCACTACTGTGACCTCCGTTCGCCTCCGTTTCTTTTTCTGACTTCCGGCGTAGTGGAAAAAAGTCGTTTCAACTCCTCGAAAACGCCTGAATCCCGCCTCGCAAGCTCGGCGGGAGGGAGAGAGGACCCCAAACCCTCTCTACCGCTCAAACTCAACCGCCTTCGCAAACGTGCTAACATCACCAAGTGATCATCACCATGTGCATGTGTGTTAGCATTTTCACAATCATTTTTCGAGGCGTTATTAGTTCTATCCAAATGCATATGACATGAAATGCACACCTAGAGGCACTTAGGAGTTCAATAGCCGCGTCATTCCCCTCTTTATAGTACGGCTATCTATCCTATAATGTAACCACACCCACTAGGTGTCTTGGTTACTAAAACACAACCCTTAAGCATATACCTTTGCCTTGATCACGTAGGGTTGTGTCCAAATCCAAGTGTGGCCATCATGATCACCATGTCCATCTTGCCACCAACCTTGGAATGAACTAATCCACATATGCTACAAACAACTTAGGCATAGGATTAGTACTTAGACATTGTCACTAATTACCAACACCAAACATAGAGCTTTCACCTGGCAACGTTATGTGATAGACCAAAGCAAAAAATGCAACTCGTAGAGGCTGCAAGACATGGACAAAGCCTAGGGCTGAATTCATCTTGAAAAGGAACGAAAGGAGAGAAGTGCTAGAATGGTTCCAAACGTTAATGTTCTCTAATGGGTATGCAGTGAATCTGAGGAGGGGAGTGAACTTATCTACTCTGTGAGTGAAAGGGATGAAGAGTCATGACTTCCACATATGGATTGAGAGGCTTCTTCCGGTGATGGTTTGAGGCTATTTTCCCGACCATATCTGGAAAGTGCTGACAGAGTTGAGCTTCTTCTTCTGCCAGCTTTGCGCCAAGAAGATATCTCGGACCGTGATTCAAGACTTGGAAAGAATGGCACCTGTGTTGATTTGTAAGTTGGAGATGATATTTCCACCTAGCTTCTTCAACCCGATGCAACATTTGATTTTGCACCTCTCGTCTGAGGTACGATTGGGGGGCCCGTGCAGGGCCGTTGGTGCTATCCAATCGAGAGATGCCTAAAAGTTCTTCGAAAAAATGTAGAAATAAAGCCAAAATTAAGGCTTTCATTGCAGAGACATCCATCCTGGAGGAGGTGTCAAACTTCACAACAACATACTATGGTGACAACCTTCCTAGTGTGCATAATCCACCCCCTCGTTATAATGCTGGTGAAAATGAATCGAACCTCAGTCTTTTCTGAGGGCAACTCGAAAGTGCAAGTGCATCTACCCCAAGACATTGAAACATGAGGAGTGGCGCATTATCATGCTATATGTGCTGACCAACCTCACCGAAGTGGATACATACGTGCGGTAAGTTCTCAACGAACTTGTTCAATATGCCATCACTATTCTGCATCAATTGAGACCCTTTATTCTCGTTGTTGCAGGGAATTTATTCAACAATTCTGGCGTCAAAGGGGCAACCTTCCCAGCAACAAATTGAGACCCTTCTTAGACATGGTGCGGGAAATGGAATGCCCAATTTCATATGTTGGTTCAAACAAAAGGTATTCTGTTCAAGGAAACCTTAGCCTCCACCAATACGGACAAAGATGGGTATGCAAATTCATTTATTTATTCTAACGCTCGCTTTTGCATCAATTGAGACCCACCTTCCTGTTCTTTTCGCAGTCAGCGTCATATGATGGCCAGCCTTGCTCTAACTTGAAGGCATGGGCTTTGGCCCACAAGGGCAAGGCGACTTCCAACATGGACTACAGCCCGGAGGACCCGCCTTTGGCGTTCACCAATGCGACCGTCCACAGCCGCCTCAGTGAGTACTCCTCGGCGGCAAAACAGGTCCATGGAGATGACTTCGCTCCTCTCACCGAGGATCTTGATGGAGAAGTCATCATGAGGATTGGAGGAGGCAAAAAGTATGGGCGGTACTACATTGGCGCCAACACACTCAACGCGACCAACACTCCCACTCTCTCCTAGATTCGAGCCTAGAGCACGAGCTCTAGCTTGGCCATACGCCCCCGGCAGACCGTTGAGCAGGTCCAGGTGGAGACACTCCAGGTTATTTCTATTTTATTCGTCGCTCATTGATTTTTACATACCTAATACTTGTATTGTAACAATGAGGTGAAATATTGTAGGCCGAGCTCACAATTGAAAGGCAGCAACGACAGGAGTTGCAGGCGACGGTGGAGGCCGACAAAAAGAGGATGGAGGAGATGTTTGCCTACGTGCAAAGTCTTGGCATGAGTCTCGGCCAACCTGTGCCACCTGGGCTATTCCAAACTCCACAGCCTCCTGCAACTACTCCTGTGAGTTTGCCTTACTTGTTTATTGCTTTGCTACACATTCAATGTCTTTACTAACATGTTTATTGCTTGCTTGTATGACCTCACACATGCAATCTCCTTTTTTGTGCAGAATCAATCGGCAGCTTTGAATGAGGTGGCTCATGACCAAACACAGCAGCCGGGGACAGGGTGGGGCACTTGGTGAACGGTTGGATTTGCATTTGTGCCTCTATTGTGTTTGCACTTGGATTATTTTGTTCACTTGTTGAACCGGTGACTTCGTGATGGACTTCGGACATGGTTATGCACTTGGACATGTCTTGTGTGTCACATATGTGATTTATATGTGATATATGTGATTCATGTGGGATATATGTGATCTGTGTGGGATATATGTGTGATCTTATGTGAGATATTGGTGATATATGTGATGTATGCCTTATTTGTGTGAATGGAATGAAAAAAACAAGAAAAAGGCACTGGACACACGCTTTGCCGTGTGCCACACACGGCAAAGAGGCCGCCCAGTATCACCTGAAAACAGGCTTTGCCGTGTGCCATGCAGTAACAAACGGCAAAGTCGCATAATTTGCCGTGTGCCCCACATGGGACACATGGCAAAGCCTGGAGACTTTGCCGTGTGCCCTGCATTGGACACATGGCAAATCCTGGAGACTTTGCCGTGTGCCTTGCATGAGACACACGGCAAAGTAAAAAACTCCGAGGAAAATATAATCAAAGGAAAAGAAAAAATTACTCCGTCACCAGCGTCCTGATGTCGATGCGCCGTCCGTCTCCAATTTAGTTTGCCGAGTGCCACATTTGACACCGGCAAAGTTTGCCGTGTACCCACGCCTTGACCCACGGCAAACAGCGCGTTTGCCGTCAAGTTTGACGCCGTGTGCGGTTTGCCGTAGGCCACCCACGGCAAAGGGTTTGCCGTATGCCTACGGTGCTTTGCCATGTGCCCGTGATACACGGCAAAGCTACTGTGTCCGGCAGTGATGACTACGACATGGCAAAACATGCTAGCTAGCTAGCTGCGTTGTCTTTGGAGGCATATGCAAAATAAGTATCACTACTTGGACTGGAGAGCTGGAGGTGCCATGCATGATGCACGTGTGGTGTCCACAATGACAAGTAGCTGGTGGCTGTACGATGTGGTCGGAGGTATGTGATCCAGCTTGACAGGAAGCCGGCCGCGCGGGAGCTAACGTCGTCGAATGGACCCGGTCACCCGGCCAGTTCGCTGACCCTTATCACGCATTTTTTGAGTGGTAGACATCCATAGAGCTGCCGAGACTCACGTCCCTGTCATGCATAATATTATTTTTGGGGCCAGGCACTTGATTTTTTGTCCACCGGATCTGGACCATGTTCTGTAGCACATCGCTGTCCACATTCACAGACGATAGCGAAAATTGACGGTGAAAGACGGTTACGAATCGGCGGTGGTGATGATTCTAATTGAACGCATAGAGTGGTTTGCATCAAAACACGACGTTGTAGTTTCCAAAAAAAACATGATGTTTTCCCTTGTCCGTCATGTCAATAAGCAAGCCTAAGCTTAGGTTCGGCACAGTTGAAAATTTTAGAAGTTTATTTATTTGTATTAAAAATAAACTTGTACATGTAAAAGTTCGTATATATTGCTGCTGGCTGCTGCTGGGGTTTCCACATATATAGCGTTGCTCGCCACTATATAACTCCACGCGAGCAAGCCAAGAAGAGACCACAAAGAAACCGCAAAGCAAAGCCAAGCACGAGAGAGAAAAGGATCACAATGAGCTCAAGCGTCACCAGGTCGCTGTCTTTTCTCGTCAACCCGGCTGAGGCCACGCCCGCCGGCGATCTCCCCCTCACCGCCATGGACAGAGCTCTTTCTTCCCTGCCCATGGCAGCGCTGTTCGTCTTCGAGAACCCCATCGATCAGCCGGCCGAGACCACCAGGAGAGCTCTGTCCCGTGCGCTTGTTCCCTACTACCCAATCGCCGGCCGCCTCACCGTCACGGGCGACCAGCTGAAAATCGCGTGCACCGGCGAGGGCGCAGCATTCGTTCGCGCGTCCGCGAGCTGCACCCTGCAGGAGGCCAGGCTTTCCGGCCCGCGTCCAGTGGTCACCGTCGAGGACCTCACTATGAACTACGCCGGCCAGTACAGCACGGACCCGCCGTTGCTGCTGGTGCAGGTGACCGAGTTCTCCTGCGGTGGCTTCGCCGTCGGGGTGACTTGGAACCACGCCGTCACCGACGGCGCCGGGATGGCGCAGTTCTTGCAGGCCGTCGGCGAGTTCGCCCGCGGGTTCCCTTCTTCCCCTTCCGTCTTGCCGGTGAGGGTGGACCCTACCCTCCCTGAACTTCCCCCACCGATAACCGCCATGACCAAAGCACTCGTCGGCAGCGAGCACAGCGACTTCCCGTCCTCCTACATCACTGTTCTCCTGAGCTTCATCAACCGCGTCAAGGACGAGTTCCGTCGTTGTCGCAGCGGCGGTGGCGGCGGACAGGAGGTGGCGCCGGAGTCGTGCACTGCGTTCGATGTCTTCACCGCCGCCATATGGAAGTGTCGTGCGCGCGCGACGATCGCCAGCGCCGCCAGCCAGGACGCTCCCACGGCGCTCACCTTCACGGTGAACGTGAGGAAGCCGGCCAAGGCCAAGGACGGCTACTACGGCAACGTGTTCGCCTTCGGTCTTGCTGCCTCGACGCTGCGTGAGGTCGCCGACGGCGACATCGTGGACCTCGTGAGGCTGGTCAAGGACGCCAAGGCACGGGTGCCGTACACGTTTGCTGATGGAGCGGCGTACATCGCCGACGCGATGGGCGGCCGGCTCAAGGGCCTCGACGGGTACGACACCCTGTACCTGACGAGCTGGTGGAATCTCGGCTTGGATGGCGTCGACTTCGGCAGCGGCGGCGCTGAGCGCGTCATCGGGAACATGGAGCGCAAGGTGGTGCCGGCGTGCATCCTGTGCGGGAGGAAGGACAAGTCCGAGGGCGTCGCCGCCATGGCCCTCTGCGTCAAGCCGGAGCACGCGGAGGCCTTCCATGCACAGCTACGAAGTCTCAAGTGACATGGATCGATATTGGTGGATAATACGAATGTCTTTGTAGCTATGGCTATGAGAAGCAAAGGACGTACATGTTGGCCTTGTGTCTGTGCGCGAATGGTGTAGTACTTGTAGTGTTTATGTGTGTATTCTTGTTCGTCAGATAGGCCGCACGGAGTGAGGATCTATCGTTTTTTATAAGTTTTCTAGTAAATTTGAGTTATTAGGTTAGAGTCTCCATGGAAATTTCTTGGTATTAGGGATTTATCTTCTCCTCCCCGGCGATGGCGAGAGGGCAGGGTGGATTCATTTTCTCCATGACGGCTCTATTGAAGATGAGGGCGACATCAGCGTCAATAGCTTCATCGGCTTGACGACATGGAGACTTGGCTTTCCGAATAATTTTCTCTAGTTTCTTCTCCGTTTTGTTATGGTTAGATTTGATCACAATGAAGGACTAGAGAGAATAAGTTTCAGATCAGTCTTTCTTATTGTTCGGTGGCAGAAAGAAGGAGGAAGACACAAGAAAGAGGAAGTTTCTCCACTTCGCCTGCAGGAATGTTGGCCATTATTCATTGAGCATATGTTCTCAGGCCTTTTGCCGAACGTTTACTTGTGCGGTCATCTATACGAATCGTCATACAGGTTTGGAGTTGAGATTTTGGGCTATACAAAGCGTGGGTACAATTTAGATGATCAGATTCTGGATATACGTAGTGTATTCCAATGTGCTTGTAACGTGATGATGTACTCAGCTATGATCTAATATAATTCTTCTTTTGTCTAAAAAAAGCTCATGTATATAGATATGCATAAATGAATGGTGATGTTGCTCGTTTCACCAGCTATATATTGTTGTAATTCACTTGTTTGTGGGTTTGTGCCTGTCTTCCATCCATATCTTTGAAAAAAAATCATCCCAGTGCCACGTTGATTGGAAGACAGATGGTAATGGGGCAAATTCGGATCGGGTGGAGTCTTTGTGCACCCGAACCCGAAATCCGAAATCAAAACCCAAAACTGCACCAAACACCGATTCGGGTGATAATCCGTCCCCAAAACCAAACCCGCGGATACCCGAAACCCGCTTTGTATGGCAACATAGTAAGAGTAAAAAACGACTTTCTATAAACATATGCATGATATATATACACATATTCCCATGTATAAACAAGAGACAACAAATAATAAATATTTTCATGAGTCAACTTAGAATAAATTTAATAATCTAAGTAAATAAGTTATTATTAGCATATTATAAAACATGAGTTTTAATTCTAAATGATTTATTTCGGATATCCATTGGATATCCACGGATGGAAAACCAAACCAGAAACCGAACCCGATGGGTTTCGGAGCCCCGAACCCGAAAACCGTGGGTGCCCCGAACCTGAACCCGCGGATATCCGACCCGAAACCGCCCCGTCGCCATCCTTAGACACAAGAGAAGGGGTATGGACATTGAAACAATCCACGATTGCCTCGAAGGGAAATCCACAAAACAAACCATAATGTAATAGTTCGAGGAGATCATACCATCATATTATCGAAATTCAGCAGATATCACAGTTCATACGTAGCGAATACCTATCTGAGAAGGGTACAATAGAGAGGTTTTGTCATAATTATTACATCGCCACTTGGCGTTATCACACATCACACACATCCAAAACAACATCAAAGTAGACGTAGCGCCTTAGTGGGTGAAGACTCATTCTCCACAGGCAGACTCAAGCATAGGATAAGACCCTCTAATCCTCGAGAAAATTGCATTTTTAGCAGCCCAAACAATGCGCTTCGCAAAACTAGCATCCGAAACAATATTTTCGTAAAAATAGCACCCAAAACAATTACTACTTGTTTTCTCTACCATTTCACCTTTTTTCTTTCTCTCTCTTTATTTCTCCTAAAATCTGGACAATACTGCCCCTGTGCTAATCTAGAGCCTTAATTCACGTAACATCCAGCCGCCGCTGTTCGTATCGTGTTGTTCGTCTTCTCTCTTTCCGCACGCGAGCCCTAGCTGGCTCTCCATGGACGACGTGCCGCCGCCGTTCGAGATGACACCGCCGGCCAACGTGACACCGGAGTCCGACGTGGCGCCGCCGTCCGACATGCCGCGCGACGCGCCTCCGCGGCCCGACGTGCCGCCTCCGTCTGATGCCGCAGCACACCCCATCGCTGAGGGGGACTTGATTGCTACGGTAAGAGCCCTGCTGCCCGTTGCCGCGACTCCGGCCTTGCTGCACGACGCGCCGAGGCCGACCCCACTGCCTGCAGTACACAGGTACGTGATGAACGACTGTACTCCCAATTCCTGTTAGAAGTGCAGTTTGATGAAGTTAATATGGTTTGTCAGGTCCGATTTAGAATTTGCGGAAACTATGGCACCAGTTGATTGGGATAGCTTGCAGATCGTAGAAACACATGATGAGGAAGGACGAATCGAACTTTTGAGTGAAGATCAGATGTATGTGTTTTTAGGCTTGAGAGACGAGGAGTCAGGAAAGGTAGCTGCATCACATGATCGTGTAATGGTTGAGGAGGGTAGTCATGATGATGATGCTGTGATTCCTAATAATGATGACATACCGACTGAGTTGGTTATTTCATATGATAAGGACCATCCACAAATGGATCTTGGTACGATGTACCCATCAATGGACGAGTTCAGGTTGGCAGTGCGGCAATTTGCTATCAATGAGGAGTTTGAATTAGGGACAACGCACTCTGATAAGGAGAGATTTAGAGGTTTCTGCAAGTCTAGTGCTGATTGCCCTTGGAAAATAAATGCCAGCAAACATAAAGGTCAAAGCACCGTGGAGGTAAATATAGCTAGCTATATTCCTGAAAAATTTGTGTGATTGTCGTAAATTTATTTGTTTCTTATTACTTGTGTAATTTGCAGGTCACAACTTTAACTGATCGCCATACATGTGTTTCTTCCATGAGGATGAAAACTACTGCAGCTTCTCAGAAATGGGTAGCTAGCAAGGCCGTGAGTATCCTTAGGGATTCTCCCAATATGGGTGCTAAAGAATTGCAAGAGAAGTTGCAAAAAGATTACTCTGTCACAATTTCATATGACAAGGTATGGAGGGGTAAAGAAAAAGCTCTGGCTGAGGTTTATGGTAAATGGGAAGAGAGTTTTGAGCTACTCTTCAGATGGAAGGCCGAGGTACTGAAGAGGTCACCTGGAAGTGTAGTGGAGATTGAAGTAATTGAAGCTGATGGTAATGTATATTTCCATCGTTTTTTCTGTGCTTTTAAACCATGCATTGATGGTTTCTTGGAAGGATGTAGGCCTTACTTGAGCATAGATTCTACAGCACTTAATGGAAGATGGAATGGTCATTTAGCCTCGGCTATAGCAGTTGATGGTCATAATTGGATGTACCCACTTGCATATGGGTTCATAGCTTCTGAAACGGAAGACAACTGGACTTGGTTTATGAATCAACTTAAGAAGGCAATAGGTGATCCTCCACTCCTTGCTGTGTGCACGGATGCATGCAAGGGCTTAGAGAATGCAGTAAAGAATGTGTTTCCTAATGCAGAGCAAAGAGAATGCTTCCTCCATCTTATGAAAAATTTTCAGAAAAGGTTCAGAGGGTTTGGCAAGATGTATCCTGCGGCAAGGGCTTATAGGGAAGAAATATTTTATGATCACATGGCAGCAATTCTTAATGAATCTGAAGAAGTGTTGAAATGGTTAAAAGACTACCATAAGCTGTTGTGGTATAGGTGTGCCTTTAATCCAGAAATTAAGTGTGACTACATCACTAATAATATAGCAGAGGTTTTTAATAATTGGATAAGAGACATCAAGGACTTGCCTGTTGCTGAACTTGCGGATAAGGTGAATATAACTACCTATCTTTTTCATACATGTGTTTTTTTAAAATATATATGTTTGATATTAATTGTGTAATTTGCAGGTCAGAGAGATGATCATGAAATTGTGGAACAAGAGAAGAAATATTGGAGATAGACTACCAGCCGGCAGGATACTTCCAAGTGTTATGGTTCAGCTAAAGGCAAATACTAGAGGGCTGGGACACTTGAAAATACATGGTTCTGCTAATTGGAGTGCAGAGGTTTGGGACAATGGCAAGAAAGTTGAAAGGCATATTGTGAAGTTAAATCAACGGACTTGTACTTGTCTTGAATGGCAGCACACTGGTAAACCATGTCAACATGCATTGGCCTTTATAACCACACAGCGAGGAGTTGACCTTGAACAATTTGTGCATGAGTATTACTCGGTGGATAGATTTAAGGCTGCTTATGCCAGAGAGATTGAGCCAATGACAGATAAAACACAATGGCCTCAAGTGGAGTTGCCATTTGTTGTTGGTGCTCCTCTTGCTAAAGGAAATATGGGAAGACGAAGAAAACTCAGGTTGAAAGGATGTCTTGAAGGTGGTCATAAGAAGAAAGGTGCTAAATATGTAGAAGGTGGCAATGCTACTGCTCCAACTGATGATACTGCGCCAACCAATGCTAAAGGGAAGAAAATGATTAGAGGCCCAATGACTTGCAAGAAATGTGGTGAAAAGGGTCACAGGCAAGCTAGTTCTAAGTGTTCACTCAATGGGACAAAGAAAAAGAGGCAAGTCTTTTTTTTGTTGCAACCCTTGAATCACCATGTCATTACAAATATTATTTTTTGAACTTGTAGAAAGAGGCAACAGCCTAGAAAGAACGTTACAAAAGAGAATCCAGATATGCTTAGCACCCCACAAAGGCCAACAAGAGAACAAATACTACAGGATAGTCCAGGAAGGATAACGAGAAGGTACGAAATAGTAACACATTTAACCTATGTCATTTAATTTAATCTAAACAAATAAAAAGATTTATCTAATTGTCATTACACACATTTGTGCAGCCGTCTTGCTTTTTTAATGGGAGAGGGCAGTTCTTCACAGACCTCCACCACTACTCCTATGAGGATACCTACTGCACCTGCACCAAAGAAGATGACTCCAAAGAGAAAGCTACATATTGGATGAATGATATTTTGCAAGATGTGGTCACTTTTATTTGATATGAGATGAACTCATTTAGGTTTAATTTATGGGTCTGTGAGATGAACTAGTTTTTTTCCTTACCTGTGAGATGAACTCGTTTTCCCTTGATCTGTGAGATGAACTCGTTTTCCCTTGATCTGTGAGATGAACTCGTTTATCCTATCTCTGAGATGAACTCATTTAATCTCAAATTATGAACGTGTGATACGCATAAATTTGTTTATTCTATTATATGGGTATGTGGCCGTCTAGTGTATGTATCCAGGCACATGCAGTCACACGCACGCAGTCAGCGTCCAGGCCTGCACCGCTGACCAGCGCTGCCCAGTGCCCAGCAGATGTGGATGTTACGTGAATTAAGGCTCTCGATTAGCACAGGGGCAGTATTGTCCAGATTTTAGGAGAAATAAAAAGAGATAAAGAAAAAAAAGGTGAAATGGTACACAAAACAAGAAGTAATTGTTTTGGATGCTATTTTTACGAAAACTTTGTTTCGGATGCTAGTTTTGCGAAGCGCATTGTTTGGGCTGCTAAAAATGCAATTTTCTCCTAATCCTCCCATCCGTCAGCGGTGAAGTCGTCTCACTTGTTAAACAATTTGCAGTATGATATGTACTGGCTACTAGCTCACACCCTATGCTTTGGTCATTACCTTTGTGGAAAGTGGTATGCAAGGGTAAGAGAAAGGGACCAATTATTTGGTTGTGGCTTCCTATGTGAATCTCATCATTAAGTAGTAGTTAATTCTTAAGTTTTAACCCATTTATCCATGCATCCCACCCCATAATATTAATCCACAGAGTCACACCACACTCTCACATCTCACCACCACTCTCTCTGGTCGACAAGGACAACTCCCTCTCGCCTCTGGCCGGATCCTTATCCAAACCTAGGGGGAAGAGAAGAAAACACCACTCTCTAGTCAAGTGAAGCATGAAACATATGAATGTCTAGGACCGTGGACATGCCTATATGTATAGATTGATCAACTCTGCAAAGCATATACACTTGTACCTCAAGATCACCATCATCGGCGACGTCCTGCCTAGGCTAATTTTGGGCTACCATCTAACCAGTACGATGCCACCCTACAACTCAGCCCTGAGTCACCCCAAAGTACCACCAACATGCTGAGACTGTGAAATGCAGTACTGGGCCTCCAGTGGTCATCACACGATCTCAAGAAGGTTAGAGGATATGTCCTGACCTCCCTACAATATCACCAAGATCCTATGCAGTAGTGGTATCGCCCTAGCCAGATCAGATCCATCTTCCGCCCGACCAGAAGCGAGTGGCGTGTAAGAAGGGTTCCTATGAACCGATTCTCCCAATTCAGTCCTGAGAAGGACCAGACAAGACATCTGCTCAAGTGGAAAGCTCTAAGTCTCGTGCCCTTGATGGCACCTCCTTCTCGGTGACTCATCCCACAAAGAGTCTCACCCCTAGGATCTACTCATCTCACATCATGTACCCGCCATAGGTGTAACAGAACCGACCAAATTATAAGAGCACAAGTACAAAAACAAGCGCCGAAACGCTCAAATTTTCGAACTTGAGCCCATATAATCCCGGTAGTCAATCGAAACCACGAAGGATTTCAAACCAACTTGCTTACAACCAAGATCGCATCATTCAACATAACACATCACACATTACATTTTCACAAGTAGTTCTAAAATCCACTTACAACACACAGAGTCGTAAATTATTACAAACCGAGTTCATAAAGTAGCGGAAGCATAACACATGCACATTGTTCAAATACTACTGCTAGTCTTACAGATCAACATCCCACAAAAGCATTAAGGAAAGTACTTAACAGACGATCACGTCCGAGTGATCTACTCCTCGTCACCCGCGGGGTGGAGGCAGTTCTTGCAGAAGCCCTGATAAAGCATGTTATCTGTAACAGGAGGGAATAAACTCTGAGTACTGGAATGTACTCAGCTAGACTTACCCGTCAAAAACCAGAAATAAGATGACACCAAGGATTATGCAAGGCTTTCATAAGTGGGGCTAGCTGACATCACATTTGTGGAAAAGCATAAGTAATTGAAACTCTTTTAACCTGCACTAGCAGTTATTTTTAGCATTTACCTGTCATCTATCTTAGCACCTGTACTAAACAATCACTTGATTATAATCAAACAATAACATCATTATATCCATAGCAAGTATAAATTGTGGCAACATTGTATAATTCGCTTAACCATTGTTCAATTTAATGAGATCTACGTTGCCTCTGCTCAAGTCAAGTGCTCACTAACCGGGAGCGATGGCGATTCGAATTGAATTCCTATCCAACTGGAGGGGTATTTCTAACACTCACCGCGTAGGCCCCTACCAGGGTCGCACAAGCCACCTTTCGTACAATTTAGGAGTCACGGGTTCGAATGATGCCACATCCCCAAGGGCGACACTCTGCCAGGTGTTAGGGACTCTAACCCCCCTTGGTCTCATGCCAATATCCCCAAGCACATCCTTACTCTCCTCCAAGATGCGACCTACCATTCGATTCCCCGCCTGAACTGTATTACTCGGCTTCGCGGTCGAAACGACTTATCCGGCCAACTAAGTGTTAGACTGCGTTCAACATGACTCAAGGACATGCAGCGAATCGGTCCTTAAATGACTCAGGCGGGCATAGCTCCGCACCCAAGACGTGAAGTGTCTTGCGGTTGCACTATCGAACTCCCGCCCGGTCTCAATTTCATTTTAAGGCATGGTTCCATCCACGATAGCCAACATAGCCACTCGTGACCCATTCCTACATCTCGTGGATGACCGGAAATCACCCGACTTCTACCGGACTAAGCAGGGCTAAGCATTGACACGTGCCTAAACCTAATTTAGGATTTAAGTACGATATCTGGACAAGGACATGTATAATGCAACAAGTGTTTTCACACAACTCCTACAACTTAAAGCAGTAAACAAGTAAAAGTACTCAAGATTGATTTATAAAACAATTGGGTCAGCATGCACTGGGGCTTGCCTTTCAGGAATGAGGACGGACGATGATCCGGGCACTCAGGTAGATCTTCAACGGGAACTCCTTCGCCGGCTGGGTCCTCAGGCTCCTTCGGCTGCTCCTGCTCCTCCGGAATCGCTCCCTCGAACTCGAGGAGAGTCACTCCCTCCGAAACACCTATTGCATGAATGCACAATAAATTTCATGGATGCACATGCTCGGGATGAAATGCACTACAACAATTCCTAATGCTCTATTCAAATCACTTCAAAATAAGTGCAAACCTCTTCTTCGATAGAGAAGTACTTACCTAATCTACACAACCTAATGTATAATTGTTCCTCCTATGTTAAGTCCCTAACACCTAACAATCACAAGAACAACTTTACTTAGGTTACCACATCCAAGCACAAAATACCACAACAACACATTCTGGACAACAGCTAAGTAATTCTATCATAACTGTAGATTCTCAAATCCTAAAGGCATGATACAAGACAATATGGAAAGCTTATAAAATACTCTACAATTTACTTTCAGACTTCAACACTTGATTCCCAAGTTTATCTAGTCAAAATTCTAAAGTTCCAGAAATCTGCTCTCTCCAAACAGAGAACAGCCATTTCTGGACAGCCACTTTATACAGCTATAACTCCTAGACTACTAGGCCAAATGCCACCACATTTTGACGCAAACTAGTTTATCAAGTTTACTACCACCTTGGTATTCACAAGTTTCCCATCAAACACTTTTATCAAGTATCAAATCTAAAAATGATACCAGCTGTCCAGAGAACCTAGAAATGTGAAAATTAAATATTTATTCATGTGTCAAACTTCCTATAAGACCAAACCAATGATACTACTAGTTCACACATGTCATGAAAACACCAGAAAGTAAGGTGTGCCAAACCAAGACATTTATTTGAACCCCTTTCTTAATTTACTTAATTAATTAAGTAGGAAATTAAACTTATAAGCAAACTGCTTAGAAAATTCTACAACAATTACAGGAGTCTCTCTGCCCTATAAGGATGCTACTGTAAAAATTTGATCTAAAGTTATCCACATAAACTCCCTACACAAAATTCACAAGCCAAAAAGACTGATTTTTGCATAATTAACAAATCACATTGAAAGGTATCAAACAACAGAAACCATATTTTTCATAGCAACCTCAGGGTACCAGGACACTCTCCATAAAATTTCATGAGCATTGCACATATAGAAAAATTACTAAAATTCATTCAAGTATCTTCTAATATAACATGACAGCATTATAACTTGAAAAATACTCAAGTACTAGTACCCAAATTTTTACCAGAGCTAGCACATACATAAAATAACCTACCCACCAAATTTCATAATTTTTGGAATAATACAACTCAAGTTATCTATTTAACAAGTTTGCATTCAATTTAAAACACATTTCAAAGCCCTAATTAATTCTTCCAGAAAATAAACCTCACATATGCATTTGATATTTTTCCTAAATACTACACTTCACCTAGAGTCCAACAAAATTTGGATCACCTCAAATGGATCTATAAAATGGGAGATAAAAAATTCCACAACAAGGCATATAGATCTGTGAAATAAATAACACAAAAATCAAATCCTAACCACTACAGTCACTGGGCCGACCCGGCTTGCCAGCGCGGCCCAGGCAGCGCGCGGCCTGCCCTAGACTCCCGCCCACGCGCGTGGCGCTGACATCGCGGGCCCTTAGGCCAGAGAGAGGAAGGGACCGAGGTGAACGGCGGTGACCGGAGCTCGCCGCCGGTGAGTCGGTCGGCGAAGCCGAGGTTACCAGCGCGATCACCACCTCAAGTTGCGTCGATTGGTGGCAAGAATCGGGCAGCGGGACAAGGGGAAGGTGCTCGCCGTCGGCTATGGCGGCACGGTGGAGGCGCGCGGCGGTACGCCGACGACGGTGAGCCCCCACCGCCTCAACCAAGCCCGCTCCAAGCTTCCCGAGGTCACTGGAGAGCTAACGAAGGGGAAAGGGAAGGATGAAAAGGGCCGAGCTACTCTGACCACGGTGGCCTCGAGCTCCGGCGAGGTCCTGAACGTGGCCGCGGCGGCGGAAGTGAGCAATGCGGCCTCACCTTCGCTCAAAAGCTTCCGGGAAGGAGTGGAGGCGGTAGAGGAAGATGCTAGGGGGTCGCTGGTGGGAGGAATCGGGCCGAGACTCAACGACGATGATGCACGAGCGTGGGGAAGCAATACGGCGGCAATGGCGCCTCGGTGCTCCGCCCTGGCTCGGAGAGGGTGAGAGAGGAAGCAGAGGCGCGAGTGAGGGGCGAGTGTCGGCTTCGTGGCGCCCTTGAAGGCCTCGCGACCTGACTGGTGGGGCCACGGTCGGCGTACGGCTGCCACCGCGCGTCCACACGTCGGCGTGGTCCTGTGGCCAGTCGGCCACGACTAAAATCAAAGCCTGAACTCAACTGGATCGAGGCCGGCATCAGGTGACTGACAGGGCCACTTTGGCATTGATTAACTCCTAATCCAGCTCGAGTTAGCAGAAGATAATAACAGCAAAATTGTAGAGCTACATGAGGACTACAACTTTGTCAATTGGCTCATGGACTGGTCCGGCCTAGTTTGTGAGTCATATGGCGTCAAAGTGGGGCACATTGAAACTGAAATTCAGATTTGTAGACTTAGAAAATTTTCAAGTGTTGGGCAGTCCTTCAACCGACTTGTGGGCCATTTTTGAGCATGTTCTGGTCATTTTCATGAGATGGCCATATTGGAACTTTTATTCCTTAGGAAATTCTATACAACTTTGCTTAAGGTTGCTTCTCCATGAAATATCTCTAAGCTAGACTTTTTAAATGGTCAAACCAAGGCATTCTAGGGTCAAGAGTTGGTCAACAACACTTTGGAGGGCATTTTGGTCATTTTGGTCAACATGAACATTGCTCCACTAGTTACCCTAATTGTAATTAAGGTGTTATAAGATATAATTAGCCACTCTACCCCTTGGTTACACAAAAATACTAGTGCCACATAAATGGAAACAAGCAAAACAATAATTCCACCCAAAATGTTGCAATATCATGTTGCACATGTTACAAGACTTTGTTGCATCCATTGAGCCTATCAAGATGTACTAACCCCATTTTAATGTTTCAAAGTATGAGATCCCATGTTGTACTTACAAGTTGCACTACTCACATTTCATAAGCAAGTAATTTGTGAAACAAGCACATTAGGGTATGTTGCATACTCAAGTTGCAAGCAAAATAAAGACATGGATGATATGAATGATGCTCATGCTTATGAAATGCAATGCAATTATGGAAGCTAAACACCTGAGGTGTTACAATAGGTACCTCTACAGAGGCTCAGGTCATACTCTCCTAGCAAGACTCGTCCAAAGACTCGTCGTAGCACCCTATTTGGTCGACTCGACCCTCACCATACACCTATGACATGCTAGAATCTCTCATCCACAGTATAAACCATATTAGCAGCACCAAGTGCCTATTCCACACACAGACATATTCTTCACCAGATATCACACATAGTAGAAGTAAGTAGCAAGTGTATAAAAGCCAGCATGTATCCTATCAGCGGGAGTGCAGGAGTAAGGTTGCTAGCATTCTATTTGCATGCCTAAATAGGAATATACAAAGTTGGGTGGGACATGGAACTTGCTATAAGGTTGTCTCCAAGCTCCTCAATGTATTCGTAGTCCTCCTCGTCAGGCTGGTGCTCCTCCAAGGCTGTTTAAATGAGACAATGGTCGCGATAAGCGACCTCTATAGATATTCACAAAGAACGAATGGAAATTCAAATGATCCAAATGCACTAAAGCACAAGCCTATGACGTAGAGCTCATTTTTAGAAAAAAATTTGGACACTGGTTTCATACTTTTCTGACGTGGTATGAATTTTCTTAGTTTAAATCAATTTCTAAAAAAGGAAAAGGAGTGATAAATCACAGGCTGCAACGCGCGCAGTCACTGATAGGTGGGTCTAGACCAATGATCACTGTTGATCGTCAACGGTCAACGCAGGCCGGGTCTGGGCTAGGCCGGCCCTGACATGTGTCGGCACTAGGTGCTGCCATGTAGTGGACTTGGGCCGCTACTGGGCTTGGTCCACATGTTTGGCTCATGGTGGATAGATGGCTAGCGCACCGTGGACTCAAGGCCTGGTCCATAGCAGACCAGGTGCAGGAGGCACCCGTGCGCAAGGTGGACGGTGCACTGGGAGTAGGCGAGGGCAAAAAGGGGAAGAGGACGCCGGCCTCTGCGACGTGGGTCCTTAGTGGGCCCGCCGGTAGTGAGGTCGCACGGTAGGACTCGTTGGCAGCCTGGTGGGGCTCCTACGGGCTCTACTACCTCGCTGCACCCTACCAAGGCAGGAGAGAATGCAAGGGTGGGGGCTTGGACCTCGGCGAGGGCAGCCATGGCAGTAGCGGCTGATGGCGGCGTGGCAACAAAGGCTCACCGACTTTCAAGTGTTGCTAGGTGGGTTTAACAGCGTCGAAAACGAGTGGTGTCAGTGACCATAACTCATGGCGGGGTCCGCTCCGTGACAAGGGGCTCGGTGGAGGTCCGGTGGTGGCACGGGCTCAGTGAAAGGGCAGCTTGGGAGGGAGTTAGGGCTCAGCAAGGGCGTGGTTAGATGCACCTTGCTACGGTGAAGATGCTCAGCCCCTCCTCGCCCTGCGAGGTGACAGGTGGTGATAGCAACATCTTCGGCACGGCAGTGCCACCACGCAACCGCGCCGGTATCACAGCGGTGCTGTGGGGTTATAAGGGGTCGCCTAGGTCGACTACCAGGGTTTGGGTCACACCGAGGCGAAGCGAAGCTCAACGAACAGGTTTCGAGGTATCTACCGTCATCTAGCGGCTGGAACAGTGTCTTGTCGTGGCGGCGCCTGAACATGGTGTGCGCGTGCACGCAACGATGGCGTTCTAGAGCTATGGTGGCTCTGTGTGGCTGCGCTCGTGTTCGTGAGGGTTGCGCGTGTGTGCGTCGTGTCCAAACTGAGCCAAGGGTCGACCTTTAGGCTCAGGTGCATGAACGAGGCTGCGGGCCAGCAGGCTTCTTTCCTTTTCTGTTTTTCTATCTATTTTTCTTTCCCTTTTCTATTTCTAATTTCCCCTCTTATTCCTATACTTGTATACATGTATGCATGTACATGAATACTCTCTCAAGGTGCGTCCACTAGGTCAACCTTGTAAAGGTTGATTAATTATTTATTAACAATCATAAGACCAATTAAGAAGCAACTCACAATTTTTATGAATGCACATGCTCACACATCTAAGTTAAGGTTCACCTAGTGGGTTGGTTTCCTAGTAGGTGCACTCACCATGCAAGGGTTTGAAAAAAAGTTTTTGAAAGTTGAGATTTTTTGCTCTCAGATTTTTAGGGTTGTTACAGACATAGAGTGCACGACTAAACAAGTTTAGCATGCCAAATTTTGGTTTTGAAAGTTTGTGGACCTAAGTGGTACATGACCACAAGTTTAAGGACCACAAGTGTATTTAACTCAAAAGGAAATTAAAATGTCTGGTCAACCTCATTTATCAGCAGCCAATTGGAGTGAGCAAATATTTATAGTTTTTTCCTTTTCTTCCATAATACAAAGGGAACTAAGCTCTCTGAAAATATTTTAACAAATATCAAATTGTGTGTGTTGAGGCCTTGCGGTGAAATTTACTTTTTATGATGTCTACAAATTTTGCATATATTTATTTTGCAAATCTAATGTCGCATACCGCTGCTTTAGGTATACCAGCTGACCCACAGGTTTAACTATTTTGTAAACGGCAATATACACTTAGTATAAGAGTTGGTTATTATAATGGTTAGTCGACCATATAGCAACAAAAGGCATGACCGTCCGATGAGGATCTTATGAATCCAATATCTTTTGAGCCCATATGAGTTAAAGTAGTATGTCAGATATGGGATAGAGACTGATTCTAAAAATACTTCAATAATCCTCCGAGCATAAGAGTCCTGGTCGGTTTTACTAAGAGTAAGAGTAGTAGTGTATGATGAAAGAGTTCTAATTGGTTCAGTGTCCCATCTGTGATCACTTACTACTCGTGCTTATATACAAGTTAGAATAACGCGCGCCTAACCACCATATAGAATTCGATTATGTTAATGTGGGACCCACTGTACATGTTGGCGGCTAGAGCAAAATTTAGGGGATGTGACTACAAGTAGATGATAAAGGAATTTACTAAAACAAATATCATCAATAGCATATATATGGCCAAAGATTAAAGAGCGTTAGCATGGGCAAAATACATCATTTGACTTTAAGTCTTCAACTTCCTCGATGACTTACGATTCAATTTTTAAATTTTCAGCAAACAAAGAATGGTTAACTGAAGAAAATACAACATACGTCCTTGCATTATCATGAAGAGGTGAACGATGGCCTCATTCGTCACTTCCATCATCTTTCTCGGCAATAGCTGGTTCATAAATTCATCACCAACGTGATTGCACAAAGGACAATCTTCGTACCTAAGAAAATCCTCTCAACTGTAACACACTAGTACAAGCTTCAAAGCTCGACGACAAATTGTATAGGATAGAAAGCCTATCATCATTTCTCACATTATATATGTAGAGGCCAAGCTAGTGGCTAAGAGCATCTCCAATAGTTCCCAAAATAATAAATGACAAACCAATGAGTTTTCCAAGTGGCTAAAAAATATTGAAAGAACATTTGTTGGGTTCCTCCAACAGTTCCAAAATCTCGCTCACATATAGAAGAAAATTTTTCATCAGGAGTCCTTAACTACTTATAGACCACCCTAACCACTTTTGTACTTTCTTTCTTTCTTGTACATTTGCATTGGAAAACCTGTCATACTCTTTATTCACTTAGCTCAACCGAAAATCTCTTATATTTTATGACGAAGGGAGTAGTTTTTAATATGCTTGATACAAAACTAAAAGCACAATATGAACCAAAAATATACAACACATACATATGATATGTTGTCCATTGAACATATATAGTACACAAAAATAACTTGCTTTGCTATATGTATATTTTGATGGCTATAGGCACTTGCTTTTTATGCACCCCATCTTGATATCTATACTGTCTTCATCCTCCCAATGTTTTCTTGCCCCAACTATTTATTCCAATGATACGGAGATCATCATCGGCCACATAGCGCCCCTACATCGCTAGCCACCTTCTTTGGTGGGTCCCTCAATGACGTACGCTACTCAACCCCTCTCCCTCCCTCCTCCCTCCTAGCTTGGATCAACGTGGGTTATCACTATGACTCCCCTCCTCTCACCCTCCTTAATATCCCTAGTAGACTACCACCACCTTTCCACACCACTCCCGACACTACCCTAGTTCTTCACATCACTGTCGGTTCAAAACCCCCCTTCACTGCCGGATTTTGAACCGACAGTGGCATACCAGCAGTGATGGGGGTTGACATCTCTGTTGGTTCCTAAAAATCAACACTGATGGTTTCTAGGAAATCTTAAAAATAGACAGAAAAAATAGGGAAAAATATTTTTTCTACCGGGAGAGACCCCACTGGATAGCCACACAGTCGCATGTTCCATGTCACAGGTCACACGATTTTTCATGCGAAAAACACGCGCTTTCCTGCCACTGGCGCTCAAACCCCCGCCAGCTTCACTAGTTCGTCCCCTAACCACTTCACCTATGAGATGTTTGTGTCCAAATGAGATATCCGTCCTAGCCATTTTATGTTCTTCTGATTTTGAAATGAGTATTTCGGACCCTAAATGATTTCAAATGAAAAAGTTATCAACTACAAAGTTTTATAATTCTTCGAGATCTACAACTTTGGTTTTGGTCATTTCTCCATCCAAGGTCATTTGAAGAATTTGAATTTCAAATGTGAGAAAATTCAACCGTAATTTTTGTTAGATAAATGATTTCAAATTTAAAAGTTGTCAACTGCAAAGTTGCATATTTTTTTGAGATCTACAACTTTTGTTTTGGGTGTTTCTCCATCCAAGGTCGTTTGGAAAATTCAAATTTTAATTTTGAGAAATCAAACGTAATTTTTGTTAGATAAATGGTTTCAAATGAAAAAGTTGTCAACTACAAAATTTCATCACTTTTCGAAATCTATAGCTTTTGTTTTGGTTGCTTCTCCATCCGAGATTCTCAAATATCACTACACACTCACTTATGACTATGGAACATATGCCTCTAGTTGGTATTAACTTCTATGAAATCCTACGAATCAAATAGAGTGACATCATAACGACTTCAAATAAGAAATTTATAAACTACAACGTTGCATAACTTTTCAATATCTACAACTTTTGTTTTAGTCACTTCTCCATCTAAGATCCTTAACTACCACTGCACACTCACTTATGACTACGGAGCATATGGACTCCTTTGATATTAACTCTACAAAATCTTATGGTGTGTATTTGAACATCCAAACGATCTCAAATCAAAAAAGTTTGAACTACAAAGTTGTAGATCTCATCAAGTACTACAAGTTTAATATAAAGTTCGTCTTCTTTGAACATCATATGAAAAAGTTATGAAAATTTTCTTGTATCATATCACAGTCGGTTCAAAAAACCGACAGTGATGACCCAATATCAGTGTCGGTTCTTGGCTAGAACTGACAGTGATAGTATCAGTGTCGGTTTTAGCTACAAACCGACAACGATAACCAAATATTAGTGTCGGTTGGTCCTATCACTGTCGGATATGTCAAAAAACCAGCAGTGACGTGCAGAGGCACTGTCACTGCTGGTTTCTTAAAAACCGACAGTGATGAAGCAGTGAATGTCATATTTGTAGTAGTGCGGTGCCCACCCATATTGTCAAGCCATCCTTCTTTCCCTTAGTGCTCTCCTGTGAAAACCCACCCCTTCACTTAATCCAAAACCAGAACCAAGCTAATTAGACGACAACCACACATTGATCAAACAATCAGATTGGCTTGCATTAAGACACTCGATATTTTACCTTAGCACTTTCAAAGTTTAGGTATTAGTATTTAAAAATGAATTTGTTGATGGCAACAGTTAGGGATGAAACCGGATTGGATATAGATAGAATACCGATGATCCTGCATTATGTTCCGGATCCTATATTTCTTCCCATATCTTTTTCTTGGATATTGTTCGTTTGAACTTATCAGCCCGGCTTATTAGCCAAGGTACAATGTTTTTCTCACACAATAAAACAACACCAGCCGACCAATCAGCCACAGAAACCATCTGACGAATAGGGGATCAAAGAGCCAGATACGGATCATCAGCCACCACCAGGATCGTAATGTCCAAGGCATCCAGGTACTCGTCCTGTCCTTCATTATGGCTACCTACTTAACTGCGGACACCCCGTCAACGGGTGGCGCCAGCTGCGGTAGACGTGGCCATGGCGGCGATAGTTGCTGACGAGGAGGGACGGATGGTGCATGTATATGTACGCGGCAATGCCTGCGGATACGTACGATGTAGATATGACCGCTACATGGCCGTGCAACGATCTGCTGCTTAATTGCGCGGTTGCATGCACAAAGCTATTCGCTAACGAGCGAGCCATGCTGATTGCATTGTTTGCATCTTCACCAATTTGCTGGTGCTGGGTTGCTTTTTTAAGCTAGCGCGTTAGTTGGATCTCTCGCGACATGAACAAGTAGCTGAGACGTCGGGCCGAACCGCCGGATAACGAGCGAGACTATCGATCTCCAATCTCTTCTCTACATCTGCACTTATTAAAAAAATATATAAGGTCATCGTCTACCCAATATTACTAAATCTCATTCTCTGCCCTGTCACACCCGGCCCAATTTGGAATTTGACCCATAGTGGCCCATGTGAATGTTATGAGATATTATGGAGAGTTTAGTCCCACTTTGGTTGTTTAGAGTGGGATAGACCAACATATAAGGCTTCTAGAGTCCATCTCACCATCCCCGGGTTAATCCTTTTACGCGAAGCGAGGACGAAAGCGTAAGTGGAATGGTGGTAGGTGTGGTTCATTCAGCATGCAGAGTGGATCTGAGCCGTTTGGACTCTAGGGCGTTACAAAATGGTATCAGAGCCGACCTTCGCGGCCACGGGCGCGTGCGGGCCAGGGGATGGACATTGGGTTCATTGTGCGTGTAGGCTCTGCGGAGTGCACGGCGTGGCACATGTGCCGGCACTGGGCGCGCGGTCAGGTGTGCTAAGAGGGAATGTTTCTGGTTATCGTTTGCCTGATTGTGGGTATGTTGGGCTCGACGAGGACGTCGGGTTTTTTGAGGGGGGTGTATGTCACACCCGGTCCAATTTGGAATTTGGCCTATAGTGGCCCATGTATAAGATATTGTGGAGAGTTTAGTCCCACTTTGGTTGTTTAGAGTAGGATAGACCAACATATAAGGCTTCTAGAGTCCATTTCACCATCCCCGGGTTAATCCTTTTACGCGAAGCGAGGACGAAAGCGTAAGTGGGATGGTGGTAGGTGTGGTTCATTCAGCATGCAGAGTGGATCTGAGCCGTTTGGACTCTGGGGCGTTACAAAATGGTATCAGAGCCGACCTTCGCGGCCACGGGCGCGTGCGGGCCAGGGGCTGGACATGGGGTTCATTGTGCGTGTAGGCTCTGCGGAGTGCACGGCATGGCACATGTGCCGGCACTGGGCGCACGGTCGCGTGTGCTAAGAGGGAACGTTTCTGGTTATCGTTTGCCTGATTGTGGGTATGTTGGGCCTGACGAGGACGTCGGGTTTTTTGAGGGGGGTGTATGTCACACCCGGCCCAATTTGGAATTTGGCTCATAGTGGCCCATGTGAATGTTATGAGATATTGTGGAGAGTTTAGTCCCACTTTGGTTGTTTAGAGTAGGATAGACCAACATATAAGGCTTCTAGAGTCCATCTCATCATCCCCGGGTTAATCCTTTTACGCGAAGCGAGGATGAAAGCATAAGTGGGATGGTGGTAGGTGTGGTTCATTCAGCATGCAGTGTGGATCTGAGCCGTTTGGACTCTGGGGCATTACATGCCCACCCATATGTATTCGATACAAATCATTCTCCACTCGAAGAAAAGTATTGTCGGTGTTCGGACCCGGGAAGGCCCTAAGCCGACGAGTGAATTTATGCTGCGTATTCCCTAATCCGGATGGTGATGCAAAGAGAATACACGGGGGTTTATCCTAGTTCGGGCAAAGAAGGCCCTACGTCTAGTGGGGTGGAGTATTGTATTTCCTTGCACCTAAGTGCTTGCGTAGGGGTTACAAGCTGTGAGAGAGTGAGCCGGTCCCAAGTCTCAAAGAAAGAGTACAATAGAGTATTGCTTGAGATGTTGATATCAGAAGTGGGGAGATGTCTTGTGGTTTCTTCCTTCATCCTCCTCCCTAGGAGAGTCCCGTGCCTTCCCTTTTATAGGGTCAAGTGAAGGCAGAGGAGTCGATAAAACCCTAGGGTGGTGCCTTAAAGGTGAAGGTTCGACGGGCGCTGTGGGGGTTGTTGTAGCGACGTGCTCCAGGAATGGACAGCCATCCCTGGGTACCATGGTGACGTTAGGGATGGGATGGTGAAATACCCTGTGTCCTATGGCGAGCGGACGTGCAGGCATTGTTCTTTTATTGACCGGCGATTGATCGAGACGTAGCTAAGGGGGGTCGACGGGGAATGGATAAGGCCGGGCCCCAGAAATCCCAGGATACGATGGTCATCGTGTTGTGCCTCGAGGGGGCATCGATGGTGGAACAGCACCCGGCATGGCGTGTACTGTGACAGGTTTTCACCGCCCATCCCGGGATGGGCAGTAAAAAGCGGGATTTGACACCGGTACTACTTCCATGCTGGCGGTGCTGTAGCCACGTGGGTAGGAAGTGGTTAGTGGTTGCATTAAATGCCTTGACTTTTGTCTATAAGTAGGTGGGTGAGAAGGGTTGACTGGCTCGACCCAGGGTCTTGCGAGTCGGAGATTTCCCTGGGGTCGAGGCGTCCTGTCGAGCAGGCCTCGTGCGAGTCAGAACGTAGTCGAGGGTGTGTAACACCCCTGGTGTTATAGTAACTAAAAACCTGCCATGTCATCATTTGCATTGCAAATCATCCATGATTAGGTTAACAATATTATGCATCAACTAAAATGAGTTTAACTTCTTAGGTTGGATGTGTTTCTCGTTGTGTGACTCGAAATCCGAAAACCCTAATTTCGAATGTCACCGCAAATACTTAGTTTATGCCCTGCGTAATTTGAGGTGTATGACGTGTTATACACTAGTGCCAAGTGTAGGGTATAGGCTCAAGTCCAACTTATAAAATAAAGCTTCAAGTTTGAGTTAGGGTTTGGAATCCAAAACTTGTTATGAGTTTTTCGATTCGAATTCAAATTTGAGGAATTATTAAAAGAGTTTCTTAAGTCAAACTGGTCAACCTAGGGAGCCATTTGGTCAACCATGTGAGGCTTGACTCAATGATGCCCTAGGGTGAGGGTGTGATCCCTAAACAACCACAAATTAATAGAGTATCAGGTTTCAATTCAAAATTTTTCCGAAAACCCTAAAAAGCAAAACCCTAGTTTTACCCCTTTTGGAATAGATCAAAATCTAAGCAAAATTTAGGAAAAAGTGTAAAACCAAGTTTGTAGATCTTTTCAAGGGCTACAAGTTTGATGTTTTGAGTTTTCAAAGTTTTAGTGTAAAGTTTGAAGTAATTTTAAAAAGATTCAAATCTCAAATTTGTCCCCTTTTCATTTCCCCTATCCAATTTCAAAATGGAGGGAGAATTTGAAAATGTTTTGAATAGCAAAGTTGTAGGTCTGTCCTAGATGTACAACTTTGGTATTTTGAGTTTTTGAAGTTTCAATACAAAATTTAAAGTAATTTTGATTTTACAGAATTCCAGAAAATGTCCCCTTTTTAATTCAAATTCAAATTTCAAAAACTAAGCCGAATTGGAAAATGTTCATATTGAGAAAGTTGTAGATCTTTAAAAATGGAACAACTTTTATATTTACAGATTTTTAACTTCTATTGAAGATTTGAAAGCAATTTGAAAATTTTCTCCAGTGGCATTTCTGTAATTTATTTGAAATCCTCGCCAACCACCGAACGCCACCTCCCGCTGACGCCGGCGATCTTCGATTTGCTTCCAGGTGCGCCCGCGACGTCCAGAGACCGCCTCGTCACGGTCAGTTCGCCCCGCGTGTCGCCGCAGCGTCGACCGGCCATGTCTATAAATACCACCATCACCGACGAACTCCATTTTCCCTTCCTCCTCCATTTCTCGCCGCGACCGGCCACCGCCATCCGCCGCTCAAATTCACCGTCGCTGCTGCTCCACCGCACAATTGCCCTCGCCTGCAGCTCCGCAGGGTGTGTGCGCAGCTCTTGGAGCCACTGATCGCGCCTCACCTCGTCTGCAACCGCCTTCTCCACGGCCGGCAGCAACGCCACCGTGACCGCCTCACCGTGGACCGGCCGTTCCAGTGTGTCTCCGTTGTCACCAAGTCGCCTAACGCGATCGCTGTGAGCCCCTGCACGTGATGCTCCCCTTACTTTAATTGCTACCGCACCGTAGGCGCGTTTTGTGCGTCGAGTCGCCGGCCGAGTGGCCACAGTGGCCGCCATGGCCGTGGTCAAGCCCCCTCCATGCTGTAGAAGGTCCAATTTGTACCCTAGACTTGTTCGCGGGGTTCGGGTGGTGCTGTTGGGGCTGTTGGTGTGGCTCCGACTCACCAGAGGCTCGTCGTCGGCGAGTTCGCCGTCGACGGTCACCGCGGCAGCGCGTCCGCGCGAGCGAGGGAGAAGAAAGAGAGAGCGAGCGGGTGGGGTCGGCGTGTCAGTGACCGGTGGAGCGCGGGCGCGAGCAGAAGCAGGCCAGCCTGGCTTTGCTGGGCCGAGCCGGTGAGTGGGCCGCGCGCGCGAGCGTGGGAGCGGAGAGCGCGGGCCGCGCGCGTGCATTGCAGGCCAGGCCGAGAGACAGAGGGAAAGGAAGCAGCCCGCAAGGGAGTTTTGTTTTTCTTTTTCAAAAATGTAAAATGATTTTTAGTTTTGTTTATTCTGTTATAAATTATTTATAGTTCCAAAATTTGTGAAAAAATTTTTGAGTAACCTTTATGTACTGTGTACTATTTAAGAAAAATAATAAATGTCAATTTTAATTACTTTTTGTAGGTTAATTAATTAGCCCATTTAATTCTTAAGTGGCCCTTACATAATATTTCTAGGTTATTTATTTATCCAAAAATCATGAAAATTGTGCTACCATCTAATTATGATATAAGCTTCCTAAATTAAAAATTTTAGCTTAATTAGGCTAAGTTGATTTTATTCTTAAATTATACTTTATTAATTAATTAGTTAATTAATTAATTAGGGTATAATGATTAGTGTTGCTTGACTTTATGATTGAGTGTTGACTTTAGGTCATTAACCCTTAATGACCTTTTAGCTTTCCTAATTGGTTGCTTAAGCGTTCTTAATGATGTTGTTAATACTTAATTAGTGTTATTTCATGTGTTTAACGAAATCCTTTAATAAAGTGTTTAGCGTAATCCAGCCCTAGATTAGGGTTAGGTTGAAAACTTTTATCGTTCAACTGTACCGTGAAGGAAAGCTATACTCAAGTTGTTAACCCTGTTAAGCATCCATCGAGCATCATGTTTATTATTTCATCATCCTAAAGCATGCATTATCGTCACGTATAGTTCCCGTGAAAGAGGAAGGTACTGAAGTCGAACCCGTTCCCGAAGAAGAGCCGACGTCCGTGGAAGTAGGGTTTGACATCTGTGGTACTGATCCCGAGCCTGAGTTTCCCACCGACCAAGGCAAGCCCCGGTTACATTTAACCCTTCCTTGCAATTTGAAAAGTTTTACTTCACTTATATTACTGCTCTATTGCATTAAGTGCTAGGAGTTGACTGATAACCTAATTTCTGCATTACCATCCTTGATATTCCAATACCATCCTTGTTACTGTTTTTATTTAAAAATGCTTAGTATGCTTAGCCATGCTTAATGATAAAACTTTAAGTAAAGTTTGAAGGGTTGTTGTACAACTACTTGATGAATATTGATGATGATAATCTAGGACCGGTCGGTCGACTTGCATCGGGAAAGGAGTCCCCATGTAGTGTCTCCGACTGAGTCAGTTAAGGACCGTACCGTTGTAGGACCGCCTGTGTTTTCGAGACTTTGCAACTGATCACATGCTCCGGTAAGCCTAAGACCTCGGTAACGCCAACATGTGAACGGCCAACCGCGCACTGGGAGTGGAGAGATGGCGAGAGTAGTGTGTACCCTCGTAGCCAATGGCTGGATTGGAGGTGTACTGTACTCTCGGGTGGCGCTGGACCCGGTCATACGTTGGAGGATTCGAGTGAAGGTTGATATATGTCGGTTAGAGTCCTACATATGTCGTGTGGTTAGAGATCCCCAACTGGGAATAATTGGTTCGAATCGTCGCTGCTCCTCGGTTATGGAGACTCGATCGCCTGACCTACATCATAGTTAAGAAATGGAACTTTGGTGGAGAATCAGAAAGAATCTGAATGAATTATACGCTTTAGATTATAATCACTTACATTTTGTTGATCAGTAATACTGAAATAAAACTGTGATCTTAAGGATTCACAATTAGTAGCTTTTATGCAAAAGAACTTGACTTCCTGCTGGAACCTCACCTTGATTCCCCTGAGCCTGCATTCCTGAGTCGTTCCACTGGTTTTGTCGGTTAAGTCTTGTTGAGTACTTTTGTACTCAGGGTTTGTTAAACCCCTGTTGCAGGTGCGTCTCATGAGCAGGTGTGTTTTGGACCCTGTTGCATGACCGTCTTTGCGGCGAGCGACGACGAGTAGAGATGTTGGGCTCTTGGGCAGAGCATCGCGTTTTGGTGCTGTAATAATGTTAATAATGCTACTCCACTACTATGGTTGTAACACTAAACTTAAGTTTTGTAAGTTTGGAACATCAAGTTTGTAAACTTATGTTATGTAAGGCTTCCGCTTTATACTCTGATGTAATTTATTATATAAACTATTGTAATACTGTGATGTCTCTGAAATGTGATCCTGCTCGGAAGATTGTGGATGATTCGGGTTTCTCGAGGACACCCGACAAGCTTCTTAAGTTCTGTGGTACACATGTACGGTAGTTAGAAGTCTTTAAGACAATAACAAGTATATGTGGGCCATAGTAATTAGGAGGTTCTGCCCCAGCTGGTATCAGAGCGATCATTGACAGAGCTATTGTAGTATTGCATTTTAAAACTTCAAAACAATTTGGGTCAAATGAATGTAACTGGCTATTTTGGTCCAAATTGCTTATTACCTATCCCTATTCCTCTGGTAGATCTTTAGGCATGTTTAAAGACTTTTGGTGGAATAGCATATTAAAATTGCCCTATAAATAAAGTTTATGTTCTGTTACCCTTGTGCATTTAATTACAAAAAAATCTTTAATGTTAGTTCGTACGTTAAATCATGCATCATGCTTAATGAATCTGTTAATTACCTTCCCCGTTAATGAGGTTTGGGTTAAGTAGTATCAATCCTATTCATGCTAACCTTCAGATCCTCCCCAGCTATCCTTACCGAATTCTACCTTTTCCCGCTACAGGATGGCCCGTACCAAGTTGACGCCCCGCAAGTCCACCGGACCAAAGGGAGTTCCTCGTCGCCAGCTTGCTCCCAGGGATGAAAGTGCTAGCGGCAGTAGGCCTGTCCATCAGACGGAGATAGAGAGGCTTTCCGCTAAGTTAGCTCAGGCTACACGTGATAGAGCTACGAACGCTATCCAGGTCAGAGAGTTACATAATTAGTTACGAAGGCTCATTGGGGCTCATTTGAGCTGTGAGCGGATGATGGGTCGTTTGGTGGCGGAAAGGAATGAGGCATGGCACCGAGAGGATGTTGCCAGGGAACGTGCTAAGGAGTTACAGTTCTATGTTAATGATCTGGAGGGAGATAACCAGGTTCTTCACGAGGAAGTACATCAGCTGTTCTATCAACTGCATCCTCCTCCTGGTGCAACTGAGCTAGACCCTAGTGTTATCCTCACGGATGGTGGTGAATCTACAGAGGAGTCAGAGGAAGAAGAAGATCCGGAGGAGATGGAGCCTGTGGACGAGAGTGACGATGAAGGAGGTCACGTTTCAGGAGTGGACACTAACCGTGAGAACTGAGTTGGTCAAGTGCAGTATGTAGCTAGAAGTTTGTGTTTGTTGTCAGCCTTAGTTAACCGGGAAGTCTGGCCTGTGTAATAAATAAATGAATCTGCGTGGTGTGTTTGTAATAACTTTTATAAAAGTTCAATAAAAGTTTGTGAATAAAGTTTGGTTTGTTATCAACAGATGGCTCATAATGATGATGGTACGGGAACTTCACAGGGTGGGAATGGTGTCCCTAATCCACCACCCGTTTGTAAGGTCCTAGATGGCTAGAGGGGGTGAATAGCCTATAAAAAATTCTACAAATGACACTAAGCAAACTTGTTAGAATAACAAACGGCGTAAAGCGAGTTTTGCTTAGCCAAAGGTTGTGATGCAAGCCTCCTATCCACAAGTATAGTAGATTATGATCTATAGTTCACACAAGAGCTATGTCACTAATTTTACACTTGAGAACAAGCTAACAACACTACTAGCAAAGCTACCACTAGAGCTACACAAGATAATCTAGTAAAAGTAAGTGCAATAGAGAGGATTGTGATTCTTATACCGACGGTGGAGTGAAGATGTTGCCAATCACCAAGATGATATACAAACAATCAATATTGACAACAACACAATATGAAGACCAATCACCGAGAGACAAGAGACAATATTTTTGTTCACCCGGTGTTCACTTGTGCACCGACAAGCTACGTCACCGGTTGTGTTGACCAACACTTAGATGGTTTCCCGGTGTGACCCTCAAGTCACTTGCCCCTCAAGGCACGCCCTGCAAGGCACCGCAAGACACCACTCTCAAGTGAGGTAACTCAATGACATGCGCATTCCACTAGAGTTGCTTTTGGCGTCCCGCCGAGGAAAGCACAAGAACCTCTCACAATCAACCGTAGGTGGCCAAGAACAATCACCTTCTCTTACCAATGCCTCCAACAATCTCCAAGCCGGCTAGGAGCGGTACTATCTAAGAGTAACAAGAAATCCATTTGCTAAACCACCCACAAGTGCCACTAGATGCCCTCAAGCTATGCAATGCACTTTGGGATCACTCAATCTCACTTTTGATTTGCAATCAAGCAAGAGAGATGAGTGGGAGGAGATGCTTTAGCTCAAAGGATGCACAAGAGTGTTAGAAATGCCAAGCGACCTCCCCAAGGGCTGGCCAACACGTATTTATAAGCACCCCAAACAAATAGAGTCGTTAGCAACTCACTGGGCGTTTTTCACGAGCGACCGGATGCGCCGGTCGAACCTGACCAGACGCGCTTCACCGCGTCCGGTCGCCTTGCGCTGTCCACGTGTCCCTCGAATTTCAACTGCGACTACCAGATCCTCCAATGGTCACTACGCGCCAACGGTCAAACGTGACGACCGGACATGCCGCTCAAACGACCGGACGCTCCGAACGCACAGTGCCGCGCACCCGTGACGTAATGACCGGATGCGCTCCACGCAACGATCGGACGTGACAGTGCCAGCGTCTGGTCGGAGTTTAGTAAGCTCCCTTTGCGACCGGACGCGTCCGATCACTGTGACTGGATGCGCCGCTCGTCCGCTCAGCCCTTCGCCACGCACTATTCCTCTAGGTGCCTGACCAGACGCTCCGTCCCGCGAGTGACCGGACGCGCCGGTTGCAAACCCTAGCCCGCACGCCTGACTGCTGCGCTGTACTAACCGGACGCGTCCGGTCAAACCATGACCGCATCCGGTGTAGCGTCCAATCACCCTGGTGATCTTCGTTCACCTCCGTTTCTTTTTCCGACTTCCGGCGTAGTGAAAAATAGGCATTTCATTTCCCCGAAATTGTTCGAATTTTCCGACTTCCGTCTCGATCCATCGACCTTGACTTCACTTGCTCTTCACCGTTGCATCGGTCCGTCGGCGCCAAGTCTTGCTCAAGCTTCACCATCGCATGGTCCTTCGCTTCGAAGCCTCGACTTGCCCTTCACCTTCACAACCGGTCCATCGAGCCAAGCCTTATCTTGGTCTTCACCATTTTGGTCATATGAGTCAATGTTATGTCTCATATTCAATGACCACCTTTATCTAAATCATCCACTTAGATACAAAGGTTAGTCCTAGGTTTCATCAATTAGCCAAAACCAAACTAGGGACTTTCACCGTTCCACTAAATATGGCAGAGGCTATGTTCGCCCTTGTCAATGCTACTGCAGAAAATGCTAGGTTACTGAGGGAAGTGGTTCAGAATAATCACAATGCACCACCAGGCAATCAGGGTTGGAATAACCACCGGAATGAGACCACTTATGTGGATTTCACTGATACCCGGCCCCCAGTGTTTACCAGAGTCGATGAACCGTTAGAAGAGATGACTGGCTCTGCACTTTGGAGCAAAAGTTTGAACTCATAGATTGTAGTGAATACCAGAAGCCGGTGTTTGCAGCCCAACAGCTTCGGGGTGCTGCAGGGGCCTGGTGGGGAAATCACCTTGCTGCACAGCCAACTGGTCACCAGGTGACCTGGGCGGAATTCCGTGCGGCTTTCTGAGCTCACTTTATTCTAGAAGGAATTATGATCAGAAAGTTGGAGGAGTTTCTTGCACTGAAGCAGGGAGACCAGACAGTAATGCAATATGTTGGCAGGTTCAATCATTTATCACAGTATGCCGCTGACTAAATCTACTCCGATCGAAAGAAGCAAGCTTGTTTTATGAGGGGTCTGAACTTGAAGATTCGCACTATGATGACTAGCTGCCTTAATGTGACTTATCATGAGGCTGTTGATATTGCTCTTTCGTCAAAAGAAGAATACCGGAAGCATAAGGAGGCTAAGAAGAAGAAGGTGTCGTATGGATCATCTGGTGGCAATCAAAAGTGCCAGAAGATAGTATATCAACCTCAAAACCATTTCCATCCTCCTTTTCGTCCACCACAATTCCAAGCCCGGCAACAGGCATTTGTCCGTCCTGTTGCAGCTCTATCATCTCCACGTCAGCTGAATGCTCCTAGCATTCGTCCCCCACTTCAGTAGGGCAACAATATCAATAAGTATCTCTGTTATAATTGTGGAAAGACAGGGCATTTCTCGAGGGAATGTCCATACCCGAAGCAGTATAATCAGAATTATCAGAAAGCTTTTGTCCCCAACCACAGAACCAGAACCAGCAGAGGAGCAATAATCAAAATGCTTAGAAAGGCAAGGCCGAGAAGAAAACCGGACGAGTCTTTTACACGCAGGCCGGGGCATTACTAGAGGGAGAGCCCGTCATGATGGGTATGTTTCCTGTCGCAAATCATCCCGCAGTTATGCTTTTTTATTCAGGTGCATCACATACATTCATCAATCGTACATTTGTTATGAAACATGCAATTCCAATTGGGGAAACGAAAGAGAACTTCTTTATACAGTCGCCCGGGGGTCGTCTGTGTACTAAAGAAATGGTACATCAGGTACCTATAGAATTGGGTGGGCATACTTTTCCCACGTCCATGATAATTTTGAAGGATCAGGATATAGATGTGATCCTAGGTATGAACTAGATGTATCAGCACGGAGCTGTAATAGATACTTTGAATAGAACAATAAGACTAAACTTACCTGATAGTAGTTCTCAACTTCTTATCCAACTTCAAACACCAAAAAGAGCAATTGAAAGAGTTTGTGCAACTTCTGTGAAAGAAATCAGTGATATTCCTGTAGTTTGCGAGTTCCCAGATGTTTTCCCAGATGATATACTTGGATTACCTCCTGACACAGATGTGGAATTTGTAATTGAGTTGAAACCTAGCACTGCCCCAATATCTAGAAGAGCATACAGAATGCCACCGAAAGAATTAGCAGAACTCAAGATACAGTTACAAGAATTGCGTGACAAGGGTTTTATTCAACCTAGTTCTTCACCATGGGGATGTCCAACCATATTTGTGAAGAAGGACAAAACTTTGAGGTTGTGTGTTGATTATCGCCCGTTGAATGAAGTGACTATCAAAAATAAGTATCCTCTTCCTCGTATTGATCTACTCTTTGATCAACTTGCTGGAGCCAAAGTATTTTCTAAGATCGATCTCCGATCTGGCTACCACCAAATAAAGATTCTCCCTGAGGACATTTCAAAGACTGCTTTCACTACTAGATATGGTCTTTATGAATATCTAGTCATGTCCTTTGGTCTTACCAATGCACCAGCTCATTTATGTATCTCATGAATTCTGTTTTCATGTCTGAGCTCGATAAGTTTGTCGTTGTCTTCATTGATAATATCTTGGTTTACTCCAAAAACAAGAAAGAACATGCGGAACATTTACGCATCGTTCTAAGTCGTTTGAGGGAACATCAGTTGTATGCTAAGTTCAGCAAATGTGAGTTTTGGCTTAATGAGGTGCCATTTCTTAGACATGTTTTATCGGCATAAGGTGTTGCTATTGACCCTGGCAAAGTAAGGGATATACTAGATTGGAAGCCCCCAAGTACTGTCCATCAAGTTCATAGTTTCTTGGGAATGACGGGTTATTACCGTCGATTCATTCCTGATTTCTCGAAGATATCAAAACCTATCACTGAGTTGTTGAAGATCCAGGTTAAATTTGTTTGGTCATCAGAATGTGAGAAGGCTTTCCAAACTTTGAAAAGGTTGTTAACCACTACTCCAGTGTTAGCTCAACTAAATATTGAGAAGCCGTTTGACGTCTACTGTGATGCTTGTGGTACTGGTATTGGATGTGTGTTAATGCAAGAAGGTCGAGTGATTGCTTATGCTTCTCGCCAACTCAAACAACATGAAGAGCACTATCCAACCCATGATTTAGAGTTAGCGGCAGTTGTTCATGCTTTAAAGATATGGCGGCATTACTTGTTGGGTAACATATGTCACATCTATACAGATCACAAGAGTTTGAAATACATTTTCACTCAGTCTGATTTGAATGTGTTGACATCGTTTTTCGGCACGTGTCAAGATGGTCAGGAAGGGTTGATCAGCAGAGGAAAGATTACTGTGAAGATTGATAGCCGATGAAAATGAGCTTGTAAAAAAGGCTGCTTGAGTGGTGGTGGCATGTGGATTCGGATTGAAGTGTTGCCGATAAGGCTAAGGGTACTATTTCCGATGCCGATGGAAGAGACTTGAAGGCTGCTGCCGATGGAACAGGGGGTGTGCCGATGGAAGAGACTTGAAGGCTGCTGCCGATGGAACAGGGAGTGTGCCGATGGAAAGAAGGTCGATGAGAATACCATCGTGATTGAGGCGGAATATAGAATAAGATAGAAGTCAATTTCCTTGTATACGTTTATTAGAGTCTGAGTTGTATCAAAGTCATGTGTTTCCTTAGATTTGGATTTAGTGTCCTGGTCGTATTTGGTTACGTTTCTGTAGATCAGGATATAAATATAGGGTGAAGGGCAATGTAATAAAAATCAATCAATACATCAAAAACCAGCTTTTACTCTTATTTGCATCTACTTTTCGGCGACTTCGTCAATTTGCATACTTTTTTCTTTTTATGAGTTCTCATCGATTCGGCGAGTTGCATTGCTCCAGTGCAATCTTCGATGATCCTCGAGTTCCGCGTGACTACCTCTTGGCCGTGACATCCGGGCGTATCGCTGTTGTCAGGACCAAAGTGCTCGTATCTTCATCCTTGTCGATTAACAGGTCAAATCGACTGGCACGCTTTGGATATCGATTTCGGGTATTAGCCCTTTGTGTTTGCAGATCCACTTTTGCATCAGCACATCTTTTGGCACGCTCGGTGGGACAGATCTAGTCAATATGCTTAATCCTAAGATCGATGCAGGGAACATCATCGCGGTAACAGAAGAAGATCTCAAGGAAGAACAGAAGCAGGCTATGGAAAGAGCTATAGTAGAATATAGACAGCTTTGCTTGAAGTCATTCAGCTTGAACAAGAGTGGACAAGTCATCCAGAAGCAAGATTTGTCGTTGCCTCGGCAAGTTACCTTCGACTCTAATCCGGATAAACTTCAAGAGATGGTTAATTCTGCAGTAAATCATGCTTTAATTAATCACTCCAATGTGCTGTCCAATACTGTTCATAATGATGTGATTCGAACTTTCAAAGAAGGGCAAGCATCACCTCATTACGTTGGGCCTGCTTATCAACAACCAGAATCAGCATCTGTTATTACTCCATCGGCTCCCCCAGCCGTTGTGGAAACATAGATTACTTCCCCTCCAGTATCAGCAGGTTTATCTAACGTACAGTTTACACCAATGCGATCAGATTCAGCATTATCAGGACGAGTTCAGCTTAATACAAATCTATCGGCATCGGCTTTATCAGGTTCTGTGCCACAAAGTAATCAGATTCCTGCTAATTGGTGGGGATACGGTATGCCTCCAGAGCCATCTGCTTTTAACACTGGATTACCTCAAGTATTTGACATAGCAGGAAAAGCTACTATGATAACGGCTGGTTCGCTGATAGCTCAAGTACCTCAATATACTACAGCCACTACTGTGCAGCCAACTCTAGGAGGTTTCCAGACGCCTTTGGGTCAAACATCTAATTTAAGTCCATCGGCAAATTTGTTACCGATGCAACAGAAGGCTCCTATTGTAAGTCAACCCGGAGTCCAGGTTATACCTCAAGTTGGTTGTAATTATCCAGCAATGCCAACAAGTTACCAGCCATCGACAAATTTTGTACCGATGAACGCTAGTAATAATTGGTCAGGGCAGTTTCCCACTCAGCATACAGTTCAGTCAAGTCAACAAGCTGCAGGTATTCATCAAGGTCACATGCATGCTGGTTTTCAGAATCAAGCATCGGCAGCTCAGCCAATGAATCCTTTCCAGCAGATTAATGGACCGCAAATAGTAGCAAATATGCCAATTGCTAGAGATCGTGGGCCACAAAGATATGAAGGGTATCAGCAAGTACCTCCAGTGGAAATTCAGCCGTATCGTCAACAAGATGTTGATGCTTTTTGGGCCGATAAAATAGCAGAAATTATGAAGGATCAGTTTGGGATCAAGCCCAAGGTCAATACCTATTCTTATCGGACTCCATATCCTCTGGCATACGATTTAATTCCTCTCCCAAATCGGTACAAGGTGCCAGATTTCACTAAGTTCTCTGGGCAAGATGATACATCAACCATGGAGCATGTTAATCACTTCATTATTCAATGTGGAGAGGCAGCTAGTAGAGATGAATTGAGAGTTCGTTTGTTTTCATCATCTCTATCTGGATCAGCATTTACATGGTTTATTTCGTTACCGCCAAATTCTATTATTACTTGAGCTGATCTAGAAAAGCAATTTCATAAATATTTCTTTGCTGGAGTTCATGAAAAGAAGCTTACCGATTTGGTAAAGTTGAAACAGCGCAATGATGAATCGGTGGAAGGTTTTGTGCAAAGGCTACGAGATGTAAAGAATAAGTGTTATAGCCTGGTATTGGATGATCGGCATCTTGCCGATTTGGCCTTTCAGGGATTGTTGCCACACCTTAAGGACAGATATGCTTCTCAGGAGTTCGAAAGCCTAAGTCATCTCGTTCAAAGGATTTCTGATCAAGATAATAGGGTTTTTGAACCCAAAAGGAATTGGAACAAGAAGGTTTTATTTGTCGGAGAGGTGGAAGATTCTGATTCGGATGAAGAACCAGTTATCGGTTTGGCTGAGTGGGTTAAGAATAAAAAGCCGATATCTTGTCCCTTTGGTCACAAAGAGCCAGAAAAGTTTACTTTCGACATCACCAAAGCCGATAAGATATTTGATCTTTTGCTTCAAGAGGGCCAGATTAAGCTGTCACCTAATCATGTGATCCCATCGGCAGAAGAGTTGAAGAAAATGCTGTATTGCAAATGGCATAATGCAACTTCACACAGTACAAATGAGTGCAAAGTGTTTAGACAGCAGTTACAATTAGCTATTGAGTCTGGGAGAATAAAATTTGGTAATTCCAAAATTCAGAAGCCGATGAAAATTGATCAACATCCTTTTCTAGCAAATATGTTGGATGCTGAAGGAAAGACTAAGGTGTTGACATCGGAAGCTGCTGAGAAAAACGCATCAGTAGATCCCCAACATCGGATAACTACCGATGATGCAAAAGGCAAGGGACTACTAAGAGAAGGTGGCAGTTCTGGAAAGCCACCTCGATCTGGCATTGTAATTACCCATCAAAGGCAACAGGAAGGCTGGCGTCAGCGAAGGGACCGATATCGACAACAGCAAGAAGAAAGACGACGAGAAGAGTGGAATCGGCATAAGGATCATTGGAGGTGTCCGTTTTTTATTCATTGTTGGGAAGAAGGTATTAAGTTACCTACTGTTGAAAATTGCCCAGAATGCAATGGTTATTATGGGGTTAATCGTCCAGAAAGAAGGTTTCAATCTGGTAGTCAAGGTTTGTCCATCAATGAGCCGATCAGGGGTAAAGCATCAGTACATGATCGGCTGGGGGGCAGGCTCAGTGTACATGAAAGGCTTGGTAAACGCGTTGCGTATTTTCCAAGAAACCAGGAGGAACTTGAAGAGATGGCAAACACGAGAGTTCCTGATGAAGAGATATTTTATAGGGATCCTAATATACGTCGTGTAGAGTCAACCAGGACCTACCAGCCAGTGTGGAAAACTAAACTTCCTCAATGGTGTCCAGAAGGTTTGACAAAGACACAGAAAAGGAGAATGCAGCGAGAGCGTCAAGAGGACTTATACCAAGAAGAGAATTCCTCCAATGAGAGATCTGATAATCAACCGTGGCAGATAAAGCACAAAAATAAAGGCCCATCGGCAGATGTTAATATGGTGTTTATGTTGCCGATGGAATTTTTGGCACTCTCTGATAATGAGGAAGAAGCTGTTTTCTCTGACCAAATAGCTCAATTAACGTTAGATCCGATGTTGGCTGTTTTTGAGAAACCTGCCGATGATGAGAGACAACATCTCAAGGCTTTGTTTGTAAAAGGCAGAGTTGATGGGCAGCCTGTATCTAAGATACTTATTGATGGAGGAGCTGCAATTAATATCATGCCTTATGTGATGTATTGGAAGCTTGGTAAGAGAGATCAAGACTTGACTAAAACCGATATGATGCTAAAGGATTTTGAAGGCAATGTGTCACCAGCTAAAGGGGTAGTATGTGTCGAGTTGACCATCGGTAGCAAAACCTTACCGATGACTTTCTTTGTTATCAATGGCAAGGGTGCATATAATCTGCTTCTAGGAAGGGATTGGATTCATGCTAATTGTTGTGTTCCTTCTACAATGCATCAGTGCCTAGTACAATGGATTGGAGATAAAATTGAAGTCGTTCCTGGTGATTCTTCTTATATTATCGCATCGGCAGAATCAGACACTTGTGAACGAACCAAGTGCATATCAGGAGAAGTTTGGGAAAAAGAGTTCCTCAAGGTTGCCGATTACGAAATTACACCGATCCAAGCAGTCGGTTCTGAAGAAGAATTTTAATGGATAGGTTTGCCGATGATAGAAAATTAGGCCAAGGGTTTACATCGGCTGATGAGTTAGTAGAAGTAGATATTGGTGAAGGCGATAGGCCAAGGCCTACTTTTATTAGTGCTAAGTTAAATTCCAAGTGTAAACAACAATTAGTCGATTTGTTAAAAGAATACAAAGATTGTTTTGCTTGGGATTATACTGAAATGCCTGAATTAGACCGATCGATAGTTGAACATCGGTTGCCTATTAAGTCTGGATTTCGGCCACATCAGCAGCCAGCGCGCCGATGCAATCCTAATATACTTCCAAATATTAAGGCCGAAATAACTAAATTGTTTGAGGCAAAGTTTATTCGGCAGTGTCGATATGCGGAATGGATTTCTAATGTGGTTCCTGTTTACAAGAAAAATGGGAAACTTTGTGTTTGTATTGATTTCAGGAATCTCAATAAAGCCACACCGATGGATGGTTATCCAATGTCGATTGCTGATCTATTGATTGATGCTGCAGCAGGACATCAAATTATCAGTTTCATGGATGGTAATGCAGGTTATAATCAAATATTCATGGCTGAAGAGGATATTCCCAAGACTGCTTTTAGGTGTCCAGGTCATGTGGGATTATTTGAATGGATAGTTATGACGTTTGGTTTGAAGAATGCGGGTGCTACTTATCAAAGGGCTATGAACTTTATTTTTCATGAATACATCGGCACGTTAGTAGAAATCTACATCGATGACATAGTGATTAAGTCTGGGGACATCACAAAGCATCTAATCGATCTACGGAAGATATTGGAGTGCACAAGGAAGCATGGATTAAAAATGAATCCTAATAAATGTGCATTTGGTGTATCGGCAGGACAATTCTTAGGTTTTATGGTGCATCAGCGAGGCATTGAAATTAGTAGGAAGTCTATTGAGGCAATCAACAAGGTTGTTGCTCCTACCAATAAAACTGAATTACAATCCTTGATCGGTAAGATTAATTTCATCAGGAGATTCATATCTAATCTGTCGGGTAAGATCAAGGCCTTCAGTCCATTATTGAAATTGAAAGCCAATCAGGGATTTAAATGGGGAGATGAGCAGCAATTAGCTTTAGATGAAATTAAGAGTTACTTAACAAATCCTCCAGTGCTAGTTCCACCTCAATATAGGAAACCTTTCAGATTGTATTTGTCAATTGATGATACTGTTATCGGTTCAGCTCTTATTCAAGAATTTGAAGGGAAAGAACGTGTTATTTATTATTTGAGCAGACGGTTAGTGGATGCTGAAACCAGGTATTCAGCTATCGAGAAATTGTGTCTGTGTTTATATTTTTCCTGTATTAAGTTGAGGCATTATTTACTATCGGCTGAGTGCACTGTCATATGCAAAGATGACGTGGTCAAATATATGCTGTCGATGCCGATATTAAGTGGTAGAATTGGTAAATAGATTTTAGCGTTGTCAGAATTTGACTTATGTTATGAATCGGCTAAGGCAGTTAAAGGACAAGTTATGGCTGATTTCGTTACTCAACATTGCAACACAGTAGATTCTCTGGAAATTGCTCCTTGGACACTTTTCTTTGATGGATCTACATGTGGTGAAGGAGCAGGCATCGGCATTGTGTTAATTTCTCCTCAGGGGAGAAAGTATGAGTTTTCATTGCCGATTGTTGCTACATCGGCAAACAATCAAGCTAAGTACCAAGCCCTGATAAAAAGGATTAGAATTGCTTAAAGAAGTACGTGCCGATGCTGTTGAAGTCTTTGGTGATTCTATGTTAGTTATAAATCAGTTGGCTGGGATTTATGAATGCCGAAGTGAAGTTTTAATTTCATATTATGAGAGGTGTCTGCAGTTGTTGAAAGGGTTTAGGAATTTTCATCTGGAACATGTTTCTCGATTGCATAATGAAGAGGCTAATCGATTGGCTCAGCATGCTTCAGGATATCAGCCTATTCAAGAAGTGTTAACATCGGCAGTTGATACCGATGACTGGAGAAAGGAAATTATTGATTATTTAAGAAATCCATCTAAAAAGGTTGAAAGACGTATAAGGTTCCAAGCTACCAAATATGTGCTCCTCGATGATGAATTGTATTACTGTACCATAGATGGAGTTTTACTCAGGTGTGTTGGTGTCGATGAATCAAAAAGCTTGATGGGTGAGATTCATGAAGGAGTATGTGGAGCTCATCAGTCAGCTTTCAAGATGAAATGGATGATCAGAAGGAATGGATATTATTGGCCGACTATTCTCGAAGATTGTTTTAAATATTTTAAAGGATGTCAGGAGTGTCAAAAGTTTGGTAATATTCAAAGAGCACCCGCATCAGCTATGAATCCCATAATTAAGCCTTGGCCGTTCCGGGGTTGGGCTATTGATCTCATCGGTCAAATTTATCCACCATCGAGTAAGGGGCATAAATTTATTCTGGTTGCTACCGATTATTTCACAAAGTGGGTTGAAGCAATTCCTTTGAAAAAGGTGACATCGGCTAATATGATTGATTTTGTGAAAGAGCATATTGTCTACCGATTTGGTATTCCTCAAACCATTACTACCGATCAGGGTACCATGTTTACATCGGGTGAATTCGATGAGTTTGCTATAGGTATGGGGATTAAGATTTTGAATTCTTCACCATATTATGCCCAGGCTAATGGTCAGGCTGAAGCTTCTAACAAAGGAATTATCAAGCTCATTAAGTGCAAAATTAAAGAATATCCTAAGAGGTGGCATACAATATTAAATGAAGCCTTATGGTCATATCGGATGGCGTGTCATGGTGCAATCAAGGTAACACCTTATCAGTTGGTGTATGGACGCGACGTAGTATTACCTTGGGAGGTTAAAACTGGTTCTAGGAGAATACGCTCTCAAGATCAATTGACGGCCGATGACTATGATACTCTTATGAAAGATGAATTGGAAGATGTAGCAAGTCATCGGTTAAAAGCTTTAGCTAGCATTGAGGAGAATAAGAAAAGAGTAGCCAGATGGTATGACAAGAAGGTGAAGGTAAAGGAGTTTGTCGATGGAGATTTGGTTTGGAAGTTGATTTTACCGATTGGGACTAAGAGTTCTAAGTTTGGCAAATGGTCACCTAATTGGGAAGGTCCATATCGGATAAATCAATCTGTTTCTGGTAATGCATATATTCTCGAAACCCTCGAAGGGGTTATATTTCCAAAAGCATTAAATGGAAAATACTTAAAGAAATATTACCCTAGTATCTGGATAGATGCATAAAAGTGTAATTGCCGATAACAATCCTATCGGCTAGAGTTAAAACAAAGTATCAATGTATTGTTGCCGATGCGCTAATTTAACAAAGTCTGGATAGCCGATATCGCACGCAGGCGAATTTCATCGGCTTCCTTTAATTCTTTGGCATCTTCATCGGTAGTTCCTTCCACAGGTTTGACTTTCTTTTTCAAGGTCAAGGCCTTGCGAGCTTGGGCATCTCGTTCCTGTTGAAGGGCTTTGATAACGTCAGGAAGCTGGTCTTCTTCTTGCTTGGCTTGAGTCAGAGCTACTTCGACCTCTTCCAGTTCAGCTAGCAAAGCTGCTCTCTTTGCCGATAGATTTAGGATTTTCTGCTTAAGATCAGTACCGGAGGCTTGTAAGTTGCTTATGCTTTTGTGCTTCTCATCGGCAGTTTGCTTTAGCTGCAGCATTTCTTCCTTGAGTTGAGCTTGAGCTGCTCTGTCGGCAATACGATGAGCGGCCCGTTGATATTGGAGTTGTCTACTCTCTAGGTGGACTGCTGGGAAGATGGTTTCTTCAACATCGGCAGGAACTTGGCCACGGATCGTTTTGAAGATAGTTTTTGCAGGGTCTGATTCGATTACCAGTTGAGCAGTATCTTGTTGCAGCAGATTCAGAAGAGCTTCTAGCTGGCCATAGATGTCTGCCGATATTGTTCCCAATGCCAGGGAAGAATTCGCTTCTTCTCCGTCATCATCGGAGACGTTGATAGCAAAAGAAAACAAGCTATCGGGAGAATCTTGTTCCTGTGAAGAAAAGAAAGTTATAGATTCTATTTGAGGATAGATGTGGTTATTATAAACCAAATAGTCAATCGGTTTACCTGCTTCAGGGCAATTTCTTGGGCCTGGCTTGAGGGAGCAGTTTGAAGAGGGTCATGCAAAAGATTGGCAGGGGATGCCGATGGGATGTCTTCTACGACCTCATCAGTAGTTGGCCCTTGGGGTATAATGGCCGAGGGTATATTTTGTGCAGGAGGGTCAACTTGTTCAATTACATCAGGTGGCTGACTAATAGGTGTTGAAGCTGACGAGGGGCTGATTTCTGTCGCTTTTGCTGAGCTTCGGCATCGGTTGAAGCTTTGCGCTTTGTTTGGGTCTCAGCGACAATTGGCTGGGGGGCATCGGCACTTGTTGATTGGGGAACTTGAGTGCTTGGTGTGCTTGCCGATGTACCCATTTGTTGCTGCAAAAATGGGGTGAGATCGGATATTTGACAGAAAGAATATGAAAATAAAAGAATACCTCTGAAGGCTGGTTAGAGGTCGTGGTGCTTGATGTTGGAGGAGTTGCCGATGATGATCCAGCTGCAGCTCTTACACCTTGACAATTATATGTTAATATAGTTTGTATCGGCAGAAAACAAAATTAGCAAGGTTATTACCTTAAAAGCCTTAATTAGGCTTGTAGCAGCGGCCATTGGAGTAGCTCTGGATGTTGCCAGTCTTGGTCTGGAGGTGATAGTTTTGGTACGGGTCCTCTGGAAGGTTAAGGCGTCTAAAGAAGGAGAGTTGTAGCCGATTATTGAAACCGGAGAGATAGGGTGGAGGTTGAAGGGTCTCCCACTTTTGCTTACTGATGGAACTGGATCATCGGCCTGTTACGGGAAAGATTAGCTGCTGATATATATATATATATAAAAGGGGAGAAAGACAAAAGAAGTTAAAAGGAACTTACTGCATCGCCAGGTATTGCGTAGTCAGGATCGATCATGTGCCGATATGTGTGAACGGATGTTGAAAATAACTGTTCGTTCCACTCTTGCCACCATTGCTTATATGATTCTGTGATGAAAGACGCTGGTGACCAGGCGGAGAGATCAACATTTGAAATATCGGCATCGGGAGCAAGTCTTACTACCCTACTCCACTCAGTTTCAGTGGTGATGGTTTCTCTGGGCTTGATCACATCGGCAAAGCATAGCTTGATTGGGAGTTGCCCAAAAGCTAGTTGACAAGATACTACCGATGGATTGTAGAATTCATAAGTAGTGTTGGAGTTCTTCCCACTACCAAATGTATTCACCGGGATTGCCCTGGGAGTAATAATGACCATCATAAGCTCATTATCTTGATTCAGGTCACTATCGGCAAAGTTGAAGAGGAGGGGGAACTTGTTATCTTCATCAATATAGGGTACCCAAGCCCTAAGATCACGAGGGAGACCATGGTAGAAATTCTGGAAAAACCTACCGATTTGATCTTCGTTAGCCTCTGTTCCAGGGAGGACAATTATAGCTTCGCCGAAGTTGAGAGGAGGGCGTGTTGCCGATTCCTCGTCTCCAAGAGCATAATCTTTGGCAATCTCTCGTGGGAATTCTTGGGCGAAGAAATCCCACTGTAGGCGCTTATGCATATGAGCGTTTAACCACATATTAATGAACCACCACGGGCCTCCCAAATTGCCGATGGGTTCACCAAGTAGAAGCTTCTGAGACACTTAGTGGAGGAGGTGGTAGGTTGAGCTCAGGAGGTATCGGCCAAGCGGGAATCTGACGCCATTGGCCAAGAGTTCGGCTGCTGGGAGGAAGGCGTTGGTTGGTCCTACCGATCGGCCACAGAAAATAAACTTCTCCAATCACATGTTCAAAAATATGGCGTGTTCCCTTTGATTGACAGTACCAGTCTTTTGGTATTCCTGGATGTATCATGTCCAGCCGCCGATGTTGCGTGTATTCACTCTGTATTCAGCTCTTCTGCCATAGATGTGGCCTTCATCGACGGTTGAGATATCCAAGCCGGTGAGCATGTATACATCGGCGAGAGTGGGGGCACATGGGCCATGACCAAACATAAAGGTATTTGTGGTATCTGACCAGAAGTGAGCGGCGGCTATCATCATAGATTCATTCTTTTGCATATCGGCAATGGATAGCCTGATGCATTGGTCTATCTTCCGCTCTGCCCAGAACACTTGCATCGATCTGTTAACCCTCAAGTACCAATCTTTCCACCCTTTGGTGGGTTTGGGCCAAGATCGGAATGTATCCTTCCATAGATTCAAAGAGAAATTTTGAGCTTTGAAGGGAATTCGGTTAGCCTCTGCATTGATCAAGTCAGTTGGATCTGGGTCGCCCATTGGACCTAGGCAATGGAGGGGAGGTTGGTTGGTTGGAATAACCAATGTGTTGCGTAGTTCCTGAGTTTAGAAGATCAAAAGAATGAAAGAAGAAAAATACCAACTGTAAGAACTCGCAAAGAACCAGGAGGATCGAAGTAAAGGTAATAAAAGAAGAACGAACCGCAGGAACATTGAAGTTGACCGCCATTGCTTCGAGAAGGATGAGGGCACGAGCTGGGGACTTGAAGTTGACAATGGAAGGAGCTCTGGTGGGTTGAGGACGCGTAGTTATTTGCTAGGGTTGCCGCCGGAGAGAGAATGCCAAAGGTTGAGGTTTGAAGGTAGAAGATGAGCAGTCCGGAGAAATCTATTTATAAGCCATTTGGAGTAGGGGTATTTTTGACTTATCTCTATGCCGCGCGCGGGTGGATCGAGGTGGTTCAGATGGATATGGTAACTGTTCGCACGACAATCAAGGGATTGTACAGAAGATTTGATAGCAAGTAATCATGACTTGGAAGAGATCTTGGTACAGGATCTGTCAGTACTAAAATGGTGATGTTGCTATGATAAGATCTTACCGATGGATTGTTATTTTGGTATCTCAACCGTGATTGAGGAAAAAGCAGTTGGAAATTGTGCGATATTTACTGAGATACATGGATTAGAACTAGATTTGATTAAATTTGATAACAGATTGTGTTATGCTTGGAGAATGGATTGAAAAATAGGTAACAACAAGCATTATCTGGAGTAAATTTCGGAGCATCAGTATCTTATACTCCGAAATTGGGGGGCATGTGTTGACATCGTTTTTCGGCACGTGTCAAGATGGTCATGAAGGGTTGATCAGCAGAGGAAAGATTTCTGTGAAGATTGATAGCCGATAAAAATGAGCTTGTAAAGAAGGCTGCTTGAGTGGTGGTGGCATGTGGATTCGGATTGAAGTGTTGCCGATAAGGCTAAGGGTACTATTGCCGATGCCGATGGAAGAGACTTGAAGGCTGCTGCCGATGGAACAGGGGGTGTGCCAATGGAAGAGACTTGAAGGCTGCTGCCGATGGAACAGGGAGTGTGCCGATGGAAAGAAGGTCGATGAGAATACCATCGTGATTGAGGCGGAATATAGAATAAGATAGAAGTCAATTTCCTTGTATATGTTTATTAGAGTCTGAGTTGTATCAAAGTCATGTGTTTCCTTAGATTTGGATTTAGTGTCCTGGTCGTATTTGGTTACGTTTCTGTAGATCAGGATATAAATATAGGGTGAAGGGCAATGTAATAAAAATCAATCAATACATCAAAAACCAGCTTTTACTCTTATTTGCATCTACTTTTCGGCGACTTCGTCAATTTGCATCTTTTTTCTTTTTACGAGTTCTCATCGATTCGGCGAGTTGCATTGCTCCAGTGCAATCTTCGACGATCCTCGAGTTCCGCGTGAGTACCTCTTGGCCGTGACATCCGGGCGTATCGCTGTTGTCAGGACCAAAGTGCTCGTATCTTCATCCTTGTCGATTAACAGGTCAAATCAACTGGCACGCTTTGGATATCGATTTCGGGTATTAGCCCTTTATGTTTGCAGATCCACTTTTGCATCAACAATATGCGCCAACGAAGATGGTTAGAATTGATAAAGGATTATGATTTGGAAGTACATTATCATCCGGGTAAGGCAAACGTGGTTGCCGATGCCCTCAGTCGAAAGGCTCATTGCACCTGCTTGACAGTGAAACCGTTGGATATTTCTTTGTGCCATGAGATAGAAAAGTTGGGTATTGAAATAGTTTAGCAGGGTAGTGTTGCCAACATCACGGTGGAAACAACTATAAGAGATAAGATTATTTCTGCTCAGAAGGAGAATAAGGGTATAGTCTACATAAAGGAAAAAGTTAGAAAGGGAAAAGGTTCATGTTTTAGAATTGATGAAGCAGATGTCCTCTGGTTCAAGGATCGTTTGGTTGTACCCAAGGTTCTGAAGTTACGTCAGTTAATTCTAGATGAAGCACATTTGACTAAATTCTCTATCCATCCTGGAAGTAATAAGATGTATCATGATCTGAAACAAAGATTCTGGTGGACTAAGATGAAGATTGAGATTGCCAGATATATAGCTAGGTGTGACACTTGTCAGAGAGTGAAAGCAGTACATCTGAGTCAGCCAGAGAATTGCAGCCCTTACCCATTCCAGCCTGGAAGTGGGAAGATATCAGTATGGATTTCATTGTGGGTTTGCCCAAGATTTCTAGAGGGTTTGATTCTATTTGGGTCATTGTGGACCGATTGACAAAATCCGCTCATTTTCTACTAGTCAAGATAGAACATTCTGCTATGGTTTATGCTAAACTATACATTGCCCGGATTCTAAGTCTTCATGGAGTATCGAAGACCATCATATCTGATAGAGGTACACAGTTTTTCAGCAATTTCTGGAGGCACTTACATGAGTCACTGGGTACTAAACTTCTGCATAGTACTGCTTATCATCCTCAAACAGATGGTCAGACTGAGAGAGTCAATCAGATTTTAGAAGATATGTTGAGATCTTGTGTGCTCAATTATTCAGATAATTGGGATGAATGTTTGCCTTTGGCAGAGTTTTCTTACAATAACAGTTATCAGGAAAGCATCAAAATGGCACCGTTTGAAGCACTGTATGATCGCAGATGCAGAACTCCACTGAACTGGTCAGAGCCCGGAGAAAGATGGTTTTTCGGGGTTGACTTGGTAAAAGAAACTGAAGAGAAAGTCAGACGTATACAAAATAATATAAAGATAGCATAGTCTCGTCAGAAGAGTTATGCAGATAAGAGGCGCCGAGCACTGGTGTTTGACAAAGGAGATTATGTATACTTAAAGGTATCACCCATGAAAGGAGTTAACCGATTTGGGGTTAAAGGAAAGTTGGCACCTAGGTACATTGGACCGTTTCAAATTTTGGAACGATTTGGTAAAGTAGCATACCATTTGAGGTTATCTGAACAACTCTCCGCAGTGCACAATGTGTTCCATGTGTCACAACTAAAGAAGTGTCAACAAGTACCTGATCAAGTGATTGATTTTGAGGGGGTCGAGCTTGAGCCAGATCTAACATATTCAGAGCATCCTGTCAGAGTTTTGGATCGGAAAGATCGTGTTACACGGAGTAGAACAATCAAGTGGTACAAGATTCAATGGAATCAACATTCAGAAGAAGAAGCAACGTGGGAATCTAAAGATTATTTGATGGAGAACTTTCCCGACTTCTTTGCTTCTATCTAAGTTACAATTTCCTCTCTAGATTGTAACTCGTTTTTTTTAAACTTTGTAATGTAAAATATCTACCTGTTTAATGAACAAGTCTTGAACGTGTTTGTTTGACACGTTTCCTTTTCCATTACTTAACCCAAGGCTTTAAATCTCGGGATGAGATTTCTTTAAGGGGGAAGGGCTGTAACACCCCTGGTGTTATAGTAACTAAAAACCTGCCATGTCATCATTTGCATTGCAAATCATCCATGATTAGGTTAACAATATTATGCATCAACTAAAATGAGTTTAACTTCTTAGGTTGGATGTGTTTCTCGTTGTGTGACTCGAAATCCGAAAACCCTAATTTCGAACGTCACCGCAAATACTTAGTTTATGCCCTGCGTGATTTGAGGTGTATGACGGTGTTATACACTAGTGCCAAGTGTAGGGTATAGGCTCAAGTCCAACTTATAAAATAAAGCTTCAAGTTTGAGTTAGGGTTTGGAATCCAAAACTTGTTACGAGTTTTCCGATTCGAATTCGAATTCAAATTTGAGGAATTATTAAACGAATTTCTTAAGTCAAACTGGTCAACCTAGGGAGCCATTTGGTCAACCATGTGAGGCTTGACTCAATGATGCCCTAGGGTGAGGGTGTGATCCCTAAACAACCACAAATTAATAGAGTATCAGGTTTCAATTCAAAAATTTTCCGAAAACCCTGAAAAGCAAAACCCTAGTTTTACCCCTTTTGGAATAGATCAAAATCTAAGCAAAATTTGGGAAAAAGTGTAAAACCAAGTTTGTAGATATTTTCAAGGGCTACAAGTTTGATGTTTTGAGTTTTCAAAGTTTTAGTGTAAAATTTGAAGTAATTTTGAAAAGATTCAAATCTCAAATTTGTCCCCTATCCAATTTCAAAATGGAGGGAGAATTTGAAAATGTTTTGAATTGGTTGTAGGTCTGTCCTAGATGTACAACTTTGGTATTTTGAGTTTTTGAAGTTTCAATACAAAATTTAAAGTAATTTTGATTTTACAGAATTCCAGAAAATGTTCCCTTTTTAATTCAAATTCAAATTTCAAAAACTAAGCCGAATTAGAAAATGTTCATATTGAGAAAGTTGTAGATCTTTAAAAATGGAACAACTTTTGTATTTACAGATTTTCAACTTCTATTCAAGATTTGAAAGTAATTTGAAAATTTTCTCCAGTGGCATTTCTGTAATTTATTTGAAATCCTCGCCAACCACCGAACGCCACCTCCCGCCGACGCCGGCGATCTTTGATTTGCTTCTAGGCGTGCCCGCGACGTCCAGCGACCGCCTCGTCACGGTCAGTTCGCCCCGCGTGTCACCGCAGCGTCGACCAGCCATGTCTATAAATACCACCATCACCGATGAACTCCATTTTCTCTTCCTCCTCCATTTCTCGCCGTGACTGGCCACCGCCATCCGCCGCTCAAATTCACTGTCGCTGCTGCTCCACCACACAATTGCCCTCGCCTGCAGCTCCGTAGGGTGTGTGCGCAGCTCTTGGAGCCACTGATCGCGCCTCACCTCGTCTGCAACTGCCCGTAAGCCACTGCCTTCTCCACGGCCGGCAGCAACGCCACCGTGACCGCCTCACCATGGACCGGCCGTTCCAGTGCGTCTCCGTCGTCACCAAGTGGCCCAACGCGATCGCTGTGAGCCCCTGCACGTGATGCTCCCCTTACTTTAATTGCTACCGCACCATAGGCGCGTTTTGTGCGTCGAGTCGCCGGCCGGGTCGCCACCGTGGCCGCCATGGCCGCGGTCAAGCCCCCTCCGTGCTGTAGAAGGTCCAATTCGTGCCCTAGACTTGTTCGCGGGGTTCGGGTGGTGCTGTGGGGGCTGTTGGTGCGGCTCTGACTCACCAGAGGCTCGTCGTCGGTGAGTTCGCCGTCGACGGTCACCGCGGCAGCGCGTCCGCGCGAGCAAGGGAGAAGAAAGAGAGCGAGCAGGTGGGGTCGGCGTGTCAGCGACCGGTGGAGCGCGGGCGCGAGCAGAAGCAGGTCGGCCTGGCCTTGCTGGGCCGAGCCGGTGAGTGGGCCGCGCGCGTGCGTTGCAGGCCGGGCCAAGAGAGAGAGGGAAAGGAAGCAGCCCGCAAGGGAGTTTTGTTTTTCTTTTTCAAAAATGTAAAATGATTTTCAGTTTTGTTTATTTTGTTATAAATTATTTATAGTTCCAAAATTTGTGAAAAAATTTTGAGTAACCTTTATGTACTGTGTACTATTTAAGAAAAATAATAAATGTCAATTTTAATTACTTTTTGTAGGTTAATTAATTAGCCCATTTAATTCTTAAGTGGCCCTTACATAATTTTTCTAGGTTATTTATTTATCCAAAAATCATGAAAATTGTGTTACCATCTAATTATGATATAAGCTTCCTAAATTAAAAATTTTAGCTTAATTAGGCTAAGTTGATTTTATTCTTAAATTATACTTTATTAATTAATTAGTTAATTAATTAATTAGGGCATAATGATTAGTGTTGCTTGACTTTATGATTGAGTGTTGACTTTAGGTCATTAACCCTTAATGACCTTTTAGCATTCCTAATTGGTTGCTTAAGCGTTCTTAATCATGTTGTTAATACTTAATTAGTGTTATTTCATGTGTTTAATGAAATCCTTTAATAAAGTGTTTAGCGTAATCCAGCCCTAGATTAGGGTTAGGTTGAAAACTTTTGTCGTTCAACTGTACCGTGAAGGAAAGCTATACTCAAGTTGTTAACCCTGTTAAGCATCCATCGAGCATCATGTTTATTATTTCATCATCCTAAAGCATGCATTATCGTCACGTATAGTTCCCGTGAAAGAGGAAGGTACCGAAGTCGAACCCGTTCCCGAAGAAGAGCCGACGTCCGTGGAAGTAGGGTTTGACATCTGTGGTACTGATCCCGAGCCTGAGTTTCCCACCGACCAAGGCAAGCCCCGGTTACATTTAACCCTTCCTTGCAATTTGAAAAGTTTTACTTCACTTATATTACTACTCTATTGCATTAAGTGCTAGGAGTTGAGTGATAACCTAATTTCTGCATTACCATCCTTGATATTCCAATACCATCCTTGTTACTGTTTTTGTTTAAAAAATGCTTAGTATGCTTAGCCATGCTTAATGATAAAACTTTAAGTAAAGTTTGAAGGGTTGTTGTACAACTACTTGATGAATATTGATGATGATAATCTGGGACCGGTCGGTCGACTTGCATTAGGAAAGGAGTCCCCATGTAGTGTCTCCGACTGAGTCAGTTAAGGACCGTACCGTTGCAGGCCCGCCTGTGTTTCGAGACTTTGCAACTGATCACATGCTCCGGTAAGCCTAAGACCTCGGTAACGCCAACATATGAACGACCAACCGCGCACTGGGAGTGGAGAGATGGCGAGAGTAGTGTGTACCCTCGTAGCCAATGGCTGGATTGGAGGTGTACTGTACTCTCGGGTGGCGCTGGACCCGGTCATACATTGGAGGATTCGAGTGAAGGTTGCTATATGTCGGTTAGAGTCCTACATATGTCGTGTGGTTAGAGATCCCCAGCTAGGAATAATTGGTTCGAATCGTCGCTGCTCCTCGGTTATGGAGACTCGATCGCCTGACCTACATCGTAGTTAAGAAATGGAACTTTGGTGGAGAATCAGAAAGAATCTGAATGAATTATACGCTTTAGATTATAATCACTTACATTTTGTTGATCAGTAATACTGAAATAAAACTGTGATCTTAAGGATTCACAATTAGTTGCTTTTATGCAAAAGAACTTGACTTCCTGCTGGAACCTCACCTTGATTCCCCTGAGCCTGCATTCCTGAGTCGTTCCACTGGTTTTGTCAGTTAAGTCTTGTTGAGTACTTTCGTACTCAGGGTTTGTTAAACCCCTGTTGCAGGTGCATCTGTTGATATTTGGTAACGCAATTAGGAAATGATCCGCAAGCGCACGGATATCGGTGAGCACTTCACCCGGGATGTTATCCAGAGTATCGTATTTATTTTTTTACCACTAGGAGAAAGCGTGCATCTGACTAACCAAATCTATTACTACTAACCTTTAGGCTACAACCACTGTGATTTGATGTGAGCGATGTATAGAGAAGACTGCAACTGCACTCTCGTTCTAACCTTGGTAAGGATGATCTACTGCTCTATTGGGGAGGCTCACGGAATCTAGACACCTCAAAGGATGTTCGACCCGCACCTATAAACCCTATCGATCCTGCTAACGGGATATGGAATACAAAGGTAGCTACGGAAATGTCACGTTCCTCGCTACTACCACGGTCCGGCTAGACAGGGGATATCTATGAGTATCCTAGCCCAAACACCTCATTTACGCTAGAGATGATTACTCTAAACTCTACGCGAAGAGATTAAAGTAAACTCATAAACCAAAGAACAATAAAACAAAGAACTTACTAGAATTTAGAAGTCGAAATACTGAAGAATCCTAGGAGCAAGCCTCGGGTTAGGAGAACTTGATCCTGCAGGTACAACCTCGAAGTAGTCACCGACAGGCCGGGCTTCCTTCGATCTATACCTCCACTCTATCTCTCTCAATCTAGAAGAACTAAGTCTAATCTCACATTGGATGCTAAGCCCTAATGAGGTGGGAACCCTAAGGGAACCTCTCTCTCTGAATCCTCTCTAGAAAATATGAAAATAATGGACTTGGATTCTCCTCTCTAGGGGCCAGGGGTCCTGCTTATATAGTCCCTTCAAGTGAACCTGGGCCGTCGGATCAAACCGACATTAATCGCACGGTTTTCCTTGATCCTTTAGGTCGGTGGGGCATAATCCGCGAGACTCATTCTGATTGGTTGCAGACCTAGGGCGGGCGCCCCAGGGTCCAGGGCGGGCGCCCTGGTCCCGGGCCCGTTCGACCTCCCGTTCGATCCCGTGGCTTCTGGAGTCTTCTAGATGATAGAAAATCGGTGAACACGTTAATATCTCTATGTAATTCCGACGTGTGGGCCTTTCCTTTGTATTTCCTGATAACCCCCTGTAGAAATAGATAAACAACAAAACTCGTGGAATTCTGTCAGATCAAACCCTAATTCTAGGTGTTGCTTGCATATAGGTCCTTTTCCTTATTTATTGGATAATTAAAATTGATACTTAAGAACCGTCAACAAACACCCCCATACTTAGGCTTTTACTCGTCCTCGAGAAAAGGATGGTTCAGAAAAATAACTGGGGTTGAAACATTGTAAAGCATTCTTTTTATACCTGCAGGGTGTTGTGAATGTCCACTGTGCACTGTAGTCAGGGAAATATATGGTTGAAGTAGAGATCCTTTCTTCTTCTCAACCCTGTCACTTGGAGTTTTTTTATATATTTTTGAATAGAAAACTTAGCATACCTTTATCCTCACTGAGGCTATTTTATCTTTTGTATATCTCACTGAGGCTATTTTAATTTGTAGAAATTCTCAAGCATACTTACTTTGCATATTTTGCCTGGGTCAAAACGGGATCCGAGGAGAGGAATGCCATACTCTTAGATCAAAGACTTTGAAAATTAAAACTTGTCAACTCTTACTGGCATATTGCTTATTAGAGGGACCATGGGCTATCATTTTCTTTTTACCATATATATATATTTATCATCTCATTTTTTTTCAGGTGGATACTGAGGTACCCCTAATTCTACTTCCAGACACTTGTCCATTTTTCTGCGAGGTTGTCGAGCACTTGCTCCTTTTTATTTCCTCGAAATATATTTTTGCATAGCCCATGCCTCTAATGCAATAATACTTCGGAAGAGTGAATCTTTCTGAATAAAAATGTCTTGATCTTGGGAGCATGATAAATCTCTCAACAAGGGTCTAACTCGTTTTGCACAAACTCAATACAAAGCAAATTAATATTTTTAGGTTTATCAGGCATATAAAATAATGAGGATGGTAGCTATATTTTTGAAGTTTTTGAAAAGAAAATCTCCAAGCGATAAAGATTTCAAGAATAAGATACTCATATTCTACCATCTCACATTCCACAATGACTTGAGTAACACATGGTTTTTAAAATGATTTTCAATAAATGCAGGTTTTCAGAAATATCACAGAGTGAGATTGATCATGATTAAAAATATTTTTGTCTTTTTAAATTATCATGTTAGGAACAATATTCTACACAGCCCAATATGTATTTGTATATATGTAAAATAAGCGTGCAGAGTATGTACCTGAATCGTGGAGTGGTGCAATCGAAGTGCATTTACCATGTCGGGGGGATTCCCCCATACTTGTTTCCTGCTTTCTTGCATAAAAACAAAGTGGAGATACACGAGGCATAATAATAATAATAATCTTTATTTGTCTTGAGGCATTTATTACACTGACTAATGAAGCAAACTAATCTAAACTGAATTGAATCTAATTGAATCTAATGATGAAGACTAAGACACTGCCTCAAGGTCTAATCTAGATAGCTCAGTGTTGCTCTAAATCCCTGATCCTAGCAAGGGCATCAGAAAGATTATTAGTGTTCAGGTTGGAGACCTGCCTACTAAGGGAGCTAACTGTGGACTGAAGTTCCATAATATGTCTATTTGCTGTCCTGATGTCCTCATCCACATCTGCTATGGTCCTGCGGCACTTCGGTGGTGTAGTAAGAACTGGTTGGGCATAGTAGGATGAGATTGAGCTACGCTGGTTTGATGGTGGGGCTGCTAGCTGTCGCTCTGTGTTGGCCGGGACGTAGGCGTCGGGGTCATCCTTGGGCTTGCGGTTTGAGGTCATAAGGGACGATCTCCCAGTTGCGGTGGGTCTTGTCGGCCATTGGAGAAGCAAGGAACTAGACAAGCTCTAATTGAGGAGGAGAGAAGGATTGAATGAATTGGTGTTGAAAGCTGACGTCAGGGGTCTGTTTATATAGGGGTCAAAAAGTGCCTCTAGGGTTTCCATAGATCCATCCCGCTGTCGGGCGTGCGTAACAACCCATTCGCGGAATTTTCTGGATAACCATAGATGAGGAAAGCACGTCGGAAGAGGCCGGGGCCGAGGGGACACCAGGGCAGGGTGCCCGCCCTCATCCTCAGGGCGCCCGCCCTGGGCCTACCTCCTCTGCGGGCCCGCTTGCTCGAGCGTGTTTCTAGAAGTATTTTTATCCCAAAAAATATATACGTGGCCCAAAAACGTCAGATTAAAAAGGTCGGGCTTTAATTCTCCATCGGAAGGTAAAAATGGATCACGTCTATTTCTTCTAATTCTTTGTTGGGTTCTAAAAATAATTTAAGACGTTGACCATTTACCTTGAATAACGTACATTCGTCGTTTTGAAGTGTAATAGCTCCGTGGGATGATGAATTGACTACCTTGTATGGTCCTTCCCATTTACTCCGGAGTTTTCCATGCCCGAAAAGCTTCACCCTGGAATTAAAAAGTAATACCTTATCTCCTGGTGAGAACTCCTTCTTCTTGATCCTCTTGTCATGCCATCTTTTGACTCTTTCTTTGTAGATCTTCGAATTGTGATATGCTTTCTCTCGCCATTCTTCCAATTCTGATAGTTGCATTCTTCTATGATCTCCAGCAACATTTAGGTCCATATTCCATCTTCTTATGGCCCAGTGTGCTTTGAACTCTAGTTCAACAGGCAAGTGGCAAGTCTTCCCGTACACCAATTGGTATGGGGTCATTCCAATTGGGGTCTTGTATGCTGTCCGGTATGCCCAGAGTGCATCGGGTAACTTTTCCTTCCATTCTGTTCCCATCTCATTTACTGTTTTCTGAAGAATGTTCTTGATTTGCTTGTTGGAAGTCTCTGCTTGGCCACTTGTCTGAGGATGATATGGGGTAGCAACGTTGTGACGGATTCCATGTTTTGCTAGATAATGCTCAAAGCGTTTGTCGATGAAGTGTGATCCCCCATCACTTATCACCACCCTAGGGACTCCAAATCTTGGAAATATAATCTCTTCAAACATCCTCTTTGAATTAATATTGTTGGCACGCTTGCAAGGTAGTGCTTCTACCCACTTGGAGACGTAGTCAACTGCCACCAAGATGAATTCACACTTCTTTGATGGAGGAAATGGACCCATGTAGTCTATTCCCCAAACATCAAAGAGCTCAATCTGAAGGTTGTTGGTGAGTGGCATAGCATCTCTTGTATTTATGTTTCCGTATGGACAGGTAAAAGTGGTTTTGCTTTGATCATCAGGATGGATCGGGATCTGGTGGTACCCTGAATATCCATCTAAGAAACAGAAGAACGAATGGTTCGCTAACCGCTCCAACATCTCATCTATAAAAGGTAAAGGAAAGTGATCCTTTTTCGTGGCTTTATTCAGTTTTCTATAGTCAATGCACATCCGCCACCCTGTGACGGTGCGTTGCGGAATTAGCTCATTCTTCTCATTTGTAACAACAGTCATGCCTCCCTTTTTAGGCACAACTTGAACAGGGCTCACCCACTCACTATGCGGCACAGGATATATAATCCCTGCATGCAGCAACTTTATAACTTCCTTTTTAACTACTTCTCTCATCGCGTTGTTGAGTCTACGTTGGGGTTCCCGAGAAGGTGAAACAGAAGGATCTATCGGAATGCGATGGGTGCAAATCATAGGACTGATTCCTGTAAGATCTTGGAGTGAGTAGCCAAAGACTGAGTGATGTTTTTCTAAAACGGTCATTAATCACAGAGTTTGTTCCTGAGTGAGTTTATTACTAATGATCACAGGAAACTCTGGATTATTGTTTAGGAAAGCATAGATAAGACCGGGTGGTAAAGTTTTAAGCTCTATAGGAGGTCTGGGTGTTTCTGCAAACTCATCTAAAGGTTCAGGTTCAGAAGGTTTAGCTTCCTCTTCTATGAAGAAAGGGGCTTCTTCTTCTAAGTCTGATTCATTTAAAAGCTCTAGAGACGCAGCTTTTACCTCTTCCATAGGATCAGGCAAAAGAGATGACTCGATCTTATTATTCAAGGAGTGAGAAATTGTCATAGGGAATTTAAAATCCTTTCCAAAAGAAATGTGTAGCTTTCCAGTTTGACCTTCATAAAGGAGTCTTCTAAATGGTTGTCCTATCAACGGGTCGAAGTCCCATGTATCAAAGATATAAAAGTTCAAATGAATCATGGAGCCTTCTACCATAAAGGGTAGGACATTCACAATTCCAAGACTGGGGACCAATCGTCCCGAAGATTCCTTCATGAACTTTGTTGTGGGGGTTAAAATTAATTTTCCAAATAATTTAAGTGCAAAAGCTTCAGACATGATATTGATCCCCACAACAGGATTATAGAGAGCATCAAATTGATCAGAATCATAAGCACAGCGTATAGTGATAGGAGGTGTATCCAAACGGATCACTTCAGAGGAAAGCTCTGACTCCTCCAACCATTCGCTACTCATGACTGAGATAAGCTCTCTCAATTGATATTCACTTGGTAAACAAATGCTATAATGGCCGCTTTGGGGTTTGTCTATAGAATGGTAGTTTGAAATGTTTCCAAAATCGGCAAAAAGATCGGATTCTATATCCAGCATGAAATCAGGTGGTGGAATTTCTTCCTTTTGTGGCTCAAAACTTGGGATAGCTGAAGTAGGTGAAGAATTCGGCAGAGTGTCTACTTCAGCTTCGTAGGTTTCATCATGGAGGGTATTATCCATCTCAGCTTCTAGGATTCTATCTAGGATCGCTCTAGCTTCATCAGTAGGAATACGAAAGAAAGAACCTCTAGACATTGTATGTAGCATTTGTTTATGATCTTTCTGAAGACCTCGAAAGAAATGAAAAAGGATAATAGGGTCTTCAATATTGAGTTTTGGACCAGATTCTAAAAGATCAGAAAAATGTTTCCAGGATTTTCCCAAAGTTTCATTTTCTTTTTGTTTAAAAGATAGAACTTCGAGTCTAAGGTCGGCGATACGATCGAGGGAATAAAAATCTAAACAGAAGTTGGCTCGTAAGACTCCCCATTCACCTCGTTGTTGACTTACCTTCTGACTATACCATCGTCTAGCTTCTCCTCTTAAGGAAAAAGGAAAAAGCTTCCAACGTAAAGTCTTATCAGAAATGCCTTCAATACGAAGACAATCACATGTTTGCTCAAAATCTCTAATATGAAGGTAAGGATTTTCGTCTTCCTTTCCCGAAAAGGATAGGTTCTCAATCATGGCAATTAACCTTGAACTTAACCTATACTGGGATGTTTGGATAGGCTGTGATGACTCCCATGGTAAAAGGTCAGTTTCTGAAGGTGTTGCAAATTGATAGATTGATTTAGAATCTTGGTTCTCCATAAGGTAAGAATAAAGAAAAGATAAGGAATAAAAAGATAAAGAAAGATAAAAGTATAGGTACAAGCTAGTAGTAAGATTCAAGGTTATCTCAGCAAACCGTCTCTCTCTCCGGCAACAGCGCCAAAAATGCTTGTTGATATTTGGTAACGCAATTAGAAAATGATCCGCAAGCGCACGGATATCGGTGAGCACTTCACCCGGGATGTTATCCAGAGTATCGTATTTATTTTTTTACCACTAGGAGAAAGCGTGCATCTGACTAACCAAATCTATTACTACTAACCTTTAGGCTACAACCACTGTGATTTGATGTGAGCGATGTATAGAGAAGACTGCAACTGCACTCTCGTTCTAACCTTGGTAAGGATGATCTACTGCTCTATTGGGGAGGCTCATGGAATCTAGACACCTCAAAGGATGTTTGACCCGCACCTATAAACCCTATCGATCCTGCTAACGGGATATGGAATACAAAGGTAGCTACGGAAATGTCACGTTCCTCGCTACTACCATGGTCCGGCTAGACAGGGGATATCTATGAGTATCCTAGCCCAAACACCTCGTTTACGCTAGAGATGATTACTCTAAACTCTACGCGAAGAGATTAAAGTAAACTCATAAACCAAAGAACAATAAAACAAAGAACTTACTAGAATTTAGAAGTCAAAATACTGAAGAATCCTAGGAGCAAGCCTCGGGTTAGGAGAACTTGATCCTGCAGGTACAACCTCGAAGTAGTCACCGACAGGCCGGGCTTCCTTCGATCTATACCTCCACTCTATCTCTCTCAATCTAGAAGAACTAAGTCTAATCTCACATTGGATGCTAAGCCCTAATGAGGAGGGAGCCCTAAGGGAACCTCTCTCTCTGAATCCTCTCTAGAAAATATGAAAATAATGGACTTGGATTCTCCTCTCTAGGGGCCAGGGGTCCTGCTTATATAGTTCCTTCAAGTGAACCTGGGCCGTCGGATCAAACCGACATTAATCGCACGGTTTTCCTTGATCCTTTAGGTCGGTGGGGCATAATCCGCGAGACTCATCCTGATTGGTTGCAGACCTAGGGCGGGCGCCCCAGGGTCCAGGGCGGGCGCCCTGGTCCCGGGCCCGTTCGACCTCCCGTTCGATCCCGTGGCTTCTGGAGTCTTCTAGATGATAGAAAATCGGTGAACACGTTAATATCTCTATGTAATTCCGACGTGTGGGCCTTTCCTTTGTATTTCCTGATAACCCCCTGCAGAAACAGATAAACAACAAAACTTGTGGAATTATGTCAGATCAAACCCTAATTCTAGGTGTTGCTTGCATATAGGTCCTTTTCCTTATTTATTGGATAATTAAAATTGATACTTAAGAACCGTCAACAGCATCTCATGAGCAGGTGTGTTTTGGACCCTGTTGCATGACCGTCTTTGCGGCGAGCGACGACGAGTAGAGATGTTGGGCTCTTGGGCAGAGCATCGCGTTTTGGTGCTGTAATAATGTTAATAATGCTACTCCACTACTATGGTTGTAACACTAAACTTAAGTTTTGTAAGTTTGGAACATCAAGTTTGTAAATTTATGTTATGTAAGACTTCCGCTTTGTACTCTGATGTAATTTATTATATAAACTGTTGTAATATTGTAATGTCTCTGAAATGTGATCCTGCTCGGAAGATTGTGGATGATTCGGGTTTCCCGAGGACACCTGACAGGCTTCTTAAGTTCTGTGGTACACATGTACGGTAGTTAGAAGTCTTTAAGACAATAACAAGTACATGTGGGCCATAGTAATTGGGAGGTTCTGCCATAGGGTGCCCCGTCCTCACACGTATGTGGTTTTGGCTCTATGTACCTGCGCGGGCGGAGCCTTGGTGTGGTTTTTCAAGGGGTTTTGTGGTGTGGATTCCTCGGGGGTTTGTTCCTTTTAGTCGTGGGTTTTGGGTACCCCTAGTTTAGGTACCTGACAGTAGCCCTCGAGCCTTTGTGTGAGTGTGGGCACTCTTGCAGAGGCTTAGTGAGTCATGAACTGGAGTCATAGTGTCGTTGCTCTTCCGGTGGGTGCGTTCGAGCGCACCCGCCAGGTGTAGCCCCCGAGGCCTCGGAGGAGTGTTTGACTCCTTCGAGGGCTTTAGTGCGTTATGTCAAGGGGCACTCCTGCGTTTGAGGCCCCATGGCGCGCTTGGTCCCCTTTCGTTTGAGGTTAGCTTTTTGCAGTCAAGCCCTCGAGCCTCGCGCGCGTGAGGTCGATCAGGATCTTGCCCGTCTTCATCATACGACCCTCACGCATCCTTTAAGAAAAGAAGGAGGGGTGGGGAATGTCGTACTACCCTCGATGGGCGAGTTCCGATGATCTCCGGTGAGCTGCTAGTGGGGAATTTGAGTGGGAGCCCATGCCCTGTCCGATAGGGGTCGGCTGGTGGCCGCGGAGGCGCTCTCCAAAAGTGCCAAAGAGTTGTCGTGTGGATCTCGGCTCCGTTCGATAGGATCCGAGGGCTCGATACCTCCCTCTAAGGGGATTCCACCGCCGACCTCTCCTTTGGCCTCGAATATGTCTGAGGGTGTCTCGAGAAAGTGGCTCAAGCCCTGACCTCATACGGGCATGTCCTCAGTCATCCCTGACTCTGTTTACTCGAGGGCAGCTGTCGAACCCTAGTCGAGGGCCAGCTTTCGATCCCTCGAGGTTTATAGTGGGCTCGGAGCCCGTTGTCTATTTGCTTGGAAATGTTCGTCTTTATTATTCGACCCTCACGCATCCTTTGGATAAGGAGGAGGGGTGGGAACGTCGTACTACCCTCGATGGGCGAGTTCCGATGACCCTTGGTGAGTTGTTAGCGGGGAATTCGAGTAGGAGCCCGTGCCCCATTAGATAGGGGTCGGCTAGCGGCCACGGAGGTGCTCTCCAAAGATGCCAAAGAGTAGTCGTGTGGATCTCGGCTCCGTTCGGTAGGATCCGAGGGCTCGATGCCTCCCTCCGAGGGGATTCCACCACCGACCTCTCCTTTGGCCTCGAACTTATCTGAGGGTGTCTCGAGAAAGTGGCTTGAGCCCTGGCCTTGTACGGGCACGTCCTTAGTCATCCCTAACTCTGTTTACTCGAGGGCAGCTGTCGAACCCTGGTCGAGGGCCAGCTTTCGATCCCTCGAGGTTTATAGTGGGCTTGGAGGCCATTGTTCATTCGCCTAGGAATGTCCGTCTGCAGGTCTCCCTTCTAGCCCATTGGGGGCATGTCTTTTTAGGAGGGGAGCGAGAACGGTGCGGTAGTGGGTGGTGTGGTGCGACGGTTGCGGAATGGGCGGTGGACATGTGTCCTGATACGCGGGTTTCGAGGGAGCGGTTAGGTAGGAGCATTGAATGCGGAAACTGCTCCTACCTTTTCGTCGGACGCGTCTGTTCGCCTTCCACCGGGGTATAAGTATAGAGCCCAGGGTTCCGTGTGCCTCTCCCCAGCCTTTTGCGATTGCCCTTTCCTCCCTTCGCCCTCATCAGCCGCTCTCTGCCACCGCCATCATCTCCTTCCCCGTCGCCACCGTAAGCCGATCTTCAGCGCTCATGGCGGGAAAGTGCCAAGTTCTCCCTGCGGATGCGTGGGTCCATTCTTCGGTAACGGAGAGGAAGTTGGAGGAGCTGGTTCGTGACGGTCTCCTATGACCGAGGGCGAGTCGGAGCCAGCTGGAGTGGAGGGTGCCGCCGTCCAACCACCGGGAGCCGGCGCCCCCGGAGGGCTACGTGGTGAGCTTCATCGCCTTCCACGAGAGTGGGCTCAGGACGCCGCCGATCTGGTTTATGCGGGCGCTCCTGCATTACTACAAGGTGGAGCTCCATCACCTTGCCCCCAACTCCGTCTCGCAGGCCGCCATCTTTGCAGCAGTCTACGAGGGGTACTTGGGGATGGAGCCCCACAGGAATCTGTGGGGCCACCTCTTCAAGGCAGAGCACTTTGCCAAGAAGGCGGGCGAGAGGGGAGTGCGGCGTGCGGTGCATGCCGGTAGCTGCACCCTTCAAGTCTGGGCGGGTCGAGGCGAGCTCTACATCCCGGTGCAGCTCATCTCGTCCAACAGCGGATGGCACGACGGGTTGTTCTACTTGCGCAACGACGACGACTGCCTGCCGAAGTTCTCTGGCCAGGTCCTGATGTCGCGTGAGGACAACTGGTCATACGGCGTCATTGAGGAAGAGAAGCTGATGTTGCAGTCGCTCCTCGACGCACTGAGGAGACTCCGTCAGCGTGGATTGACCGTGGGGATGGTGGCCGCCGCGTTCCACCATCGGAGAGTGCTATCGTTGATGCAGCGCCGACTTCGGATCGACGAGATGACGCCGGGCGTCTCGTTGGAGGGGAGTCGGATGTCGCACGAGTCCCTCCCCCTCAACGAGGTTGCCCGGCGCGCACGGTGGATGGTGGGTAGCTTCAAGCAGGAGGACATCAACAAGGTCCCGATGCGACCCAACCAAGGTTTCGAGCCTTTGGTAAGTGTTGTTTTGCTAGCCTTGTGTCCTTTTCCTTCCTGGTTCTCTTGATTTAGTTCGTCAAGGCTTTCATGCAGGATCTGTCAGCGGTCAAGGACTCGTGGCCACCGGTCCCGGAGGATCGCGCTGCTCGAGAGGTGAGACGCCTTTCTACGGCTCAAAAGAAGAAAGAGAAAGATGCCGTGAAGAAGCATCAGATCAGGAAGGCCCTCGAGCGTGAGGCGTTGAATAGGCGCCGCCGCCAGGAAAGGCTCGAGGGTCTCCCCATCGAGGAGTCCCCCTCTGAGATGGCCTCGAAGGAGGATGAGGATGAGGATAGCAATGATAATGATGCCGAGTCACGGTATGACACTGCGACTTTTCTTGTGCATCTTCCTAACGTGCGGTCCCTGCAGGGGCTTGTCGGCGGGGGGTCGACCTCCCAGGCATCAAGGGCAGCCTCGGCGCCCGTCGAGGGGGAGGAAGAGCCAGTGGAAGGAAGGGCCCGAGAGGGGCCTTCAGAAAGGGGATCCACCGTGCCTAGGGTCCTTCCGACGATGTCGATGGCGCTGTGCCCGCACGTCCGATCGCCTCGGACCTCGTTGGCGAGCGGGCCAACGACGTCGACGCCTGAGACCAGGGCGCTGTCATCAGGCATGAGGACCCATGGCCAGATGGCCTCATCGGCGCAGAGGACCCCAGAGGCCTCGTCAACCCAGGCCCCAAGCAGCTCTAGGCCGATCGGAGGCTCGATGGAGGGGCCATCGCAGAAGCCATCGAGTGGCTCAGGGAAGCCGGGGACGAAGCCCCTGATCCCCATGTCTGGGTAAGTGTTTCGCTTCATCTTTTTGACAAAGTTATCTCGCTTTTCGTTCTGACGTGGTTGTTTGCTGCGCAACCATAAGTGTAAGGCAGAGCCTACGGCTATGACTCCTGTCAAGGCGCTCAAAGCTGGCGCTGCCCTGATGATGCGGACACCGACCGACGACGCCGCTTGGGTCGCAAAGTGCCAAGCTGCCACGGAGCGGCTCAAGGCGAAAGAGGCCGCTGCCAAGGCAGGTGTAAGCGCCCAGGAGGGCGCCGGTGTTGGTGACGCCGCTCGGGGGCCGGAGCAGGTCGAGGCAGCCCTAGGCGGTACCAGGCTTGACGGGTCTAGAAGCGGTGGGCCAGAGTCAGGGTCGACCACGAGGACCCCAGAGACCGTCAAGGCCAGTAAGGCCGAAACATCCATCCGTGATGCGAGGCAGACGGATGTTAAAAAGACGAAAGAGGTGGTGGAGGCCCCGCAAGATGCAGGGAAAGAGGAGGAGCAGCCGGAGCGGCAAATAGAGCGGGAGGAGCCGCAACGGCAGCCGCAGCAGCAACAGTAGGGAGAGCAGTCGCTGGAGCCGCAGACAGGAGCGGAGCGGGGCGAGCTTGATTAGCCGGGGGAGTCGGTGGGTGAGGCAGAACGGGAGGTGGCCATGCCACCGCCCAACGTGCAGGCGGAGGCGCTGGCTGACGGGAGGCCAGTCCCGCCCCAAGGGTCGACTCCGGCTGTGATCGATCTCACCGTCGATGACCCCCCTTCCGACAAGAGGAAGCAGAAGGCGGACGTTGAGATGGTTGATGCCCCAGATCGGCCCGGGACTTTCGTAGCGCCAGAGGACGACATGGCATAGGTGTCCGCCAAGTGGCCCGATTTTACGGAGCTAGCGCTTGTGCGGGCGGAGGAGGAGCTCCCACGCTAGGGTCGGTCGACCCTTGAGTTCAGGGATGCAGCTAACCCCAACATCGAGCCCTTCTTCGCCCTCGACGATAAGGATGAAGTGCAGCACTGGGAGTACGTCAAGGGGCTCCGTAAGCATTATGTGCAATCCCTGCGAATGGTCGCGGATACCTTGGTTCGGCATATGTCGGAGGCCTTTGAGGTGAGCCATGTTTGTTATTTTATTTGGTTCGTACCCCCTTTTGCCTTGGTTCTAACTTTGAGTTTCGCCGTGGTTAGGAGCTCAAGGAGCGATCGCGCCACAAGTCGTTATTCACTCGCCACGAGAGCGGTGTGTGGGCGGCGCTTTCGCGCCAACGGGCTCTGGTCGAGGAGGCCAACCAGCGGCTATCCAAGAAGAGCACTGAGGCAGACGAGCTTCGTGTCGTCACTATGGCACTTAAGGAAGAGGTGGCACAGGCATAAGATACCATGGCCAAAGCCCTAGAGGACGTGGCCAAGGCTCGAGAGGAAGCGGCCAAGGCTCGTGAGGATCTTGCGTCGTTGTTAGCGCGCGTGAAGGAGCTTGAGGAGGACATCGCTCTTGTCAGTGGCCAGCGTGATGCCCTCAACATTCAGATTGGGCTGGTGTCCACTCACATCAGGACCCTAAAGAATGAGGTCGTGACGTTGAAGGGAACCATCCAAGAGAGGGACGAGGCTCTCTCGGGCACCGGTCGAGAGATTGAGACGCTGAGGGCGACCGTCCGCGATAAGGATGAGGCTCTTCAGGCAGCGGAGAAGGCGCGTGATGAGTTGCGCGATGAGATCGTGGGTTGGCAGACCCATGCTGAGGGTAAGCCTTTGCCAAGCTTTGACCTTGACTTTGGGCTCCTGTGTTTTTGCTGACTTGGTCTTTGTGTTTCAGAGCTAGAGAAACAGCAGCGTGCGGCCCAGGGGATGGCTACCTCGTTTCAAACCCTCCTCGAGGCCGAGGCTGGGCAAAATCATCTACTCCAGGGCGTGATCACCTCGGTGTGCGATGGCCTAGGGGTCGAGCCTGATGCCGATACCAAGGAGGATGCGCTAGGGAACTCGTTCGTTCGCCGGATGATGGCGCTGGGTTGCCTTGTCCGTGAGAAGATCCGAGGCGGGCTGCATCATGGCGTGAAGAGGGCCATGGCGGTCATCTAGTCTGGGTTCGAGTATGACATGGGCCTTGTTGCGGATGGCTTCATCTCAGACCTAGACAGGACTAAAGAGGAGAACGAGGCGGCCTGCCTGGGATTGATCATGGCTGCGGAAGAGCCTGGGGGTCGACTCGTGAGGTTGTTTAACGATGAGGTGCTCCCGCCTGCCGACGATGAGGGCCTATGAGCCAAACCTGGGCATGAAGGCCTATGTAATAAGTTAGTTAGCATTCGTGACTCACATCGTCGTGGCCCTAGGGGCCTTGAAACATCTAGATGTAAATATGTACTAAATGTCCTTTTTTTGAGTCTTTTGTTCCCTTTTCGTTTGGATCACGTTCTTACGTGATCTTCTTGGTGCGCGGTCGCACCCCTTGGCGTGGGTTGCGAGTGGAGATACCGTAGCCTAGAGGCATAGGTGGCCTCGCGGCTCGACTGCCCCTCGTCCTTAGGATGACCATGCGGCCTCATCAATCATGTAAGAACTCGAATCGAAGCATATAGGGACGCCAGACGTTGATTTTTTGAGATCGTATGCTTTTACAAGGTCTTCTTAGCACGCGGTTGCACCCCTTGGCACGGGGGAGTGAGTGGAGGTGCCATAGCCCGGAGGTGTAGGCAATCTCGCAACTCAACAGCCCTTGAACCTTAGGGTGCTCTCGCGGCCTTGTTGATTATGTAAAAGTTTTTTTGAAAAATGCGAGCTAAAATGTGAGCTTTTTAGGGACACAGGGGGTTTCCCCCTTTTTAGCCCCCGAGGGAGGGTCGACCCTGAGAAAACAGGGTCGAGCCTACCTATTTTTTATGACATAACGCTTTGAACATGTACTCTTTATTTATTCACGTAAGCGATAACAAAGGTACAGAGCCTCAAGGCTCTAGGGGTAAAAGCGACATAGTTGTTCGATGTTCCATACGTTGGTGAAGATTTCGCCCTTTTCGTTTGATAGCTTGTAGGTGCCAGGCTTCAACACCTCCACGATGATGTACGGTCCTTCCCATGGCGGAGAAAGCTTATGTCGTCCCTTGTTGCTTTGGCTTCGTCGAAGCACCAGGTCACCGACGTTGAGGTCTCGACTACGTATGTGCTTGTCGTGGTAGCGTCGGAGATTCTGCTGATACCTTGCCGAGTGCAATAGAGCTATATCGCGAGCTTCCTCGATCTGGTCAAGGGCGTTCTCTCTTGCGACATCGTTGCTTTGCTCATTGTAGGCTTTCAACCTTGGGGATCCATACTCGAGGTCGGTTGGAAGCACGGCCTCGGCCCCATATACTAAGAAAAATGGAGTGAACCCCATGGCTCGACTCAACGTTGTTCTTAGGCTCCACAGGACCGAGGGGAGCTCAGCAACCCATTTCCTGCCATGTTTGTTCAATCTGTCGAAGATTCTCGGCTTTAGGCCTTGTAAAACCATGCCATTGGCACGCTCTACTAGGCCATTTGTCTTTCGATGAGCTACGGCTCACCAGAACACACGGATGTGGTGGTTGTCGCGGAAATACAAGAACTTCTTGTCGGTGAACTGGGTGCCGTTGTCCATGATGATGCAGTTAGAAACCCCAAAGCGATGGATGATGTCGGTGAAGAACAGCGCGGCTTGCTCCGATCTGACATTAGTAATGGGACGGGCCTCGATCCACTTGAAAAACTTGTCAACGGCGATGAGCAAGTGGGTGAAGCCCCCGGTTGTTCTCTTCAGGGGTTCGACCAAGTCGAGCCCCCAAACGGCAAATGGCCATGTAATGGGAATGGTTTGCAGGGCATGAGCCGGGAGATGGGTTTGCCTTGTGTAGTACTGGCATCTTTTACAGGAGCGTACTAGCTTAATAGCGTCAGAGACTGCGGTTGGCCAATAGAAACCTTATCGGAACGCGTTTCCGATGAGGGTTTGAGGTGCCGCGTGATGACCACAAGCCCCCAAGTGTAGGTCCTTGAGTAGGTTCTTGCCTTCCTTATTTGTGATACAGCGTTGTAGGATGCCCCTAGGGCTACGTCAATAAAGCTCCTTGTCATCGCTGTATATCACAGAGGTCTTGGCCCGGTGAGCGATCCGTCGAGCCTCGGTCTTATCCGAGGGGAGTTGCCCTTGGGTGAGACAGTCGAGGTATGGAGTGCGCCAGTCGGGCTTGAGGCTAGCTAGTAGGGTCGAGCCCTCTATCTGCATGACGTCAGCCCTGGTCGAGGGGGCTTCCGCCTCAAGTGGGGGGTCGAGTAATGGAATGTTGGCCCCCTCAGTCGTCCCGGCGTCGATGGAAGGTTGGTGAAGATCCCTCATGAAAACATTGGGTGGAACCGTGGCTTGGTTAGACGCGATTTTCGCGAGTTCATCAGTAACCTCATTATATCTGTGCACAACGCTGTGTTTATAGTCTAAGACTCGACCTAGGGTTGAGGACGACCAGGGGTTGGGCGCCCACAACTTGGGCTTAAGGCCCGACACGATACATGGCCAAGTTGGCCCAAATAGGTGACGCAGCACCTTGCCGTGGTCACACAGAATGATCCACGGACCTTCTGGATCTGGGACCAGATCCAAAATGACGGCGTCGTCGTCCCCTTTCCAACGCATCCAAGAACGCCCCGTTTCGATGTCGTATGAGAGAGTTATGACAGAAACAATGACGACATGTCTGCTGAATCCGAGGGTGACGTGGCAGCTGAGTTGGGGATGAATTGCAACTTGGGGAAGACCATAGCGTCGGTGTGTCCAGCGTGGCGATGTCCTCATCATCCTTCCCTTCTTGAATTGGAGTCGTCCTCGACTCCATCTTGGCGATGTCCTCATCATCCCCTCCTCCTAGAATTGGAGTCGTCCTCGACTTCATCCCATCATCAGCGAACTCCTGCAAAAGGTTAGTGACAGCAGGCAATGCACCAGACATAATAGGTTGACAAAACATAGTATAACATGGTGCATCAGGATTATCACATAACTCAGCAGTAGCAGAAGTTGTAGCAAGAAAAATACCTCCTTTTAACCTAATCCCATAATTTTTAGCAATGTCAGTTGGAGGTTTATTTTTAATCTCTTTAGCATGTTTAATAATATCCGTAGGAGACAAAGGCAGCAATGTAATTTTCTTGTCCTTATGTATGATAGTGTATGTATTAGTTCTACCATGGTGTAAAGCATCATTATCAAATTCCCATGGACGACCTAACAAAATGGAACAAGCTTGCATAGGGACAACATCAAAATCAGCAGTATCATGATAAGAACTTGTGAAAAAGCTAATGCGTGCTGATTTAGTTACCTTAGTCTTACCACTATTATTGAACCATTGAAGTTTATATGGATATGAATGTTGTCGTGTGGTCAAGCCAAGCTTCTCAACCAAATCTGAACTCACCAAGTTATTGCAACTTCCGCTATCAATGATAGTGAGAACACGACAACCCTGCACAATGAAATACATGTGGAACAAATTGTTTCGTTGGATCTTCATCTCTTCTTCATGTCCCACACGTGTACTCAACACACGCTGCACAAGAAGGCTAGGGTAGTCCGCGGCAGCAGCCACAGAGTCAATGATGATGGCCTCCTTGTCTTGATCGCCCTCGGTAGAATTTGCATCAACGTTAGTAGCAAGGGCTAAATCATCTTCAACATCACTAGCACTTACATATCCATCCTCGGTAGCAATGAAAGCACGACGACTGGGGCAATCCTTCATGACATGTCCCATGCCTTTGCATCGGTGGCAAATGATTTTAGCGCTAGACGAGGAGGAGCTAGTAGAATCACCCGGAGTGGCACCTTTCTTCTGCACATTAGACAATTGACTTACCCCTGAAGACAATGTAGGTGTAGATGGCTGTGATGCAACAGGAATCTTGGGCGTTTCCGGCGCTAAACGCTGCTGAAAATTCCTCCCATTGTTAGACCTGAAAGGCTGGTGTTGTTTGCGTCCCTGTACTTCATGTTCTGCCTTAATAGCAAGATGATACAATTGGGAAAAATTGCGTCAATCTTTGTAATCAAGTATGTTCTGTATATCATGGTTTAGACCACCAAAAAATCTAGCACTAGCATCATTATCATCTTCATTTATACCACAACGGGCTAAACCAATAAGCAATTCTTGATAGTAAGCTTCTACTCCTTTATCATCTTGTTTTAAAGTTTGTAGTTTCAAACGTAAATCATGTTGGTAATAAGGAGGAACAAAACGAGATTTCATACGTTGCTTTAAAGCATTCCAAGTTTGAGGCACAGCAGCAGCATTATTAGCATTGCAAAGATCACTCCACCAGAACAAAGCAAAATTAGTAAACTCACTAGTAGCAAGTCTAACTCTATGCTCAGCAGGAACATTATGAGAATCAAATTTTTGTTGAACAGCAAGCTCCCAATCTAAATAAGCCTCTGGATCAACATTACCAGCAAAAGGAGGAAGGCTAAATTTAATTTTAGCAAAAGGATCATTATTACCATGATTATTACCTCCCATACCGCGACGGTTGAAGTTGAGGCGGCGACGGGCATAACCGTCAGCATCCGCATCGTCATCACCAAAATCACCGGCATCGTCATCATCAGCACGATGAGGTGGAGGGCGTTGCTCGAGTTGTTCAATGCGGGTGACCAGATTGTTCACATTGCGCGTCAGCTCGGTCATAAGATTGCGTTGTTCAGTCATGAATGTTGTAAGCTCGCCCTTGGACACGCAATCATTGAAGTCCGTCGGAGATCCTGCCATGGTTAGAAGATAGAAAAAGACAACACCAAAGTATTATCCCTATCAACTAAAAGAAACCAAGTGGTGGTGGTGGTGAAAGTGGAATGCAAAATCACAAGCAGCTTACCACCGTCTTGCATGTATTCTTACCAACGCCAAACAAGAGCAAAATCAACGTGGCAAAGCAATCTGTTGTTGAGCGTGGGTAACAGTTGCAAGATGAACCTGTGCTGACATAAGAATATGTGGAGCTATGGGTAGGCACACAATATGACAGCAAGGATTAGCAATTAACGAATACAGATTAGCGATTGTTCAATCCAGATCCAAAGTACAAATCACAGCTGCTGGCTAAGACGTGTCGAGACGTAGCGCAACGAGGTGAAAACAAAGGACGATGGAAAGAACGCACAGAACAAGCAAATAACCCGGATTTTTCCTTTTTCCTGAATTTTTCCCTGATTTTTTCAAAAAACACTAGTAGGAATCAAACTTTTTTATTTTTTTACTATTTTTTTTATATTTTTCTCTGAACAAGGATCACAAAAGATGCAACCACAAAAATTGGCACCTACAACTGAGGTGGGATGTGGTCTACAGAAATATAGCACGTTCTTTGAAAAGCGTGCAAAAACTTTGACAATTTTTTTCTTTATTTTCCTGAATTTTTTTGGCAATTTTGACGAAACCAAACAGGGCAAAGCCGAGTTTGGGTCGGCTCCAAATGGTGTCAAGAAGCTGCTGTAAAAATTTTAGATTTTTCTGATAAACGAGCGAAAAGTTATGCCTGTTTTACCGAAGGTATATCAAGTTATGTTTTGACTGGAGGCACAACACGACAGCGGCAGTTAGGGCAAAGCGTCCCTAAACTCCAACACCAATCACAAGAGTGTCCCTGTGACTCCAACAGCGACAGTAGGCGCCTGATGATGAAAGGAGGGCTGCGATGCAGGCAAAATAAGAGCGGCTGGCAACCTATCTAGGGTTTGCGCGGTGGCAAGAAGTTACACAAGACGGCTAGCGGGGGCAAGTCGAATAATGTGGTGGCTTCAACTTGTTGTTTGAGAACAGTGGATGGGATAGCGGCGGAAAACAAAAATCACAGCAACGGGCGATTGAACTACGACCACGATCACAATCCTAAACCATCAACAAGACTCGACCACGGACACAAACTCAACAACGCGAATCTGAAACGAAATTGCAAAGGCACAAAAGGTGATAGGACAGCGGAAATTGAAATATTTTTGGGCTTTTTGTGGACTCTAGGTAATGAACAAATATGAATCTAAGGCAAACAAGAATATACCTCGCGGTAAACCTAAAATCTCTGATACCAATTGATGAGATACAGGCCTGATCTTCCGAGAGGTAACCGGTAAGTTCGATATGTGGAGATCTCGACGTTGGCGATCCGGCTTCAAATCAGACACGATTCGAACCCTGTAACCGTTACACCACTGCTCCATTGGTTATCAACCAAGCACAACTTGATTGACCTCGCCAAGAAGGCTTTTCCTGCAAGCGAATCGAAGAACACAAGCAAGAAGGTAAAAACACGCAATCTGAAATTGCAAATATGGATGATGCAAATTTCAATAGAGGGTTCAAGAACTCGGTTCCAAAGGACTAATCGACACAGTGGAGGAGATCAAGAACAGGGGCCCTAGATCACTGTAAAAGGATTTGTCACCACAGTTACAATGAACGATTCAGTTTCTCGATGGAAAACTAAACTCTAAACAAAACCCAATTGTCTAGCGGCGGCGGCGGCTGTGTTTATAGTCTAAGACTCGACCTAGGGTTGAGGACGGCCAGGGGTTGGGCGCCCACAACTTGGGCTTAAGGTCCGACACGATACATGGCCAAGTTGGCCCAAATAGGTGACACAGCACCTTGCCGTGGTCACACAGAATGATCCACAGACCTTCTGGAGCTGGGACCAGATCCAAAACGACGGCGTTGTCGTCCCCTTTCCAACGCATCCAAGAACGCCCCGTTTCGATGTCGTATGAGAGAGTTATGACCGAAACAATGACGACATGTCTGCTGAATCCGAGGGTGACGTGGCAGCTGAGTTGGGGACGAATTGCAACTTGGGGAAGACCATAGCGTCGGTGTGTCCAGCGTGGCGATGTCCTCATCAAATGACGAGGTCATCAACCAGGTTGTTGACCCTCTTGGATTTCACTACGATGTCTTCAACGTAGGCCTCGACGGTTGGCCCAATGTGTTCCCCAAAAACATGTTGCATGCATCGCTGGTACGTAGCTCCCGCGTTCCGGAGACCGAAGGGCATAGTAACGTAGCAATACATGTCGAACGGGGTGATGAATGAAGTCGCGAGCTGGTCGGACTCCTTCATTTTAATTTGGTGGTAGCCGGAATACGCATCTAGGAACGATAGGGTTTCACATCCCGCAGTAGAACCGACGATTTGATCAATGCGTGGCAAAGGAAAGGGAACTTTTGGACATGCTTTATTTAAACTAATATAGTCTACACACATCCTCCATTTTCCACTCTTTTTCTTAACTAATATAGGATTAGCTAACCACTCGGGATGATGAATCTGGCCTCTAAAGTTTATGGATCTCCTCACCGATGACCTTGCGCTTCTCCTCGTCGAAGCGGCGCAAGCGTTGTTTCACCGGTTTGGAGCCGGCTCGGATCTCCAAGGTGTGCTCGGCGACCTCCCTGGGTATGCCCGGCATATCCGAGGGACTCCACGTGAATATGTCGACATTCGCGTGGAGAAAGTCGATGAGCACTGCTTCCTTTTTGGGATCGAGGGTGGCGCTGACGTTCAACGCCCTTCCGTCCGGGTTGGCGGGGTCGAAGGGTACGAGCTTGACGTCTTCTGCGGGTTCGAAGCTGTCGGCGTGCCGTTTGGGGTCGGGGATCTCCTTGGCCAAACCGTCGAGGTCCGTGACCAAGGTCACCGATTCCAAGATGGCCTCACCGTGCTCGACACACTCCACGTCACACTCGTAGGTGTGCTCATAGGAGGGCTCGACGGTGATAACACCCTTAGGGCCTGGCATCTTGAGCTTGAGGTAGGTGTAGTTGGAGACTGCCATGAACTTGGCGTAGCAAGGACGTCCAATGATGGCGTGGTAGGTCCCGTGGAAACCAACCACCTCAAAAGTGAGTGTCTCCTTCCTGGAGTTGATGGGGGTACCGAAGCAGACAGGTAGGTCGATCTGCCCGACGGGCTCTGCTCGTTTTCCCGGCACGACTCCATGGAAGCCCCTAACGCTGGGTCGGAGGTAGGTCCTCTTGATCCCTAGAAGGTCAAGGGTCTGGGTATAAATGATGTTGAGGCTGCTGCCCCCGTCCATGAGTACTTTAGTGAGGCGCGTGTTGGCGATGATGGGATCGACGACGAGTAGGTAGACTCCAGTATTGGGGACGTAGTCTAGATGGTCATCACGGTCGAAAGTGATGGCCATGTCAGACCAGTCAAAGAAGAGGGGGGTCGCCAAGTGCACAGAGAAAACCTCCCGATGCTCCCGCTTGCACTGGCGCGCCAAGAGACACGTCGAGGGTCCCCCGTATATCATGAAGCAGTCATGGATCTTGGGAAAACCCTCGTCCTTGTCATCACCCTTTTCTTTGGGGTCCCCTTCTTATTGTCTTTCTTGATGCCTAAGCTTTCAAAGTATCTCCGCAGCATGTGGCAGTCCTCAAGGTTGTGGTTCGTGGGCCCTTTGTGGTAGGGACATGGTTCTTTGAGCATTTTATCGAAAATGCCCCTGCTGGGGGGTCCTCGAGGCCTTTTGCGGTCAGCAACGGCGACGAGGTCATCGGCCGTGGCTTCGCGCTTGCCCTGCTAGTTCTTCTTCTTGTTGTTGTTGTTTCTTTTGGCGCCCCGGTTAGAGCCCTCAGGTTCCTCGTTCTTGTGCTTCTGTCGAGGTGGAAGATCCTCGAGCCATGCTCGAGCGATGTTCGATAGGAACAGGGGGAGTTGTCAGATGATGACTCGGTCATCGGTGGCGCCGCCCAACTGACAAGCCAAGCGGAAGTCAGCGAGCCAAAGTTCAGGTTTGGTCTCGCCGTTGTACTTGGTGAGAGTCGATGGGGGGCAAAACCGGACTGGAAGCTGGGTGTTTCGAATGGTCTTGCTGAAGACTCGAGGGCCCAGTGGCTCGGGTGATGGACTGCGATCCTCGGCGCTATTGTAATGCCCACCTCTGTGCTCATGGTAGCCTCGAGATGCACCTTCACCGCTCTTGCGCCTGCGACGCTCGTCGATGTCGTCTCGGGCGTCTTGAGGCTCGTGGTTGTCGACATCACGTCCTCGGACAGAGGCAGCCTTGTTCCCTTGAGGTGCGGGCTCGGGATGGACTGAGGCCTCCCTTTCTTGCCGGGAGGGCTCCGCAGGTTGCTCCGAGGTAAGCCCATGGCGCCTCGAGGTGGAACTCTCGGCCTGCTGCATGGTCGCAGTTTCAAGGAGACCTCGAATCTCATCGTGGGCCCGCCAGGCCTCGGGGGTAGATGGCTCGGGCATATTGCGTAGAAGCATGGCGGCGGCGACGATGTTCTGGCTGGCACAGTTGAAAACTGGGGGTTCGCCCACCCGGTCCCCAACGATGCGACGATTGACGTCGCGAGCTCTCTCTCGAGCTCCTCCGCCATGTATACACGCCGCATGCTCCTGCTCGAGGGTCTGCTGAAATAGGCACAGGCGTTCTCGCTCCTCATCGAGCTTGGCCTGCAGTTCTTGAATCTAAACGAGTTGCGCTCCCTGGTCTGCTTTGAAAGGTTGGGGTCCGCCCCTTGCGCCAGGGTGCACTGCGTGGGGTGGTGTGGCGTTCCCCCCTCCAGCGGCAGCCTCAGCTTTTGAATCCGGCGCGATGGCCCTGTCAATTTGGAAGCACTCGCGGGTTGGGTCGTAGCTGTCGTCGGCAGAGTCGGAGTCGGGGGCGCCAAAGTAGTAGTACGACGGATGCATGTGAGGTTGTCGATTAGCGGAGTCGTAGCAGCGAGAGGTGATCGCACGGAGCTCCGTACCAGGGGTCTCCGTAGAGTCTAGGTACTCGGAAGCTGGTGTGGATGCCACGAGGTCAAGGGCAGAACGTAGATGGTGCCCGGGGAGCTCCTCGTAAGCGCTCATGCTGGTGCTTATAGAGGAAGCATATGCCCGGGTAGCCGTGTTCAGCCCATACGGGAGTGCCCACGGAGGCATCGTCCCTGGTGTCGGAGCAATCGATCCCGAACCGGCTGGAGGTTGCGCCGCGCCGGATGGTGGGGTGATGGGATGCCCCATCGGCATCTTACCTTCAGCCAAGCTCATCCTACACAGGTCCTCAGCGAGGAAATCCGTGTCGGCGTCCGGCTGAGGGGCGCCGGATCGGGGAACACCGTCACCCCCCGCAAGGCGATGGTAGTGGTTGCGCTGGGCACGCCGTCGCCTGGCTGCACGAGCCCGACGAGAGCGATGGTATCGGCGCAGCGCTCCCCCTGGCTGGGAGAGCTCGTGGTCGCCGTCGGTTGGGTGTCTGGGCGGGAGCATAGGCGGAGCCACCACTAGGGCGAGCTAGGGTGGCCGCCCTAGGTCCCCTTGGCCGGGCACCATATCCCCACACCCTGGAGGACACCAGAGTTGGAGCTGAAGGGCGAAAGCGGCGAAGGCGATGGAGGTAGCGAAAATTTTTGCCCAAAACATAAGTTGTCGTTGGTAGCGAAAATTTTAGAGTATAAGTCCGCCCTAGGTGAATTCTCGGGCTGGATTCACCACTGGGCAGGAGGACGACCATGTCATAGCCGTAGTTGAGGGACATGAACTCCAAGCTCCCAAACCAGATCACCGTGGCCAACGGAAGTGGACGTTCGGGGTCAGCCATTCGGAAAAATGGCGGGAAAACGATGTTGACACGCAGCGAACCCCTACCTGGCGCGCCAACTGTCGGTGTTCGGACCCGGGAGGACCCTAAGCCGACGAATGAATTTGTGCTGCGTGTTCCCTAATTCGGATGGTGATGCAAAGAGAATACATGGGGGTTTATCCTGGTTCGGACAAAGAAGGCCCTACGTCCAGCGGGGGGAGTATTGTATTTCCTTGCACCTAAGTGCTTGCGTAGGGGTTACAAGCTGTGAGAGAGGGAGCCGGTCCCAAGTCTCAAAGAAAAAGTACAATGGAGTATTGCTTGAGATGTTGATCTCAGAAGTGGGGAGATGTCTTGTGGTTTCGTCCTTCATCCTCCTCCCTAGGAGAGTCCCCTGCCTTCCCTTTTATAGGGTCAAGTGAAGGCAGAGGAGTCGATAAAACCCTAGGACCGTGCCTTAAAGGTGAAGGTTCGATGGGCTCTATGGGGGTTGCTGTAGCGACGTGCTCCAGGAATGGCCGGCCATCCCCGTGGTACCATGGTGACGTTAGGGATGGGACGGTGAAAGACCCTGTGTCCTGTGGCGAGCGAACGTGCAGGCATTGTTCTTTTGTTGACCGGCGATTGGTCGAGGCCGGGTCGAGACGTAGCTGAGGGGGGTCGACGGGGAATGGATAAGGCCGGGCCCTATAAATCCCTGGATACGATGGTCGTCGTGTTGTGCCTCGAGGGGGCATCGATGGTGGAACAGCACCCGGCATGGCGTGTACAGTGACAGGTTTTCACCGCCCATCCTGGGATGAGCAGTAAAAAGCGGGATTTGACACCGGTACTGCTTTCATGCTGGCGGTGCAGTAGCCACGTGGGTAGGAAGTGGTTGGCGGTTGTATTAAATGCCTTGACTTTTGTCTGTAAGTAGGTGGGTGAGAAGGGTCGACCAGCTCGACCCAGGGTGGTGCGAGTCGGTGATTTCCCTGGGGTCGAGGCGTCCTATCGAGCGGGCCTCGTGCGAGTCGGAACGCAATCGAGGGTGCCCCGTCTTCACACGTATGTGGTTTTGGCTCTATGTACCTGCGCGGGCGGAGCCTTGGTGCGGTTTTTTAAAGGGTTTTGTGGTGTGGATTCCTCAGAGGTTTGTTCCTTTTAGTCGTGGGTTTTTGGTACCCCTAGTTTAGGTACCCGACAAGTATCCACGTCCTATTCAGTTTCAACAAAGACTAGATCCATATGTTTACGTCCGAGATACGAAGTAATCCTCGGAGCTCATGTGCCTGCATCCGACTATCGAGATTCAGTCTAAAAAAATATGACCCCGGTATAACATACGGGGATGTATCTAGTACATATAAAAAATTCAACTTTTGAGTATTCGGATTTGGATACGGTCAGATATTTGATATATCCGGATTAGGGCTCCTGGTTGGATTTCATCGATTTTGACCTTTTCAGGATAGATGGATATCGGAAAATACCCATCACTGCTACTTGTACTAAACCCGTGTTGTGTAAGCCGATGCCCACACGCGGATCACGCATGCAGCTGTGGTGTCCACAATGACAAGTAGCTGGTGGCTGTATGATATCGGACTACGTGTGTGGTGGACATGGACTGGTGGTCCAGCTTGACAGGACGCCGAATGGACCCACGCTGTTGACCCTTTGTCCCGTATTATTTGAATGGTAGACATAGCTGCCGAGACTCACATCCCTATTATCCGCGCATGTTTTTTTAAACGTTCAAATAGCGTACGCTCCAATCTGCTCGCTGCATGACAAGAATATTTAACAACCGTGTTTCCGAAATTCTGAAAGAGCAAACGAGTTGTTCGTCTGATGATTTATATGGCTGATAAGCCGACTGAAACTGACTTATTGTGAGAGAAAAAACACTATTTTATGGCTGATGAGCCAAGCTGATAAGTTCAAGCGAACAGATCAAAAGATATATTCGGAATCCGATCGAAAGATATACATTCTCATCAAGCATAGTCAATCATTGCTAAGTAATAAATAATGCCAACTCCAGTCAATAATTTAACTGTTCAACCTTGTTTTGTTCATCCCAAACAAACTGTATTATCGTCGATGACTACTCCCTCCTATATGAAATATAACATAGATTCTGAGCGGTGCTAAGACAAATTATTCTAAGTTTGATTAAGTTAGTAGAAAAGACAAAAATATTCACGACATCAAAATTGACATCATTAAATCACTACTACACAGGCAATTATATTACTGCTGGTTGCTTTGGCAGTGATAATATATCACTGTTGGTTCATTCCTGCAACCAGCAAAGATAGATAGATTTTCAATGTTGGTTCGTGGATACAACCGGTAGTGATATATCATTATCGGTTGTAGCCACAAATCGGCAACCATAAGTAGGTTTTCACTTGTTTTTTATTAAAAAATTATAATTTTTCACATTAAGTCAGATCAAGACAAATTTTATTCCAAAATTGTAGAATTCAAAGATATATAAAACTTTGTATTTAATAAACTTTTAATTTGAAATGTTTTATATATCCAAATATTTAAAATATATAAGTTTCAGGATCAGTTGAGATGGTGACAATGCCAAATAAAGACCAAGTCAACATTAAAATTGTAGAACCCGTCTCTCAAAATCAATTTAGGGCGTAGGTCCTAAAAATGGTCCACCTCTGAAAATATGGCCGACTTTTAAAGGCGTGTCCATTAATATAGCGACGTCCACAATCAGCCAATTAAGTCCAACCACCCATCCTCATCTTCCTCTCCCTCAGCGGCACCTCTCCTAACTCCTCTCCATCACGCTCATAAGATCCGATGGCTCCCTCTCCTCTCCACTCCCTTCCCTTCTCCTCCCACCTCATGCTCAGACATCTGGTGTGGCCCAATGGATGAGCCTCAACACCGCCATGATGCCACCGCTGCCGCTGGGTCCATGGTCAAGCTCGAGTCTTGGAGGGCACCTCTGCCTTCTGGATCCATGCGAGTACCGCCATATCCACACATGCATCCGCCCAACGATGATGACGCATGAGCATGCACCCGCTTGAATCCAGGTGGCGAAATCCCACTCGTCTCCTCCTAATCCATGTGATTTGCTGCCCCTCCATCTGGCAAACCTACTCTGGGCTCGGCGACTCCAACAAAACTCACGCGCAGCCCTGCAAATCTTAGTCGTTGGTGTCTCGGCCTCAGCGACTACAAGTTCGTCTTGAGAGGGCGGCAGGATCAGCGGCAGACTTGAATGGGCTCGGCAATAGACGTACACGCTTACGGTCATGGGCTTTTTTATTCTAATTTTCAGAGACGTCACTGTTGCCCACCTATGGACCTCGTGATTAATAGTGACGATGCTATAGAGGTGGACATAGCACCCGCCTATAATAGTGAGCTTTGCCTATCTTAGAAAATAGTTTTCCTACTAGTGAAATTTCGTATATATATATTGCAAAATATGAATATATACAATGGGATTGTTTAATCTAAACAAATTGGATATCAATATATTTACGCTAAATTCTAGGCAGTGGGCATATCAGGGATGGTCACACTAGAAAACCTTTCTGTAATGATTGATGAGTCTACTGTAGGTAACGTTCTGGAACCGTCTACTATAATGATTTTCTTTTTGTTTGCAAGGATTGTTCAGCACCTAAGAAATTACAAGCAGAAATGATTTGCACCTAAGGAATATAATATTGTATTGCTAAACAGGACCTAGAGAAAATTCTAGGCCCTAGGTATATCATCAGTGATGATTAATGAGTCTACTGTAGTCTACAGGTAACGTTCTGGAACTGTCTACTATAATGATTTTCGGTTGTTTTTTGTTTTTTTTTGTTTCCAAGGCTTGTTCCAGACCCATGGTGGTGTACCCGTACCGGAAAAAACGACGTCCAGGGCCTTCACCACGATTGCGTAAAGAACAACGTTCTGGAGCCGCGGATGCAAGTATGGACGCGTTTGACCTTGGCCTATTCGATCATCGAGCCTGCAGTTACTCCGCGTCGCTCGCATGCGTATGCCTCGATCTCATCTGCATGCGCCGCGCTCGCATGCGTAGCAGCGTAGTAACTACGCGCGTGCTTTTTGGCTTCTGCCGCTGGCCGCTCGCCATACGCCAAACGCCATACGGCCGCTTGCCATACGCCATCAACACTGCTCGCCACTCGCAAGTCACAAACAACGCCTCTCTCGCTCGCCTCTCATGCTCGCCACTCGCTGCTCCATCGACACCATGCTCGGCCGAATCAAGGTGGACTGCGAGCTTTTCATGCAGCATTACAAGGGCTTGCTGCCGACAAAGGACGACACCAAAGCATCGGTAAGATAACTAAGATTGTTACATGCAAGAAGGACTTGCTAAATTTAGTTCTAATTAACTGTTACATGAATGCCTCTACTAATTAAGCTAACTACCTTTAATCTAATTTTCATGCAGCGAGAATAGCCTCGGCTTCATGTAGCAAAGATGGTTCACAAGGGATAGAAGTTGGCAGCCGATCTTCTCTTTCTAATGTATTTTTTTTCATGTGAGGAATCTTGAACTTGTTGCATCCTTTCACCTTCATTGCTTTAATGTAAACACTTTGTAGTGTCACAAACATTTTGTTAGCTTTGTGTGCCGAGTACTCTATGAATGCCTATAAAACAAGTGTGCATCAAATGAATAAATGAGCAAATTTGTAGTTGATGAAACAAAGAAACATGGTCAACAATTTGATCAAATTACCTGTTGCACTGCTGGAGCTAGAGCTTCTATTGTTTTTGCATTCTTCTTGTATTGAATTGCTTGAATAGCTCGAAAAAACCCAAGTAAGAATGTTGAAATCTGGAGAATTGGGTGGTTGACAAATTAGGCGAATATCAAATCCTTCTTGCTTAGCAGCCTCACAAAATTCCGGATCATCCAATTTCAAATGGGTAGGTGCATTATCTTGTTGAATGAAGATTGGTTTGCCCACATCTTCTCTTGGCCATTTGGCTCGAATGGCAGGCAACACTTTGTTGACCATGAAATCTCTAATCACATCTCTTGTGATCGAAGTTATGGGCTTCATAATCAAGTCTCCACGAACACGGCCGGTTCTCTCATTACCTCCCATAGACGGTTCATATCGAACAAGTGGAAAATAGCCAATCCTACCGTCAAAAATATAATTCCCATCCCTAAACCTTGGCCGAGCAACAACAAACAAGAACATGAGCCTAGGGATGTAATTCTTGTTCTTACAAGTCCGATGGGGATCATCTTCATCGGGTAGCAAATAATATTTTTCAGATTTTTAATAAAAGTAGAACCATTTTTCATTGATGAACACAAAGTCATACAAATCCTTAAACCTTGGATCAGCAAGCAAATCCCTCTTAATCATGTCAACACACCACTCTAATCTAGACCTTTTTTTAGCTTCAGTGAGATATGGTTTGATGCTACTAGAGTGGCGCCTAAGCAATCCTTTTCTCAAATACCTTTGTATCTTCCATTTGCTCATGTTTAGTTTGGCACACACATCTTCTATGGTCATTCTTTCCTTGAAAGGAATGCTACGCAATTGTTCCAAATCTAAAGGAGATGCTTTACGACCAACTCTACCCCTCTTTCAACTACCAAGGTCAACCAGAATGTTATTTGCAAGTGATGTTTTACCTCGCTGCCACAGGCGTTGCACTGCACGAATCTTTAGACTAAACTGAGCAGCAACCAATGTTGTATCTTTCTTGCCAAGTACCCCGTTCCTGCTTCTTGCCAACAACGCCTGAAAATTTTGTCTTCTTACTTGTTCAGTCATATCTTTATTTCGTTGGTTGGCTTGAAACTAATAATAAGCTGCAAGAAATGAATGGGACCATGTACTATATGTAAAAGAAATGAACGGGAGCATCTTACCAGCAAGGTTTTCTACAAAATCAAAATTAACCGCGCCATGTTCGTCTAGTGGCAAGTTGAGATCGAATCCTGTGAAAAAATGAAAAAGAAAACAATATGAAATCATATGCAACGAGAGATGATTTGCTTTGGAGATGAAAGGCTAGCTCGTCTGCTATGAAAAGAAAAGACGATTACCGTAGCCATGCCCATCGTTGTCATGTGCAGGTTCGTTAAGATCGAGCCCAATGTCGCCGTCGTCGTCTTGAGGCTCGTTGAGATCGAACCCATCGTCGTCGTCGTTGTCTTGAGGCTCGTCGTCGTCTTGAGGCTCGTTGAGATCAAACACGACGTCGCCGTCGTCGTCTTGAGGCTCGTTGAGATTGAACACAACGTCAGCTATGTTTAGCTAGAAGAGAAGAAGTGAGTGAAGAAGAAAGAAGAACCGGAGTGAAGAAGAGAAGTGGCACTTAAATAGGAGCTTTGGTTACCCAAGCGTCGCTCTTGTTAAACCAAACCAGCGCCAGCCGAATTAACAATCCAAGCGCCACTCCTTCGCGCCCAAGCGCGCCTACGAGCGCCACAGCAAAAAAAAGCAAAAAACGACCGCGTACAGAGAGCACCAAGTCAAAAATAAACGCGGATAACTAGCCTCAGCGGCTGCTTACGCGCGAGGAGCAGCACATACACAGTGCCATGCAAATTGCACAAAGCGCCATGCAAAAATGAAGGGCAGCAAAAATTTGGGTCCGCTGGTGAAACGATCTCGATTTTCCTCGAAGGGAAAACCCACAGATACGATTTATAATGTGATAGTCCACAAGGGCAAGCCATCACATTATCAACTATCAGATGATATCACAGTCATACATCGTAGAATTACAAATTACAAGGTTTTTACAACACTGGTTTTTACACCTATTACATCGTGTTCTATCGGAAACACACACGTCTTCATCAGGGTCATTGTAGCGCATCAGCAGGTGAAGGCCCCTCCACGAGTAGTCATCAGAGTTGGCGTAGAAAGTCAGCGGGCGTATACTCCATCTTCAACCAAACTTGAGCGTAGGAACGAGACCACCTAAATCCTTCTAATTTCGCTAAAGCTGCAAGTTAGGAAATCTGCACACCGCCAGTTGTGTGCAGGCCATGGTCAGCACCGATGAGCTTTAGTGGAAGAGAGAAAAAGGATCTGGCAATCCTAAATATTTGGCTGTGGGATTCCTATAATGCATGTATCAATATTTTAATAATAATATAAGTTCATCAAGTTTTAACCCGTCTCACACACATGTTCTCCCATCCCATCACATCTCATCACCTCACCACACCTCATCTCACTCTCTCATCGGCATGGACGACTCCCTCTCGTCCATGTCTCAACGGCCAAGGCCGGATCACACACTGAAACCCAGGGAAGGTAGAAGGACTACTCTCACTAGTCAAGTGAAGCTGTACTTAGGAAAGGTCCATAGCCGACAAGTCGGCATATGTATCGATCGATCAACCAGAAACTCTGCAGAGGTTTACACTACCCACAAGATCACCATCATCGACGATCCAGGTCGTCTAGGCTGATAACGGTCCGCCTTCCAACTAGACACGATGCCACCCTATCACTCAGAACTGGGGCCGTGTCGGAGTACCCCGTACACCGGCACGCTGAGACTGTGAGACATAGTACTTGGCCCCTTGGAACTACGCTGTCTTAAGAGGGTGTGGGCGCTCGACGCCCGTACCTCCCTACACTATCCGCTAACCTCCCAATAGTAGTGGCACCGTACCAGCAAGTCGAACGTCCGTCTCCTCCCCACAGAAGCGAGTGGGCATGTAAGGATTCCTAAGACCCAGTCCACAAACATATCAGTCCTTAGGGTGACTAAGCAGGATATCTTCACAAGGGGCAACCGATGCCCCGCTCGACGGGACATCTGGCGCCCCGTGCTAAAACAGCACCTCCCATCCCAGGGCTTCGTCCCACGAAGACACTCCACCCCGGGACCTCTCCCTGTCACATGTACCCGCCACAGGTACCTCTCTCATGGGAAACGCCCAGGTAGCATCCCCCGGCAAGACTTGTCCTCACGACTCGTCGTAGATCCTGCTCGGTCGACTCGACCCTCACCACACACCCAAGACGCACGCCAAGATCTCCCCATATTCATTATCAGGTTATTATCAGGTTATCAGCACCTCGTGCCTTATCTCATTACGCCTCTCACTCACCAGCATCACATCACAGATATAATGCGAGTAGGAGTAAGCAGTACATAGTAAGCGAGCGTCTAGCCTAACAGTGGGTGTGCAGGGGAATAAGTTGCGACAAGGTAATGGCTCGTAAGCAATCTACCATGCATAAAGTAACGCACTAGCATCTACATTATTGCATGCCCAATAGGATTCTCTAAAGATAAGGTGCTGTCATGACACCTGCGATGTTGAGGTAGTAGAGGTACAAGTCTCTGTTAGTTGGTGTAGTCGATCGGTACGAGTCTCCACCTCCCAAGTCAGCTTCACTCCACAGGTTCTGCTATCCTCAGCTTTCCTTTCCAACGTTACCTCGCGAGGGTGTCACACAAGGCAAGAGAACAATCAATACTCTCGAAAAGACCAAGACTCAAAGAGGCAACACTGAAAGAGATAAGGAGAAGACAACTTAGCCCTCTCGGTGGATGTCCGATTCCTGGGCCAAAGAAACACAAGTGGTGGTTTACTAAGCATGAGCTTAAGCCTTATCCTAGCCAATACTTCTCGGGTCAATCGTGTCGACCTGTACGGCTTAAATAAAATGGCATAGACTTGAGCTCATCCTAAGAAAACACCACGGCTCATGGCTTTCGATCCGAGCGTCATGGAGAAATGACGAGAACTGAGAAGACAACAAGCAGGAGAAGTTCCATTCTTTCTCAATCCGTACGCCATTGTAATTGACGAGAACCGAGAGAGGGTGGAACGTGGAGAGAAGAAGAGAAAGAAGAGAGAGGCGGTCTACTTCTTCCAACACACATGCCATGGCAAAAGGCGAGGCATCAGAGAGGAGCGACATGCAAAAGAACATAAGTGCTCAAACTCCTGGTAGGGTACCACATCCTAGGTGCGCTAGGTGCACTAAAACATCTCTAGGGTTCTTAGCGGTGCGGTTGTCACCGCGAGAACCAAAGAAACGCTATGGTCCAAGGGTACAAGCATACAAGGGCTCGAACACGGAAGAACCAAAAGACGGAAAGAGGCGCGGGATTCACCTTCCTTTGATCCACTCGCCAAAGCGATGGTAGGAAACGAAGAAAAGGAAACCAAGAGAGCAACAAACACCAAACAAGCGACGAGCTCAACCCACACCCTGCTGGATCGACGGTGATTGAGAACGAAATAAGAACAGAGTAAGAATGGAATCTGCATCCTTTTGACCAACTCGTCATGGATCGGGCGATAGTTGGAAGAAAAGAGGCATGATCCCACAATCCAAATCCACTCGTAGGGCACCACGACCGTGCACGGCACAAGGCTATCCCTTTGGCCCCTAGCGATAAGGTTGTCATTGTTAGATCCAAGAAATGCCAGGGTGGAAGTGGTAAAGTATACGAGGCAGTTAGGATAAACAAGTGAAAGAGAGGCAAAGGCAAAAAGGGGGTAGAGCCCAATGGCCATGGCGAAGCGACTCGCGGCCGTGAGCTTTACCTACACGAGTTGGCTTCTGTAAGTCCCATGATTGGTGTCCCCTAGTTCGTCTCTTTGGACTAGGTCAAGATGGGCTCGTTGTGTGCGGGTAGGTAGCGCACCCAGATCGAGCCTATGGTGACCACCCATCTCAAAAGCCGTAGAAGGGGGCAACGGTCATGGCACTACGAAGGCCACTAAAAAGAGGAGGGTCGAGTTACACCCGGCGTCACGGCCACGGTGGGACAACCCACGACCGATACACCCGAACGAGGCACGATCCCTCGACTGGCTCGAAGGCACGGTCCCCAGACAATAGGCACACACAACACACAGGAACCAAGACGCAACTACACGACTACCGACAAAACAAATGGCACGACGCCCGACGGGGTAGCACTTATCTGTAGCAACACAGATGACAGAGGAAATGATAGACCGGCGCGAAGGCACGACATAGGCATTTCAATAGAGGTAGACCATCATGAACAACTATAGATAATCATTAAAGATAGACCATGTATCAAGTACGAAGGAGTATAGATGATACAATGATGTATGAGCAAGATCAAGTAAATGAAAAGGAAAAGTGGAGCTTGCCGAAGCCGAGGATGGCGTCCGCTCAGTAAAAGAGTTAACCTTGGAGGCAGCGGTGGGCGGCTGCGGCTAGCTGGACGACTACAGGTGACCGGGAGGGGCAGCAGAGTCGGCAAAAGGGCACTGCATGACCGACCGCCTCCCAGCATAAGTGAAAGCATTGGCACAAAGGCCAGGCATAGATGGTGCACATAGGCGGAGTCCGCAGTGGCATCACGCCCTCCGGCATTGATGATCATGGGGGGGTTCCGGGCTGCAACAGTGAGACAGACACGGCACAAAGGCCAATTTCAACGAGCAGTGACAGCAGGAAGGAGAAAAGAAGGGGACTTGGCGCTGGTGGCTCACCGATGGCAAGAAGATGCTTCGGCGAGGAGCTGGGTGCTGCTGCCCGTACCGAGGCGGTGGAGGTGCTACAGTAAAGGCGTGACGAAGTGGTTCTGTAGGCCCGGTTCCTGCTGATGGTGAGCAGGGGTGGCCGAGGTGGCTTCGGCCCTGGTCTGTTCACGGGCAAAGTGGCACGGCGAGGGAGAGGTAGCAGCTCGACGTGGAGGAGGTGCTCTTGGCTCCGGCTGGGGTGCAGGAGCCTCATGACCAGGTGGTCACAACGGGCAGCACGACGTCACGGCCCTAGTGCGGCTCTTGGTGAGGCAGATGGAGTAGGGGAGGGGGGGCGATCCCAGCGCGGTGTCGTGGAGCACGGCGAGGCCGAGTGCTCTGGTTCTGAGGCATCAAGGTTGCTGACGACGACATCGCGACACGGATGGTGGCGCGGCTCAAGCCAAAGACAGAGGCAGCGCAAAGCTCGGTGCTTGGCGAAGGAGACCCTATGCTAGGAAAGGAGCCTGGGGCACGGCTCATCCGCGAGCATGGTGGCGTGGCACGGCGCTGGCGGTGGCTCGGCTCTACGCGGCTTGGTGAGATGGCGAAGGGCGTAGAAGCGAGCATGGCGAGAAGAGGTGGGGTTGCGGCAGCGGCGCGGCCGGGCGGGAGGCGCTCCCGGTGGCGGTGCTTGGAGCTGCGGCCGTGGCTCGCGAGGAAAAGGAGGGGAGTAGAGGAGTGGCGGCGGTGATGGAGGAGAGCAGAGGAGTGGTGGCGCCTTGGCTTTGTAGGCGCGGCACCTAGGGTTCCCTGGGCACGGATGGCGTGATGCCTCGGCATCCGTACCCCTCGCTCACGTGCCGCGCATCCAGGAGTGGGAGCAGGTGGCGCTAACGTCGAGGCGTGGGGCAGGGGCGCGGGAGTGGCTCTGCTTCGGGCGGCGGCGGCGGTCCCCAGGGAGGGGCGTGGAGCACCCTAGGGTTAGGAGGGGCGCGGCAAGGGTGGCACGAGCCGGGCCAGTGTTGATATTTGGTAACGCAATTAGGAAATGATCCGCAAGCGCACGGATATCGGTGAGCACTTCACCCGGGATGTTATCCAGAGTATCGTATTTATTTTTTTACCACTAGGAGAAAGCGTGCATCTGACTAACCAAATCTATTACTACTAACCTTTAGGCTACAACCACTGTGATTTGATGTGAGCGATTGTTGAGCATTCTTAACGTCATTACCAAAAGTAGACTTAGTTTTCTAATTCTGATAACGGCGCCAAAAATGCCGAACCTATCCCTCATGCCACTTAAGCCAAGTTGACATCCCCAGCATGACATGAGAGACGCGGTATTGAAATATGCAACTGCTCTTCTAAATAAATAATAAATAAGATCTGCAAGCGCACAGATTAATACCGATGTAGCATTTTAACCGGGAAGTATTCCAGGTATCGTTATTTATATTTTTACCACTGGGAAGGGATTACTAACATCAATGTTGATTATGGAATGGAATATAGGAATGAGTATCAATCATTGCATGTATAAGTGAGAGCATTCATCTATCTCTTGCATACAGGGGTAAGTGTCACATAAAATATAGATAAAGTATGAATGGTGACAAAGATAATTAATCTGATCAGCTAGCCACATATAATAATGATAAGCACCTCAACAGATATTCTAGCAAGTCATTAGCATGGTATTAGGACGAACTACAAGGATATTTCCTAAGTTATTCTTAACTATAAAGTCTAGCATATCATAGTTAGTGCAAGTACACTTGGCAATCATTGCGAAAAAGGACTATGCCCATGCATAGTGATATTATCAAGGAAGATGAGAAACATAGCAATCACTCCCCCGTAATATGTTGCTCTGCCTGCCTTACACACGGGAGGGGGACTATATAAGAACCAACAAAGCTGTCACCATCGCGGACCACCCCACGATCCGGCATATAAGGTGCAATCACAGATAAATATGGTCTAAGCACCACGCCTACACAATATTTATCATTTACCCATGGATCCGATGGATAAACGCTATACGATCCTAAACATGTATATAATTCCAATCTAACTAAGCCAAGCGTATAACTACGATAAACTAAGAACAATATAATTGCAAACATAAACAAGTAGAGCATAGTCATAATCAATATATTGAAATAGAACAAAGTTGTATTCATAATATTGAAGAACAAAGATGAACAATGAAGAACAGTAAAGGAATTACCAAGAATCCTCTTGACAGATCCGGAAACCAATCGAAGATTGACTCCATCTAGTTCTAATCCTATGTAGCTATGCTATACTAGAGATCTAGTTGATGTGGTGGCTCTAGGGCTTGATCAGAGACTCTCCTCCTGAGATTAGGGTTTGAAGAATTGAGAATGAGGGAGTGCCTCCTCCAGGGGCCAGGGGTCCTGCTTATATAGCCCCCTCAAGTGAACGTGGGCCGTCGGATCAAACCGACATTAATCGCACGGTTTTCCTTGATCCCTTAGGTCGGTGGAGCATAATCCGCGAGACGGAGCCTGATTGGCTCTCAGGCGAGGGCGGGCGCCCTAGGGAGCAGGGCGGGCGCCCTGCCTCCGGGCCCGTTCGGCCTCCCGTTCGATCTCGTGGCTTCTGGAGTCTTCTAGATGATAGAAAATCGGTGAACACGTTGTTATCTCTATGTAAACCCGACGTGTGGGCCTTTCCTCCGTATTTTCTGATAACCCCCTGCAGAAACAGACAAACACCAAAACTCGTGGAATTCTGTCAGATAAAACCCTAATTCTAGGTGTTGGTTGCATTTGGATCCTTTTCTTTATTTATTTGATAACTATATTTAGTACTTAAGGACCGTCAACAAACTCCCCCAAGCTTACCTCTTGCTCGTCCCTGAGCAAGGATAGACTCATTATGGATCAGAAGTTGCTGCAACGCCTTTGAACGTTGATGGTACATATGCTTTCAAATAAGGTCTCATCCCTGAGTTAGAGTAAACTGTCAAGACTTAAAACTTACTCATTTTACCTTTCACCATGGGGCTTGCAACCGTCACCTGCATCTTGAGTGGTTAAAAGATAGAACGGTCTAGTCAAACGCCATGTCTCTTATTCTTGATCAGCTATAGCTCTGGAGTTTTTGCAAATTTTCAAATAAAACCCAGAGATTCCTTGTATGACTTTCTCGGGTCTCTCTTTTGTGGTATTTCTGGATCCTTACCAAGGCAGTAATGGTATATGCCTTCTCTCTCAAAGTATGTGGTATTTATGGTATAAGGCGTAGTGACATTGCCTTCTCTCTCACCCTACTCTAATAAGGCTTTGATATCTGGAGCTCATAGGTGGGAGATACAGTATACATACTCATAGAACATTTATTGCATAGTCAAACCATGGATCCAGAGAAACAAGTCAATAAGTCAAATCAAGATGTGCATGTGTGGTGAATGAGTGGTGTATGGTGATGATGGTGATAACAAAAGTCTAATGCTCTTTTTGAGGGAATACATACCTTTCTTGCTTTTTAAAACTTTTGAGGGGAATGAGATGCTCTATTTTTTTTCTCTCAGGTGGGTATCTTGTACCCCTAATTCTACTGTCGGACACTTGTCCATTTTTACCTCTCGTCTCACTTTTTCTTTCTTCGAGGTTCCGAGCACTTGCTCCTTTTTATTTCCTCGTTTTTTTAGAGCAATCTCCCTCTTTTGAAAATATAGCAAGTGGTAGTAGATAAAATAACTCGAGCATTAGCTTCACAGGGAATAATAGGAATGGGATAATGTTTTTGGCTATTCTCTCCCGGGTCAGGAGTAGAATAATTTTGGGTGAATCTGGAGATGGAAATGAGTGGATATATGTGGATGTGTACTTCCGGAGTAGAAGCAGCATGTATGAGTGAACGTGCAAGTGAATCTTGATTTTAACCACATGACAAGTTCCTAAGGGTCTACACAGCTTGACCACACTCAATGCCCATAAGCAGTAAGTAGTAAAAGTGCGGTTCTTAATCTAACAAGCATGTATATATGGCTGTGGTAGGAATTTAAACTCTCATCATACAGGAACTCATCATGCAACATTTTAAAGATTTTTAAAGATAAAATTCTCCAGAATTCTAGCATCTCTAGGAACAGATAAACAGCAGCTCAACCTTCCCATATCATATCCGCTAACAACTTAGACTTCAGATTAAGTTCTCTTCCCACTAGTTCAGGTTTAGAGCCAGTTTTAAATTATAACAGTTATGTCTAAACTAGAGAGAGAACAAATTTGAAAATTAGGCAGAGCAACTATTCATCATATCCATGCTAGAGTTTTATTTTCAAGATTCAGTTTAGCATAGCTACTTTATTTATTTATTAAACTAAGCAAATATATATAAACACAAAATATTTATTTGGGTTTTCATGATTATGCATCTTTTTATTTTAATAAAGCATAGGTATAAATGTAGATAAAAATACTTATCGGGATAAATGGGGGTGCTCTCCCCCAAGCTGGATCTTGACGTAATTTCTTCTGATGTAGCTAGCAGGTGCAGAGGTGTATTTGAATGTCGGCAACACCCTGACAACGATTAGGATGTCCTCCATCTGCTAGTCTTCCTGAATTCTGTGGAGCTCAAATAGACAACAAAGCTTCGTGGAACTTGATTAAGCGTTAGCATAAATATCTAGCCTTTATCATGTTTGAGCTTCCTTGATAAATGTCACTCTCTATTTTTATTTTCATTTTTATAGAACAGAAAAAATATATTATTATTATTATTATATTATTTTATTTTTTATGCCACCACAGTGAATGTACTTATGGGTTTTATGCCACTCGCATACTCACATGGGGCTTACTGTTTTCAACATTTTTTTTAGACAGAATGAACATGATTAACTGAGCAATAATTAAAGGGAAAATGATAACTACCAAGTTTACCTCTTGGCACGGCGTTCGGTGTTTTTAAGTCCTCCGAACAGGACTTCTTTTCTTCTTAGTTGTCCTGGGATTTGGGTGGCGTAGACGGTGGTTCCGGCAGCGCCTCCTCTTCTTGTGTAACTGTCTTCGCTTTCCATACCCGACTTGGTGCTTCGGTCTCCTGTTGTGTATCCTCGGGCCTTATGACCTCTCCTTCATAGTCTGCCCATACGTCCTTGATGGTTTGCCTCCTTTGGTTACGGTTACGTCGCCCTCTTCTTGTCCTGACCTGCTTAGAATCTTCAACTATATAGTTAGGGTCATTAAAGTAGCGGCGTACCTTCTCAGAGGGGAAATGCATATGGACTTCTCCGGTTCCAATGTAGATGATTGCTTTGACGGTGCCTAGGAACGGTCTTCCTAGGATGATGGGTGGCTCGTACTCGTCGTCTCCCATGTCAATGACCTGAAAGTCTGTATGGACAAAATGATCGTTAATTTTAACAGGGACATCGGTTACTATACCTTCGACCTTTCGGGATGTCTGATCTGCCATCTGGAGCTGAGTGTATGTTGGTTTTAAGGGCATGGTCCCGTACAAGAGCTGATAGGTGACTGTGGCCATTATGTTGACGCCTGATCCAGTGTCGCAGAGCGCCTTCTGAAAGGAGTATCCATTGATTGAGCACTCAATGCTTGGCATACCTGGGTCGTCCTTCTTGATTAGGAACGGCGACTTGGGTCGTCGGTCTTGACCTCCTTGAACTGCAGTGACCATCTTAGCTGATTCGGTCCATCCTTGGTTGTTCTTGTTCTGCTTGTTCCTCCTGTTGGTCCTCTTCCTTGGTTCATGTTGGGGTTGCTCTGGGATTTGTGTAATCTTGTTCTTGAAGGAAAACGTCTCTTTCCTCCCCTCGATGTTGAAGTTGATCTTCGCAGCGCTGGCGTAGATGACAGCTCCCGAGGTGTTCAGGAATGGCCTTCCCAGAATAACTGGTGACCTCTCATCGGACCCGGTCTCTATCACCACGAAGTCAGCTGGAGCGTACGAGGTACCAACTCGGACACACATGTTCTTTAATATTCCTTTAGGAAAGCTTAGTGTCCGATCTGCAAGCTGCAAACACATAGTTGTTTCTAATAAAGGATATGTAAAGAATTTTTCATAGAGTACCCTGGGCATAATGTTGACGCTGGAGCCAAAGTCGCAGAGTGCTTCTGGGAAGTCCACCATGCCGATGGAGATCGGGATGACGGGGCGTCCTGGATCGCCTCTCTTGACTGGCAGAAGGTCATTATGTACTCCGACAGCGGGATTACTCCAATAGTTACCTGCATCAAACATGTCTACAAGATTTGCAGATTCTAATCCTTCCGGTTGTGATGGTATACCGGGGTTAGTAGCAGGAACAGCAGCAGCTATTTGATTTAACTGAGATTCAATCATTTTATTAAAGCTAATTTGGTTTTTGATGGCAGTAGAGAAATTATCCATTCTATTATTTATGTTTTCTAGTATTTTATCATTGGATGCCAATTTCTTAGACAAGTTATCCATTAGCTTTCCTTGATTAGACACTAACTCTCTCAGGGGTGGAAAATTATTATTGTTGTTGTAAGAGTTATTACCTTGATAATTACCTGAGTAGTTACCTGAGTAGTTAGGCCTCTGTTGATTCCAACCTTGATTTTGTTGAGGACGGTTGTAGTAGTTGTTGTTGTTGATGTACCTTGCATCCTCAAGCATCTCAGGGCAGTGATTGCCTGAGTGTCCAGTGTCTCCACATTCCTCACAAGTCATGTGAGAGTCGTAGACGTTCATGACTTCTCTTTTGTCTCCAGCTTTGTCATCGAGCTTTTTCATGAGTAGGTCTAACTTTGCAGACAGCATGTCTACCTCCTTGAGCTGGTGCATACCTCCACCCTTCTTGCGTGTTTGAGTCCTCTCTTCGTTCCAACCTTGGTTGGATGCCATCTTCTCCACAAGGGCTGTAGCTTGTGGTATGGTGAGTGATAGAAATGCGCCTCCAGCTGCAGCATCCATGGTCTCATGAGCACTAGTGATGAGCCCATGATAGAAAGTCTGCATAAGTAGCCAGCTCTCCATTCCATGATGGGGACATTCTAGGATGTAATCTTGAAAGCGCTCCCATGCTTCTGGAACGGATTCATCATGTTGTTGCTGAAAACTTGTAATCTTCCCACGGAGAGCATTGGTCTTGCCCATGGGAAAGAACTTAGCCAGAAAGTTCGTAGAGCAGAGTGCCCACGTAGTGTTCTTATCCTTCGTCGCGTAGAACCACTGCTTCGCTCTCCCCAATAGTGAGAATGGGAAAAGGCAAAGTAGTATGGCGTCTCTGGGAACATCTAATAAAGTGAATGTGCTGCAAATCTCTAGGAAGTGTTGGAGATGAGCACTTGCATCTTCGTGCGGCTTCCCACAAAACTAGTTGGCTTGTACCATGTTGATGAGCCCTGGCTTGAGCTCAAAGTTCTTGTCGATGGCCGCGGCAGGTCCAGTGCGGATGTTGTCCGTAGTTGGAGCTGAGAACTCGCGGATCGTCTTGTTCGCCATGGCTGCGAACTCTGTTGACAAATTCCGGATGAAACTTCGGCGGTCTTCTGGATTGGATGAAGTGTTGCGTCGAAGTGTTGACTTCTTGAGCTTGGCTCTTGCCTCTCTGATTAATGCTTCGGGGTTGTCAACAAAATTTTCTGGAAGATGTCCTTTATTCATACATCACCCTGCAAAACAATAAGAATGGAAAAATACAGGGGTAAATCTGTATGGGAGAATTGATGATCTCAATCACTTAATGATGCAAATGATGACTCAAATTCCGTATTCATTCCTTGTTAGTAAATCAACCTTCCCCGGCAACGGCGCCAAAAATGCTTGTTGGGCATTCTTAACGTCATTACCAAAAGTAGACTTAGTTTTCTAATTCTGATAACGGCGCCAAAAATGCCGAACCTATCCCTCATGCCACTTAAGCCAAGTTGTCATCCCTAGCATGACATGAGAGACGCGGTATTGAAATATGCAACTGCTCTTCTAAATAAATAATAAATAAGATCTGCAAGCGCACAGATTAATACCGATGTAGCATTTTAACCGGAAAGTATTCCAGGTATCGTTATTTATATTTTTACCACTGGGAAGGGATTACTAACATCAATGTTGATTATGGAATGGAATATAGGAATGAGTATCAATCATTGCATGTATAAGTGAGAGCATTCATCTATCTCTTGCATACAGGGGTAAGTGTCACATAAAATATAGATAAAGTATGAATGGTGACAAAGATAATTAATCTGATCAGCTAGCCACATATAATAATGATAAGCACCTCAACAGATATTCTAGCAAGTCATTAGCATGGTATTAGGACGAACTACAAGGATATTTCCTAAGTTATTCTTAACTATAAAGTCTAGCATATCATAGTTAGTGCAAGTACACTTGGCAATCATTGCGAAAAAGGACTACGCCCATGCATAGTGATATTATCAAGGAAGATGAGAAACATAGCAATCACTCCCCCATAATAATGTTGCTCTGCCTGCCTTACACACGGGAGGGGGACTATATAAGAACCAACGAAGCTGTCACCATCGCGGACCACCCCACGATCCGGCATATAAGGTGCAATCGCAGATAAATATGGTCTAAGCACCACGCCTACACAATATTTATCATTTACCCATGGATCCGATGGATAAACGCTATACGATCCTAAACATGTATATAATTACAATCTAACTAAGCCAAGCGTATAACTACGATAAACTAAGAACAATATAATTGCAAACATAAACAAGTAGAGCATAGTCATAATCAATATATTGAAATAGAACAAAGTTGTATTCATAATATTGAAGAACAAAGATGAACAATGAAGAACAGTAAAGGAATTACCAAGAATCCTCTTGACAGATCTGGAAACCAATCGAAGATTGACTCCTTCTAGTTCTAATCCTATGTAGCTATGCTATACTAGAGATCTAGTTGATGTGGTGGCTCTAGGGCTTGATCAGAGACTCTCCTCCTGAGATTAGGGTTTGAAGAATTGAGAATGAGGGAGTGCCTCCTCCAGGGGCCAGGGGTCCTGCTTATATAGCCCCCTCAAGTGAACGTGGGCCGTCGGATCAAACCGACATTAATCGCACGGTTTTCCTTGATCTCTTAGGTCGGTGGAGCATAATCCGCGAGACGGAGCTTGATTGGCTCTCAGGCGAGGGCGGACGCCCTAGGGAGCAGGGCGGGCGCCCTGCCTCCGGGCCCGTTCGGCCTCCCGTTCGATCTCGTGGCTTCTGGAGTCTTCTAGATGATAGAAAATCGGTGAACACGTTATTATCTCTATGTAAACCCGACGTGTGGGCCTTTCCTCCGTATTTTCTGATAACCCCCTGCAGAAACAGACAAACACCAAAACTTGTGGAATTCTGTCAGATAAAACCCTAAGTCTAGGTGTTGGTTGCATTTGGATCCTTTTCTTTATTTATTTGATAACTATATTTGGTACTTAAGGACCGTCAACAGCGATGTATAGAGAAGACTGCAACTGCACTCTCGTTCTAACCTTGGTAAGGATGATCTACTGCTCTATTGGGGAGGCTCACGGAATCTAGACACCTCAAAGGATGTTCGACCCGCACCTATAAACCCTATCGATCCTGCTAACGGGATATGGAATACAAAGGTAGCTACGGAAATGTCACGTTCCTCGCTACTACCATGGTCTGGCTAGACAGGAGATATCTATGAGTATCCTAGCCCAAACACCTCATTTACGCTAGAGATGATTACTCTAAACTCTACGCGAAGAGATTAAAGTAAACTCATAAACCAAAGAACAATAAAACAAAGAACTTACTAGAATTTAGAAGTCGAAATACTGAAGAATCCTAGGAGCAAGCCTCGGGTTAGGAGAACTTGATCCTGCAGGTACAACCTCGAAGTAGTCACCGACAGGCCGGGCTTCCTTCGATCTATACCTCCACTCTATCTCTCTCAATCTAGAAGAACTAAGTCTAATCTCACATTGGATGCTAAGCCCTAATGAGGTGGGAACCCTAAGGGAACCTCTCTCTCTGAATCCTCTCTAGAAAATATGAAAATAATGGACTTGGATTCTCCTCTCCAGGGGCCAGGGGTCCTGCTTATATAGTCCCTTCAAGTGAACCTGGGCCGTCGGATCAAACCGACATTAATCGCACGGTTTTCCTTGATCCTTTAGGTCGGTGGGGCATAATCTGCGAGACTCATCCTGATTGGTTGCAGACCTAGGGCGGGCGCCCCAAGGTCCAGGGCGGGCGCCCTGGTCATGGGCCCGTTCGGCCTCCCGTTCGATCCCGTGGCTTCTGGAGTCTTCTAGATGATAGAAAATCGGTGAACACGTTAATATCTCTATGTAATTCCGACGTGTGGGCCTTTCCTTTGTATTTCCTGATAACCCCCTGCAGAAACAGATAAACAACAAAACTCGTGGAATTCTGTCAGATCAAACCCTAATTCTAGGTGTTGCTTGCATATAGGTCCTTTTCCTTATTTATTGGATAATTAAAATTGATACTTAAGAACCGTCAACAAACACCCCCATACTTAGGCTTTTACTCGTCCTCGAGAAAAGGATGGTTCAGAAAAATAACTGGGGTTGAAACATTGTAAAGCATTCTTTTTATACCTGCAGGGTGTTGTGAATGTCCACTGTGCACTGTAGTCAGGGAAATATATGGTTGAAGTAGAGATCCTTTCTTCTTCTCAACCCTGTCACTTGGAGTTTTTTATATATTTTTGAATAGAAAACTTAGCATACCTTTATCCTCATAGGGGCTCTCAGATCACTCATTTATCTTTTGTATATCTCACTGAGGCTGTTTTAATTTGTAGAAATTCTCAAGCATACTTACTTTGCATATATTGCCTGGGTCAAAACGGGATCCGAGGAGAGGAATGCCATACTCTTAGATCAAAGACTTTGAAAATTAAAACTTGTCAACTCTTACTGGCATATTGCTTATTAGAGGGACCATGGGCTATCATTTTCTTTTTACCATATATATTTTTATCATCTTATTTTTTTTCAGGTGGATACTGAGGTACCCCTAATTCTACTTCAGGACACTTGTCCATTTTTCTGCGAGGTTGTCGAGCACTTGCTCCTTTTTATTTCCTCGAAATTTATATTTTTGCATAGCCCATGCTTCTAATGCAATAATACTTCGGAAGAGTGAATCTTTCTGAATAAAAATGTCTTGATCTTGGGAGCATGATAAATCTCTCAACAAGGGTCTAACTCGTTTTGCACAAACTCAATACAAAGCAAATTAATATTTTTAGGTTTATCAGGCATATAAAATATTGAGGATGGTAGCTATATTTTTGAAGTTTTTGAAAAGAAAATCTCCAAGCGACAAAGATTTCAAGAATAAGATACTCATATTCTACCATCTCACATTCCACAATGACTTGAGTAACACATGGTTTTTAAAATGATTTTCAATAAATGCAGGTTTTCAGAAATATCACAGAGTGAGATTGATCATGATTAAAAATATTTTTGTCTTTTTAAATTATCATGTTAGGAACAATATTCTACACAGCCCAATATGTATTTGTATATATGTAAATAAAGCGTGCAGAGTATGTACCTGAATCGTGGAGTGGTGCAATCGAAGTGCATTTACCATGTCGGGGGGATTCCCCCATACTTGTTTCCTACTTTCTTGCATAAAAATAAAGTGGAGATACACGAGGCATAATAATAATAATAATCTTTATTTGTCTTGAGGCATTATTACACTGACTAATGAAGCGAACTAATCTAAACTGAATTGAATCTAATTGAATCTAATGATGAAGACTAAGACACACTGCCTCAAGGTCTAATCTAGATAGCTCAGTGATTGCTCTAAATCCCTGATCCTAGCAAGGGCATCAGAAAGGTCACGTTTAAGCGCGAGCACAGTAGTGTTCAGGTTGGAGACCTGCCTACTAAGGGAGCTAACTGTGGACTGAAGTTCCACAATATGTCTATTTGCTGTCCTGATGTACTCATCCACATCTGCTATGGTCCTGCGGCGCTTCGGTGGTGTAGTAAGAACTGGTTGGGCGTAGTAGGATGAGATTGAGCTGCGCTGGTTTGATGGTGGGGCTGCTAGCTGTCGCTCTGTGTTGGCCGGGACGTAGGCGTCGGGGTCATCCTTGGGCTTGCGGTTGAGGTCGTAAGGGACGATCTCCCAGTTGCGGTGGGTCTTGTCGGCCATTGGAGAAGCAAGGAACTAGACAAGCTCTAATTGAGGAGGAGAGAAGGATTGAATGAATTGGTGTTGAAAGCTGACGTCAGGGGGTCTGTTTATATAGGGGTCAAAAAGTGCCTCTAGGGTTTCCATAGATCCATCCCGCCGCCGGGCGTGCGTAACAACCCATTCGTGGAATTTTCCGGATAACCATAGATGAGGAAAGCACGTCGGAAGAGGCCGGGGCCGAAGGGACACCAGGGCAGGGTGCCCGCCCTCATCCTCAGGGCGCCCGCCCTGGGCCTGCCTCCTCTGCGGGCCCGCTTGCTCGAGCGTGTTTCTAGAAGCATTTTTATCCCGAAAAATATATACGTGGCCCAAAAACGTCAGATTAAAAAGGTCGGGCTTTAATTCTCCATCGGAAGGTAAAAATGGATCACGTCTATTTCTTCTAATTCTTTATTGGGTTCTAAAAATAATTTAAGACGTTGACCATTTACCTTGAATAACGTACCTTCGTCGTTTTGAAGTGTAATAGCTCCGTGGGATGATGAATTGACTACCTTGTATGGTCCTTCCCATTTACTCCGGAGTTTTCCATGCCCAAAAAGCTTCACCCTGGAATTAAAAAGTAATACCTTATCTCCGGGTGAGAACTCCTTCTTCTTGATCCTCTTGTCATGCCATCTTTTGACTCTTTCTTTGTAGATCTTCGAATTGTGATATGCTTTCTCTCGCCATTCTTCCAATTCTGATAGTTGCATTCTTCTATGATCTCCAGCAACATATAGGTCCATATTCCATCTTCTTATGGCCCAGTGTGCTTTGAACTCTAGTTCAACAGGCAAGTGGCAAGTCTTCCCGAGAAGGTGAAACAGAAGGATCTGTCGGAATGCGATGGGTGCAAATCATAGGACTGATTCCTGTAAGATCTTGGAGTGAGTAGCCAAAGACTGAGTGATGTTTTTCTAAAACGGTCATTAATCGCAGAGTTTGTTCCTGAGTGAGTTTATTACTAATGATCACAGGAAACTCTGGATTATTGTTTAGGAAAGCATAGATAAGACCGGGTGGTAAAGTTTTAAGCTCTATAGGAGGTCTGGGTGTTTCTGCAAACTCATCTAAAGGTTCAGGTTCAGAAGGTTCAGCTTCCTCTTCTATGAAGAAAGGGGCTTCTTCTTCTAAGTCTGATTCATTTAAAAGCTCTAGAGACGCAGCTTTTACCTCTTCCATAGGATCAGGCAAAAGAGATGACTCGATCTTATTATTCAAGGAGTGAGAAATTATCATAGGGAATTTAAAATCCTTTCCAAAAGAAATGTGTAGCTTTCCAGTTTGACCTTCATAAAGGAGTCTTCTAAATGGTTGTCCTATCAACAGGTCGAAGTCCCATGTATCAAAGATATAAAAGTTCAAATGAATCATGGAGCCTTCTACCATAAAGGGTAGGACATTCACAACTCCAAGACTGGGGACCAATCGTCCCGAAGATTCCTTCATGAACTTTGTTGTGGGGGTTAAAATTAATTTTCCAAATAATTTAAGTGCAAAAGCTTCAGACATGATATTGATCCCCACAACAGGATTATAGAGAGCATCAAATTGATCAGAATCATAAGCACAGCGTATAGTGATAGGAGGTGTATCCAAACGGATCACTTCAGAGGAAAGCTCTGACTCCTCCAACCATTCGCTACTCATGACTGAGATAAGCTCTCTCAATTGATATTCACTTGGTAAACAAATGCTATAATGGCCGCTTTGGGGTTTGTCTATAGAATGGTAGTTTGAAATGTTTCCAAAATCGGCAAAAAGATCGGATTCTATATCCAGCATGAAATCAGGTGGTGGAATTTCTTCCTTTTGTGGCTCAAAACTTGGGATAGCTGAAGTAGGTGAAGAATTCGGCAGAGTGTCTACTTCGGCTTCGTAGGTTTCATCATGGAGGGTATTATCCATCTCAGCTTCTAGGATTCTATCTAGGATCGCTCTAGCTTCATCAGTAGGGATACGAAAGAAAGAACCTCTAGACATTGTATGTAGCATTTGTTTATGATCTTTCTGAAGACCTCGAAAGAAATGAAAAAGGAGAATAGGGTCTTCAATATTGAGTTTTGGACCAGATTCTAAAAGATCAGAAAAACGTTTCCAGGATTTTCCCAAAGTTTCATTTTCTTTTTGTTTAAAAGATAGAACTTCGAGTCTAAGGTCGGCGATACGATCGAGGGAAAAAATCTAAACAGAAGTTGGCTCGTAAGACTCCCCATTCACCTCGTTGTTGACTTACCTTCTGACTATACCATCGTCTAGCTTCTCCTCTTAAGGAAAAAGGAAAAAGCTTCCAACGTAAAGTCTTATCAGAAATGCCTTCAATGCGAAGACAATCGCATGTTTGCTCAAAATCTCTAATATGAAGGTAAGGATTTTCGTCTTCCTTTTCCGAAAAGGATAGGTTCTCAATCATGGCAATTAACCTTGAACTTAACCTATACTGGGATGTTTGGATAGGCTGTGATGACTGCCATGGTAAAAGGTCAGTTTCCGAAGGTGTTGCAAATTGATAGATTGATTTAGAATCTTGGTTCTCCATAAGGTAAGAATAAAGAAAAGATAAGGAATAAAAAGATAAAGAAAGATAAAAGTATAGGTACAAGCTAGTAGTAAGATTCAAGGTTATCTCAGCAAACCGTCTTTCTCCCCGGCAACGGCGCCAGAAATGCTTGTTGATATTTGGTAACGCAATTAGGAAATGATCTGCAAGCGCACGGATATCGGTGAGCACTTCACCCGGGATGTTATCCAGAGTATCGTATTTATTTTTTTACCACTAGGAGAAAGCGTGCATCTGACTAACCAAATCTATTACTACTAACCTTTAGGCTACAACCACTGTGATTTGATGTGAGCGATATATAGAGAAGACTACAACTGCACTCTCGTTCTAACCTTGGTAAGGATGATCTACTGCTCTATTGGGGAGGCTCACGGAATCTAGACACCTCAAAGGATGTTCGACCCGCACCTATAAACCCTATCGATCCTGCTAACGGGATATGGAATACAAAGGTAGCTACGGAAATGTCACGTTCCTCGCTACTACCACGGTCCGGCTAGACAGGAGATATCTATGAGTATCCTAGCCCAAACACCTCGTTTACGCTAGAGATGATTACTCTAAACTCTACGCGAAGAGATTAAAGTAAACTCATAAACCAAAGAACAATAAAACAAAGAACTTACTAGAATTTAGAAGTCGAAATACTGAAGAATCCTAGGAGCAAGCCTCGGGTTAGGAGAACTTGATCCTGCAGGTACAACCTCGAAGTAGTCACCGACAGGCCGGGCTTCCTTCGATCTATACCTCCACTCTATCTCTCTCAATCTAGAAGAACTAAGTCTAATCTCACATTGGATGCTAAGCCCTAATGAGGTGGGAACCCTAAGGGAACCTCTCTCTCTGAATCCTCTCTAGAAAATATGAAAATAATGGACTTGGATTCTCCTCTCCAGGGGCCAGGGGTCCTGCTTATATAGTCCCTTCAAGTGAACCTGGGCCGTCGGATCAAACCGACATTAATCGCACGGTTTTCCTTGATCCTTTAGGTCGGTGGGGCATAATCTGCGAGACTCATCCTGATTGGTTGCAGACCTAGGGCGGGCGCCCCAAGGTCCAGGGCGGGCGCCCTGGTCATGGGCCCGTTCGGCCTCCCGTTCGATCCCGTGGCTTCTGGAATCTTCTAGATGATAGAAAATCGGTGAACACGTTAATATCTCTATGTAATTCCGACGTGTGGGCCTTTCCTTTGTATTTCCTGATAACCCCCTGCAGAAACAGATAAACAACAAAACTCGTGGAATTCTGTTAGATCAAACCCTAATTCTAGGTGTTGCTTGCATATAGGTCCTTTTCCTTATTTATTGGATAATTAAAATTGATACTTAAGAACCGTCAACAGCCAGCTGCTGCGTGGTTGGGCCGGGGGCGAGCGCTGGGCAGGCAGGCCTGGCTGCCGATTGGGCCAGTGGAAAAGAGAAAAGGGAGGGGGGAGTCGGGCCGCTGGAAGGTGGGAAGGGAAAGAGAGGATGAGTGGGCCGGCTGGGAGGGGAGATGGACAGCGGCCCAAGAAGAGGAGAGGTGGGCTGAATGAGAAGGGAGAAGAAAATGGATTTTCCCTTTATGATTTTGGAAATTAGGGATAGAATTCGAAGGAATTCGGGAGGAAAATCCAAGGAAGATTTGAGAGGAAATTCGAAAGGGGATTGGAAAGGGAAAACCAAAATGGGATTGGAGGAGGGATTCCAAAAGGAATTAGCAGGAAAATCCAAAGAGATCTAGGTTGGATTCGAAGAGGGTGAATTGGAGATGGTAATTGAGATGAACTCAATGGAATTTAAGAGGAATCCCACAAAGGGCTGAGGGAAACTGCTACGGACCTGTGCACTCCAACACAACAAGACTCAACACCGAACAAACTTGAGAGTACCGACACACTCCTACAAACAATGCTACATGGATGCAATAATTTGTTAGCGGGTTAGTCTCGGGTTAGACTTAGAATCTACATGTTTCACACAGTTACATGAAAATTTTTAAAAAGTTCGTATTTTTGGTTACTCAAAAAACTAGGATGTTACAGTCCACCCCCCTTACAGGAATCTCATCCTCGAGATTTAGGGGTTGCTACTCCTGAAGGACGGCTCGTTAGTTTTGTCTAAGGTTGATGGCTTTCACCGGGAATTCTTCTTTGCATTGATGCATCAGGTTTTGCGAAGGAAGACTTGGATGAGGGGCTTTTGGAAAGCTATTTGCGTAAAAGGAAAGCTATTTGCATAAAATCTTTTGAATGGAGAATGGTATTTTGAGGAGAAAGGGGAAGTAGTTTTGCATTCTCAATTCGGTTTTTGGATGAAAAGATTTTCACAAAAGGGCTTTTGAATCCTTTGCAAACCAAGTTGAAAATTCTGTCTTGAAACCCCCTTTTTTTTGTAATCCAAGGTTTTGGGGAAACAAGTTTAAAGATCAGTTGAAAACATTTTCACGCACCCAAAATTTTGTAAGGCTAGTTTGGAATCCAGTTGGGAGAACTCTTTTTCCCTAAGCAAGGGTTTTTGAAGCAACACACTTTCGAAGGAGTTTTCTTTTTGAAACAAAATCTTTTTTTTGCAAGATACGGAAGCAACTTGAAATAGTTTACCTTTTGAAAACAAAATCTCTTTTGAAGTTGGTTTTAAATTTTGAAACCAAAAAATCCTTTTGCACGATGCATTTTTAAGGGACCTTGAAAACGGGTTTTCATGAGAATGCACTTTTGAAAACGTTGTTTGAAGAAAACCGCCTTTTCTCAAAATTTTTGAAATCCAAAACATCTTTTGTTTGAAATAAAACTCTTTTCAAATTGTTGCTTTTGAAGTAGGTTTTTTTTTGAAAACCTAAGCTTAGGATTACCATGGTATGCAGGTACCACTTGGAGCGGTCATAGTCACATACCTCAATACCTGCATACGCTCAGCAGCAAGCCATGTGGATGCATCACACATGGGGCCCCAAGTTTCGTAGCGGCACCAAGGGTTATGATTACGACTCACTACCAAATATGTTACCGACAGCACCCCGATATTCCCAAGCTAAAGGGAGAGGAGAGCTTTTAGAAGGGACGAGGAAAAAGCCTTTGTAAAATGGTTTTGGAAGCCATATTTTTTTTGAAAACAAGCTTTAAAATCTTTTGTTTCGCAATTCTTGTAAGGAGGAAGGTCACAACCATTGGATTTTGAAATCAAACCAACACAAAGATATGTGGAATAGGTTGTGCCCTGCTTTGGTTTTTTCGAAACTCAAATCGAAACTTTTGAATTTTGGTCGAAATAGATCAATCCCTTAAAAAGAGATTTTTGGAAATACTTTAAATAAATTTCGGTTTAAGCAATCAAAGTTTTATAGATGGGTTTTTGTTTTTCCAAAACCTCTTTTGAATGGATTTTTAGAAACATTTGGGCCTTTTGAGAGGGGAAGTTTTTGAAACCAAACCATTTTGTAATCTTCGCCAAACAGACCTTTTGGACGAAAAATGTTTTGAATTAGCGGGTACGCGGAGTTCGTAATCATTTTGGATGAAAATGTTTCGCAAATACCCAAAACTTTTCAAGATGAGTAGTTTTGAAACCCTGTTTGAATGATGAGGGGGGGTGACATGCAAAACTTTTGAATTCTGGGTTGAAATCAATGCAAGTTTCGAAAACAAATTCTTTTGAAAGCCTCTGTTTTTTTTAATCAAAACATACCATTTTTTTTAATTCATCAGGTTTTGAAACTCATTTTAGTTTTGCAAACAAGGAGTCGCTTCCCTTTTCAAATAGAATTAGTTTTGAAGGTGACTTGAAATCATTTCTTATTTTGAATAGGTAAAGCTTTCATAATCAAACTTTGTTTTTGAAAACCTTTTCTCCAAGCAACACTTTTGAAACTAGACCTAGAAAGTTAATTTTGGTTTTGGTAAAATTTTGGAAAGGTTATAAAAAAATCTTTTCGCAAGGATTTTGTTTAATAAATCAATTGTAAACCATTTTTTCCCTTGGAAGCGAGGTTTATTTTGAAAGGAATTTGGCTCCTAGGTTGAAATCAAAAGCTTTTAAAACAAACTGAGCCAAAAACTTTGGTTTGAAAACATTTTGTTGATTGAAAAGCAAAACTTTAGTTTTTCGGAAGTGAAATCTTAACACTTTTTTGAAAGGACACGGGTTCTCAAACTGTTTCACAAATAGCTTTTGAAATCAAATTGGATTGAGAAAAGATTAAAAATCGCTTTTCTTTTGAATGAGGATAATCTTTTAAGAAGTTTTGAAACATTTCCTTCGAAATAGAAACTCTTTTGCTACTTTTTGAAACAACGGAGGGAGGGCAATTTTGAAAATTCATTTAGTTGAGAGCCAGAAACAGTTTTTGAAGCAGTTTGGGAAAGACATGATGCATCAGATTCATATTTTAACTCTTGTTAGTCGGGGGTCACTTATCCGGTCATAGGATGGCATTGGGTTTGGCCAGCTAGGTTACCCAGTACCTGGAGTCTCACATACACAAAATAGCTTCTACAGCTTACACTCAAACAATAAGAAGCATAAGAAGCACAACAAACATAAGATCCAGGCACACAAGCAGCATTACAATTCCTATATGCATAGTGTTGACAGAAGGTGACTCCAAAACCATCAAGCCTCACACATGTACCGACTAGCGTGGGCGGTAAGGGGTATATTTCCTAAAGGTCAACTTTCCAAAACAGGGCCAAGTTAGCTGCAGAATTCAAGGCAGATGGGGAAATCAGGTGCTAACTTCTAGAGTCCTTTTCTAGACAGGTTGTTTGGCTTCTGAACTAGTGTTTGGCTCTACTGGTCTCATCCTAGGGTCAAGTATGGCTCTGATACCACCTGAAACGATCTCGATTTTCCTCGAAGGGAAAACCCACAGATACGATTTATAATGTGATAGTCCACAAGGGCAAGCCATCACATTATCAACTATCAGATGATATCACAGTCATACATCGTAGAATTACAAATTACAAGGTTTTTACAACACTGGTTTTTACACCTATTACATCGTGTTCTATCGGAAACACACACGTCTTCATCAGGGTCATTGTAGCGCATCAGCAGGTGAAGGCCCCTCCACGAGTAGTCATCAGAGTTGGCGTAGAAAGTCAGTGGGCATATACTCCATCTTCAACCAAACTAGAGCGTAGGTACGAGACCACCTAAATCCTTCTAATTTCGCTAAAGCTGCAAGTTAGGAAATCTGCACACCGCCAGTTGTGTGCAAGCCATGGTCAGCACTGATGAGCTTTAGTGGAAGAGAGAAAAATGATCTGGCGATCCTAAATATTTGGCTGTGGGATTCCTATAATGCATGTATCAATATTTTAATAATAATATAAGTTCATCAAGTTTTAACCCGTCTCACACACATGTTCTCCCATCCCATCACATCTCATCACCTCACCACACCTCATCTCACTCTCTCATCAGCATGGATGACTCCCTCTCGTCTATGTCTCAACGGCCAAGGCCAGATCACACACTGAAACCCAGGGAAGGTAGAAGGACTACTCTCACTAGTCAAGTGAAGTTGTACTTAGGAAAGGTCCATAGCCGACAAGTCGGCATATGTATGGATCGATCAACCAGAAACTCTGCAGAGGTTTACACTACCCACAAGATCACCATCATCGACGATCCGGGTCGTCTAGGCTGATAACGGTCCGCCTTCCAACTAGACACGATGCCACCCTATCACTCAGAACTGGGGCCGTGTCGGAGTACCCCGTACACCGGCACGCTGAGACTGTGAGACATAGTACTTGGCCCCTTGGAACTACGCTGTCTTAGGAGGGTGTGGGCGCTCGACGCCCGTACCTCCCTACACTATCCGCTAACCTCCCAATAGTAGTGGCACCGTACCAGCAAGTCGAACGTCCGTCTCCTCCCCACAGAAGCGAGTGGGCATGTAAGGATTCCTAAGATCCGGTACACAAACATATCAGTCCTTAGGGTGACTAAGTAGGATATCTTTACAAGGGGCAACTGATGCCCCGCTCGATGAGACATCTGGCGCCCCGTGCTAAAACAGCACCTCCCATCCTAGGGCTTCGTCCCACGAAGACAGTCCACCCCAGGACCTCTCCCTGTCACATGTACCCGCCATAGGTACCTCTCTCATGGGAAACGCCCAGGTAGCATCCCCCGGCAAGACTTGTCCTCACGACTCGTCGTAGATCCTGCTCGGTCGACTCGACCCTCACCACACACCCAAGACGCACGCCAAGATCTCCCCATATTCATTATCAGGTTATTATCAGGTTATCGGCACCTCGTGTCTTATCTCATTACGCCTCTCACTCACCAGCATCACATCACAGATATAATGCGAGTAAGAGTAAGCAGTACATAGTAAGCGAGCGTCTAGCCTAACAGCGGGTGTGCAGGGGAATAAGTTGCGACAAGGTAATGGCTCGCAAGCAATCTACCATGCATCCTATCATAGTTCATTTGCATAAAGTAAAGCACTAGCATCTACATTATTGCATGCCTAATAGGATTCTCTAAAGATAAGGTGTTGCCATGACACCTGCAATGTTAAGGTAGTAGAGGTACAAGTCTCTGTTAGTTGGTGCAGTCGATCGGTACGAGTCTCCACCTCCCAAGTCAGCTTCACTCCACAGGTTCTGCTATCCTCAGCTTTCCTTTCCAACGTTACCTCGCGAGGGTGTCACACAAGGCAAGAGAACAATCAATACTCTCGAAAAGACCAAGACTCAAAGAGGCAACACTGAAAGAGATAAGGAGAAGACAACTTAGCCCTCTCAGTGGATGTCCGATTCCTGGGCCAAAGAAACACAAGTGGTGGTTTACTAAGCATGAGCTTAAGCCTTATCCTAGCCAATACTTCCCGGGTCAATCGTGTCGACCTGTACGGCTTAAATAAAATGGCATAGACTCGAGCTCATCCTAAGAAAACACCATGGCTCGTGGCTTTCGATCCGAGCGTCATGGAGAAATGACGAGAACTGAGAAGACAACAAGCAGGAGAAGTTCCATTCTTTCTCAATCCGTACGCCATTGTAATTGACGAGAACCGAGAGAGGGTGGAACGTGGAGAGAAGAAGAGAAAGAAGAGAGAGGCGGTCTACTTCTTCCAACACACATGCCATGGCAAAAGGCGAGGCATCAGAGAGGAGCGACACGCAAAAGAACATGAGTGCTCAAACTCCTGGTAGGGTACCACATCCTAGGTGCGCTAGGTGCACTAAAACATCTCTAGGGTTCTTAGCGGTGCGGTTGTCACCGCGAGAACCAAAGAAACGCTATGGTCCAAGGGTACAAGCATACAAGGGCTCGAACACGGAAGAACCAAAAGACGGAAAGAGGCGCGGGATTCACCTTCCTTTGATCCACTCGCCAAAGCGATGGTAGGAAACGAAGAAAAGGAAACCAAGAGAGCAACAAACACCAAACAAGCGACGAGCTCAACCCACATCCTGCTGGATCGACGGTGATTGAGAACGAAATAAGAACGGAGTAAGAATGGAATCTGCACCCTTTCGACCAACTCGTCATGGATCGGGTGATAGTTGGAAGAAAAGAGGCATGATCCCACAATCCAAATCCACTCGTAGGGCACCACGACCGTGCACGACACAAGGCTATCCCTTTGGCCCCTAGCGATGCGGTTGTCATTGCTAGATCCAAGAAATGCCAGGGTGGAAGTGGTAAAGTATACGAGGCAGTTAGGATAAACAAGTGAAAGAGAGGCAAAGGCAAAAAGGGGGTAGAGCCCAATGGCCATGGCGAAGCGACTCGCGGCCGTGAGCTTTACCTACACGAGTTGGCTTCCATAAGTCCCATGATTGGTGTCCCCTAGTTCGTCTCTTTGGACTAGGTCAAGATGGGCTCGTTGTGTGCAGGTAGGTAGCGCACCCAGATCGAGCCTATGGTGACCACCCATCTCAAAAGCCATAGAAGGGGGCAACGGTCATGGCACTACGAAGGCCACTAAAAAGAGGAGGGTCGAGTTACGCCCGGCGTCACGGCCATAGTGGGACAACCCACGGCCGATACACCCGAACGAGGCACGATCCCTCGACCGGCTCAAAGGCACGGTCCCCGGACAAGAGGCACACACAACACACTGGAACCAAGACGCAACTACACGACTACCGACAAAACAAATGGCACGACGCCCGACGGGGTAGCACTTATCCGTAGCAACACAGATGACAGAGGAAAAGATAGACCGGCGCGAAGGCACGGCACATGCATTTCAATAGAGGTAGACCATCATGAACAACTGTAGATAATCATTAAAGATAGACCATGTATCAAGTACGAAGGAGTATAGATGATACAATGATGTATGAGCAAGATCAAGTAAATGAAAAAGAAAAGCGGAGCTTGCCGAAGCCGAGGATGGCGTCAGCTCAGTAAAAGAGTTAACCTTGGAGGCAGCGGTGGGTTGCTGCGGCTAGCTGGACGACTGCAGGTGACCGGGAGGGGCAGCAGAGTCGGCAAAAGGGCACTGCATGACCGACCGCCTCCCAGCATAAGTGAAAGCATTGGCACGAAGGCCAGGCACAGATGGTGCACATAGGTGGAGTCCGCAGTGGCATCACGCCCTCCGGCATCGATGATCATGGGGGGGTTCCGTGCTGCAACAGTGAGACAGACACGGCACGAAGGCCGATTTCAACGAGCAGTGACAGCAGGAAGGAGAAAAGAAGGGGACTTGGAGCTGGTGGCTCACCGATGGCAAGAAGATGCTTCGGCGAGGAGCTGGGTGCTGCTGCCCGTACCAAGGCGGTGGAGGTGCTACAGTAAAGGCGTGACTTAGTGGTTCTGTAGGCCCAGTTCCCGCTGATGGTGAGCAGTGGTGGCCGAGGTGGCTTCGGCCCTGGTCTGTTCATGGGCAAAGCGGCACGACGAGGGAGGGGTAGCAGCTCGACGTGGAGGAGGTGCTCTTGGCTCCGGCTGGGGTGCAGGAGCGTCACGGCCAGGTGGTCACAACGGGCAGCACGACGTCACGGCCCCGGTACGGCTCTTGGCGAGGCAGATGGAGTAGGGGAGGGAGGCGAGCCCAGTGCGGTGTCGTGGAGCACGGCGAGGCCGAGTGCTCCGGTTCTGAGGCATCGAGGTTGCTGACGACGACATCGCGGCGCGGATGGTGGCGCGGCTCAAGCCAAAGACAGAGGCAGCGCAAAGCTCGGTGCTTGGCGAAGAAGGAGACCCTATGCCGGGAAAGGAGCCCGGGGCACGGCTCATCCGCGAGCATGGTGGCGTGGCGCGGCGCTGGCAGTGGCTCGGTTCTACGCGGCTTGGCGAGATGGCGAAGGGCGTAGAAGCGAGCATGGCGAGAAGAGGTGGGGTTGCGGCAGTGGCGCGGCCGGGCGGGAGGCGCTCCCAGTGGCGGTGCTTGGAGCTGCGGCCGTGGCTCGCGAGGAAAAGGTGGAGGGGAGTAGAGGAGTGGCGGCGGCGATGGAGGAGAGCAGAGGAGTGGTGGCGCCTTGGCTTTGTAGGCGCGGCGCCTAGGGTTCCCTGGGCACGGACGGCGCGATGCCTCGGCATCCGTACCCCTCGCTCACGTGCCGCGCATCCGGGAGTGGGAGCAGGTGGCGCTGACGTCGAGGCGTGGGGGTAGGGGCGCGGGTGTGGCTCTGCTTCGGGCATCGGCGGCGGTCCCCAGGGAGGGGCGTGGAGCGCCCTAGGGTTAGGAGGGGCGCGGCAAGGGTGGCACGAGCCGGGCCAGCTCCTGCGTGGCTGGGCCGGGGGCGAGCGCTGGTCAGGCCGGCCTGGCTGCCGATTGGGCCAGCGGAAAAGAGAAAAGGGAGGGTACGTGGTGGGCTACTGCTTGCTGGGTTTGGTGAATTGTTGGGCCACGGTGGAAAAGGGCACAAGGACGGTTGGGCCACTGGACAGACGAGTGCTCCTCGATTTGAACATTTTTCGGCTCGATTTAGGGGGTGGAATAGAAACCGAGCAAAAAACCGAAGCTCCTAGACGTCAAAACCGAAGCCGAACAAAACAACCAACATTTCAGTTCGATTTCAGTTCGGTTCGGTTCGGTCCTCGGTTTTTGGGTTAAACGTGCCCACCCTAAGAGAGGGGGCACCGCCCCAAATGAATGGATGAGAAAATTGCGCCGGAGCCAAATACCAAAACAATGCAATCGTCTGGAACCATCCTCATATCATCCTATGCCCGCCCTTTATTCGCGTTGCTCTTGCTCGCCACTATATAACTCCTCGCGACCAAGCCAAGAAGACACCACAAACAAACCGCAAAGCAAGCACGAGAGAAACCAGTCACAAGCAATGAACTCACGCGTCACCAAGTCGCTGCCTTTTCTCGTCGCCCCGGCTGAGGCCACGCCCACCGGCGCCCTCCCCCTCACCGCCATGGACAGAGCTCTTGCTTCCCTGCCCATGACAGCCCTGTTCGTCTTCGAGAACCCCATCGATCAGCCGGCCGAGACCATCAGGAGAGCTCTGTCCCGTGCGCTTGTTCCCTATTACCCAATGGCCGGCCGCCTCACCGTGACCGGCGACCAGCTGAAAATCGCGTGCACCGGCGAGGGCGCAGCGTTCGTTGGCGCGTCCGCGAGCTGCACCCTGCAGGAGGCCAGACTCTCCAGCCCGTGTCCGGTGGTTACCGTCGAGGACCTCACTATGAACTACGCCGGCGAGTACAGCACGGACCCGCCGTTGCTGCTGGTGCAGGTGACCGAGTTCTCCTGCGGTGGCTTCGTCGTCGGGGTGACGTGGAACCACGTCGTCACGGACGGCGCCGGGATGGCGCAGTTCTTGCAGGCCGTCGGCGAGTTCGCCCGCGGGTTCCCTTCTTCCCCTTCCGTCTTGCCGGTGAGGGTGGACCCTACCCTCCCTGAACTTCCCCCATCGATAACCACCATGACCAAAGCACTCGTCGGCAGCGAGCACAGCGACTTCCCGTCCTCCTACATCGCTGTTCCCCTGAGCTTCATCGACCGCGTCAAGGACGAGTTCCGTCGTCGTCGCAGCGGCGGTGGCGGCGGACAGGAGGTGGCGCCGGCGTCGTGCACTGCGTTCGACGTCTTCACCGCCTCCATATGGAAGTGTCGTGCGCGCGCGACGATCGCCAGCGCCGCCAGCCAGGACGCTCCCACGGCGCTCACCTTCACGGTGAACGTGAGGAAGCCGGCGAAGGCCAAGGACGGCTACTACGGCAACGTGTTCGCCTTCGGTCTTGCTGCCTCGACGCTGCGTGAGGTCGCGGACGGCGACATCCTGGACCTCGTGAGGCTGGTCAAGGACGCCAAGGCACGGGTGCCGTACACGTTTGCTGATGGAGCGGCGTACATCGCCGATGCGATGGGCGGCCGGCTCAAGGGCCTCGACGGGTACGACACCCTGTACGTGACGAGCTGGTGGAATCTCGGCTTGGACGACGTCGACTTCGGCAGCGGCGGCGCTGAGCGCGTCATCGGGAACATGGAGCGCAAGGTGGTGCCGGCGTGCATCCTGTGCGGGAGGAAGGACAAGTCCGAGGGCGTCGCCGCCATGGCCCTCTGCGTCAAGCAGGAGCACGCGGAGGCCTTCCATGCACAGCTACGAAGTCTCAAGTGACATGGATCGATATTGGTGGATAATACGAATGTCTTTGTAGCTATGGCTATGACAAGAAAAGGACGTACATGTTAGCCTTGTATTGTGCGCGAATGGTGTAGTACTTGTAGTGTTTCCACGTGTTTTCTTGTTTGTCAGCTAGGCCGCAGGGAGTGAGATCTATCGTTTTTTATAAGTTTTCGAGTAGATCGAGTCATTAGGGTTAGAGCCTTTCTATGCCAAATTTCTTGATACTAGGGATTTATCTCCTCCTCCTTCTCCTCCCCGGCGATGGCGAGGGGCAGGGTGGATTCGTTTTCTCCATGGTGGCTCTATTGAAGATGAGGGTGACATCAGCGTCAACAACTTCATCAGCTTGACGACATGAAGACTTGGCTTTCCGGAAGGCGACATCAAGCCGGAGATGATGTCGCCATCATGAAATAATTTTCTCCGGTCTCTTCTCCGTTTTGTTATGGCTAGATCTGACCACAATGAAGGACTAGAGAGAATAAGTTTCATATCAGTCTTTCTTGTTCTTCGGTGGCAGAAAGGAGGAAAACACAAGAAAGAGGGAGTTTCTCCACTTCGTCTGCAGGAATAATGGCCGTCATTTTGTTGGGCACATGTTCTCAGGTCTTTCCCCGAATGTTTGCCTAGTGGTCATCTATACGAATCGTCATACAGGTTTGGAGTTGAGATTTTGGGCTATACAAAGTGTGGGTACACTTTAGATGATCAGGTTCTGGATATATGTAGTGTATTATAGCGTGCTTGTAACGTGATGATGTACTCAGCTATGATCTAATATAGTTCTTCTTTCATCTAAAAAAGCTATCATGATGTTGCTCGTTTCACCAGCTATATATTACTGTAATTCACTTGTTTGTGGCTTTGTGCCAGTCTTCCATCCATATCTTTGAAAAAAAAATCATCCCAGTGCCACATGGATTGGGAGACACAAGAGAAGGGGTATGGACATTGAAACAATCCACGATGCCTCGAAGGGAAATCCACAAAACAAACCATAATGTAATAGTCCGAGGAGATTATGCCATCATATTATTAAAATCCAGCTGATGTCACAGTTCATACATAGCGAATACCTATCTTAGAAGGGTACAATAGAGAGGTTTAGTCATAATTATTACATCGCCACTTGGCGGTATCACACATCACACACATCCATAACAACATCAGAGTAGACGTAGCGCCTTAACGAGTGAAGATTCGATCTCCACAGGCAGACTCAAGTATAGGACAAGACCCTCTAAACCTCCCATCCGTCGACGGTGAAGTCGTACTCACCTGTTAAACAATTTTCAGTATGATATGTCACTACAAGAAATGTGTTGGTTTATGACGTTTACGGCATGACATCTGATCAAAAGGTCACTAAATCGATTAGTTTATGACGTTTGTTATGGAGGGATTTCAACTTAGTGACATAAGTAAAACCACGTCACAAAAAATGTTTTAAAGGTAGTCAAATTCCATATTGTGACAATATTCTCATGTCATAAACACCAATTTGCAATCGATATAAATATATGACAAGGATGATGTCATAATTTATATTTTATTTGGGTGCCATGTATATATTTTTTCTTTTCCCTATGTATTTAACTCACCTATTTATCCTAGCCCAGCCTCTAAACTCTACGCGTGCAGGAATTAACTCGCGTAGCCTAAATTCATGCTAGCGGGGCTGGCCCATTAGCACTAGACTAGAAACGAAGCAAGCGCGCAGAGAATTTAATTTAACAAATAGTAATGTGACAACAGCAAATCTCGTATGCTGGATCTCTTGGATCCAAAGGAGTCGATGTACCACCGAGCGACTGCTACATTTACGTGAGTTGTTGCTGTTTCTTTTTATTTTTTAACACGCCTAGAACTCCGCCAAGCGGACTAGTAGCCAATTAGGACAATATCAGGCACGAAGGAATTAAATCGTGTGGCCTAGAATTCCTCCCAACAGGAAGCGCACAAGAATTCAACAAAAAAAATTATGCCAACAACAGGGCTTGAACGCGGGATCTCAGGGATCCAAATAGAGATGGCAATAGGCACAAATCCTCTAGGTAACTGTTGACATTTTTTTAGCATCGCTACCAGGATGCATATTTTTGTCATGTCCTGCAAAATACGTATGGGCACCAAAACTTATGGAATTTGTTAGATAAAATAATATTACGCTCTAATGTACCATGGAATATTGTCATTTTAGATTAATTTGGCGGTCAAAACATAAGAGTTAATGACCGCCAACAGTAACCTAAACCCATTCCCATGAACAAAAAGTCTACCGCTGAAAAAACATGACTTAGGTTACCCATTGAGTCACCGATGCCATCGAATCAAACACGTCCAATTAATATCCAAACCTGTATTTGATTATATTAAATATTTAATTTGCATCTACTTAATTATATTATAGATACAATAAAAAATTAAAGAATATGAGTTTATTTGTTTTCAAATAGTAGATTGTTTGGAATGTGGATCTAAAAATGAAATCGTTTCTTTTGATTTTGTAATTGAGAAAAATGAAACCCAAAAAAAAGTGGTGTGGCTGCATAATAAAAAGCATTTTTTTTGTGTGGGCTCAGTCTAAACAGCCCGTGAAAAATGGGGGCTAGCCTAAAAACATTCACGTGGGCTGGCCCAAAAACATTTGTGTGACCTGTCTAAATTGGATGGGTTGGGCCAAAATAAATATAGGTCAACCTCAAACATCAGGCTTGGTCCATTAAAAGCCTGCTTGGTACATGGGCCTAAATAGACTGAAAAAGCTTTGAAACAAGAAACGGGCCAGGCCAAAAACGCAAAAAAATGATAACAATGGGCTTGGCCCATTATAAGCTTGCATGCTATGTGGCATGGTGTAAAGAATTATGACTTATAACCAATTGTCATAAATCTTTATGACACGAAAACCAATGTCATACATTTGTGACTCGAACATCTAAACGACATAAACCATGATTTAAGGCGCATGGTTTTTGACGCAAGCTTTTTCGTCAGTCTGGTGTCATAAATGTTAATCAATGATGTAAATTGAAGATATTATGACATAAACTAAACGACATAAACCCTAACATCTCTTGTAGTGTGTACTGGCCACTAGCTCCCACCCTATGATTTGCTCATTAGATTTGTGGAAAGTGGTATGCAAGGGTAAGAGAAAGGGACAAATTATTTGGCTGTGGCTTCCTATGCGAATCTCATCGTTAAGCAGTAGTTAATTCTTAAGTTTTAACCCATTTATCCATGCATCCCATCCCATAATCCACAAAGTCACACCACACTCACATCTCACCACCACTCTCTCTAGTCGATAAGGACAACTCCCTCTCGTCCTTGCCTCAACGGCCTACGGCCGGATCCTTATCCAAACCCAGGGGAAGAGAAGAAAACACCACTCTCTAGTCAAGTGAAGCATGAAACATATGAATGTCCAAGACCGTGACATGCCTATACGTATAGATTGATCAACTCTGCAAAACGTATACACTTGTACCTCAAGATCACCATCATCGGTGACATCCTGCCAAGGCTGATTCTGGGCTACCATCTAACCGGTACGATACCACCCTACAACTCAGCCCTGAGTCACCCTGAAGTACCACCGGCACGCTGAGACTGTGAAATGCAGTACTGGGCCTCCAGTGGTCATCACACGGTCTCAGGAAGGTTAGAGGATATGCCCTGACCTCCCTACAATATCACCAAGATCATATGCAGTAGTGGTATCGCCCTAGCCAGATCAGATCCATCTTCCACCTGACCATAAGCGAGTGGCGTGTAAGAAGGGTTCCTATGAACCGATTCTCCCAACTCAGTCCTGAGAAGGACCAGCCAAGACATCTCCTCAAGTGGGAAGCTCTAAGTCCCGTGCCCTTGATGGCACCTCCTTCTCGGTGACTCGTCCCACAAAGAGTCTCACATCTGGGATATACTCATCTCACATCATGTACTCGCCACAGGTACCTCTACAGAGGTTCAGGTCATACTCTCCTGGCATGACTCGTCCAAAGACTCATCGTAGCACCCTGTCTGGTTGACTCGACCCTCACCATACACCTAGGACACACGCTAGAATCTCTCATCCACAGTATAAACCATATTAGTGGCACCAAGTGGCTATTCCACACACAGGCATATTCTCCACCATGCATCACATCACCAGATATCACACATAGTAGAAGTAAGTAGCAAGTGTATAAAAGCTAGCATGTATCCTATTAGCGGGAGTGCAGGAGTAAGGTTGCTAGCATTCTATTTGCATGCCTAAATAGGAATCTATGAAGTTGGGTGGGACATGGAACTTGCTATAAGGTTGTCTCCAATCTCCTCGATGTATTCATAGTCCTCCTTGTCAGGCTGGTGCTCCTCCAAGGTTGTTTAAATGAGACAATGGTCGCGATAAGCGACCTCTATAGATATTCACAAAGAACGAATTGAAATTCAAAAGATCCAAATGCACTAAAGCACAAGCCTATGACGTATAGCTCATTTTTAGAAAAAAATTGAACACTGGTTTGATATTTTTCTGACATGGTATGAATTTTCTTAGTTTAAATCAAGTTCTGAAAAAAAAGAAGTGATAAATCACAGGCTGCAACGCGCGCGCAGTCACTGATAGGTGGGTCTGGACCAACAATCACTGTTGATCGTCAACTGTCAACGCAGGCCGGGTCTGGGCTAGACCGGCCCTGACACATGTCGGCACTAGGTGCTGCCACGTAGTGGACTTGGGCCGCTACTGGGCTTGGTCCACAGGTTTGGTTCATGGTGGATAGATGGCTAGCACACCGTGGACTCAAAGGCCTGGTCCATGGCGGATGGGGCCCTCCCCCAATTAAAAAAAATTTCATATTTTTTTAGATTTTTTTTGTTTTTTTTTCGTTTCAACTTTTGTCGAGTGAAAATATATTTTCACAGGCGACTCACTCAGTGAACCGCCTGTGTAAATTTACACAGGCTGTTCACTAAGTGAGCCGCCTATGAAAATAGATTTCCACAGACGATTCAAAAGCAACCGCCTGTGCTTTCCACTGGCCTCCAGCGTAGACGATGCTGGAAAACACCAGTGAAAATGGGTATAGACCCGCCTGTATAGTATGCCTATGTACTAAGGCCCCTAGCCACACAAAGGGCTCAAGACCCGCGGCCAGCATGCATATAGCCGTCCTATTGTATTTAGAACATTAGAGCTTAATTTATGTACAAATATAAAATAGATTTTACACAAAATCATGTACAGTGGTTGCATTACCGGTTATGTGTTATATGAAAACGTTCACAACCGATTGTGATAGTAGTCACCCAAGACATCTTAACCAATTTAATTGTAGCGTTATTTTTTTTTAAAAAAAATTGTAGCGTTACGTTGACAAACATCCAAAGTTCCAAACCAAACATGTGCATGCTAATGTCTTTATTATATGAGAAAAATTCACCGGCGGTCCTTAAACTTGACAGCTGGTGTCACTTAGGTCCCTACACTTTGAACAGTGTATTTCTGGGTCCCTGAACTTGGCTTCATGTGTCATCTAGGTCCCTGAACTTGATTTTGGGTGTCACTTAGGTCCCCGAACTTTGAACAGTTTATTTTTGAGTCCCTGAACTTAGCTTCGGGTGTCATCTGGGTCTCTGAACTTGGCTTCGGGTGTCAACTAGGTCCCAATGCTGACGTGACGTGGTCCTACATGTGGGACCCACATGTCAGTCGGTTATATTTATATTTCGGGGGTAATGTAGCTACAATTTTTAAAATATTTCAAAAATTGTATCTTTTTCATATGATCTCGGATGAAGATGATTTTTATACGAAAAATGTAGCTCTCGACGAGATCTACAACTTTCTAGTTTTGAGTTTTTAAATTTGAGATCACTAAAATGCTTAAAAAAATTAAACAAATTTTCAGCAGTATATTAATCGCGTACAAGTGCCTGTCGCCTTGGAAAAATCATATCTTTTTTATATGCTGTCAAATGGAGATGATTTCTATATGAAAGTTGTAGCTCTCGATGAGATCTACGACTTTTTAGTTTTGAGTTTTTTAATTTGAGGTCGCTAAAATGCTCAAAAAAATTAAACAAATTTTCAACAGTATATTAATTCGTGAAAATTTGTTGAATTTTTTGAGCATTTTAGCGACCTCAAATTAAAAAACTCAAAACTAGAAAGTCACAGATCTCATCGAGAGCTACGACTTTCATATAGAAATCATCTCCATTTGACAGCATATAAAAAAGATATGATTTTTCCAAGGCGACAAGCGCTTATACGCGATTAATATACTGCTGAAAATTTGTTTAATTTTTTTAAGCATTTTAATGATCTCAAATTAAAAAAACTCAAAACTAGAAAGTTGTAGATCTCGTCGAGAGCTACATTTTTCATATAAAAATCATCTTCATCCGAGATCCTATGAAAACGATACAATTTTTGAAATATTTTAGAAATTATAGCTACAGTACCTCCGAAATAGAAATATAATCGACTGACATGTGGGCCCCACATGTAGGACCGCGCCACGTCAGCATTGAGACCTAGATGACACCAGAAGCCAAGTTCAGGGACCCAGATGACACCCGAAACTAAGTTCAGGGACCCAGAAATACACTGTTCAAAGTTTGGGGACCTAAGTGACACCCAAAGCGAAGTTCAGGGACCTAGATGACACCTGAAGCCAAGTTCAGAGACCTAGAAATACACTGTTCAAAGTTTGGGGACCTAAGTGACACCAGCTGCCAAGTTTAGGGACCGCCGGTGAATTTTTCTCTTATTATATGGACACATACGGCCCTTACACAGGAAGGTTCAAAATGACTCAAACGCATGGTACCACGGGAGGTGACGCGAACGAGCATGGAGACTGGCTTGGGCTTGGCTCTAGTTGAATGACCGACTCGGTCGTTCAATCCTGGCTTGGCTAAAGGGGTACGGATGGTCAGCCCTAGCTAAGTCCCAGCCCATTTCTAGGCAACCAAACATGCTAAAATTAGCCCTAGGGAGGCAGGCTATGGATTAGCCACGCAACTAAACACACCTGATGTTTTCCCTTGTCCGTCGTGTCAGTAATCAAGCCTAAGCTTAGGCTTAGCCTAAGCTTCAGCACAGTTATGAAAATTTTAAAAGTTTATGCATTTGTATTAAAAATAATCTTGTACATGTAAAAGTTAGTATATATTGCTAAACATGGATATATGCTACAAATGGGGTCATTTAATCCAAATCCAAAATTCGGATATCATCGTCATTATCTACACCCTAAAGAAAATTCTAGGCACTATAGACATATAATAAGATCTCTCAACATATTATCGAAAGAATTCCGTGACCATGAGGCCCTCTACGGCTGCGGCCTGCCCACTCGGCAGCCGGATGCAGCGGCGGCAGGGCTAGAGGCGCTCGCACACGCGCACCGTGCCAGAGTGGCGGACGGTCAGGGCCGTCTCACGCCTGTGCCCGTGTTCGCCCGTGCCGTGGCCTGCTGGGCCCTGCGCCCTTGGCTCGGCGGCGTTGGCGGCTGCAGCGGCCGCTGGCCTAGCCAGCGCGCCTGCGTGCCAAAGCAGCTGCGGGGATGGCCGGCCGGTCCACGCGTTCCAGCGGTGGGGCCAAGGGCGCCTGCGCGCCGGCGCCGGGGGTCGCGCTAGTTGCGCCGGGGGCGACGTGCCGCGCCAGGCTGTGGCAGCCGCGTGCCAGGCCACGCCGTTCCTGTGGCCTCGCGATCCGCGCTCGGGGGCGAGCGCTGGCTGGTCAACGAGAGTCGCACCCTCGCGTGCTGCTCGCGCGCAGTGCGCAGCGGCAGCGGTTGACCGGAGGCCAAGCAGCGACAAGCCTACGCCTGCACGCCTCTTGACGGCCAGGTGGCTGCGGCGGCGGCCTGTAAGGCCTACTCGTCCGTGCCTGCGGCGGCGGCCTATGAGGCCTGCTCGTCCGCGTCCATAGCAGTCAGGTGCGGCGGTGCATTCGCACTTCTGGTGGGGTTCGCGGCTCCCACGTAGTCAAGGTAACGGTGGCTGTGTGCTCCCCGCGGCAACCCCTTCTAGGGGTGGCCTCGTTCTGTTCGCACGTCTTCTGGACGACGACATCTCGGCCCGCACGCGCATCTTCAGGATGGCGGCGAGGTACTCGTTTTGTTTGGTACTTCAGGACCGTGTAAGCTACGGCTTCAGGCCATGCTCAAGAACCACCGTGGTGCTTGCAAGCACACCCACAGATGATGAGTTCATGATGTGTTTGTGCTTGTTCGTATAACACAGGATATATGAACAAGCTATCAAAGAACTGATTTCTTACCTACTATACCTTAGCTCGGCAGAGTCTCGTGCTGATAACATGTTAGAAATCGGGTTCGATCGGTGGCACTCAGGACACACAAACACACAGGCACAGATAGCTTTGGGAGGAAGAGGGAACTTCTTTGTATTTCACTTTTACTTCTGATCTCTTCAATGGTGAAAAGGACTCCTCATTTTATAGAGGTAGACACTGAATGAGTAGAAAGATTTACAGTGTTTGAACCCCTTGACTCTCTTCCTCTTCTTCATAAATTGGTCACCATTTCAAGTCTTTGTTCACATACAGTTGCAAAGACTTTGATTTTCAACACTCCCCCTTGGCCAATTTTATGCTATGTGCATGCCTCGTTAAAAACTCCCCCCAAAAACCCAGTGGGAAAAAAAGGTAGGAGAAAAGAGTACATCACATGCATCGCTTATGCTGCACCTGTTGCCTCATTAAAAACCTTGGTGAGAAAACCCAGTGGGAAAAACTCACCAAAGAAAAAAGAGTACAACAATTTCGATCTTCAGGATCTGGTCTCTAGGACCAACATGCAATCTTTAGGTCTTCAGGACCTACTGATCTTTAGGATCAGTTTGTGATCTTCGGGGTCATAATTGTGGGCTATGATATCAGGGAGCCTTCGCCCCATGAACCTTGCAACTCTTTGAGCCGCCTCATGCCAATTCCATGGACGTACCTATGGAAGCTAGAGGCGGGCAGAGATTTTGTGAACAGGTCTGCAAGATTCTCACATGATCTTGCTTGCAGGATATTAATCTCCCCGCTCTTCTGGAGCTCGTGGGGATAAAAGAATTTTGGAGCAATGTGCTTCATAAGATTGCTCTTGACATAGCCCATATGCATCTGTGCAACACAAGCCGCATTATCTTCATAGATAATGGTGGGGGTGTCATCGACATTCAATCCACATGACTTCTGGATGTGATTAATCATTCGTCGCAACCAAACACACTCTCGTGCGGCTTAGTACAAAGCAATTATCTCTGAGTGGTTAGTCGATGTGGCAACCAGGGTCTGCTTTACAGACCGCCAAGAGATGGATGCACCACCATAGAGAAAGACAAATCCAGTCTGCGATCTGGCATTATGTGGGTCAGACATATAGCCAGCATCTACATACCCTACCATGGTTGAAGCTTGGTTCATCGGAAACCATAGACCAAGGTCCTGGGTACCTCGTAAGTACCTCAGAATGGTCTTGACACCAACCCAATGCCTCCTTGTTGGGGCTGCACTGTACCTTGCCAATAGATTTACTGCAAACGCAATATCAGGTCTCGTGCAGTTCGCAAGGTACATCAGTGCTCCAATGGCGCTTAAGTATGGAACTTCAGGTCCCAATACTTTCTCATCATCGCCCTTGGGTCGGAACAGGTCCTTATCCACTTCCAGGGATCGAACCACCATGGGGGTTTTAAGAGGGTGGCACTTGCCCATATTAAACTTTTCAAGTACCCTCTTAGTGTAGGTAGACTGGTGTACGAAGACTCCTTCAGGGAGATGTTCGAGTTGCAGGCCCAAACAGAACTTGGTTTTACCCAAGTTTTTCATCTCAAATTCTGCCTTGAGGCAAGCCATCGCTTCCTCAATGTCCCCTGCAGTCCCGATGATATTCAAATCATCGACATAAACTGAGATGATGCAGAAACCCTTCAGAGATTTCTTGATAAATACGCAGGGACAATCATCATTATTGATGTAACCTCTCTGCAGGAGAATGTTACTCAAACGGTTGAACCACATCCTTCCGGATTGTTTCAAACCATACAACGACCACTGCAGGCGGACGCTGAACATGTTGCGGTTTTGATTCATTCTGGGGATCTTGAGTCCTTCAGGGACTCTCATATAGATCTCCGAATCAAGTGACCCATACAAGTATGCGGTCACGACATCCATCAACTACATTTTTAAATTCAAGTTAGCTGCCATGGATATGAGGTATCGAAGCGTTATGCCACTCATAACAGGAGAGTAAGTCTCTCATCATAATCGATGCCGGGTCTCTGCGTGAACCCTTGTGCCACTAGCCTCGCTTTGTACCTCACCACCTGGCCATGTTCATTCCTCTTCCGGAGGAAGACCCATTTGCATCCTACAGGGATGACTTTTGGAGGTGTTGGGACTGCAGGCCCAAAAACCTCTCTATGGCAAAGCGAGTGCAACTCTGCCTCAATTGCTGCTTTCCATTTGTCCCAATCTGAGCACTTCCGGCACTCTATCATGGACTTTGGTTCTAGATCCGGATCCATTGAGTCAGCAATTTTTGAGGCAAAGTATATGTCGACAACAGTGGTTTTTCTATGATATGACTCTCCTGATTCCACATAATTAGTGGCGACTCCTCATGATCGTCCTCCCACTCATCGTGATTTCTCATAACGATTGAGCTAGGGCGTTCCGATCCACCAATACGATAGTGCGCGCACGACGCATTGGGATTTCCATCTTTAGGATGGTGTCCTTCAGGGACATCCTCAACTTCAGGTTGAGTTGCCACTTTAGGGGCATTCCCGACTTCAGGTCAAGCTTCTTCAACTAATTCCTTAAGTGATGCAAGTGGCTCAGACCGTTTCTGCAGACGTCTCCGCGGAACCTTGTCCTGAGCACCTGGAGGCCTCCCCCTCTTCATAGGATTAGGGGAGACAGTAGAGTTGGTAGCCTTCAGGGGTACCTGAACTCTCTCCGGCGCATTTACTGCAGGTATATGCGACCTTGTCACTCTTTTGTGATCAGTGAAGGCATCTGGCAGATCATTTGTAAGACCTTGTAAATGTATGATTCTCTGAACTTCTAGTTCAGATTCACTAGTGCGTGGGTCTAAGGATTGCATCCCAGATGCATTCCGTTCAATTTCCCAGCATTCTTCTGGATGCCTATCTCCCCCTAATGCTAGGAAATGGTCTTCATCGAAGACACAATCAGCATACCGAGCCGTATGAAGATCCCCAGTCATAGGCTCCAAATATTTGATTATGGACGGAGTCTCATAACCAACAGATATCCCCAACTTCCGGTGGGGTCCGATTGATGTACGCTGAGGTGGTGGTATTGGCACGTATACCGCACTGCCAAATACACGCAGATGGGAAATACTTGGTTCTTTTCCACGCACTAGCTGTAAGGGGGAGGTATCATGGTATGCAGTTGGCCTGAGTTGAATCAGTGATGCAGCATGTAGCACTACATGGCCCCAACAACTGGTTGGCAGCTTGCAATTCTACAACAACGGCCTGGCAATCCACTTGATCCTCTTGATCAAGGATTCAGCTAGACCATTTTGTGTGTGGACATGTGGTACTGAGTGCTCTACCTTAATGCCCATGGCTAAGCAATAATCATCAAAGGCTTTCGACCTGAACTCACCAGCATTATCCATCCGAATAGACTGAATGCGGTTATCAGGGAAACTTGCCTTTAGCCTGATGATCTGGGCAATAAGCTTAGAGAAAGCATGGTTTCTGGTGGACAATAGGTCCACATGGCACCATCTTGTAGATGCATCAATTAGTACCATAAAGTACCTAAACGGGCCCGACAGGGGCTGAATAGGTCCATAAATGTTACCTTGTATCCTTTGTAGGAACACAGGTGACTCATCCCTAATCTTCAGGAGGGATGGTCTAGTGATTAGTTTCCCTTTTGCACATGCAGTGCAAATAAAATCTTCAGGATTAGAGAAACTTTTGACATCATGGCCAGCAGAATTGTTGATGATTCTTCTCATCATACTCAACCCAGGATGACCCAGACGGTCATGCTATATTCGAAATGATTCTGTGTTTCTGAATATGGTCTTCATCGCAACATATTCTTCCATGGGTTTTATGTACGTATAGTACAAACCCGATGGCGATGAAGGGAGTCTCTCCACCACTCTCTTTTGGTACCCGTCGAATTTAGTGATGAGCAGGTATTCAGTACCTTGCTCAATCTCGGTTTCAACATGGAAACCATTCGCACGGATATCTTTGAAACTCAAAAGCGTGCGCTTTGAGTCAGGATACAACAGTGCATCCTTCACAAAGATTTGGGTACCCATAGGGAGAACCAGTGTGGCACTTCCGGTACCCACAATATGAGCATTGCTTCCGGCAATGGTCATAATATTTCCATTTTTCTTAGTCAGTGTTTGGAAATATCTGGTTTCCCTTAGTATCGTATTGGTGGTGCCACTGTCTACCAGACAGATTTCCGCCTCAGCCATAGGGTTCCCACAGGCTCTATTAAATACCATGGAAGAAATAACAAAAATTTAACACAGAGCATGTATAATGAGATAAAACAACATTACATGGTTCCTGGGAAACATACAAAGGTTTGGGCCATCTACCATATTACAAATGCTCTTCAGGAGCATGCATGGTCGAACCTTTAAACTAATACACGTGGGCATCGCATTTGACTTAACATGATATATTGGAGATTACTGCAGGTCTCCAAATATATCATAGTCACTCCTAAGAAGGTCGTCATCACTATCGTCCATTTGGACGTCACCACCACTTGCGCCAACGAGCACGTTGTCGCGCTTCTCAGGTTGAGCTTCAGGCTCAATGGTGAAGTGAGACTCATGCTGATCTTTACCTTTGTTTTGTTGGTAAAGATCAGCAAGGTGCTTGGGGGTGTGGCATGAACGGGACCAATGTCCCTTCACTCCGCATCGGAAGCATTCACCTTGCTCTTCCCCATCATGGGCACCTGTAACGAATCAACGTAATTATACGAGATTAAGTACGAAAATCTTCCACCGAAGCGGTTAATTTACCAAACTTAAGCCCGTATAACTAGAGATTCCGTGAAATCACGAAGGATTTCAAACCAACCAACATACAACCAAGATCGTACTGATTTAGCAGTCACAGTTCACACGATACATAGAGTTTACCATAAAAGCGGAAATACATCGGAGTTCGGAATAAAAATTATTACAACATAGTTCAACATAAAGTAGCGGAAGCGAGTAGTTTTACACACACACTTAATTTCCACAAAAGCATTAGATAAGACAAGCAGAACGACCTTTGCCCAAGGTCCTATTGTCACCCATTGCCAGATACAGACAGTTGGAGCAGTACCCATAGTACATCTGACCATCTGCAACAACAATGGGAACAACGCCCTGAGTACGAGAATATACTCAGCTAGACTTACCCGTCAAAAACCAGAAATAAACATGACACCAAGGAGCATGCAAGGCTTTATATAGTGGACTTGCTTGACTCATTTGCGAAAAGCATAGGTTATTATAAATAACTAAATTATGTACTTTTGCATCATTTTTATGATAACCTACTTAAGCTAGATAAGCACCTATCGCTAAAGCAATATCTTGATACAACATTAACATCTAGACTACCATATCAGGTTTAGCATTTCCAACAGCACTCACTTAACCATCAGTGTTCCATTTTTTTTACTACGATGCCATAGCTCGAGTCAAGTGCTCACTAACCGGGAGCGACGGCGATTCGAATCGAATTCCTATCCAGCTGGAGATTTATTTCTCACACAAACCATGCTTCCCCCGTCAGGGTCGCGTAGATCACCAATGACACTTTCCAAGAAACCGCGGGATAACAATCATGGATCGCACTACCCAGGGACCGCCCGACTGCCAGGACGCACCTTGGGCTTACTCTTCGCGTCCCCGTTACACCCCCTTCAACACCAGTCTGCCAACCCGAGTTTATCCCGGCTCGAAAAGTGTCACTAGCTTCGCGGTCGAAAGGTACTTTATTCGGCCAGCTAAATGTGAGGCATGCGTTCAACATGACAAGAGGGACGACCAACGATCGGTCCTTAACTGACACAGACGAAATCACTATAGTCCAAAACCCTATAAGACTCCACCCGGTCTCCGCTTATCCATCAACACTTGGTTACTTTTCAAGATTCACAAATACTGCTAACCATAGCCAGGTATTCACCTATAACTCGCAGGTGACAGGAAATCACCCGACTTCTACCGATCTAAGCATGGCTAAGCAGTTTACTCGATGCTGACCTAATAAGGTAACAGTAATCCGGTGGACAAGGATAGTAATGCAACAACGGTTTCACTCAACTCCTATAACTTAATGCAACAATATCTAATTATAATTCAGGTGATAAAGAAATAGCTTTTATAAAATAGGAGACTTAAAATGCTCCGGGGCTTGCCTCTTTCGAACGAGCTAGGATGGTGGTCGACGCACTCTGGTAGTTCCTCGCCTGGCTCTTCCTCCTCGGGCACCTCCTGTGCCTGGGGCTCCGGCTGGTCCGTCCAAGCCTGCTCCTCCGGTACTGCTACCTGCGACTCCTCCTGCGATCCTATATGATGCAGTTGCATGAGGAACTATGTGAATGATGCATAGAAATATGGTGCAGTGCTTTGATAACATGAGATACAGATGAGCGCATGGAATGAGCAGCTTGAATAAAACTACATCTTCTACAAGGTAGTCCACGTCATCCAATAACATGTACCCTAAAGCATGCACATTGTGGTTTCACTAATTATCATACACCTTACACAAGCAAGTGACCCTAAATGACCAAATCTTACCAACCTAACTCATCCACAACATCAGCAAGGCATAGTGATGCTTCAAAGATACACCAAACATATTTTATTATTCTTAATTTCTCATAAAGAATAATCATTTATTCCCTATTTAACTAGGGTTACACAGCAACACCTATCTCTGGTGTAGATAAAAATCTACAAAAATTACAGTAGAGTACTATTACCCTAACTAACCTACCACTAAATTTTCATGAGAATTGCATATGTAAAACTACCTGTACAAAATAAACAAATTATAGCCTAAATGTGAGTATGAATTTATTTTATGCTAGGAAAAGTATCAAACAACAGATTTCACATTTTTCCTAGGTTACTAACAGTAAACTAACATACTACAAAATTTATCATATGCATGTTGTATACAAATTTTGCTCTCTACTAAAAATAACAAATATTACCAATTAAAAGCATTTGAACTACACTTCAAAAATTTCCCACAGAACATGCTTCACTAGCATTTTTCCTAGAAAGTACATCACTAATAAAGACTAATGCAACAAGAATCACATTTTTCCCTTCATTATTTTATTTACTACATATTTTCTAAAATATCAGCATTTATAGCAATTAAATAAATTTGCACAATAAACAGTCACAAAAATAACATGAGATATTTTAAACTGTAGATCTATTCAAGAGGAACATTTCAAAACTTATTTCATAATTTTTGGAGCCATAAACTATACACAACATTTTCTAGAGCACTTTCTTTGCTTCAATATAAATAGAAATTCAAAATGGAAATTCGGAATTGCTGAACGGGCCGGCCCAGTCGGCCAAACCGGCCCGCTGCCGAAAACGGCTGGGGCGCCGCGCGTGGGAAAATAAAAGGGCGGCCCGGCTTGGTGGCTCGGCCCAAGCCGGTGGCCCAGCGAGCCAGGAGGAGGGGCGGAACGCGGGGCGCGCGGGGAGCGGCCGCGCGGCTGCGACGTCGCGGCGGCGGTGAAGTCCACCGGCGGCTAGCGGCCGGTCCCGGCCGTGCGGACACCGGTGGCGGGGCGCACGGGAACACGGTGAGGGCGGCGGACACCCCGGGGCAGTGAGCAAGTGGCGAGGTGGGGAGGATATGCCGGAACGGCGGGGGTGAGCGCGCGGCGGCGGGAATGGCGCCGCGGCGGGGCACGCGGTGTGGCGGCTTACCACGGGGCTGAGACGGAGCGAGGAGGCGTGTTCGGGGAAGAGAAGGACGAGGCGGAGCCGTCTGCGAGAGCAATTGCTCGGAGATGCCCGGCCGGCGGTGGAACGAGGGGCGGAAGCTCGCGGCGGCGGCGGCGAGCACGCGGAGGCGGGAGCGGCTGCGGCTGCTGCTCGTGCGAGGCCGAGAGGGCGGAAATGGAGGGCGTGAATGGCGAGGGAGAGGCGGGCGCGGTTACATGGCGCGTGGCGCGGCCGGTGGGGTCCACGGCCCGCCACCCGTACGTCGGAGGCGGCGAGCGGCGGCCACGCGGCGGCCGCGGCCTGAGCGCGGCGTGCGCTGGCGCGGGCGCGGGCGGGGGCGCGAGGCGGGCCAGGCTGGCTTCGGCCATGGGCCGGGAAGTGAGGCTGCGGCCCAGCAAGCGAAATCCGATTTTTTCTTTTTCCAAAAATAATTCCAGATTTAAATCCTTGTTTCAAACTTAAATTTGGAGATGAAAAAGGGGTTTTCAAAATTTTGGCCCAAAATAAAAGTTGTTCAAAATTTTATTCTCTACAACTTTCATATAGAGTATTTTTCAAAATTCTTAATAGATTTTGAATTTAGGATTTAAAGCTAGATTAAAAATAAAAAACTCATTTATTTAGAATATTTTTAAAACAGAATTTGAGGAAAACTTGAATTCAAGAATTGCTCCAAAAATCAAATTGATTTATTCTAGATTATTTAAAATTGCTACTTCTCAAAAGTACACCAACTTTTTGACACTTATATCAAACTTAGGGTTCCTATTTATTTGTTTTTCAAATTTAATTTGAAAGAGCTACAATTCAAACAATGCTAATCATGAAATGATGTTGAATGCTTATGCTTTGAAATGATAATGCATGCTTAACACCCAGGGGTGTTACAGCACCTTTCCTCTTCTTGGGTCCGGGCCTACCCTTGGGCTTTCCCTTGCCCTTGAACATGGCGCCTCTCTTCCCCTTCCATTTCCCCTTTCCACGACCCCTACGGCGGTTGCGAGAACTCTCAGCAACATTTGCATGTGCTTCAGGCACGGCCAAGGAACCAGTGGGTCGGGCAGAATGATTGTTCATGAGAACCTCATTCTGTTGTTCGGCAAGTGATAGCACTTCACTCAACTCAGAGTACTTCGGGTACTTTGAGTTCCTGTATTGTTGCTACAATACTATGTTGCCGGGGTGAAAGGTGGATAGAGTCTTCTCCATCATGTCAGCGTCAGTGATCTTCTGGCCACATAGACGCAGTTTGGTCGCAATCCTGTGCAAGTGGAGTTGTACGCTGCCACAGACTTAAAATCTTGGAAGCGCAAACTGATCCAGTCCTGTTGTGCTCTCGGGAGCACAATCGTCAGCTGCTGGCTGAAGCGGTCCTTTAGGGACTGCCATAGGACAAATGGATCTTTCTCCATCGTATATTCACACTTCAAGTCAGGGTGAATATGGTGCCGCAGGTAGTGCAACGCCTTCGCCTTGTCAGGCTTAGTGTGCTCATCATTGCCAGCTTCAGGCTGGACAATGGTATGATCGAGGCTCATGCCATCGAGCCTGATCTCGAAGTCGGTAGCCCAAGTGAGGTAGTTGCTGCCGTCCACGGCGAGTATCTCGAAATCTCTCTTTGCGATGTCTGACATGCCTGCACAATTTAATGTACAGGGTTTAGTGTCGGTGTGTAATCTTCCGGATTACGACTTAACATAGTCTTCAGGACTATGCGCAAATTTCCCAGGTGTAATCTTCAGGATTACTTTTATTTGAAATATCTCATAATATAAATTGCAATAAATAAATCTACGGGATTTAAATGATTGCAATAGATTATAATATAACTTGCAATAAATAAATATGCAGGATTTAAATGATTGCAAGATATAAGTTGCAGTAAATATAAATAATAAACTGCAAGTAATTAAATCAGCAGGATTTAAATACAGGAAAGTAAATTGCGATAAATAATAATACGCAGTGATATAAAGGAATATGGTGGACTTCAGGCCATATATATTTTACGGACTTGGGGCCGTATATTTGGGTGTCGCAGTGAACTTCAGGCCACTATTTGGCATTTGTGCAGTGGCTTTACATCTGCATGCACCTATTTCCATCTCCTTGCTAGGAAAGATGGCTTTTATTTAAGTACGAGAGCATACATGTGGTGACTTCAGGTCACTATGAGAGACTGAAAAGGAGCTGCATGGCCCGTTCTTATCTCTCACGTGTTCACTCGTACAGGGGACAAAGCCTCCCTTCTCACATGCTCTCCCTCCCTTATCCCTTTCTGCAGCAACGCACAGCAGGAAAAGAAGAGAAGCGGCGGCCATGAAAAACAGCGCCATGTGCCAGCACGCCCAGGCAGGGCTCGCCTCCGCGCCCCTTGCGCGCTCGCGGCGTCGCTCTACGGCTGCGGCCTACCCACTCGGCAGCCGGATGCAGCGACGGCGGGGCTAGAGGCGCTCGCACACGCGCACCGTGCCGGAGTGGCGGACGGTCAGGGCCGTCTCGCGCCTGTGCCCGTGTTCGCCCGTGCCGTGGCCTGCTAGGACCTGCGCCCTTGGCTCGGCGGTGTTGGCGGCTGCAGCGGCCGCTGGCCTAGCCAGCGCGCCTGCGTGCCAAAGCAGCTGCGGGGACGGCCGGCCGGTCCGCGCGTCCCAGCGGTGGGGCCAAGGGCGCCTGCGCGCCGGCGCCGGGGGTCGCGCTGGTTGCGCCGGGGCGGCGTGCCGCGCCAGGCTGTGGCAGCCGCGTGCCAGGCCACGCCGTTCCTGTGGCCTCGCGATCCGCGCTCAGGGGCGAGCGCTGGCTGGTCGACGAGAGTCGCGCCCTCGCGTGCTGCTCGCGCGCAGTGCGCAGCGGCAGCGGTTGACCGGAGGCCAAGCAGCGACAAGCCTACGCCTGCACGCCTCTTGACGGCCAGGTGGCTGCGGCGGCGGCCTGTAAGGCCTGCTCGTCCGTGCCTGCGGCGGCGGCCTATGAGGCCTGCTCGTCCGCGTCCATAGCAGTCAGGTGCGGCGGTGCATTCGCACTTCTGGTGGGGTTCGCGGCTCCCACGTAGTCAAGGTAACGGCGGCTGTGTGCTCCCCGCGGCAACCTCTTCTAGGGGTGGCCTCATTCTGTTCGCACGTCTTCTGGACGACGACATCTCGGCCCGCACGCGCATCTTCAGGATGGCGGCGAGGTACTCGTTTTGTTTGGTACTTCAGGACCGTGTAAGCTACAGCTTCAGGCCATGCTCAAGAACCACCGTGGTGCTTGCAAGCACACCCACAGATGATGAGTTCATGATGTGTTTGTGCTTGTTCGTATAACACAGGATATATGAACAAGCTATCAAAGAACTGATTTCTTACCTACTATACCTTAGCTCGGCAGAGTTTCGTGCTGATAACATGTTAGAAATCGGGTTTGATCGGTGGCACTCAAGACACACAAACACACAGGCACAGATAGCTTTGGGAGGAAGAGGGAACTTTGTATTTCACTTTTACTTCTGATCTCTTCAATGGTGAAAAGGACTCCTCATTTTATAGAGGTAGACACTGAATGAGTACAAAGATTTACAGTGTTTGAACCCCTTGACTCTCTTCCTCTTCTTCATAAATTGGTCACCATTTTAAGTCTTTGTTCACATACTGTTGCAAAGACTTTGATTTTCAACATGCTGAGCCCTTGTAGTGTTGTAAGCCGAGCCGATGCCCACACGCGGATCTCGTGGACTGGAGAGCTGGAGGTGTCATGCATGATGCATGTGTGGTGTCCACAATGACAAGTGTGGCTGTACGATGTGGTCGGAGGTATGTATGTGATCCAGCTTGACAGGAAGCCGGCCGCGCGCGCGGGAACTAACGTCGTCGAATGGGTCACCCGGCCAGTTCGCTGACCCTTATCACGCATTTTTTTTGAGTGGTAGACATACATAGAGCTGCCGAGACTCGCATCCCTGTCATGCATAATATTATTTTGGGGGCCATAGGCACTTGATTTTTTGTCCACCGGATCTGGACCATGTTCTGTAGCACATCACTGTCCACATTCACAGACGATAGCGAAAATTGACGGTGAAAGACGGTTACGAATCGGCGGTGGTGATGATTCTAATTGGACGCATAGAGTGGTTTGTATCAAAACACGATGGGTGTGTTTGGTTTTCTAGCCAATTTCTAGCCTGGGTTGAATTTTAGCCTGGACAGCCTTAGCTTGCTCCCACCAAACTAACTCCTAGTTGTTTGGTTGTCTATACGTTAGCCTAGTTAGCCCTAGGCTGTATTTGGTTGTCTGGTTTGTTTTGGTACAGTCACCACTTCTCCGAATTGATAAGTTTACCACCTTTGAGAAATTTCATCGAACACCTAGTGGGCACCTCTTGAATGGGTGTATGGCGAGCACCTCAATGAACACAGCCAGCACTCAGCGAGCATCCAACGAGCACAGCCAGCACCCCAATGACCTCCTTTGCCCCCTCGCCATGGCCAGGGCTGCGGCGCCTCTGCTCGGCCCAATCGATGGAGTAGCGCGGCAAGAAGACAGACTCTGCTCCTCTCCTCATCCGCCCCAATCGAGCATCTTGATGCCAGGACAGAGTTGCATGACCTTCCTCCTCGAGCAGTCTGCTCTGCCACGCAGCTGCTTCACCTGCTCATCGCTGAGCGCCACCGCTAAACGCGCCACCCTTGCTCCCTCGACACGCAGCTGCTCTATTCCTCCTGCTCAACACGCAAACAACCAGCTGCTCGAAGAGCACGACGAGCATGACACACCGCGTCGTTCCTCCTCCTTTCCATCCCTGCAGCTTCTTCCAGGAGGTGGGTGTGGTGGTGGGTGTATGCCGAAGGAAGGAGAAGGACCGAGCAGCTCTGCCCCCTCGCCATGGCCGGCGATGCAGCACCTCGGCTGGGCCCTAGTGGTGCAAGACACAGTGGGCGCAGTGTGAGCAGACGGGATCTGGTAGTGCCGGTGCCGGTGCCGGCGGTGCGCCGCCACATCGGCTTCCCGGCACTCGCTAGTGCTCTGCCGGTGCTCGGAGCCTCGATGGGAGGAGGAGCAGGGGGAGGAGGACGAGGTGCGCACGGAGGAGGAGCAGGCGCGAGCGAGGAGGAACGGCGGCGCGCAGTACCACGGGAGGTGACGCGAACGAGCATGGGGACTGGCTTGGGCTTGGCTCTAGTTGAATGACCGATTCGGTCGTTCAATCCTGGCTTGGCTAAAGGGGTACGGATGGTCAGCCCTAGCCAGGTCCCAGCCCATTTCCAGGCAACCAAACATGCTAAAATTGACTCTAGGGAGGCAGGCTAGAGGTTGGCTACCCAACCAAACACACCCGATTTCCCTTGTCCGTCATGTCAGTAGGCAAGCCTAAGCTTCAGCACAGTTATGAAAATTTTAAAAGTTTATGTATTTGTATTAAAAATAAACTTGTACATGTAAAAGTTCGTCTATATTGCTAAACATGGATATATACTACAAATGGGGTCGTTTAATCCAAATCCCAAATTCGGATATCATCGTCATTATCTACACCCTAAAGAAAATTCTAGGCACTGTAGGCATATAATAAGATCTCTCAACATAATAAGATCTGCTACTGTTGGTCGCACTGTTTAGACGCTGCTCATGCACGGTTACATCCCCTGCTCAGTAACTGTCCACCAACTGCTACAGTTGTACTATGCCCGCGCCAGGTCGGCCCCTTCGTTTGATCGTTTCGCTGCTGCCGGGGTTTCATCATATAGCGCTAGCGCGTTGCTCGCCACTATATAACTCCACGCGAGCAAGCCAAGAAGAGACCACAAACAAACCGCAAAGCAAAGCCAAGCACGAGAGAGAAAAGGATCACAATGAGCTCAAGCGTTACCCGGTCGCTGCCTTTTCTCGTCAACCCGGCTGAGGCCACGCCCGCCGGCGATCTCCCCCTCACCGCCATGGACAGAGCTCTTGCTTCCCTGCCCATGGCAGCACTGTTCGTCTTCGAGAACCCCATCGGTCAGCCGGCCGAGACCATCAGGAGAGCTCTGTCCCGTGCGCTTGTTCCCTACTACCCAATGGCCGGCCGCCTCACCGTGACCGGCGACCAGCTGAAAATCGCGTGCACCGGCGAGGGCGCAGCGTTCGTTCGCGCGTCCGCGAGCTGCACCCTGCAGGAGGCCAGGCTTTCCGGCCTGCGTCCAGTGGTCACCGTCGACATGGTTTCCTTTATCGGCCGAAATCTCTCGATATTTTCGATATATCTTGTTTATCCGTAGGTGCCGATAAGAAATAATCTATCTTTTTTATATAAATTTTGTTTAAATTTATTTAAATTTACTTAAATTTAAATTAAATTTTATTTGAATTTGGTCCGATATTTCCGATATATCTTGTTTATCCTCCTTATCTATGATCCCCGATAAATTTTAATTTCCGAAAATAAAAACCTTGACCGTCGAGGACCTCACTATGAACTACGCCGGCCAGTACAGCACGGACCCGCCGTTGCTGCTGGTGCAGGTGACCGAGTTCTCCTGCGGTGGCTTCGTCGTCGGGGTGACGTGGAACCACGTCGTCACGGACGGCGCCGGGATGGCGCAGTTCTTGCAGGCCGTCGGCGAGTTCGCCCGCAGGTTCCCTTCTTCCCCTTCCGTCTTGCCGGTGAGGGTGGACCCTACCCTCCCTGAACTTCCCCCATGGATAACCACCATGACCAAAGCAATCGTCGGCAGCGAGCACAGCGACTTCCCGTCCTCCTACATCACCGTTCCCCTGAGCTTCATCAACCGCGTCAAGGACGAGTTCCGTCGTCGTCGCAGCGGCGGTGGCGGCGGACAGGAGGTGGCGCCGGCGTCGTGCACTGCGTTCGACGTCTTCACCGCCGCCATATGGAAGTGTCGTGCGCGCGCGACGATCGCCAGCGCCGCCAGCCAGGACGCTCCCACGGCGCTCACCTTCACGGTGAACGTGAGGAAGCCGGCAAAGGCCAAGGACGGCTACTACGGCAACGTGTTCGCCTTTGGTCTTGCTGCGTCGACGCTGCGTGAGGTCGCGGACGGCGACATCCTGGACCTCGTGAGGCTGGTCAAGGACGCCAAGGCACGGGTGCCGTACACGTTTGCTGATGGAGCAGCGTACATCGCCGACGAGATGGGCGGCCGGCTCAAGGGCCTCGACGGGTACGACACCCTGTACGTGACGAGCTGGCGGAATCTCGGCTTGGACGACGTCGACTTCGGCAGCGGCGGCGCTGAGCGCGTCATCGGGAACATGGAGCGCAAGGTGGTGCCGGCGTGCATCCTGTGCGGGAGGAAGGACAAGGCCGAGGGCGTCGCCGCCATGGCCCTCTGCGTCAAGCCGGAGCACGCGGAGGCCTTCCATGCACAGCTACGAAGTCTCAAGTGACATGGATCGATATTGGTGGATAATACGAATGTCTTTGTAGCTATGGCTATGAGAAGCAAAGGACGTACATGTTGGCCTTGTGTCTGTGCGCGAATGGTGTAGTACTTGTAGTGTTTATGTGTGTATTCTTGTTCGTCAGATAGGCCGCAGGGAGTGAATAAGTTTTCTAGTAAATTGAGTTATTAGGCTTAGAGTCTCCATGGAAATTTCTTGGTACTAGAGATTTATCTTCTCCTCCTTCTCCTCTCCGGCGATGGCGAGAGAGCAGGGTGGATTCGTTTTCTCCATGACGGCTCTATCGAAGATGAGGGCGACATCAGTGTCAACAACTTCATCGGCTTGACGACATGGAGACTTGGCTTTCCGAATAATTTTCTCTAGTTTCTTCTCCGTTTTGTTATGGTTAGATTTGATCACAATGAAGGACTAGAGAGAATAAGTTTCAGATCAGTCTTTCTTATTGTTCGGTGGCAGAAAGAAGGAGGAAGACACAAGAAAGAGGAAGTTTCTCCACTTCGCCTGCAGGAATGTTGGCCATTGTTCATTGAGCATATGTTCTTAGGCCTTTTGCCGAACGTTTACTTGTGCGGTCATCTATACGAATCGTCATACATGTTTGGAGTTGACATTTTGGGCTATATAAAGCGTGGGTACAATTTAGATGATCAGATTCTGGATATACGTAGTGTATTCCAATGTGCTTGTAACGTGATGATGTACTCAGCTATGATCTAATATAATTCTTCTTTTGTCTAAAAAAAGCTCATGTATATAGATATGCATAAATGAATGGTGATGTTGCTCGTTTCACCAGCTATATATTGTTGTAATTCACTTGTTTGTGGCTTTGTGCCTGTCTTCCATCCATATCTTTGAAAAAAAATCATCCCAGTGCCACGTTGATTGGAAGACAGATGGTAATGGGGCAAATTCGGATTGGGTGGAGTCTTTGTGCACCTAAACCCGAAACCTGAAATCAAAACCCGAAACTGCACCAAACACCGATTCGGGTGATAATCCGTCCCCAAAGCCAAACCCGCGGATACCCGAAACCCGCTTTGTATGGCAACATAGTAAGAGTAAAAAACGACTTTCTATAAACATATGCATGATATATATACACATATTCCCATGTATAAACAAGAGACAACAAATAATAAATATTTTCATGAGGCAACTTAGAATAAATTTAATAATCTAAGTAAATAAGTTATTATTAGCATATTATAAAACATGAGTTTTAATTCTAAATGATTTATTTCGGATATCCATTGGATATCCACGGATGGAAAACCAAACCAGAAACCGAGCCTGAAAACCGTGGGTGCCCCGAACCCGAACCCGCTGATATCCGACCCGAAACTGCCTCGTCGCCATCCTTAGACACAAGAGAAGGGGTATGGACATTGAAACAATCCACGATTGCCTCCAAGGGAAATCCACAAAACAAACCATAATGTAGTAGTTCGAGGAGATCATACCATCATATTATCGAAATTCAGCAGATATCACAGTTCATACGTAGCGAATACCTATCTGAGAAGGGTACAATAGAGAGGTTTTGTCATAATTATTACATCGCCACTTGGCGTTATCACACATCACACACATCCAAAACAACATCAAAGTAGACGTAGCGCCTTAGCGGGTGAAGACTCATTCTCCACAGGCAGACTCAAGCATAGGATAAGACCCTCTAATCCTCCCATCCGTCAGTGGTGAAGTCGTCTCACTTGTTAAACAATTTGCAGTATGATATGTACTGGCTACTAGCTCACACCCTATGCTTTGGCCATTACCTTTGTGGAAAGTGGTATGCAAGGGTAAGAGAAAGGGACCAATTATTTGGTTGTGGCTTCCTATGCGAATCTCATCATTAAGTAGTAGTTAATTCTTAAGTTTTAACCCATTTATCCATGCATCCCATCCCATAATATTAATCCATAGAGTCACACCACACTCTCACATCTCACCACCACTCTCTCTGGTCGACAAGGACAACTCCCTCTCGCCTCTGGCCGGATCCTTATCCAAACCTAGGGGGAAGAGAAGAAAACACCACTCTCTAGTCAAGCGAAGCATGAAACATATGAATGTCCAGGACCGTGGACATGCCTATATGTATAGATTGATCAACTCTGCAAAGCATATACACTTGTACCTCAAGATCACCATCATCGGCGACGTCCTACCTAGGCTGATTTTGGGCTACCATCTAACCGGTACGATGCCACCCTACAACTCAGCCCTGAGTCACCTCGAAGTACCACCAGCACGCTGAGACTGTGAAATGCAGTACTGGGCCTCCAGTGGTCATCACACGATCTCAAGAAGGTTAGAGGATATGTCCTGACCTCCCTACAATATCACCAAGATCCTATGCTGTAGTGGTATCGCCCTAGCCAGATCAGATCCATCTTCTGCCCAACCAGAAGCGAGTGGCGTGTAAGAAGGGTTCCTATGAACCGATTCTCCCAATTCAGTCCTGAGAAGGACCAGACAAGACATCTGCTCAAGTGGAAAGCTCTAAGTCTCATGCCCTTGATGGCACCTCCTTCTCGGTGACTCGTCCCACAAAGAGTCTCACCCCTAGGATCTACTCATCTCACATCATGTACCCGCCATAGGTGTAACAGAATCGACCAAATTATAAGAGCACAAGTACAAAAACAAGCACCGGAACGCTCAAATTTTCGAACTTGAGCCCATATAATCCCGATAGTCAATCGAAACCACGAAGGATTTCAAACCAACTTGCTTACAACCAAGATCGCATCATTCAACATAACACATCACACGTTACATTTCACAAGTAGTTCTAAAATCCACTTACAACACACGGAGTCACAAATTATTACAAACTGAGTTCATAAAGTAGCGGAAGCATAACACATGCACATTGTTCAAATACTACTGCCAGTCTTACGGATCAACATCCCACAAAAGGATTAAGAAAAGTACTTAACAGATGATCACGCCCGAGTGATCTAGTCCTCGTCACCCGTGGGTGGAGGCAGTTCTTGCAGAAGCCCTGATAAAGCATGTCATCTGCAACAGGAGAGAATAAACCTTGAGTACTGGAATGTACTCAGCTAGACTTACCCGTCAAAAACCAGAAATAAGATGACACCAAGGATTATGCAAGGCTTTCATAAGTGGGGCTAGCTGACATCACATTTGCGGAAAATCATAAGTAATTGAAACTCTTTCAACCTGCACTAGCAGTTATTTTTAGCATTTACCTGTCATCTATCTTAGCACATGTACTAAACAATCACTTGATTATAATCAAACAATAATATCATTATATCCATAGCAGGTATAAATTGCGGCAACATTGTATTATTCGCTTAACCATTGTTCAATTTAATGAGATCTACGTTGCCGCTGCTCAAGTCAAGTGCTCACTAACCGAGAGCGACGGCGATTCGAATCGAATTCCTATCCAGTTGGAGGGGTATTTCTAACACTCACCGCGCAGGCCCCTGCCAGGGTCGCATAAGCCACCTTTCGTACAATTCAGGAGTCGCGGGTTCAAATGATGCCGCATCCCCAAGGGCGATACTCTGCCAAGTGATAGGGACTCTAACCCCCTTGGTCTCACGCCAATGTCCCCAAGCACATCCTTACTCTCCTCCAAGATGCGACCTACCATTCGATTCTCGGCCTGAACTGTATTACTCGGCTTCGCGGTCGGAACGACTTATCCGACCAACTAAGTGTTAGACTACGTTCAACATGACTCAAGGACGTATAGCGAATAGGTCCTTAAACGACTCAGGCGGGCATAGCTCCGCACCCAAGACGTGAAGTGTCTTGCGGCTGCACTATTGAACTCCCGCCCGGTCTCAATTTCATTTTAAGGCATGGTTCCATCCACGATAGCCAACATAGCCACTCGTGACCCATTCCTACATCTCGCGGATGACCAAAAATCACCCGACTTCTACCGGACTAAGTAGGGCTAAGCATTGACATGTGCCTAAACCTAATTTAGGATTTAAGTACGATATCTGGACAAGGACAGGCATAATGCAACAAGTGTTTTCACACAACTCCTACAACTTAATGCAGTAAACAAGTAAAAGTACTCAAGAATGATTGATAAAACAATTGGGTCAGCATGCACCGGGGTTTGCCTTTCAGGAATGAGGACGGACGATGATCTGGGCACTCAGGTAGATCTTCTACGAGAACTCCTTCGCCGGCTGGGTCCTCGGGCTCCTTCGGCTGCTCCTGCTCCTCCTCCGGAATCGCTCCCTCGAATTCGAGGAGAGTCACTCCCTCCAGAACACCTATTGCATGAATGCACAATAAATTTCATGGATGCATAAGAAGGAATGCAGCATGCTCGAAATGAAATCCACTACAGCAATTCCTAATGCTCTATTCAAATCACTTCAAAATAAGTGCAAACCTCTTCTCCGATAGAGAAGTACTTACCTAATCTACACAACCTAATGTATAATTGTTCCTCCTCTGTTAAGATCCTAACACCTAACAATCACAAGAACAACTTTACTTAGGTTACCACATCCAAGCACAAAATACCACAACAACACATTCTGGACAGCAGCTAAGTAATTCTATCATAACTGTAGATTCTCAAATCCTAAAGGCATGATACAAGACAATCTGGAAAGCTTATAAAATGCTCTACAATTCATTTTCAGACTTCAACACTTGATTCCCAAGTTTACCTAGTCGAAATTCTAAAGTTCCAGAAATCTGCCCTCTCCAAACAGAGAGCAGCCATTTCTGGACAGCCACTTTATACAGCTATAACTCCTAGACTACTAGGCCAAATGCCACCAAATTTTGACACAAACTAGTTTATAAAGTTTACTACCACTTTGGTACTCACAAGTTTCCCAGAATACACTTTTATCAAGTATCAAATCCAAAAATGATACCAGCTGTCCAGAGAACCTATAAATGTGAAAATTAAATATTTATTCATATGTCAAACTTCCTCTAAGACCAAACCAATGATACTACTAGTTCACACATGTCATGAAAACACCAGAAAGTAAGGTGTGCCAAACCAAAACATTTATTTGAACCCCTTTCTTAATTTACTTAATTAATTAAGTAGGAAATTAAACTTATAAGCAAACTGCTTATAAAAATCTACAAAAATTACAGGAGGCTCTATGCCCTACAAGGATGCCACTGTAAAAATTTGAACTAAAGTTATCCACAGAAACTCCCTACACAAAATTCACAAGCCAAAAAGGCTGATTTTTGCATAATTAACAAATCACATTAAAACGTATCAAACAACTGAAACCATATTTTTCTTAGCAACTTCATGGTACCAGGACACTCTCCATAAAATTTCATGAGCATTGCACATATAGAAAAATTACTAAAATTCATTCAATTATCTTCTATTATAACATGACAGCATTATAACTTGAAAAATACTCAAGCACTAGTACCCAAATTTTTACCAGAGCTAGCACATACATAAAATAACCTACTCACCAAATTTCATAATTTTTGGAACAATACAACTCAAGTTATCCATTTAACAATTTTGCAATCAATTTAAAACACATTTCAAAGTCCTAATTAATTCTTCCAGAAAATTAACCTCACATATGCATTTGATATTTTTCCTAAATACTACACTTCACCTAGAGTCCAACAAAATTTGGATCACCTCAAATGGATCTATAAAATGGGAGATAAAAATTCCACAACAAGGCATATAGATCTATGAAATAAATAACACAAAAATCAAATCCTAACCACTACAGTCACTGGGCCGGCCCGGCTTGCCAGTGCGGCCCAGGCAGCGCGCGGCCTACCCTGGACTCCCGCCCGCGCGCGTGGCGCTGACAGCGCGGGCCCTCAGGCCAGAGAGAGGAAGGGACCGAGGTGAACGGCGGTGACCAGAGCTCGCCGCTGGTGAGTCGGCCGGCAAAGCCGAGGGTACCAGCGCGATCACCACCTCAAGTCGCGTCGATTGGTGGCAAGAATCGGGCGGCGGGACAAGGGGAAGGTGCTCGCCGTCGGCTATGGCGGCACGGTGGAGGCGCGCGGCGGTACGCCGGCGACGGTGAGCCCCCACCGCCTCAACCAAGCCCGCTCCAAGCTTCCCGAGGTCACTGGAGAGCTAACGAAGGGGAAAGGGAAGGATGAAAAGGGCCGAGCTACTCTGACCACGGCGGCCTCGAGCTCCGGCGAGGTCCCAAACGTGGCCGCGGCGGCGAAAGTGAGCAATGCGGCCTCACCTTCGCTCAAAAGCTTCCGGGAAGGAGTGGAGGCGGTAGAGGAAGATGCTAGGGGGTCGCTAGCAGGAGGAATCGGGCCGAGACTCAACGACGACGGTGCATGAGCGCGGGGAAGCAATACGGCGGCAATGGCGCCTCGGTGCTCCGCCCTGGCTCGGAGAGGGTGAGAGAGGAAGCAGAGGCGCGAGTGAGGGGCGAGTGTCGGCTTCGTGGCGCCCTTGAAGGCCTCGCGGCCTAACTGGTGGGGCCACGGCTGGCGTACGGTCGCCACCGCGCGTCCACGCGTCAGCGCGGTCCTGTGGCCGGTCGGCCACGACTGAAATCAAAGCCTGAACTCAACTGAATCGAGGCCGGCATCAGGTGACTGACAGGGCCACTTTGGCGTTGATTAACTCCTAATCCAGCTCGAGTTAGCAGAAGATAATAATAGCAAAATTGTAGAGCTACATGAGGACTACAACTTTGTCAATTGGCTCATGGACTAGTTCGGCCTGGTTTGTGAGTTATATGGCATCAAACTGGGGCAAATTGAAACTGAAATTCAGATTTGTAGACTTAGAAAATTTTCTAAGTGTTGGGCAGTCCTTCAACCGACTTGTGGGCCATTTTTGAGTATGTTCTGGTCATTTTCATGAGATGGCTATATTGGAACTTTTGTTCCTTAGGAAATTCTCTACAACTTTGCTTAAGGTTGATTCTCCATGCAAGATCTCTAAGCTACACTTTTTAAATGGTCAAACCAAGGCATTCTAGGGTCAAGAGTTGGTCAACAGCACTTTGGAGGGCATTTTGGTCATTTTGGTCAACATGAACATTACTCCACTAGTTACCCTAATTGTAATTAAGGTGTTATAAGATATAATTAGACACTCTACCCCTTGGTTACACAAAAATACTAGTGCCACATAAATGGAAACAAGCAAAACAATAATTCCACCCAAAATGTTGCAATATCATGTTGCACATGTTACAAGACTTTGTTGCATCCATTGAGCCTATCAAGATGTACTAACCCCATTGTAATGTTTCAAAGTATGAGATCCCATGTTGTACTTACAAGTTGCACTACTCACATTTCATAAGCAAGTAATTTGTGAAACAAGCACATTAGGGTATGTTGCATACTCAAGTTGCAAGCAAAATAAAGACATGGATGATATGAATGATGCTCATGCTTATGAAATGAAATGCAATTATGGAAGCTAAACACCTGAGGTGTTACAATAGGTACCTCTACAGAGGCTCCGGTCATACTCTCCTAGCAAGACTCGTCCAAAGACTCGTCGTAGCACCCTATTTGGTCGACTCGACCCTCACCATACACCTATGACACGCTAGAATCTCTCATCCACAGTATAAACCATATTAGCGGCACCAAGTGCCTATTCCACACACAGGCATATTCTTCACCAGATATCACACATAGTAGAAGTAAGTAGCAAGTGTATAAAAGCCAGCATATATCCTATCAGCGGGAGTGCAGGAGTAAGGTTGCTAGCATTCTATTTGCATGCCTAAATAGGAATATACAAAGTTGGGTGGGACATGGAACTTGCTATAAGGTTGTCTCCAAGCTCCTCGATGTATTCGTAGTCCTCGTCAGGCTGGTGCTCCTCCAAGGCTGTTTAAATGAGACAATGGTCGCGATAAGCGACCTCTATAGATATTCACAAAGAACGAATGGAAATTCAAAAGATCCAAATGCACTAAAGCACAAGCCTATGACGTAGAGCTAGGCCGGCCCTGACACGTGTCGGCACTCGGTGCTGCCATGTAGTGGACTTGGGCCGCTACTGGGCTTGGTCCACAGGTTTGGCTCATGGTGGATAGATGGCTAGCGCACCGTGGACTCAAGGCCTGGTCCATAGCAGACCAGGTGCAGGAGGCACCCGTGTGCAAGGTGGACGGTGCACTGGGAGTAGGCGAGGGCAAAAGGGGAAGAGGACGCCGGCCTCTGTGACGTGGGTCCTTAGTGGGCCCGCCGATAGTGAGGTCGCACGGTAGGACTCGTTGGCAGCCTGGTGGGGCTCCTACGGGCTCTACTACCTCGCTGCACCCTACCAAGGCAGGAGAGAATGCAAGGGTGGGGGCTTGGACCTCGGCGAGGGAAGCCATGGCGGTAGCGACTGATGGCGGCGTGGCAACAGAGGCTCACCGACTTTCAAGTGTTGCTAGGTGGGTTTAACAGCGTCGAAAACGAGTGGTGTCAGTGACCATAACTCATGGCGGAGTCCGCTCCGTGACAAGGGGCTCAGTGGAGGTCCGGTGGTGGCACGGGCTCAGTGAAAGGGCAGCTAGGGAGGGAGTTAGGGCTCAGCAAGGGCGTGGTTAGATGCACCTTGCTACAGCGAAGATGCTCAGCCCCTCCTCGCCCTGCGAGGTGACAGGTGGTGACAGCAACATCTTTGGCACGGCGGTGCCACCACGCAACCGCGCCGGTATCGCAGCGGTGCTGTGGGGTTATAAGGGGTCGCCTAGGTCGACTACCAGGGTTTGGGTCACACCGAGGCGAAGCGAAGCTCAACGAACAGGTTTCGAGGTCTCTACCGTCATCTAGCGGCCGGAACAACGTCTTGTCGTGGCGGCGCCTGAACATGGTGTGCGCATGCACGCAATGATGGCGTTCTAGAGCTATGGTGGCTCTGTGTGGCTGCGCTCGTGTTCGTGAGGGTGCGCGTGTGTGCGTCATGTCCAAACTGAGCCAAGGGTCGACCTTTAGGCTCCTCAGGTGCATGAACGAGGCTGCGGGCCAGCAGGCTTCTTTCCTTTTCTGTTTTCTATCTATTTTTCTTTCCCTTTTCTATTTCTAATTTCCCCTCTTATTCATATACTTGTATACATGTATGCATGTACATGAGTACTCTCTCAAGGTGGGTCCACTAGGTCAACCTTGTAAAGGTTGATTAATTATTTATTAACAATCATAAGACCAATTAAGAAGCAACTCACAATTTTTATGAATGCACATGCTCACACATCTAAGTTAAGGTTCACCTAGTGGGTTGGTTTCCTAGTAGGTGCACTCACCATGCAAGGGTTTGAAAAAAAGTTTTTGAAAGTTGAGATTTTTTGCTCTCAGATTTTTAGGGTTGTTACAGACATAGAGTGCACGACTAAACAAGTTTAGCATGCCAAATTTTGGTTTTGAAAGTTTGTGGACCTAAGTGGTACATGACCACAAGTTTAAGGACCACAAATGTATTTAACTCAAAAGGAAATTAAAATGTCTGGTCAACCTCATTTATCAGCAGCCAATTGGAGTGAGCAAATATTTATAGTTTTTTCCTTTTCTTCCATAATACAAAGGGAACTAAGCTCTCTGAAAATATTTTAACAAATATCAAATTGTGTGTGTTGAGGCCTTGCGGTGAAATTTACTTTTTATGATGTCTAGAAATTTTGCATATATTTATTTTGCAAATCTAATGTCGCATACCGCTGCTTTAGGTATACCAGCTGACCCACAGGTTTAACTATTTTGTAAACGGCAATATACACTTAGTATAAGAGTTGGTTATTATAATGGTTAGTCGACCATATAGCAACAAAAGGCATGACCGTCCGATGAGGATCTTATGAATCCAATATCTTTTGAGCCCATATGAGTTAAAGTAGTATGTCAGATATGGGATAGAGACTGATTCTAAAAATACTTCAATAATCCTCCGAGCATAAGAGTCCTGGTCGGTTTTACTAAGAGTAAGAGTAGTAGTGTGATGAAAGAGTTCTAATTGGTTCAGTGTCCCATCTGTGACCACTTACTACTCGTGCTTATATACAAGTTAGAATAACGCGCACCTAACCACCATATAGAATTCGATTATGTTAATGTGGGACCCACTGTACATGTTGGTGGACCCACTGTACATGCTGGCGGCTAGAGCAAAATTTAGGGGATGTGACTACAAGTAGATGATAAAGGAATTTACTAAAACAAATATCATCAATAGCATATATATGGCCAAAGATTAAAGAGCGTTAGCATGGGCAAAATACATCATTTGACTTTAAGTCTTCAACTTCCTCGATGACTTACGATTCAATTTTTAAATTTTCAGCAAACAAAGAATGGTCAACTGAAGAAAATACAACATACGTCCTTGCATTATCATGAAGAGGTGAACGATGGCCTCATTCGTCACTTCCATCATCTTTCTCGGCAATAGCTGGTTCATAAATTCATCACCAACATGATTGCACAAAGGACAATCTTCATACCTAAGAAAATCCTCTCAACTGTAACACACTAGTACAAGCTTCAAAGCTCGACGACAAATTGTATAGGATAGAAAGCCTATCATCATTTCTCACATTATATATGTAGAGGCCAAGCTAGTGGCTAAGAGCATCTCCAATAGTTCCCAAAATAATAAATGATAAACCAATGAGTTTTCCAAGTGGCTAAAAAATATTGAAAGAACATTTGTTGGGTTCCTCCAACAGTTCCAAAATCTCGCTCCTAACATATAGAAGAAAATTTTTCATCAGGAATCCTTAACTACTTATAGATCACCCTAACCACTTTTGTACTTTCTTTCTTTCTTGTACATTTGCTTTGGAAAACCTGTCATACTCTTTATTCACTTAGCTCAACCGAAAATCTCTTATATTTTATGACGAAGGGAGTAGTTTTTAATATGCTTGATACAAAACTAAAAGCACAATATGAACCAAAAATATACAACACATACATATGATATGTTGTCCATTGAACATATATAGTACACAAAAATAACTTGCTTTGCTATATGTATATTTTGATGGCTATAGGCACTTGCTTTTTATGCACCCCATCTTGATATCTATACTGTCTTCATCCTCCCAATGTTTTCTTGCCCCAACTATTTATTCCAATGATACGGAGATCATCATCGGCCACATAGCGCCCCTACATCGCTAGCCACCTTCTTTGGTGGGTCCCTCAATGACGTACGCCACTCAACCCCTCTCCCTCCCTCCTCCCTCCTAGCTTGGATCAACGTGGGTTATCACTATGACTCCCCTCTTCTCACCCTCCTTAATATCCCTAGTAGACTACCACCACCTTTCCACACCACTCCCGGCACTACCCTAGTTCTTCACATCACTGTCGGTTCAAAACCCCCCTTCACTGCCAGATTTTGAACCGACAATGGCATACCAGCAGTGATGGGGGTTGACATCTCTGTCGGTTCCTAAAAATCAACACTGATGGTTTCTAGGAAATCTTTAAAATAGACAGAAAAAATAGGGAAAAATATTTTTTCTACCGGGAGAGACCCCACTGGATAGCCACACAGTCGCGTGTTCCATGTCACAGGTCACACGATTTTTCATGCGAAAAACACGCGCTTTCCTGCCACCGGCGCTCAAACCCCCGCCCGCTTCACTAGTTCGTCCCCTAACCACTTCACCTATGAGATGTTTGTGTCCAAATGAGATATTCGTCCTAGCCATTTTATGTTCTTCTGATTTTGAAATGAGTATTTCGGACCCTAAATGATTTCAAATGAAAAAGTTATCAACTACAAAGTTTTATAATTCTTCGAGATCTACAACTTTGGTTTTGGTCATTTCTCCATCCAAGGTCATTTGAAGAATTTGAATTTCAAATGTGAGAAAATTCAACCGTAATTTTTGTTAGATAAATGATTTCAAATTTAAAAGTTGTCAACTACAAAGTTACATAATTTTTTGAGATCTACAACTTTTGTTTTGGGTGTTTCTCCATCCAAGGTCGTTTTGAAAATTCAAATTTTAATTTTGAGAAATCAAACGTAATTTTTGTTAGATAAATGGTTTCAAATGAAAAAGTTGTCAACTACAAAATTGCATAACTTTTCGAAATCTATAGCTTTTGTTTTGGTTGCTTCTCCATTCGAGATTCTCAAATATCACTACACACTCACTTATGACTATGGAACATATGCCTCTAGTTGGTACTAACTTCTATGAAATCCTGCGAATCAAATAGAGTGACATCATAACGACTTCAAATAAGAAATTTATAAACTACAACGTTGCATAACTTTTCAATATCTACAACTTTTGTTTTAGTCACTTCTCCATCTAAGATCCTTAACTACCACTGCACACTCACTTATGACTACGGAGCATATGGATTCCTTTGATATTAACTCTACAAAATCTTATGGTGTGTATTTGAACATCCAAACGATCTCAAATCAAAAAATTTTGAACTACAAAGTTGTAGATCTCATCAAGTACTACAAGTTTAATATAAAGTTCGTCTTCTTTGAACATCATATGAAAAAGTTATGAAAATTTTCTTGTATCATATCACAGTCGGTTCAAAAAAACCGACAGTGATGACCCAATATCAGTGTCGGTTCTTGGCTAGAACTGACAGTGATAGTATCAGTGTCGGTTTTAGCTACAAACCGACAGCGATAACCAAATATCAGTGTCGATTGGTCCTATCACTGTCGGATATGTCAAAAAACTAGCAGTGACGTGCTGGGAGGCACTATCACTGCTGGTTTCTTAAAAACCGACAGTGATGAAGCAGTGAATGTCATATCTGTAGTAGTGCGATGCCCACCCATATTGTCAAGCCATCCTTCTTTCCCTTAGTGCTCTCCTGTGAAAACCCACCCCTTCACTTAATCCAAAACCAGAACCAAGCTAATTAGACGACAACCACACATTGATCAAACAATCAGATTGGCTTGCATTAAGACACTCGATATTTTACCTTAGCACTTTCAAAGTTTAGGTATTAGTATTTAAAATGAATTTGTTGATGGCAACACATAGGGATGAAACCGGATCGGATATAGATAGAATACCGATGATCCTGCATTATGTTCCGGATCCTATATTTCTTCCCATATCTTTTTCTTGGATATTGTTCGTTTGAACTTATCAGCCCAGCTTATTAGCCAAGGTACAGTGTTTTTCTCTCACAATAAAACAACACCAGCCAACCAATCAGCCGCAGAAAACATTTAACGAATAGGGGATCAGAGAGCCGGATACGGATCATCAGCCACCACCAGGATCGTAATGTCCAAGGCATCCAGTTACTCGTCTTGTCCTTCATTATGGCTACCTACTTAACTGCGGACACCCCGTCAACGGGTGGCGCCAGCTGCGGTAGACGTGGCCATGGCGGCGATAGTTGCTGACGAGGAGGGACGGATGGTGCATGTATATGTACGCGGCAATGCCTGCGGATACGTACGATGTAGATATGACCGCTACATGGTCGTGCAACGATCTGCTGCTTAATTGCGCGGTTGCATGCACAAAGCTATTCGCTAACGAGCGAGCCATGCTGATTGCATTGTTTGCATCTTCACCAATTTGCTGGTGCTGGGTTGCTTTTTTAAGCTAGCGCGTTAGTTGGATCTCTCGCGACATGAACAGGTAGCTGAGACGTCGGGCCGGACCGCCGGATCATCGGCCGAGTCTGATACGAGCGAGACTATCGATCTCCAATCTCTTCTCTACATCTGCACTTATTAAAAAAATATATAACGTTATGTCTACCCGATATTACCAAATCTCAATCTCTGCCCATCCATCTGTATTTGATACAAATCATTCTCCACTCGAAGAAAAGTATCCACGTCCTATTCGGTTTCAACGAAGACCAGATCCATAGGTTCACGTCCGAGATACAAAGTAATCCTCGGAGCTCATGCGTCCGCATCTGATTACCAAGGTTTAGTCTAAAAAAATATGACCCCGGTGTAACGTATGGGAATGTATCTAGTACGTATAAAAAATTTAATTTTTGAGTACTCGGATTTGGATACGGTCAGATATTAGATATGTCCGGATTCAGATACCGACTATTCTTAGGACACCACTGGATCCATTCCTATCAAGAATCTTCTAAACACGAAACTGCAGGAGAAACCACGGGCTGTAGATAGGTCCACGTCGCCCGTTAGCCCGCCGACCGTTCGATCTGGCAAACAAACGATGTAGACCGTCTGATCAGGGTCTTCGCGGGTCTCCTACCCGTTAAGCTACGCGGGCCATCACGAATGCTCCCGAACCCACTCGACTCCCTCTCCGTCTCGGACTGCTGCTCATGCGATGCTAGCCGCTGCCTCCCCCTGCGGCGTCGCCCCCTCCGTTCGCAGCCGCCAGCTCTCCAGATGTCGAGCTTGGCACCAGTACAGGTCCCGAGCGGCGTCCCTGCTCAGGGCCGAGACAGAAATCGACGCCTCGGTTCCCTGTCTTCGCGGCATCCACTACCGCCCGTGCTCCAGCTTCCTCCAGCCTCCTCTCGCAGACGTCACGCCGTCGACGTCCCTGCTCCCGCCCGAGGTTCGACGACGCCCGGGGCTCGCCACGCCACCAGGTCATTCTGCTCTGCCAGACTTCGCCGGAGAAACGAGGAGGGCTGCGGCACGGCGGACGCTACTGTACGCGGGGCTGTGGTACAGCGAAGCACGGGCCACGCGCATGGACGACGGCGCGGATCTGCGGGGCTTCCGATCTGGATCACCACCAACACTGCCGCAGGCGCGCGCCGGCGCTGGCGACGGTGCGGGCTCCTACTAGATTTAGAATCCGCTTTGGCTCAATGTGGGCTGTACATTTGGTGCAGAGGTGCAGCTCGATCCGGCTGCCTCACGTGGAGAAGAGGGCCACACGGCGTGGAGCACTTCTGGAGCGAGCTGCTTTTGCTGCCACAGCCATGGCACCTCGACGCAGCTATCAATACCTACATGCTGATGCCCTGAAGGTGTTCAATGAAATGAACACATGTAGGTGTGTTTTTTTTCTTTTTTTTCTTTTCTTCCTTTCAATATTTTGTTTCTGCTAGCTGGTAATCCTGGGAACGCAGGAACCTAACATGTTGACATTCTGTTCTAGAAGAAGGTATTGCAGGTGTTTGCTTCAATAGAAATCCTATTCCATTTCGCTTGTTTGATTCACTGGATTAGACATTAGCACAACCTCCATCTTCATGTCTCACCCATCCATTGGCAACTGGGCGCTTACAAGATGCGGAGCAGTGAGGGAGGAGGACTCAGTCCTGTTGCTCGCGTATGCGACAAGATGCTGGCGTCGATCGCCCCTCGCTTCCCCGACGCTCCTGCCTTCCACTCCCCTCCCCATCACATGTCTCTAACTACTGTGGCCTTCTCCTTGACAGATACTGATTACGTACAACGAAGATGATGCGGATTCAATCCCCCTGTTCGGCTGAGCTTATCAGCACGGCTTATCAGCCGTGGAACAATGTTTTTCTCTCACAGCAAATCAGCCACAGCCGGCTTATAAGCCAAAAAAACAGCCTGCCGAACAGGGCCAATGTGTAGTTGCAATGTACCTTACCTTCTAATCAATAGCAAACACTTAATTGAGTTCTTATTTAAACAACATTCTCATATTTATCAGCAGAAATCAGAGGCTTGTCTTTGGCTTCTACTGCAGTCATACCTGTCTGAAAGTACATATGCTATTTTGTCTAATATTTCATTGAAGATTGTCATTGAAGAATGCCATAACAACTGACCTTTATTTATTTTCTACTGAATACTTGACTTAGTTCTTATTACTTATTGTTGACACTGCTTTTGTACCCTTATGATCGTATCCGCTATATAAGCTATATTTACCTCTCCTCCATGCTACCAATTAACTTAAAAACAAATTTGGTTCGTTCATGTTATATATCTGTTATCATGTTATTATACTTTCTAAATTTGTCATTGTAGGGTGACATTGCTGAACTACAGAATGAGCAGCAGCCAAACCAAACGGGAGAAGATATCAAACACCTTACAGCTCCTTATTGAGCTCAATAATCTATTGTTTAACTATAGGGCAATAAAATAACATGTGTATCAAGATGGCGCGGCAAAGCCGCGCCCAGGTTTTCTAGTACTTCACTAATTTGTGCCAGTTTTGATCAGCTGGAAGGGTTCCAGGTTGGATTTCATTGAACGTTTTGACCTTTTCGAACAGATGGATATCGTGAAATATCCATCACTACTACTTGTACTAAACCCGTGTTGTGTAAACCGATGCCCACACGCGGATCACGCATGTGTGGTGTCCACAATGACAAGTAGCTGGTGGCTGTACGATATCGGACTACGTGTGTGGTGGACATGGACTGGTGGTCCAGCTTGACAGGAAGCCGCGCAGGAACTAACGTCGTGGAATGGACCCACGCTGTTGACCCTTTTTCCCGTATTATTGGAGCGGTAGACATAGCTACCGAGCCTCACATCCCTATCCGCGCATGTTTTTTTAAACGTTCAAATAGCGTACGCTCCAATCTGCTCGCTGCATGACAAGAATATTTAACGACCGTGTTTCTGAAATTCCGAAAGAGTAAACGAGCCATTCGGCTGATGGTTTCTATGACTGATAAGTCGACTGAAGCTGATTTATTGTAAGAGAAAAACACCGTTTCATAGCTGATAAGCTAGGCTGATAAGTTCAAGCGAACAAATCAAACAAATCGAAAGATATATTCTGAATCCAATCGAAATCTATACAATCTCATCAAGCATAGTCAATCATTGCTAAGTAATAAATCATGCCAACTCCAGTCAATAATACAACTGTTCAACCTTGTTTTGTTCATCCCAAACAAACTGTATTACCGTTGATGACTACTCCCTCCTATATGAAATATAACATAGATTCTGAGCTGTGCTAAGACAAATTATTCTAAGTTTGATTAAGTTAGTAGAAAAGACAAAAATATTCACGACATCAAAATTGACATCATTAAATCACTACTACACAGGCAATTATATTACTGCTGGTTGCTTTGGCAGTGATAATGTATCACTGCTGGTTCATGGCTACAACCAGTAAAGATAGATAGATTTTCAATGTTGGTTCGTGGATACAACCGATAGCGATATATCATTATCGGTTGTAGCCACAAATCGGCAACCATAAGTAGGTTTTCACTTGTTTTTTATTAAAAAAATTATAATTTTTCATATTAAGTCAGATCAAGACAAATTTTATTCCAAAATTGTAGAGTTCAAAGATATATAAAACTTTGTATTCGATAAACTTTTAATTTGAAATGTTTTATATATCCAAATATTTAAAATATATAAGTTCCAGGATCAGTTGAGATGGTTGACAATGCCAAATAAAGACCAAGTCAACATTAAAATTGTAGAACCCGTCTCTCAAAATCAATTTAGAGCATAGGTCCTAAAAAATGGTCCACCTCCGAAAATATGGCCGACTTTTAAAGGCGGACCATTTAGGAAGCCCTTGTCTATTAATATAGCGAAGTCCACAATCGGCCAGTTAAGTCCAACCACCCATCAAACCCTAGCTAAATCCTCTCATCTTCCTCTCCCTCATCGGCACCTCTCCTAACTCCTCTCCATCACGCTCATAAGATCCGATGGCTCCCTCTCCTCTCCACTCCCTCCCCTCCTCCCCCTCATGCTCAAACATCTGGTGTGGCCCAATGGATGAGCCTCAACACCGCCATAATGCCACCGCTGTTGCTGGGTCCATGGTCAAGCTCGAGTCTTCGAGGGCACCTCTGCCTTCTGGATCCATGCGAGTACCGCCATATCCACACATGCATCCGCCCAACGATGATGACGCATGAGCATGCACCTGCCTGAATCTAGGTGGCGAAATCCCTCTTGTCTCCTCCTAATCCATGTGATTTGCTGCCCCTCCATCTGGCAAACCTACTCTGGGCTCGGCGACTCCAACAAATCTCACGCGCAGCCCTGCAGATCTTAGTCGTTGGTGTCTCGGCCTCAGCGACTACAAGTTCGTCTTGAGAGGGCGGCAGGATCAGCGGCAGACTTGGATGGACTCGGCAATAGACATACACGCTTACGGTCATGGGCTTTTTTATTCTAATTTTCAAAGACGTCACTGTTGCCCACCTATGGACCTCGTGATTAATAGTGATGATGTTATAGAGGTGGACATAGCGCCCGCCTATAATAGTGAGTTTTGCCTATCTTAGAAAATAGTTTTTCTACTAGTGAAATTTCGTATATATATTGCAAAATATGAATATATACAAATGGGATTGTTTAATTTAAATCCCAAATTGGATATCAATATATTTACACTAAATTCTAGGCAGTGGGCATATCAGGGATGGTCACACTAGAAAACCTTTCTGTGATGATTGATGAGTCTACTGTAGGTAACGTTCTGGAACCGTCTACTACAATGATTTTCTTTTTGTTTGCAAGGATTGTTCAGCACCT